>JAPPVO010000031.1:149009215-149691419 GCA_030407325.1 Camellia japonica
TATGATGAGAGAGACTTGAACACATATAAGTAAAGCATAACGCGGAAATGCATGCAATGTGTAAGGCAAGCAAGGCATGAACACATGCAAGTAAAGTACACGCAAAAACATGTACAATGTGTAACCACCTGGGAATACATATATAAACATGTAAGTAAAGCATGCAGTAACACATACAATGTGTATAGCAGGAATGAACACATGTAAGTAAAGCATGCAGTCATGCATGCAATGTGTAACCTCCTGTAAGATGCATAAACACATATAAGTAAAGCACACGCAGAAACGCATGCAATGTGTAAAGCAAGCAAGGTATGAACACATGTAAGTAAAGTACACGCAAAAACATGTACAATGTGTAACCACCTGGGAATATATATATACACATGTAAGTAAAGCACACAGTAACGCATACAATGTGTATAGCAAGAATGAACACATGTAAGTAAAGCATGCAGTCACGCATGCAATGTGTAACCTCTTGTAAGATGCATAAACACATATAAGTAAAGCACACGCAGAAACGCATGCAATGTGTAAAGCAAGCAAGGTATGAACACATGTAAGTAAAGTACACGCAAAAACATGTACAATGTGTAACCACCTGGGAATATATATATACACATGTAAGTAAAGCATGCAGTAACACATGCAATGTGTATAACAAGAATGAACACATGTAAGTAAAGCATGCAGTCACGCATGCAATGTGTAACCTCCTATAAGATGCATAAACACATATAAGTAAAGCACACGCAGAAACGCATGCAATGTGTAAAGTAAGCAAGGTATGAACACATGTAAGTAAAGTACACGCAAAAACATGTACAATGTGTAACCACCTGGGAATATATATATACACATGTAAGTAAAGCATGCAGTAACGCAGGCAATGTGTATAGGAGAAACTTGAACATATATGAGTAAGGTACACGCGACAACGCATACAATGTGTATAAAAGGAACTTGAACACATATAAGTAAAGCAATACGCGACAACGCATGCAATGTGTATAAAAATGCAAAGAGGGGAAGAAAGGTGCATAAACACACGAAGCATGGTAAAGGCATGTTAATCATGATGTTGAGATGCAACCTCAAAACAAGATGAGGCATCGCTCATAGAAGACACGGCTTGAGGTCAACACGAAGGTCTGCTAGGGTTTTAAGAGTGCACTTCCTTGCACTGTCTCGAGTAATGAAGGTGCCAAACCACATAATTGACCCGAACAAGGGCGTGGGAGGTGTATTGACCATAAGGGGAGACCACCAGTGTTAATCCGGACATTCTGCTGCCCTGCTCCCCTTTTGCTTTACTTATCTTTTTACTGGTAGTTTAAGCACATTGCACTGCCTCAAGCAGGTTTTACTTTCTCAAAACTACTCTTCTTTTTTCTTTTTTTGCAAAAGACATGATGGTAATGAAACAGCTATTTTGTCCAAAAAGGTGTTACATTTGTACTCTCCACGCATCGCATCGCATTGTTGTAAATGAGATTTGAATCTTTTGATTGTTTGAAAAGTAAGTGCTTGCCTCGTAATAATCAGGTAGTGAACCGAGCAAGGACAAAACAAATCGATAATCAAAACAAAAGACTTGATAAGCTAACCAAGTGCAAGTACAACTCGATAAGCAAAACAAAAACTTAAAGAATGTGACATACAACTCGATAAGCAAATGTGCAACAACTCGATAAGCAAACAGGCGCGACCCTGCAACAATATCACCGGAGGGCATTAGAAGTGGTGCCAACCATATATTCTCAGCATGTTCAACACATAAACAGCTCAGGGAATGAGAGGGAAGACCACCGGCCATAGGGGAAGGCCATCGGCCCCAATAAATGGCCATCGGCCCAAAGTTTTGGCCGATCGACCAAAATGGTGGTCGGTCGGCACTATTTTTGGCCGGCCGGCCATAAATGGCAAGAACCACCAGAATGCTGACATCTGTCTTCCACTCAACACCTTATCTTTTACAAAAGCTCCAGCTTCGTAGTTTTTCTCAATTCAACACTGATTTGCTCCAAATGGAAGAGTTTCTTGTTCAAAATCTCACAGCTTGGGTTGCCAACTTGGATGGATCGGAAAAGCTGAATTTCTGGGGCTTCGGCTTGAATGCACTATTCACGTTGGGCCGTACTCCGCTGCACCTTCCTTTCCTCCATGCTGCGGCAAGGTTTTGGAATCCAGTAACACACGTCTTTAGCTTTAGCGGGCAAGAAATGTGTCCTACTTTCGAAGATTTCCAAGCTTTGATGGAGTCCGAGCGCGACGAGGAAATCTTGCCTCAACTCTGGTTCAGCCACGTCCAAACCTTAGAACAAATGTGTGGCCTCACTTTGCATGATACTCGATCATTGATTCACGACGGGGAGCTGGACATCCCCAGCTTGGTTTGCCGATTTTCTGATGCCAGTGACCGCGGCGACCATCATTGGCAGGGCTATCGGCGACACGCGCTTTGCCTATGCTTGCTTTCTCATTTCTTGTTTATCCCGGGCTCCGGTGTGTTTAGCACTCGTTTGATTGAGGTGGTCGAGGGCCTGAAAGAAGGCAAAAACTGCGTTGCCATGACATTGGCTGAGACATTGATGGGCTTAGACGCTTTCCATCGCCGAGAGACGGCTAGACTTGCTGGGAGCCCACTACTATTGCAGGTAATGTTTCCCACCCCATCTCACATATATATTGCTCACATCACTCGGCGCTTAGGCTCGGTTCTTCTCACAAACCCTTTTCTTACTTTTCTCTCATCGTACATCTCTTTATTCTTTAATCTCTCATTTTTCATCCCTCCCCAGGTGTGGTTGATGGATAAGTTGCGGGTTGTGGACTCTTGCCCAGCATATTCAGCTCGCGGCTACTTCTTCCGACAACATTTGGTCGATGCCCTTCACGAGGGATGGTGGTTCGACTGGATGTGCAATTTGTTTGCAGATCACATTGCTTGGCGGTGCCCTTGGCTCAACCTACCGGCAATGAGTTACAGCATGTCCCGGCAGACTGGGATTCAGTTGATTGGCTTGACTCACTGTGTGTTCTACTTCCCATTCCAGTTCCAACGCCAGTTCGGCCATGATCAGACTTGCCCACCAGAGGGGATAGAGTACCCAGCTGCATTTCTGGTTCGAGGCGCACAGCTTGCTCGGTATGCCACAGCATGGAGGACTAGAGAGCTCCTGGCCCTCGCTCCCACTTTCAGTTGCACTTTGTCTGATGAGTGCATAGATTGGCTTAATGAAGAGGCACAGATTGGGCCTAGCTTGGCATCAGAGGCTTTGACCAGCTCTGGGAGGGGGCGCAGGAAGACTTGACTTATCTGTGCCTCGGATTTATTGCTTTATTAGTACTTTCAAGTTTTCTTTATGAATGTAATAGAAAAAGCAACTTCAATTTGTATGCAAGAGCAGGAGAACTCTGTATTGAAATCAATGAAATTGAAGGTTGTGGGTACTGAAAATTTTCTGCTTTGGTCCAAAAATGGTCTAAGTTGTAAAAAGATTAATTTGAGCAACATCAACTTTTATTAAAACTTTTCAAAACCATTTTCGATATGGATCAGAACTGAACACGCCTGAAATCTGTCACTAAGATGCACAACCCCGGATCCCAACAATTGGAAAGTTGCCCTTAGTCTGAGTAGCACTGTACCGAAGATCACAACCGAAGCTCTCGAACGCTGAATAGACAAAGATGACCAAGATGATCAAATGGACAAAGTTGATCGGGGAAATGTTTATGGCTGAACCTCAGGATGAAGCTGCCTACGTATCCCAAGATGGGAATCAAGCCTTACGTAGTTCAGGCTTGGGTTCACTCGGGTATTTTTGCTCTCCTTTTACGCTCTAACTTTTGCCAAGGCCGCCCTTTGCGGGTTTTCAACCTTGCGAGCTCAGTTTTTGTAATTTCAATTTTTTTCATGCTCTAACTTTTGCCTAGGTCGCCCTTTCGGGTTTTCGGCCTAGCGAGCCTCTCAGGGGTAATATTTCTTCAACTTGTCCATGTTGATCGGTTGGGAGAACTCTAGGCCATCTAGATCCATCAGAACCACAGCTCCACCTGACCAGATGGACTTCATAATGTAAGGACCAGTCCAATTGGGTCTGAACTTGCCCCTTGGGTCGTGGATGGGAGCTCGGTTGTCCTTGAGCACCAAATCTCCTTCTTTCAAATTCCTGGATTTAACTTTCTTATTGAAAGCCCGAGCAATTCTGCGCTGATAACCTTGAACATGGTACAGTGCTTTCAGTCTTCTCTCATCAAAGAGCATGAGTTCTCAAATCTGCTCTGTGCCAATCTGCTTCGGCTATCTGACACTCAGCCAGTACTCGCAATGACGGAACCTCAATTTCAATAGGTAGAACGGCCTCCATCCCATAAACTAATGAATACGGAGTCGCCCCAGTAGAAGTTCTAATTGAAGTCCGGTAGCCCCACAGAGCGAATGGCAGCTTGTCTGGCCAATCCCGGTAGGTTTCCACCATCTTCTGCAAAATGTGTTTGATATTCTTGTTGGCGGCCTCAACTGCTCCGTTGGTCTGTGGCCGATATGTGGATGACTTATGAAAAGCCACATTGTATTTCTCCAACAAGTCAATCACTTCCTTCTTGAAGTGGGAACCGTTATCTGAAATGATCTCGTTCGAGACCCCGTAGCGGCAGATGATGTTGTTCTTGATGAACTTCACAACATGTGAAGCCTTCAACACCGCATAAGATTGGGCCTCGACCCACTTTGTGAAATAGTCTATCGCGACCAGGATGAACTCATGCTCATTCGACCCCTTTGGAGTGACAGCCCCGATTACATCGATTCCCCAAACTGAAAATGGCCATGGCGAAGTCATATTGTACAGCTTCAACGGCGGAATATTCATGCGGTTTGCATGGATCTGACATTTGTGGCATCACCGAACAAAACTGATACAATCCTCCTCCATGGTGGACCAGTAGTAACCCTGTCTGAGATCTTCCAAGCTAACATCACCCCGTTCATATGTGCACCACATTCTCCTCCATGGATGGCCTCCATCAGGCGCCTTCGATTCTTCGACTTCAACGCACAGCTTATGCATTCCCAGATGACCTCTCTTATACAGTTTTCCCCTGCAGATGATGAACTGAACGGCCATTCTTCTGATTGCCCTTTTATCCTTGGCATTTGCCCCTGGTGGATACGTCTCTTTTTCTAAGAAGTTCCAAACATCATAATACCAGGGGTTCTCGTCCTGAACCTCATCTATGGTAGCAATTGATTCATATGCCGGAGCAAACTTCTGGTCAATGATGATCGAACGCATCCGGACTCCAAACGGGATGTCTATCATGGAAGATAGAGTTGCCAATGAATCTGCGAACCTGTTGTTCTCTCTTAGTAGATGAGCAAAGTTTAGCTTCTTAAACCGAGGAATTAACAAGTCCAAGTCTGGTGGTATATTATCATCTTTTCTTCTTTGACTTTCCAATCTCCTTTTGCTTGAGATACAACAAGGTTTGAGTCCCCGATGACGTCCAACCGTTTTGCCCCTAGTTCTAGGGCTGCTTCTAAACCAGCAATGCATGCCTCATATTCTGCTTTGTTGTTCGAGACTTTGAACCGAAGTTTGAAGGCTAGAGGGATACGGGAATTGTCGAGTGCTATCAGCAACACTCCTATCCCATACCCGTACTGGTTTGACGCTCCGTCAAAGTACATCGTCCAAGTTTCATCTTCGATATGCAAAATGGCCTCATCTGGGAACAAGTACTCAACTGCTTCACCTCCTTCCACTGGATGATCGGCTAAGAATTCTGCTACTGCTCTTCCCTTGACTGACTTGCGCGTCACATATTTCAGATCAAATTCGGAAAGCAACAACAACCAACGAGCTAGCCTACCCGTAAGTGCTAGTTTCTCGAAAAGATATTTGATGGGATCTAGTCGTGAAACCAACATTACGGAGTGAGCTAACAGGTAGTGCCGCAGCTTCCTGGTAGCCCATACCAAAGCTAGGCAAGCCTTCTCCAACGATGTGTAGCGAGTCTCATACTCTAGCATCTTCTTGCTTAGATAGTAGATGGCTCTTTCCACCTTGTCCTCAGACTCTTGCGCGAGCATACAGCCCATTGTAGTCTCAATTACTGAAAGGTACAAAATCAACGGCTTCCCCGGCTCTGGCAGTGACAACACAGGTGGGTTCTGTAAGTATTCCTTGATTTGTTCAAAAGCAGCTTGGCATCGGCCGTCCCACTGGAATTTCTTTCCTTTTTTCAGGAGACCAAAAAGTGGTTCACAAGTCAAGGTTAATTTTGAGATAAACCGTCTTATGAATTACACTTTACCCAGAGAGCCTCGCACCTCCTTTTCAGTCCTTGGTGGTGGCATTTCTAGGATGGCCTTGATTTTGGAAGGGTCGACTTCGATACCTCTCTGCGTAATCAGAAACCCCAGCATTTTCCCTGCTATGACACCGAACGTACACTTCTGAGGATTCAGCCGCAACCGAAATTCTCTGATCCTTTGGAAGAACTTTTGCAAGGCGGTGTAGTGGCCCTCTCTTTCCTTGGACTTGACAATCATGTTGTCCACGTACACCTCAACCTCTTTGTGGATCATGTCATACAATATCGTGGTCGCGGCCCGTTGATATGTACCTCCAGCGTTCTTCGGCCCAAATGGCATTACCTTGTAGCAATAAGTCCCCCACGGGGTGGTGAATGCAGTCTTTTCCTGGTCTTCGGGTGTCATTACAATCTGATTATAGCTTGAGAAGCCATCCATGAACAAAAGCAAAGCATGCCCCGCTATGAAGTCCACTAACTCATCAATATGCGGCAAGGAAAAGTCGTCCTTCAGACTGGCTCTTTTCAAATCCCTAAAATCCACGCATACCCGAATCCTGCCATCCTTCTTCGGCACTAGAACTATATTGGCCAACCAAGTCGGGTATTCAGATACCAGCAGGAAGCCTGCGTCGATTTGCTTGGTGACCTCTTCCTTGATCTTAAGTGCCCAGTTCGGGTGGATTATTCTCAGTTTCTGTTTAACGGGTCGGGCCTCGGGGTCAAGAGGGATCCGGTGCTGTACAATCTCAGGATCGATCCCAGGCATGTCTTCGTAGGACCACGTGAAAACATCTTTGAAATCTTTTAATAAAGCGACTAAGCGCTTGCATTCCTCTGAAGACAACGTGGACCCGATCTGGACCAACCGCGGGTCCTCCTCAGTACCCACATTAACCGTAGCGATTTCATCAACCAGGGGTTTAACAAATCTCTCCTGCTCTTGATCAATTAATCGTTGCAAAATCGGAGGAATTTCTTCCTCGTCGTTTTCATCAAAATTTTGAAAGTCCTGATTCAAGCAATAAATCAGGGGCACAGAAAAGTACTCAAAAACCGCAGCCACATCATTCTCATTAAGCATTTCCAAACCGTCAGATTCTTCGGTTACAACAGACTCAAAAGAGAAAGAAAAAGACGACCTGGGCAGGACTGTGGCATCCGGGTTGTCACCCCCAGGAATACCGGACTCAGACTCAGTCGAGCTGGAACCTGATTCCGACTCACAAGACTCGGTGGAATCAGATTCCGGCTCACTACCTGACCCGGTGCTGTTTGACAAGAATCCTTCCTCGTACTGCCAGATGAGGGAGGGTGCGATGGATGCATCCAAAATATTTGACGGTAGGCCCGCAGCCGTTTCATTCTCAATCATGGACACTAAGAAGTTATCCCCCAAGCACTTCTGTTCGATTGGAGGATCTGAAAGTAGACAAGCTAGCACTACCCCCATTTCAATCTCGGTATTCTCAGGATCCACTGTTCCACACTGCTCAACCTCAGCTGATGGGTCTGTCTGCTCCTCGGCAACATCATCCCCGAATAACTGCAGATCGAAGAAGATCTCAAACCCTAGTATACGGTGCTTCTCCTCGTTTATCCACGGCTCTGGGAAGCCACAAAATGGAAAATCCTCCCCCTCCCAGACAAAGCGTCCGTTTAGGGTACCCTGAATGGGTCGGTGCATTAACTCAAAAGGCTTCCCGGCCTTCTTTGCTTTGGCTCTCCCAGCCATTTCCTTGCCTTTCCTTACCCAGTCCTCTTTGGTGGGTAGATAACCCAGGCCAAAGGTATGTGGGTTGTGCGGCGCTTCGGCCGATACAGCGATGCCCTTCCGGCCACTCTTTTCCAATCCCATCCCGAGGATGTGTTGAAGCTTGTTCATGAGGTATATTGACTGTGCGCTGACATACACCCCCTCATCAACAGCCAAAATGTTCTGCACGACCTGGGCCTCAGCTAAAGTAAACCCCAATAAGAACACATCCTCCATTCCGTGCTCGATTTCCAAGACTGGTGTAGACACTTCTGGCGGCGGATGGATTGATGAATTTCCAAAAACTATAGCTACCCCCTTCCCTTGAGGGTATTTCAACATCTGGTGCAAGGTGGAAGAAACTGCCTTTACCTGGTGCAACCACGGTCGCCCCAAAAGTAGGTTAAAGGTTGCGGGAATGTCCAAGACATGAAAATCGATCTCGTGTTGTCCTGGACCAACCTGGGTCTGAATTTTGACAGTCCCCATCACCTCCCTGCTTGTGTTATCATACGCCCGAATCACCTGGGCAGTTGGCACGAAGTCCGCGGGCTTCAACCCGATTGCATAGGCCGTCCTCGACGGGCACACATTAATGGCGGATCCCGTGTCGACAAAAACCACCGACACCCACTTGTCTCTACATTCCACAGAGATGTAGAGGGGTTTGTTATGGTTTGCGCCCTCAGGCGGTAGTTCTTTGTCAGAAAAGGTCAACATCGGGGAACTTCCTCCCGGAAAAACCAATCCAACTAGCTGCTCTGGCGTGGTGTCTATCGAGAGTTTGGCCTTGTCCATGGCTGAAAGGACGGCCTGTTTATGTACTCGAGAAGCCATAAGCAATCCCCAGATGGAGATGTCTGCTTGTATCTTTTTCAACTATTTCAATGTAGCATTTTCTTCGAGTTGCTTCTCTTTCTGTTTCTCTGCCTCCTTGTCCTTCCCGGACGCTTCTGGTTGATCTAGATGTGGGGGCTTGAAATACCGCCCACTCCTGGTCATGTGATCGACTTCGCCAATGTACCAGGTATCATCAGGTTGACTACTCCCCCAATCCTCATCCGTGTGGGCAAGACATAAATCATCGTCGTCCCACCAGATTCCAACAGCAGCCATCAGACACTTGTTCGGCTCCGTTGCAAATATCTCTGTGTCCACTGCACTTGGTGTTCCTGTACTCGCAGTACATTCTGTTCTTGCACACACAGCACTCTCAACCTCCACAGGAGCTTTGGCTTTCCTAGTTCTCTCAGAATCTTCGATTCTTTCTTGTTCCGACTGCGTCAGTACAGTTTGCGGTTCAATGTTCCCTATATTCCAAATGTCCAGATCCCGAGCGAAATTCTTGACACCGGCGCTCTCCGGCGATGCACCCTGATTTCCGACCCTTCCGACCACTGAGGTCCTTACCCCTGCCGGGTCCTGTTCCAATTGAGATTCTTCAACAACGTCTGGTAGGTCATCGAGCCACCCGGTAACCTCTGCTGACTCCTCAAAATCAAACCAGTTGACTACTGAGTCCTCTTCTTTGAAAAACTACAGGTTAGCTATGTCCTCCTCCAACGCTGCTAAGCCATCTGTCCCCTGATCAAATCCATCCCCCTGTATCACACAAAGCTCTGCCCTCTCCGGCAATTCCACATTTGGCTCAACCTGGCCTACCGACAGAATGTAGTCACTCGGACTATATACCTTCTTGGCAAAACTCCCAGATTTCTCAGATTCTGACTCAACAATCCCATTTTCCTCTGAAATCTCCCTTATTCTGTCTTCGACAGTAATCACCATTGGTTCTGGTTGGGTTCTGGAGATGTCCAACATGCACAAGTCAGTGCAGTCAGGAAGGAGCACCTCCGGCTTGGGTAGGTGGGACAGGGTGATATAGATGCTGGGGTCGTATGACGTGACCCCGGTCTGGATAGAGTTGATTCGTTTGGGAGGTGGAACTTGGTTGTGTGGAGGAAGAGGGTTGGTTGTGACATTGGTTTTTTCTGGAGGCACAATCACCCTATTATCAATGAGATCTTGAATCTCATGACGTAACCTATAGCATTGGTCAGTATCATGGCCGTGCTGTTGGTGATATGCACAGTATTTGGCTGGGTTGTGGGAAGGGGGAAGTTTTTCCGGCAATGGCCGCGGCTCTAGGGGCTTCAAATGCCCTTTTCTGATTAAAACCCCCAGAGCTTTGGACAGGGGCATATATAATGGGGTGAAGGTTCTTTGGCCCCGAGGTTGGGACCTGGTTGTTTGTGTATTGCTACTTCCGGACGCACCGGAGAAAGGTGTAGTTGCCATGGGCCTTGGAAGGGGAATGGTGGTGACCATGCTCACTTCTGAGGCTCTTGGAGTTGCAGCGCCGCTCGAGCCTGCATTGGTGTTGCGGTTGAAGGCCCTCATGGGTTGCTCTCTGTCGTTGTCGATCAAACCCTGCTTCAAAGCATCCTCAATCTGTACTCCCATCTCGTGCAAATCTGAAAAGGTAGGGAAGGGGAGCACGATCATTTTCTACATTAGCTTAGGTTGGAGATTGCGCACAATCATCCGAATCTAATCTTTATCTGTGGGCCTTAGGGTCACCATGGAGGCCTTGGCCCTCCATCTGGTTACGAACTCAGAAAAGCTCTCCTTAGGCTCCTGTCTTGTTGTCTCGAGATCACGGGTTGTAATCTCAATTTGCGTGTTATATGAGTACTGTACAATGAACGCCTCAGCCATCTCATCCTAGTTCCTCTTAACATCATCTTCCAATTTTGCGTACCAGATGGCCGCCACACCCGACAGGGTTCGGCCGAACAAAGATAGCTTCTATAATCTGGTGAGGCCCATCGGTCTTAAGATATCTGAAAACAAACGTAGATGCACCATGGGATCCCCAGATCCGTCGAAGCGGTCGATATGTGGCATCTTGAATCGGTCCGGCAGCGTCACAGCTGCGTCGGTATACCCATCTTCGATGTCGGGAATAGTCTTGACACCCTGGGATTTCTTGAATAGCTTCTCAAGCTTGCTCAGTTTTAATGCCGTGGGGTCCACCTCGAACTCGAAGGGAGAGTCCGGTTAATTGATAGGCATGTGCGCCTCGGATAGTTGAGGTAGGATCGGGGGCGGAGGTGGCCCCGTTGGGATATCTGTATCCTCTTGGACATTCTGAACATTGGCCGTCTCCCCAGGTATTGGCACCCTTGGTGGGGGAGGAGTCTGGTGTGAAGCGGATTCCCCAGCTTGTTCCTGCAGCCTTGTGATTAACTCTGCTTGCTGAGTCACAACCGTAGCCTATTGTTTGGCGAATTCCGCTTATCGGACAGCGTCTTGCTGCATAGTCTTCATACTTTCTTGGAGCTGGCGCACCATCTCCTCTAAACTTGCCATATTGTTCTGATCTGATTGAACTACTGGTATATCTATCTCTGGAGCAGCCTCAGGAATCCCAACCTGACTGCTCAAAAACCACTGATTCGGCAACCTCTGCTTGGATACACTGCGTCTTCTCGACCTCCGTCTGATAACCGGGGGTAAAGAATGGAACACTGGTTGTCCGTCGACCAAATCCTTAGATCGATTGAGTCAGCGACCTCTAGTCCAGAGTGCTTGGGGAATATCTGCTGGGTCGGAAGCAATTGTGCTAAACTACCTCCTAGCAAAAAGATAAATAAAGCAATAAGGAAATAAACAACCAGACAAACGGACAGCATAACAGCTTAAATAAACACACAACACACAGTTGGGTATTACAATACACAGTTGATAAGCTAAATACACTGCTCTCAAACGCTGATCATTGTCCCGAATTACTGTCCCCGAAAATTGAATCTGATACCCGCAGATAACTGATTCTCAAACACTGAATTGGTGCCCGCAGGCCTGGTGCCCAAACTTGCAAACTGATACATGCATTCCCCTGCAGAGATACACTCTAGAAGCACATAGTAGATAAGTGAGAGCCAAAACACCCCTATGTTGGGGTAGGGTTTCCCTGTCCTATTTTGTCAAGAACTAGGGTTTCACTACGCACACAGTGGTTTCAAACAACCTATAATCGGGTAAGCAACCTGTCCTAGCCATGGAATGGTCACTATGGATTCCGAATATGCACTAGGTCGAATGGTCAAAAAGGGTGCCCCGGTAAAACCGGGGTTTGTGTTCCCGTCGTGGCAGAGCCCGCAACCGGTCAGCCTTATGGCACGCTTCTCGAAGCGAGCCTCTGGCAAACCGTTCAGGAATAGCATACGGCAAACACGGTGTCCTAGGCGCACCAATGCACATGCAATGCAAAGAAACACATAAGTGTAGTCAAAACAAGATATCATGAGTTCGAGTCAAGTTCTCTAAACTCCCCAGCGGAGTCGCCAGAAACTGTGGACGTCCCCGAACGTCCCGGGAGGGGAATCCCCCGTTCTGTTCGTTTTGGGCTCACTACAGTTCAGGACTCAAATGTCACGGTCCTGTAACTAATCTCGCAGAGTGCAATGCAAGACCGATGAATCATCAAAGAGTCCAAATCCGGCAAATCGTTTTTGAAAACAGATTTTTTTTAAAGAAGTGCCAAACATGGACTGCTTTGCCAGATACAGAGTCGCCACCTAAATATTTTATTTTAGGGAATTTAGGAAACCCTAACTCATTTGCCTAAGGCCACGTGTCCGTCATCACCAAAGTTGCCTCGGCTCGGGAACTTGGGTACGATTGGGGAAGGTCACTTCGTGAGCACCCACGCTCGCCCGATCAAAGATCGGCCTCTACTAACCATGATATCGAGTTTTGAAAACATTATGTGCTCTTATTCCGATTATTAGCCTAGAATTACTGTGTGATGCGCACAGCATACAAGTATAGACTGGGTCATCTAAATTGGAACAAAACATCTCATGTTTGTTTTTGAAAGTAAGTTGCTACTCGTAAGTAGGCTAAAATGCGGATTTTGCCACCCTCAAGTGGGCTTAGAAAACATGATTTTGCTACTCTCAAGTGGGCTTAAAACTCGCATTCAATGCATTGTTCTGATTCAAATAACCCAAGCTTCACCCACAGGCATTCAGGCAGATATATCACATAAGCACATAGCCTCATGGTAAGCATGCTATCATGGCAGTCACTCACACGCATGCAAGAATGCTAAAGCATAAACACTTACCGAGTACTCCAAGCCAAAACAGAAGCTAATTAGAAATCATGCATGAATCCTAACTATGCTGAAATGCCTAATGCAACACATGCAAAATGCAACTACAGATAGGCTCGGCTATTCTAAAATGGCATGTGAAATGCAACATATAACATGTATTCAATTTTGGAAATGAAATACAACGCAGTTAGTATGATGCGCCGAGCCCGGTGCATGCAAGACATACGAATGAATGCAAACATGCGAACATAAGTATACTAATTGAAAAATGCCCTAATCTAACCATCATAAGCTGGTAAATAAAAAGGAGAAAGATGTGGGGTTGGAAGACATACATCACACACACGCATACTTATTACAAAATTCGCCATCTCGACGGAGGGTCCGAAAGAATAATACAGGCCGAATAATGAATCAACTATCCTAGCTAATTAAATATTACAAAACTCCTAATTAATTAACAAATTAATTACAAAAAACAGTCTAAATATGAAACTAAAGAGACCGCCGCAGCTCTGCCTCAGAATGCGTGGATGATGCATACTCGATTTGCCTTGCTCGGAAACCCGTTGCCATGCCACTGTTGCCTCTGTTTGCACTGTTCTACACCTCTGAGGGATGTGAAAATTCTTGAGGCACCTCTAGACTACTCCCTGATCATTTTGGAATGCCACCGGCCAATACAAAGCACCACCGACCATGTAAATGTGATCATCGACCATAAATTGGGCCACCGGCTGGACACTGATGATCGGTCAGCACTGAAAGTAGCCGGCCGGCCTTTTATGCCTGCAGAATACTGGTTTTGTTGCAACAGAGGGCAGACAGTGCAGAGCAAGGAGTTTTCAAGACAAATGTGTGCGCAGCCACACTCCCTATCATGCAATGAACTCAAGGGAGCATGGCTCTCGGTCCTCGGGCCACCAATCACGCATTTCGATGCATGATGGCCAAAGGCACCAAGTTTGCAAATCAATATGAATGAATGGAACAAAACGAATGAATGTTTCACGCCTTATCATGTTGAGATCAAGGGCGTCGGCGACCGAGGATCGAGGCGCGTTACGTCACTTTGAGTACGAACGCACCTCATTCCCCACGTTTGGTTTGACACCCCAAACCAAACATAATGTTATGTATGTTATGCAAAATGGTTCAAATATACAAAATGGCTCAAGTTAGCTAAGCATGTCAAATGTAATGCCAACTAAACATGCAAATGTGCAATATGCCAAACATGCAAAATGCAATGCAATGCGACCTAACATGCAAGCTAAACTAATGTAACAAGAGCATGCGAACATGGTATAATGCAAGCATGTAACTAGATGCAACATGTCAAACATGCAACTATGTACAAGGATGGACTTAAACCAAAATGAGAGGCCTCAGCCATGCCCCAAAACAGTGGCCAAAAGTGATGGAAATTATGGACAAATGCTCATGCAAACATGTACACCAATGGGCCTAAAGCTAAGGCACAAGGGGTAGCTTTCAAGAACACTCAAAAGATGACAAACATGGACATTAGACCAACATGTTAAACTCTGAAAATGTATAGAGGATGATGCCAAATCAACCATGTTATGCAAGTAAGGCATTCAACAATGACCAAAACTTGAAGCCAACAAAGGGGTTCAAACCAAAGCTATGTCAACCAAACCCCAAAAGACCAAGATGGCTTAAAACAGTCCTAGGGCATTCCAAAACAAGATTAAAGCATGCATAGATCATGGTCAAAACATGCTAAGAAATGGATGCAAAACAAAGGGGGATTTAAGGCCACAAAGAGAGTACTCTACTACAACCACCCCAACCACACATGGCATGGACTAATCAATGCAAAACAGAGTTTTAACATGCAAAAAGGAGCCCCAAAACCCACTGATATGGCAGTTAAAGGACTCAAACCAAGAGGCATGCACAATGACTCATTTCAAGGCACAAAAGAACAACTCTTCAAAGCATGAAAGGGATGATGAATGCAAGCATACAAGCATGGATTATGGACTGAAATAGCATGAGAAGTGATTCCAAATCACTGAAACAACCCAATTAGTGCATGCTAATGACTCACACACTCAAGGCTCACAAGCCAAAATGCATGGTGGCTATACCAAACATGGCAAACATGACCAAATCAGTACCAAACAGATCTTAAGCATGGAAAAACATAACTAAAAGCTTCACAAAGCTAGGCAAAAAAAACATGCAAGCATGGTAATCTAAATGCATGATGCACTTCTAGACAAAATTGAGGAATGCAAGGCAAGTGTATTATGCATGCAAGGGGTCAACGAACCAACATGGAACAGAGGTAAGGCATGCTAAATAAACACCAAATAACCTCTGAAATAAGACCAAACAAAGCTAGGCATGCATGCCACCCTTATGAGCCAAAAACACAAGCAAAAGAGAGATAAAGGGAGAGGGGTGTCCCTCCCCTATGCAAGACCTCAAAACCTCTTCTTTACCACTGAAAATTCCCTGGATTTCAGTGGTGAGAAGGCCAATACACAAAAGGTTCCAAAGCTCAACAAGAAAGGTACAAAAGGAGGCCAAACAAGGCCTAAGAGGGGGAGATTGACCCCAAACACCAAAATGACCTTAATGAAACATCTTAAACAACAAAAAACAGAACTTTTATTAGTTATACACAAAGCTCAAAACAGCATGCAAAGTAGGTTAAAAGCTAGTGCAAGAATGGGGAATATAAAGCAATAGTGCTCACCCTTGAAAAACACTTCAAGAACCAAAACTCCAGCCCCCTTTTCTGATCAAAACCAACTCAAAAGCTCCAAGAACAACCTCTCAACACCTCCAAAACCGAAGTATGGTGTAACACTAGGTGTTTTAGTGCAAAACTAAGAACAAAACACCCTTTTGGACACTCTAACACACACAAATGAAGAGAGAGAGGGAGATATAGAGAGAGTGGTGTATATATAATATATAACTCGGATTTGCTGAACCTCCTCAAAGGAGAAGAGAGGCTCTCTTATATAGACAAGGCAAAGGCCCAAAGCTTCTAAGGGAAGCTAAATCAAAGGGGTCAAGGGGGGCAAGCTTCTAAGGGAAACTAAGTCAAAGGTCCAAGCTTCTTGAGGAAGCTAAGACAAAGGGTCAAGCTTCCTCAAGAAGCTAGAGCAAAGGGTCTAAGCTTCTTGAGGAAGCTAAGACAAAAGGGTGCAAAGGGTGCAAATCCTCCATACATGTATGGAGGACAAATCCGTGCACTCCAGCTGGCACAGCTGGCATGCACAATGCCTAAAAAAGGCAAAAAGGGGGCACCGGCTAGAAAATGAGACAATCGGCCAAATAAATGGCCGACCGGCCAAACAATTGGTCGGTAGAAAGAAAGCAAGGCCGGTGGGTTTAAGGGATGGCTAACAAGCCACTTCCTACCCTTAGAAGCAAAACCACAAGTCCTTGGTCCACAACCAAGCACAAAACAGTCAAGCCAAGAGATCCTAAGGCAAGGCGTGCAGTCGAGTCCTTCAGGATCTCAAAACGAACACGAACATGGATGATCACCGAGTGTTCAAACGATGACGTCCAAGTCTTGAGGACGGTCAAAAATGGGGTGTCTACACATTGGTTCAGGTTCTGAGGGCGGAGACGATGCCGAGGAGGATTCCGAGGATGGCGGCTCTGGTTCAGACGGGAGTGCCGACGGCGGTGGTGTAGAGGCTGCTCAGCCGAAGAGGATGAAGAGGGCCTTCCGATCCTGAGCCAGATAGCACCGACTCAGATGTTTTTGCTTTGTTTTCTTTTTACTGGTAGTTATAGCACATTGTACAATGTTAACCAACGTAACAAATCAGGTAGTGAACCAACGTAACAAACAAAACAACTTAAAGAACAATTCGATAAACGAATTATAACAAGTCGATAAGCAAGGAGCAACAACTCGATAAACAAATCGCAACAACTTGATAATCAAAGAGCAACAACTTGATAAGCAAATGCATATTGAACAAACAAAATAACAGGACGCATCCGAAGTAGAAATAAACTCTTACCTTCAGCATTCTCAGCGCATAAGAAGGCTAGGGACTCTCTGCTGGAGACAAGAAGTAGCTATAGACCACTTATGCTCATTGCCGACCAGTTTAATGGACTGTTGACTAGAAAAGTGGTCAGTCAACCCAAAAAGGTGGTCGGTTAACCAGAAAATGTGGTCGGTCGACCAGTTACTCAGGGGGATCTTCAGATTTTGCCACCTATCCTCCACTAGTGCCTTATCTTCTATAAGAGTTCCAGCTTCGTGACTCCTTCATTTCGACTCCATTTTTGCCCCAAATGGAAGCATTTCTTGTCCAAAACCTCACAAATTGGATTGCAAACTTGGATGGCTCGGAAAAGTTAAACTTCCAAGGTTTCGGAATAAATGCACTATTCACTTTGAGCCGCACCCCACTGCGTCTTCCGTTCCTTCATGCCGCGGCTAGGTGTTGGAATCCGATTACGCACGTTTTTAGCTTTGGCGGACAAGTGATATGTTCCACTTTCGAAGACTTCCAAGCTTTGATGGAGTCTCAGCACGATGAAGAGATCTTGCCCCAACTCCGTTTTGGCCATATCCAAGCTCTAGGACGGATGTGTGGGCTTACTTTGCATGATGCTCGGTCTTTGATTCATGACGGAGAGTTGGACATCCCCAACTTGATTTATCGGTTTTCTGATGCCGGTGACCGCGGCGATCATCACTGGCAGGGTTTCCTACAACACGCCCTCTGCTTGTGCATGTTGTCTCATTTCTTGCTTGCCCCAGGCTCCAGTGGGTCTAGCATCCGTTTGATTGAGGTTGCCCAAGGCTTAAAAGAGGGCAAGAGCTGCATTGCCATGACACTAGCTGAGACATTGATGGGTTTGGATGCTTTCCATCGCCGAGAGACAACTAGATTCGCAGGGAGTCCACTACTGCTGCAGGTAATGTTTCCCTCCCTACTCACATGTGTATTCCTCACATCACTCGGCCCTCAGGCTCTGTTTTTCTCTCAAAACCCTTTTCTCACTTTTCTCTATTCGTACACCTCTCTATTCTTCAATCTCTCATTTTTCATCCCTCCCTAGATATGGTTGATGGACAAGTTGAGAATAGTGGACTCATGCCCAGCATATTCAGCACGCAGTTATTTCTTCCGGCAACGACTAGTTGATGCCCCAGATGAGGGATGGTGGTGCGAATGGATGTGCAACCTGTCCGCTGTCAACATTGCTTGGCGCTGCCCCTAGCTTAATCTGCCGGCGATGAATTACAGCATGTCTTGCCAGCTGGGCATTCAGCTGATTGGCCTGACAAACTGTGTTTTTTACTTCCCGTTCCGATTCCGGCGCCAATTTGGCCATGATCAAACCCGCCCAAAAGAAGGGATAGAGTACCCTACTGCATTTCCAGTCTGAGGTGCACAGCTAGCTTGGTATGCCACAGCATGGAGGACGAGAGAGCTTCTAGCCCTCGCTCCCACTTTCAATTGCACCCTTTCTAATGAATGCATTACTTGGCTTGAAGATGAGGCACAGACCGGGCCTACTTTGGCATCAGAGGCTTCCACAAGCTTTGGGAGGGGGCGCAGGAACACCTGACTTATCCATGCCCCGAGTTTATTGCTTTATCAGTACTTTCAAGTTTTCTTTATGAATGTAATAAAAAGCAACTTCAATTTGTATTCAAGAGTAAGAGAACTCTGTACTGAAATCAATGTAATTGAAGGTTGTGGATACTGAAAATTTTCCATTTGGTCCAAAAATGGTCTAAGTCGTAAAAAGATTAATTTGAGCAAAATCAACTTTTATTAAAACTTTTCAAAACCATTTTCGATATGGATCACAACTGGACATGCCCGAGATCTATCACTGAGATGTACAACCCCGAATCCCAACAACTGAAAAGTTGCCCTAGTCTGAATAACACTGCACTGGAGATCACAACCGAGCTCTTGAATGCAGAAAAGACAAAGATGACCAACATGATCACATGGACAAAGTTGATTTGGAAGTGTTTATGGCTGGACTTCAAATGAAGTTGCCTACGTATCCCGAAGATGGGAATCAAGCCTTACGTAGTTCGGTTCAGGTTCACTCGTGTATTAACACTCTCCTTTTGCGCTCTAACTTTTTCCAAGGCCACCTTTTTTGGGTTTTTAACCTTGCGAGCTCAGTTTTTATTATTTCAAATTTTTTGTGCTCTAACTTTTGCCTAGGTCGCCCTTTCGGGTTTTCAGCCTAGCGAGCCACTCAGGGATAGTATTTCTTCAACTTGTCCATGTTGATCAGCTGGGAGAATTCTAGGCCATCTAGGTCCATCAAAACGACAGCTCTACCTGACCAGATAGATTTGATGATGTAGGGACCAGTCCAATTAGGTCTGAACTTGCCCCTAGAGTCGTGGATGGGAGCTCGGTTGTCTTTAAGCACCAAATCCCC
Organism: Camellia japonica; assembly: GCA_030407325.1. NCBI lineage: Eukaryota > Viridiplantae > Streptophyta > Magnoliopsida > Ericales > Theaceae > Camellia > Camellia japonica. The sequence goes on from JAPPVO010000031.1 coordinate 149,028,850, forward strand.
CTCTTTTAAATTCCTGGACTTAACCTTATTGTTGAAAGTCCTGGCAATTCTTCATTGATAACCCTGGACGTGATACAGTGCTTTCAGCCTTCTTTCAGCCTTCTTTCAGCCTTCGAACCTGCTTTGCTGCCAATCTGCCTCAGCTATCTGGAACTCAGCCATAACCCGCAATGACGGAACCTCAACTTCGATAGGCAGAACAGCCTCTATCCCATAGACTAAGGAATACGGAGTTGCCCCAGTAGAAGTTCGAATTGAAGTCCGGTAGCCCCAAAGAGCAAATGGCAGCTTATCTGGCCAGTCCTTGTAGGTTTCCACCATCTTCTGCAGAATGTGCTTGATGTTCTTGTTAGCGGCCTCAACTGCTCCGTTGGTTTGTGGCCGATATGTAGATGACTTATGAAAAGCCATGTTGTATTTCTCCAACAAGTCGATCACCTCCTTCTTGAAGTAGGAACCATTATCCGAAATAATCTCATTCGGGACCCCGCAGCGACAAATAATGTTGTTCCTGATGAACTTAGCAACGTGCGATGCCTTCAACACCGCGTAAGATTGGCCCTCAACCCACTTCGTGAAGTAATCTATCGCTACTAGAATATACTCATGCCCGTTGGACCCCTTTGGAGTGACAGCCCCAATCACATCAATTCCCCAAACTGAAAACGGCCATGGTGAAGTCATGTTGTACAGCTTCGACGGCGGAATGTTCATGCGGTTTGCATGGATCTGGCATTTGTGGCATCGCCGAACAAAATCAATACAATCCTCCTCCATGGTAGATCAATAATAACCCTGTCTAAGGATCTTCCGCGCTAGCATCACCCCGTTCATGTGCGCTCCGCACTCTCCTCCGTGGATGGCCTCTATCAGGCACTTGGATTCTTCAACATCAACGCATAGCTTATGCATCCCGAGATGACCCTTCTTGTATAGTTTACCCCCGCAGACGATGAACTGAGCAGCCATTCTTCGAATTGCCCTCTTATCTTTGGCATTTGCCCCTAGTGGATACACCTCATTTCCAAGAAGTTCCAAATATCGAAATACCAAGGGTTCTTATCTTGTACCTCATCTATACGAATTTCTGTTCAATGATGATTGACGCATCCGAACTCCAAAAGGGATGTCTATCATAGAAGATAGAGTTGCTAATAAATTAGCGAATCTATTGTTCTCTCTTAACAGATGGGCGAAATTCAGTTTCTCAAACCGAGGAATCAGAACATCCAAGGTCTGGTGATAGATTCTCATCTTTTCTTCTTTAACTTTCCAATCTCCTTTAGCTTGAGATAGAACAAGGTTCGAGTCCCCGATGACATCCAACCGTTTTGCCCCTAGTTCCAGGGCGGCTTCTAGTCCAGCAATACATGCCTCGTATTCTGCCTCATTGTTCGACACTTTGAACCGGAGTTTGAACGCTAAAGGTATACGGGAATTGTTGGGTGCTATCAGCAACACCCCTATCCCATACCCATATTGGTTTGACGCTCCGTCAAAGTACATCGTCCAAGTCTCTTCTTCGACATACAGAATAGCCTCGTCCAGGAATAGATATTCCACTGCTTCATCCCCTTCAACTGGGTGGTCGGCTAGGAACTCCGCTACCGCTCTCCCTTTTATTGATTTGCGCACCATGTACTTCAGATCAAATTTGGAAAACAAAAGCAACCAACGGGCTAGCCTACTCGTAAGTACTAGTTTCTCGAAGAGATATTTGATGGAATCTAATCTCGAAACCAGTATTACAGAGTGAGCTAACAAGTAGTGCCTCAACTTCCTAGTAGCCCATACCAAGGCTAGACAAGCCTTCTCCAGCGGAGTGTAGTGGGTCTTGTAATCCAGCATTTTCTTGCTCAGGTAGTAGATAGCCTTCTCCACTTTGTCCTCAGACTCCTGTGCAAGCATGCAACCCATTGTCATTTCGGTCATTGATAGGTACAGAATCAACAGTTTCCCTAGCTCAGGCGGTGACAACACAAGTGGGTTTTGTAGATATTGCTTGATCTGCTCAAAAACAACTTGGCATCGGTCGTCCCATTAGAACTTCTTTCCTTTCTTCAGGAGACCAAACAGTGGTTCACAAGTCAAGGTTAATTTTGCAATAAACCATCTTATGAATTGCACTTTACCTAGAAAGCCTCGCACCTCCTTTTCAGTCCTCGGTGGTGCATTTCTAAGATGGCCCTGATTTTGGAAGGATCGACCTCGATACCCCTTTGTGTGATCAAGAACCCCAGCATTTTCCCTGCTGTAACACCAAATGTACATTTTTGAGGATTTAGCCGCAACTGATACTCTCTGATCCGTTGGAAGAATTTCTGCAAGGCGGTGTAGTGGCCCTCTCTTTCCTTGGACTTGACAATCATGTCGTCCATGTACACCTCAACCTCTTTATGGATCATATCAGGCAAAATCGTGGTCCCAACCCATTGATACGTAACCCCAGCATTCTTCAAGCTGAACAGCATCACCCTATAACAATAAGTTCCCACGGGGTGGTGAAAGTAGTCTTCTCCCTATCTTCGGGTGCCATCAAAATCTGATTGTAGCCTGAAAACCCATCTATGAACGAGAACAACGCATACCCAGCAATGAAGTCCACTAATTCGTCGATATACGGCAGAGGAAAGTCGTCCTTCGGACTGGCTTTGTTCAAATCCTTGAAGTCCACACATACCCGAATTCTGTCGTCCTTCTTCGGCACCAGAACTATATTGGCCAACCAAGTTGGATACTCAGATACTAACAGGAACCCTACATCGATCTGTTTGGTGACCTTTTCTTTGATTTTCAGAGCCCAGTCCTGGCGGATCCTTCGGAGCTTCTGCTTAACAGGTCAGGCCTCTGGGTCAAAAAGGATTCGGTGCTGTACAATCTCAGGATCGATTCCAGGCATGTCTTCGTAGGACCACGCGAAAACATCTTTGAAATCTTTTAATAAAGCGACTAAGCGCTCGCGCTCCTCCGAAGACAACGTGGGCCCGATCTGGACCAGCTGCGAGTCCTTCTCAGTACCAACGTTAATTGTGGTGATTTCATCCACCAAAGGTTTTACAAACCTCTCCTGCTCTTGATCAAGCAAATATTTCAAAACCGGAGGAATTTCTTCCTCGTCGTTTTCATCAAAATTTTGAAAGTCTTGATTAATGCAATAAATTAAAGGCACAAAAAAGTACTCGGAAGCCACAACCGTACCATTCTCATTAATAACATCCAGTCCGTCTGATCCTTCGGTTACAACAGACTCAAAGGAAAACGAAAAAGACGACCTGGACAGGACGGTGGCATCTTGGTTAGCACCCCCAGGAATACCGAACTCAAACTCAGAAGAGCTGGAATCTGATTCCGACTCCACAGACTTAGTGGAATCAGATTTCGGATCACTACCTGACCCGGAACTGCTCGATAAAAAGCCCTCCTCGCATTGCCAGACGAGGGAGGGTGCGATGGATGCATCGAGAATGCCTGAAGATGGGCCCACATCCACTTCATCCCCGATCATGGAAACTGAGAAGTTTTCCCCCAAGCACTCCGGTATGATCTGAGGATCTGAGAGGAGACAAGCCAGTGCTACCCCCATCTCAATTTCTGTGCTCTTAGAATCCTCCTCCTTGCACTACTCAGCCTCAGCTGGTGGCTCTGTCTACTCTTTGGCAACTTCATCCCCGGACAACTGAAGATCAAAAAAGATTTCGAAGCCGGGCAAACGTCGCTTCTCGAAATTCAACCCGGGCTCCGGAAAGCCGCAAAACGGGAAGTCTTCCCCCTCCCGGACAAAGCGTCCGTTCAAGGTCCCCTGGATAGGCCTGTGCACCAACTCGTAGTGCTTCCCGGCTTGCTTTGCCTTGGCTCTTCCGGCCATCTCTCTTCCTTTCCTCGCCCAATCCTCTTTGGTAGGCAGATAACCTAATCCAAAGGTATATGGGTTATGCGGCACTTCGGCCAACGCAGCGATGCCCTTCTGGCCACTTCGCCCTGATCCCATCCCGGGGATGTGTTGAAGCTTGTTCATACGGTAGACAGACTGTGCACTGACGTATAGCCCCTCATTAACAGCTAGCATATCTTGTACAACCTGAGCCTCAGCTAGGGTGAATCTTGACAAAAATACATCTTCCGCACCATGCTTAATCTCCAGAATTAGTGTAGAAACCTCGAGCGGCGGATGTATCGAAGAATTCCCAAAAACAATTGCCACATCCTTCCCGTGGGGGTACTTCAGCATTTGGTGTAAGGTGGAAGAGACGGCTTTCACCTGGTGCAGCCACGACCGCCGAAGGAGTAGATTGAAGGTTGCGGGAACATCCAAGACATGAAACTCAATGTCCTGTTGTCCCAGACCAACCTGAGTCTTAATCCGTACCGTCCCCATCACCTTCCGGCTGGTATTATCATAGGCCCGTATCACCTGGGTTGTAGGCACGAAATCTGCAGGCTTCAACCTGATAGCATATGCCGTTCTCGACGGACATACAGAGATTGCAGACCCCGTGTCGACCAAAACCACCGGTATCCACTTCTCTCTACACTCCATAGAGATATAGAGTGGTTTGTTATGATCTGAGCCCTCGGGCGGTAGTTCTTTGTCGGTAAAGGTTAAGGTCGGGGAAGCTCCTCCTAGGAAAACCAGCCCTACCAACTGCTCTGGAGTTGTATCAATTGAAAGCTTGGCCCTATCTATGGCAGAAAGGACGGCCTGTCTGTGAACCCTCGAGGCCATAAGCAGTCCCTAGATGGAGATGTCTGCTTGGATTTTCTTAAGCTACTTCAGTGCAGCCTCCTCCTCCAGCAATTTTTCCTTCTGCCTCTCTGCTTCTTTGTCCTTCCCGAACGCCTCTGGCTGGTCCAAGTGTAGGGGCTTGAAATACCGCCCACTCCTGGTCATATGGTCAACCTCCTCAACATACCAAGTGTCATCTGGTTGGTTCTGCCCCCAATCCTCATCAGTGTGGGCAAGACATAAGTCGTCGTCTTTCCACCACATGCCGTCGGCAACTGACAAATAGTTGTCCGGCTCCGTTGTAACTATTTCTGCACTCACAGCACATTTCATCCCCATAGGGGCTTTGGCCTTCCTAGCCCTCTCAAGATCCTCGATCTTTTCTTGCTCAAGATGCTTCAATGTAGCCTCCTGTTCAGTATCTACCGTAATCAAACTGCCCGAATCCTGAGAAAAATTCTTCGCGCCGGTGCTCTCCGGCGATTTCTCCTGATTCTCGGCCATTCCAGCCACTGCTGATATTCCGACTTCTAATTGCCCCTGTTCTGGCTAAGACACCTCAACAACATCTGGCTCATCGCTGAGCCACCCAGTACTTTCTACTGACCCATCCAAGTCAAACCAGTTGATGTTCACATCCCCTAGGTCCTGTTCATTGAAGAACTGCAGATTGGCAATATCCTCTTCCAGCTCTGCTAGGTCATCCAACCCCTGACCAAGTCCATCCTTCCGAACCACACTGATCTCTGCCCCAACTGGTAACTCTACCCTCGACTTAGCCTGGTCTGTTGATATGATATAACCACTCGGGTTGTACGCAAAGCTCGCAGACCCCTCATGCTCTGAATCAACATTACCATCTGCCTCCAAAGTCATCCCAATTCTGTGTTCGACAGCCACCACCACCGGTTGGGGTTGGGTTTGGGAGATGCTCAACATGCACAAATCCATGCTATTTGGGATGAACACCTCAGGCTTGGATAGGTGAGAGGGTGTGATATATATGCTTGGGTCATATGGAATGGTCGTGGTTTGGATTAGGTTGATGTGTTTGGGTGGTGGAGCTTGGTTATGTGGTGGGAGTGGGTTGGTGGTGACATTTGGTTTGTCGGGAGGTGCAATCACCTTGTTGTCAATGAGATCCTGAATCTCATGACGCAGTCTGAAGCACTGGTTGGTGTCATGATCGTGTTGTTGGTGAAAGGCACAATATTTGGCCGGGTTATGGGTTGGTGGGAGGTTATTCGGTAGTGGGCGCGGTTCTAGAGACTTCAGATGCCCCTTTCTAATTAGAACCCCGAGAGCTTTGGACAAAGGCATATACAACGGGGTAAAAGTCCTCTGGCCCCGAGGTGGGTATTTGGCTATTTGTGAGCTGGTACCAGACGCACCGGTGAAGGGTGTAGCTGTAGCTGTTTTTGGAGTGGTAGTGGTGACCATGCCCATATCAGAAGTTCTGGCAGCTGCAACACTACTCGTGCCTGCATTCGAACTGCGTGTAAATGCCCTCTTGGGCTGTTCCCTATCTTGGTCGATCAGACCCTGCTTCATAGAGTCCTCAATCTGTACCCCAATCTCATGTAAATCCGCAAAGGTGGGAAGGGGTAAGACGATCATTTTTTGCATCAGCTTGGGTTGAAGGTTGCGCATAACCATCCTTATCTGATCCTTCTCCAATGGCCGAGTTGTCATCATGGAGGCCTTGGCCCTCCATCGAGTGACAAAGTCAGAAAAGCCTTCTTTCGGCTCTTGCCTGGTCATCTTAAGATCACGGGTCGTGACCTCGATCTGGGTGTTGTATGAATATTGTGCGACAAAGGCCTCGGCCATGTCCTTCCAGCTCCTTTTCACTGAGTCCTCCAGCTTGGCGTACCAAATGGCCGCAATACCCGACAGGGTCCGACCGAAGAGTAACAGTTTCTAGAGTCTCGTCAAGCCCATCGGGTGCAAAATATCTGAGAACAGCCTCAGATGAACCATAGGGTCGCCCGAGCCGTCAAAACGGTCTATGTGGAGCATCTTGAACCTGTCCGGCAATGTTACCACTAAATCAATGTAACCATCCTCTATATCTGGAATGGAATTGACCCCCTGGGCCTGTTTAAACAGCTTTTTAAGATTACTCATCTTCAGAGTGGTTGGGTCCATCTCAAATTCAAACGGTGTATCTGTTGAGAAGGCCGGTGTCTTTGAAGTTTGTGCTAAAACTGGTGGCGGGACTGGCCCTGTTGGAGCGTTCGTATCTTCCTAGACATTTGCAGTATCCCCGAGTGTTGGAACTCTAGGTGGGAGCGGGGGTGGATGCGAAGCAGATGCTCCGGCTTGTTGCGGTTGCTACTGTTGCTGGAGCCTGGCAATCAGTTCTGCCTGTTGAGCCACAACCTCTGCCTAACGCACAGCAACCTCTGCCTAGCGGGCAGCATCCCGCTGCATGGCTTGCATGGTCTCTTGGAGCTGATGTATCATGTCCTCCATACTTGCCATAAAGTCCTGATTTAACTAAACAGGTATATCTCTCTCTATGGTAGAAACATAAACCTCAGCCCGACTACTCACTGGTGAGGTGGACAATGATCGCTGAACCAACGACTGCTATGCCGATACTCTCTGCCTAACTGCCCTCTGTCTTGTAACCGGGGGTAATGAAAAGAACACTGCTTGTCCGTCAACTAGATCCTCGGATCGATGAAGCCTTCTACCTCTAACCCAGAGTGCTTTGGGGGAAACTGCCTCTTCGGAAGCAATGATGCTATACTACCTTGCAAAAAGATAAATAAAGCAAAATAAGGAAACAACAAGCAGAAAAACAGACAGCATTTCGGCTTAAAATAAAGGCAACACACAGTTGACATTGTAAGCTGAACACACTGTTCTCAACACTGATCGTTGTCCCCAAATCACTGCCTCAAATCTGATAACCCAAAATACTGATGTCCTCAGATTGATACCCAGACTTGCAAACCGATACACACATCCTGTAGAGACACATCCCTAACAGCACATAGCAAGCAAGTGAGAGCCAAAACACCCCTATGGTGGGGTAGGGTTTCCCTGTCCTAATTTTGTCAGGAACTAGGGTTTCACTACGCACGCAGTGGTTTTCAAACAACCTACAATCGGGTAAGCAACCTGTCCTAGTTTGGAATGGTCTGTACGGATTTCGATATGCACTGGGTCGAATGGTCAAAAAGGGTGCCTCGGTAAAAACTGAGGTTTGTGTTCCCATCATGGCAAAGCCCATAACCGGTCGTTCTTATGACACGCTTTTCCAAGCAAGCCTCTGGCAAACCATTCAGGAATAGCAGATGGCAAACACTATGACTTAGGCGCACCAATGCAAATGCAATGCAAAGAATCACATAAATGTAGATAAAACAACATATCATAAGTTCGAGTCAAGTTCTCTAAATCCCCAGCAGAGTCGCCAGAAACTATAGACCGCCGAAACTCGCTCCGCGCGCCCCCCCTTTCGAAGAGGGTGCGGATTGTAGTTCTAGCTACTATAGTTCGGACTCCTGTCACGGTTATGAATCTAATCTCACAAAGTGCAATGTAAGACTAATAAATCACCAAAGAGTCCAAATCCAGCAATTGGTTTTGAAAAATCAATTTTGAATCAAAAAGCGCCAAACATGGACTACTTTGCCAGATTTCAGAGTCGCCACCTAAATATTTTATTTTGGAAAATTTAGGAAACTCTGACTCGTGCCAAAGGCCACGTGTCCGTCATCACCAAAGTTTCCTCGCCTCGGGAACTTGGGTATGAGAGGGGAAGGTCCTGAAATGAGCACCCCTGCTCGCCCGATCAAAAGATCGGCCTCTACTAACATGATATGTTGTTTTCTAAAACACATGCATTCTTATTCCGGTATATTGGCTAACTTACTATGTGATGCACACAGCATACAACTATAGACTCAATCGCAAGAATTGGAACAAAACATCTCATGTTTGTTTTTCGAAAATGGTTTGAAAGTGCTACTCGCAAGTAGACTAAGACGCGAATTTGCCACCCTCAAGTGGGCTTAGAAAACAACATGATTTTGCCACTCCGCAAAGTGGGCTTAAAATGCACATTTTGATGAATTGTTCCAATTCAAGCAATGAAGCCTTCATCCACAGGCATTCATGCAGTTAATCAATTAAGCAATTAGCCTCATGGCAAGTATGCTATCATGGCAGTCACTTACACACATGCAAGGATGCTAAAGCATAAACACTTACAGTGTACTCCGAGCAAAAAAAAAAAAGCTAATTAGAAATCATGCATGATCCTAACTATACAAGATACCTAATGCAACGGGGCAAGCCTCGGGAAGTAGGCGTATACCCACAACTACAGTATGATAGAACGGATATCAGTATACTTATCAGATAAAGCAGTATGCAGATAAAGCAGAAAGCAGTATGTGCAGTGTATTGTGCAGTGTGTGCAATGTACAGAATACAGAGAATGTAAAGCAGAAATGAAAAACGGAAGAAGAAGACATGCCTCCCAAGCCCGCTAGTAGCCTCCGAGCAGCTGTCCGCTGAGGCGAGAAGACGAGCTCATATAGCCGTAGAGCGTGGCCAAGCCTGCACCACCCCAGTCGTAGCCACGAATCCTGGTCACGTCAACCAATGCGCTCAGCAGGTAAAGGGGCACGGTGTTTGCCCGGTCGGTGAAAAGAGTGGTCCCCAGCAGGAACATCAACAAGCCGCGAGCATACTGCTCCTCATCCTCCTGAGTGGTCGGTGCTTGGATCCGAAAATGGGCCTCAAACCAAGAATATCGCACAAATCCTGGACGAGCGAAAGGTGGTATGACACCAAGCAGGTGCATCTGGGCAGCCTCCCACTCATCCATGTCTGTGTCGAAGGGGATCGGATAACCCCCTACCCCGATGCCGGTAAGCATCGAGAAGTCGAAGGGAGTCATCGTCATGTCTCCCGTGGCAGAGAAGTGGAAGGAGTCGGTGGTGTCCCACCACCTCTCCGCCAATGCAGCGAGGAGCGGCCTACTCGCAGTCAGGCGCGAAAGCCCCATGCAGAAGGTCCTGAAGCCAGCTCTATCGATGATGCGACGAACCGCATCCGGCAGCTCCATGTACAAACCTCGTGCGGCAACGTTCCCATACCCCCGAAGGGTATGGGAATCTCCCTGTGGTCAAAACAAACAGTCACAAAACGGCAATTATGAATACGGTATTGAATGTGCTCAGAATCAGTACAGATATAGCGTGTGTGTACGTGTTCAGATTCAAACAGCTATCGGGTGCTGGTGTGCTCGCAGTGAACTACAGCCTATGATGTGTCAGTGCTTTCGAGTGGTTCAGTACAGATACAACGTGTGTACGCGTGTTCAGATTCAAACAGATATCGGGTGTCGGTGTGCTCGTAGTGAACTACAGCCTGTGATGTGTCAGTGCTTTCGAGTGGTTCAGTACAGATACAACGTGTGTACGCGTGTTCAGATTCAAACAGATATCGGGTGCCGGTGTGCTCGCAGTGAACTACAGCATATGATGTGTCAGTGTTTTCGAGTGGTGCAGTGAAAATACAGCGTCAGTGCACAGGTTTAGATTCAAACAGATATTAGTTGCAAGCATGTTCACAGTCAATTACAGCATGTGATATATCAGTGTATCCGAGTTAAACAGTTAAAAGGCAAAATCAACTATTGCAGTTATACATTCTACTTTGCTGAAAATGAAACAGAGGAAGGTGTACCTCGGAGGCGCCAAAGGACAAATGTGACTCTGGCTCGCGCAGTAAGAGCTCCGGTGCCACACCCCTCGTGAAACTGCTGAAGTGGCGAATGCCATCGGGAGGTAGCACATGAATCGCCGGCCGGTAGGTCGCCAGGTTGAACGGGCGGACGCTCAAGGGCAAGAGCTCGGCCTCGGGATCCATCTCATGCTCCGAGGGAGTCCCGCCCTGTGGAAGATCGTCCGCCATGCCAAGAGTAGTGTGAAAATGGCCGAAAGAGGGAAAACCGAGCTAGAATACGAAAGGTCAACAAAAAGTCAACCCCGGGGAGGGCGGAAAATGGCCGGAAAGGTCGAGGTGTGGAAAAGACACAGAAAGTAAGGAAAACTCGGGGGAAACACGCCCCGAGTGGTGAAAATTGAGAAAGAAACGCGGAAACAAAGTTTCATTCGGTTCTAAACGTGCGAAACGATGAGGTGTTCGCGAATCGAACGTCGAAACGGGCTCTAAAACCGAGGAAAACGGAGGAATGAAGAAAAAGGAATAACCTAGAGAGAAGGAGGAGGTTTTTTCGAGCTAGGGCAAGGTGGAAAAATAGGGCTAGAAGCCCTATATTTAAAGACCCATGCCGAAATGTCAAAACTGCCCCGAACAGGCATTTTTCGCCGGTCGGCCATATTATTGGCCGATCGGCCAAATAGATGGCCGGTGGCCTTATTTTGTGGCCGGTGGATGGCCGGTGAGCCTCTTACACCTTTGTTTGGGTCTTTGATATGATTTGGGGCCTTCATTGCTCAAGATAGTGCCTCAATTGCTCAAAACAGTGCAAGAAAATGCATTTCCGAAGCTTAACCGGTCTCCGTACCGTGTTTTCTGTGCGAAGCACTCGAATACGTGCAAGGTGTATCCTTTTTGTATCCTTTTTGTCTCCTGCGAGATTCGAAAGTAGCCCCACATGCATACGTTACAACGTTTTGTCGTGAAATGCACGTTGAGATATACGTCATTCTACTCGCATTGTCATGCGCACGCCATACTTGCATTAGTATGCACATTCTTTAGGTCGCATCGTCATGCGCACCTCCACATGCATTACCATGCATTTCAAGCGACACGTGTCGTCGTATATTCGAGTTCACATGCATCTCAAAAGTTGCGCGTTGTCACGCGTTTCAAAATCAGACAACATGCATCATTTGCATTTCAAAAATAAAAACACAAAAAAATGCATTATCATGCATTTTCCCTTCATCATGCATTGTCATGCATTCAAAAAACAAGACAAAAAACAAATAGTGCATATGTCATGCATCCACTGTAAATAGTGCATATGTCATGCATTCCACTGTAAATAGTGCATATGTCATGCATTCACTGTAAATAGTGCATATGTCATGCATTCCCTTGTATATAGTGCATATGTCATGCATTCAGTGCATATTGTATATATTGCATTGTAGCTTGCATGCATCCACTGCATCACATCCATCTATGGCTTGCGCCTTTCCATGTTGAGCTTGGTCTGGTATGCGCCCATACTTTTTGCGTTAAAGCACAGTTCTGCATGTGTACGCGCCTATTCCACTGCTGGTATTGTGGTTTGAGGGTTGCGGCACCTTTTCTGTGTTAGACGCGGTTTGTTTGTGTACATGCCTTTCCTAGGCAAGATTTGGTTTGGCCCGCGTGCCTTATCCATTGTATCCTACCCATCTAGTGCATATTGTATGTATTGCATTGTAGCTTGCATGCATCCACTGCATCACATCCATCTATGGCTTGCGTCTTTCCATGTTGAGCTTGGTCTGGTATGTGCCCATACTTTTCGCGTTAAAGCACAGTTCTGTATGTGTACGCGCCTATTCCACTGCTGGTATTGTGGTTTGAGGGTTGCGGCACCGTTTCTGTGTTACATGCAGTTTGTTTGTGTACATGCCTTTCCTAGGCAAGATTTGGTTTGGCCCGCGCGCCATATCCATTGTGTATATTACATTGTAGTGTAACTTGTTGCGTCCAACATTTAGGATCACGGTCTTTTCTCAGCGGGTCATTTCCCCACTTATGTCATTCCACCCAATTACTTGTTCCTGTGTTCGTCTACATCACTCATAGTTCTGCATGTGTACACGCCTATTCCACTGCTAGTATTGTGGTTTGAGGGTTGCGGCACCTTTTCTATGGTGGACGAACTTTGCACCTCCATCAATCTATTTGACATTTGTGTGGTTCTAAACCGCTCATGATTGGATCATGATTCAATTGTATTGCATATCGTTTGCATTGTTTATACATAGTTTTGTATGTTTTGCGCATTATTTGCATTGTTTTTACATTTGTTTTGTAATTTTGCATATCATTTGCATTACATTAGGTTCAATTGCATATCATCGCACTGTTTGTGCACCCCTTGGTCTAAGGAGACCTTAAATCCTACATTCGCGTTGTCGCGCAGCTTTCGACTGCATTGTTATGCATATTGCTAACAAAATCGTACCTGTTAAGTCCTCTTCCTTTTTCAGGCACGATATTGTATGTGTGGTTCATTTGAAGCTGGCACGACCGGACGAACCGCACAGGTATTGTATCCTCCGCGTGAGACGTATCGAGAATTGCATAATTCTCTTGCACCCTCTCTGCATTGTAGTGTAGTTTGGTATTTGCTAGCTTAAAATTGTTGCATTGTTATGCTTCGTTACAGCTTTCTTTGCATGATCATAAGTTATGTTCGGCTTCTTGCATTGTCAGTTGCATTTTGCCCCCACCTTCGAGCGCATATCTTTATTTTCTTGCATGCTTTGTCTAAGTCTTCGGCCTTGTCAAAAATGGGTCGTCTCTGGGCTTTGACATTCACTCCCGCCATTGTTATGACTTTCGAGTTCTGTCAAAGAGGGGCAACTGTAGACACCCCATTTTTGACCGTCCTCAAGACTTGGACGTCATCGTTTGAACACTCGGTGATCATCCATGTTTGTGTTCGTCTTGAGTTCCCAGAGGACTCGGCCACGCGCCTTGCCTCAGGATCTCTCGACTCGACTGTTTTGTGTTTTGTTTTGCACCAAACACTTGTGTTTTGCTTTTGAGGGGCAGGGAATGGCTTGTTGGCCATCCCCACACCCCACCGGCCATGGCTTGAGGCCACCGGCCATGTTTTGTTGCCACCGGCCATCACCCGGCATGTTTTGTTGCCACCGGCCATTGGTGATGGCCGGCCGGCACTCTTTGTGGTCAGCCGACCATTATTTTGGTCAATTTGGCATTTTTGGCTGGCCGACCACTATGAATCTGCTTTTGTAGATATTTTCTATGCCAGCTGTGCTAGCTGGCATACACTTTGCCCCCCTCCATACACGTGTATGGAGGGATTTCACTCTTGCTTAGCTTGTTTTGTAAGCTTTGCAAGAGTGATCTTCTATAAAGAGGGAGCCTCTTCTCCCTCCATTAAGGTTACAAAAAACGCTGAGAGGAGCTCTGGTTCAAGGGTTAACATAGTGTGTCTATTCTATCTCTATTTCTCCCTCTCTTTTGCTCTAAGTGTGTGTTTGTCCTTAGTTTTGCACTAGGACACCTACCATCACACCTTACCTTTGTTGCTGAGGCATTAGGGGGTTCTCCTTGAAGTTCTTGAGCTGGTTTAGAGCTAAGAAAGCTGCTGGAGTGATCCTTGTGAAGAAGGTCTTCAAGGGTAAGATTCTTGCCCTTTTTACCCCATTTTTGCATAGTCTTTTTGCCTATCTTGCAACTATTTTTAGACTTTGTATATAACTGATAAAAGTCTTGTTTTTACTTCCTTAAAATAGTTTTTGAAGGGTGTTTTGTTGTTTGGGGTTGTTTGACCCCTCTTAGGCCTTGTTTGGCTCCCATTTTGTGCATTTTTGGTGAGCCCCGGGACCACCTTGTTTGGGCCTCCTCACCACTGAAATCTTGAGGGATTTTAGTGGTGAGGATGGTGTCTTAAGGTCCTAAGAAGGAGAGGGCCATCCCCTCTCCTTGTTGTCTTCAAAATGTGTCATTTTTGCCTCATGTGTGAGCATCATTTTTAAGTTCATGTTGGCCATGTCTTAAGTGTTATTTGGTAGTATTTTGCCATGTTCTACCTCTGTTTTAAGTTGGTTTAGACACACCATGCTTGCTTTGCATACATGTCTTGTAATGCCATGAATTGCCTTAACATGCCTTGTGCTTTGAGCCTTGTTTCTAGCATGTTTTTGGCTTAGCTTTGTGAAGCTTATATGCATGTTTTGATGTGCTTGAGGTCTGTTTTGGGTTATTTGGGTCGTCCATGATTTGCTTTGTATAGCTACCATGTAATCCCCCTTTTGAGCCTTGGGTGTTGACCCCTCTAGCATGCTTTACTTGCACTATTTTAGTGGTTTGGAACCACTTGCCATGCCATTTCAGTCCTTGTGGTGTGCTTGTATGCTTGCATTTGATGCCCCTTTAATGTGTTAAAAGGTTGTTGTCTTGTGCTCCATGTTTAGACCCTTTTGTATGCTTGCATGTTTAGACCATTTAGATGCCATCTAGGTGTGTCTTTGGTCTTGTTTAGACCTACATTGGGGCTGTTTGGAGTCCCCTTGTCCCTTTGAGGCTTGGTTGGCATGGCCATGGTTTGAGCCCTTTGGTTGGTCTCAAGCTTTGGGCTTGTAAGCATGCTTTGATTGCTTGGTTTAGATTGGTTTGGCACCATCTTCATGTGTTTTTCAGAGCTTAATATGCATGTCATATGCTCATGATGTTCCTCTTTTAAGTGTGCTTAAAAAGTTGTCTCTATATGCTTAAGTGTTGGACCTTGTATGCATGCATGCTTGTATGTGCATTTGGCCCTATTTCCTTAGCATTGGCCACTATTTTGGGCTTGTTTGAGGGTTGCCCAAATTAGTTTAAGACCATCCTTCGCATGTGTTGCATGCTTGCCTTGTGTGTTGTTGCATACTTGGCCTATCGCATGTGTTGCATGCTTGAATCATAGTGCATTTGGCATGCATTCTCATCTTTATTTTGATTGCCCTACATGCCATATGTTTTGCATATTTGCATATTGACATTGCATCTTGCATGCTCAATTAGCTTGCATACTTGTCATATGCCTTGCATGCTTGCTACATTCCCATGTTGCATACTTGGTTTCCCTGCCTAGGGTGCATTGCATTGAATATGCATGCCTTGCCTCTTGAAATCAAGTGATAAAGGTTGGGCCTTTATGTGCTTATTTGGTTTGCATTTCATTTGACATGAAAATGCACAACTTGGTTCTTGGGCCATCACGCATTGAAATGCGCGATTGGTGGTCCGAGAATCAAGGAACATCCTCCTTTGAGTCATAAACATGATAAGGGGTGTGTTGGTGCACACATTTGCTTGAAATGCATTGCCATGCCTTGTTTTGCCCTCTGCTGCTGTCAAAACAGGTTCTGCAGGAAGCTTTGGCCGACCGACCACATCCAGTGCCGGCCGGCCATGAATTGGTGGCCGATGGCTTCATTTGTGGTCGATGGCCACTTCCCTTTGGCCGGTGACCATTCCCCTTGGCCGGTGGTGTTCCACAATGTCCATAGAGTGTTCCTTGGGAATTGTGCCATTTTCAGAGGAGCAGAGTAGGGAAAACAGAGGCAACTTGTGCATGGTGGCGGATTTCCGAGTGAAACTGAGCATGCATGCATTGGACCCTCTTCCCGAGGCTAATTTTTACTGCTTAATTAGCTTAGTTAATTTGCTTAACTAGCTAATTGTCTGTAATATTTAATTAGCTTGTTGGTTAATTAAATTGTATTATTCTTTCGGTCCCTTCGAGCGAGGGCAAATTTATAATAAATGTGGGTGCGTGTGTGCATATCTTCCAACCCTCATTTCTTTCTCCCTTTTACTTACCTGCTTTGATGGTTAGTACTAGGGCATATTTAATTGAGCATCCTTATGCTATGCATGCGTGCATCATTCATCAGTATTGCATGTACCGGGCTCGGCGCATCATACTAACCGCATAGTATTTCAAATCAAACTTGAATACATGTTATCTGTCGCATCTCACATGCCATCCATAGATTAGCCGAGCCTATTCTAGTGACATTTTGTATGCGATGCATTAGCCACTTAACATGAATTAGGATCATGCATATGATTACTAACTAGTTCACTGTTTTGGCACGGAGTACGATGTAAGTATTTATGCTTTAGCATCTCGCATGAATGTAAATGTTAACATGATAGTATGCTTACCATGCGGCTACGTGCTTAAATGATATTACTGCCTGAATGCTTGTGGGTGAAGGTTGGATTATTTGAACTAGGATAATTCATCGAGATCCGTATTTTAGCCTACTCGTGAGTAGCAAAATTCAAACCATTTTCCAAACAAACGAAAATGCGATGCTTTGTTCCGACTTAGGCAATTTAGTCTATACTTGTTTTGCTATGCGCATCACATAGTAATTCTAGGCTAATAACCGGTTTAAAGGCACATAAAGTTTTCAAAACTAGATATCATGGTTAGTAGAGGCCGATCTTCGGATCGGGCGAGAGGGGGTGCTCATAGCTGACCTTTCCCAATCGTACCCAAGTTCCCGAGCCGAGGCAACTTTGGTGATGACGGACACGTGGCCTTAGGCAAACGAGTCAGGGTTTCCTAAATTCCCCCATAAAAAATATTTAGGTGGCGACTCTGTATCTGGCAAAGCAGTCCATGTTTGGCACTTCTTTACAAAAATCTATTTTCCAAAACAATTTGCCGAATTTGGACTCTTTGGTTCAAATTAAGAACCGTGACAAATCGAGTCCGAACTGTGGCGGGAGGCCCCACGCGGGCGCGTCCACAAAACCCCTTTGCAACCAATATATGTACAAAATATATTATATACAGAATATATATATAATAGGGTGCCTGGGCCAAAAGTTTAATTTTTGATTTTCTTTACCTAAAGATGTACACTCTAAAACACTTTGTCCATAACGACATGCTTAGACAAAATGACCAAAATGTCTATGTATATATTGTTGCATCAGTTTGGTTGACCCCATCTGTCTCATTTTATTTTCTCTCTTTCTCTTTCTATTTCTCTCTCTTTCTCTCTCTCTCTCTCTCTCTCTCTCTCTCTGCATCAATGCCATCGACCTCACCACTAATGCCGCCAGCATCCCATCACCTTCTTCTCCCCACACATTATCAGTGTCGCCGCCGTCTTTTCCTTACAGATCTGAAGAAATAGCATGATCAGATCTAAGGGAATAATACGCCACCACAGCGTCAACTCATCTATATCATCCTCTACCACAGCAACGACGTACCCCTCGGAAGCTGTCGCGTCGAGTTGGATTTCGTCGTCATTCTCACTACCTTAATCTTCATCGTCGATTTCATTGTCGTAGCCTGCTATACTTGGCTCTGATACAATACATCCTCCTCTTCCGTCATTGCCTCGAACAAAAACTTGAAGAAGAAGATCCTCCAGTCGATTTCTCCCATCTTCATATTCTTTAATTCCTCTTATAAAACCCTAATTTCTTTTGCTATCTCAACTCTCTCACTCTGTCTCTCTCTCTTTCTCTCTCTACGTATGTGTGTTGAAATGTTGATGAAATGATAAAGTAAGAGATCAAATGCTTCGATCGACATATCAACTCCCTTGCAAGTCTCTAATTTGATCTGATCTGTGAGAACAACTCAAATTTTTTTTGGTTAGGGTTTGTGTAACAACTTTTTTGTAATAACATCAAACTCACAGATCTGTAATACATCTCTATGTGTGTGTGTGTAAAAATTTGAGCAGATGAAAATGAAAATTTGAATAGATAAATTTTTTGAAAAGAGAAAAAAAATTACACAAATAAAAAATTGAACAACTAAAAAAATTAAAAAGATAAAATATTTGAACAGATAGATTTGAACAAATAAGTACAAAAAATTGAACAGATAAAAAAATTGGACAAATATTTGAATAGATAAGAAATTTCAGCTGATAGATATTCCAACAGATAGATACAAATTTGACAGATAGTCAAAAGAATTAAACATATAAAAAAAATTAAACAAATAGTCAAAAAAAATTAAATAGATAAAAAATTTGAATAGATAGTTTAAAAAAATTAAACAGATAGATTAAGCGGTAAAATTGAAAAAAAAAATGTTCTTCAAAATAATAAATTGATTTCTCACAAACTATTTCATAAATGGTGTACCTCTCACTAACAAAAAATATCCCCTGAACCTAATGCTTAAACAATTATTAGACTAAATTTATCATTAATTTTCTCCATAATATATTTTAACAAGCTTCTTGTCAACTTTCCTCTCCCTCTCCCCTCTACGTTGCCAACTCCAAATAAAATGAGATATTGACTTTGTTTGGAAAGTTCACTATTTTAATTGACTATTTAGTTTTTTAACTATTTTAATCTGACTAAAAAAATTATGTTTGGGAAGTCGATTGATTTTTTTTTTTTAGTTGATTTGAAGATTTTGAGAGAAAAAATAAAATGATTATAGATTGAATACGATATTTTATCTTATTAATTATTTTAAATTATTTTATCTTTTAATAAGTTATTTTAATTCAATTATCTTTTTAAACAGAAATGATTTGTATTTCTTATTGCTTATGTGCGTGGTTTGGTCTGTGGGTCCTCTTGTCCAAAAAAACAGAGTTAAAGGGTGATTTTGTAAAATGATTATTTCCATATAGTCGAAAAGTCTGATAAGTGACGTGGGTATAACTTAAACAAAAATGTCTTTGACCCCCTTTTTTTCTCACCCCCTTTGACCCCCTCTCTTTCTCATTGGTTGGATTTTCTTTTCTTTTTTTTTTGTTTCCCTTGTCCTCTAATCACCACCTGCCACATATGTGTGGGGGTGGTGGGGGTAGTGATTGGAGGGGGTCTCCATCACTCCTCTAACTTAAAAAACAACAATGATTCATCCCCTTTTCCCCCACCCCCTTTGACCCCCTCTCTCTCTCATTGGTCCCCTTTTGTTTTTGTTTTTCTTTTTTTCCTGCTCCTCCAATCACCACCCGCCACGTAGTAAAGGGGGGTGAAGGGGTGACCCCCAAAAGGGGATCCCAAGCATTATTCTTTAAAAAATGTTGGAGAAGGTGTCTGTAATTTCAACAAAAAAAAAAAATGAGTGAGGGCACTAATTAGTGCTACCACTAATGATGTGGTAGTGAGTGGGATCTACTATCACATATTTTTGTGCCTTGTTTTTTTTTTTTTAAAAAAAATAGGTGCCAACTCATTAATGATGCTTTAGAGCACCACTTTTAGTGAGATGTAACATTACTGTAAGTTGATTTGACAGACAACCTCAACCAAGTGTTAAAATAGTTGGTGGGAAAGATTTTTTCAAAAACACCTACACTTCGTTTCACATTAGTTGATATAATTAATTTTTTTATATTGAGGTTTTTTTAATTTCGTTTGATTTGATTTTTTTAATTTTTTTAATTTTTATAAAAAAATATAATAATTATAAATTTATTAATTTATTTTACCTATTTTGTCATTTTATATATTTTTTAACCTCAAAATGATGGTCAAACAAGAGCTAATTACCCTCTCGGATTCTCTGTCCCTACTTACAGTCGCTATTTATTTATTTTATATTTTTTACGTCATTAGTTTGATGAAAACAAATGCGTCATGCATAGCAATAATTGTACGGAAAATGAAAGCAAATTATACGCAAGGTCATTTTTGAATTTATTTTTAAGACTTTTAATAATTGATTATTAAAAAATATATAAAAAAAGTGAAAATTATTTTATATAATCTAGTAGACTTTGGTGTTTGGGAAGAAGGCTTTTTAGTTTTTTTTTTTGCTAAAATAGCACTAAAAAACAAAATAGGTTAAAATAGTCAATAAGATAAAATGTCACATCAAAATCATAATTATTTCATTTTTTCTCTCACAAACATCACATCTAACTACAAAAAATCCAACTATCTTCCTAAACATAAAAATTTTAGCATTCTAAAATAGTTAAAAACTAAAATAACCTACTAAAATAGTAACTTTCCAAACACCCACTATATCATTAAGACTTTATTTGTCAACTCACATCACTCTCTTTATTTTTTGCACACTTTTTTATAACAAATTTAAAAATTATTAAAATAATCTATTTTTAACTAAGACTTAAATTTAAAAAATAAATTTAACTTTTACTCTACAAGAAAACACTACTTAAAAAAAAATTTGTATGTAAATAAGCCATTAAGTTAACATACTATTTGGTACCTTTCACCGATTATAATTCAACACTGTCCTCATGTCAAATATACTTTATTTTTTATCTTTTTTAAATCATAACATTTTGTATATATATATACTTTTTCTATAAAAAATTAAAAAATATAATTTCCAAACAATCCAACTTTCTCTCTCTCTCTCTCTCTCTCTCTCTCTCTTACCTAGAAAAGTGCTTTTTCTACCTGACCTTTTTTCTCTCTTATTTTCTGGAAAACCCATTTTTCACATCATTTCTCGTCTTTTTCTTCTATTGCTCTTTCTCTCTTACGCAAAATCTTTTATCTTTTCTCTCATCTCAACTAAAATTCTCAATTAAGGCCTCGTTTAATAATATCACTCTATTTGTTTTTACTTTTTAAAAAATAGTTTTTAGAAAATTTTATTTTCTTATTTTTCTTGTTTTTTTTATTTTTACTGAATTTTTTAAATATTTTAAGCAATTTTTTACTTTTTAGACACACCTAACATAAATACACCTAAAAAGTAAAAAAATTATAAAAAAAATCTTTTAAAATTTTGATAAATATCAAAAATACAAAAAAAAATACAAGAATTCAGTACATTTTTTTGTATTTTTATGTATTTATTAATTTTTTAAAATATTTTTTCACAAATTTTTTACTTTTTAGATACATTTAAGTAAGGTGCATCTAAAAAAGTAAAAAAAATGTTTAAAATTTAAAAAATATTCACTAAAAACAAAAAAATACGAAAACTAAAAAAGTCAATTTTTAAAAAACTTAATCCAAAAAACTCAAACCAAACACACTGATTAATTTTTATTCTAAAAGTTAAAAAATTATTAAAAAAATTAAAAAGTCAATAATCTATATTAAAAAGTCAAAAATTTTCTTTTCTTTCTACTTTTATATATCTTTTCGTAAAAAATTAAAAAATCATTTCAAACATATTAATTTTTTTTTATATTTTAGACAAAAAATTAAAAAAATTATTAAAATAACATGTTCACAAATGAGGCCTATGTTCAACGGAAGTAATTAGATCTCTTCTACACCTCACCTCAATTTGATTTACACCAAGTTTGTTCTCTCTCATAAACTCAGGCTTATTTGAAAAGTTGGTTATTTTAATTAATTATTTAATTTTTTGACTATTTAACTTGATTAAAAAAATTGTGTTTAAAAAGTTGGTTATTTATTTATTTATTTTACAGTTAATTTGATAGTTATGTGAAAAAAAAACGTAAAATGATTATAGGTTAAATATAATATTTTATCATACTGAATATTTTTACCTATTTTGTCTTTTAATGAGTTATTTTAACCCAACCACATTTCCAAACACCCCTCAATTTCATTTTTTGTCATGAACATAATAATTTCTGTTGATAATCATGTACAATATCAATATGGTTCCTTTATTGAGAAGATCAACCGGGTTTGAATACAATGAGTTCTGAGTGTGGAGGCCGTTATTAGCTTTGATTATTATATTCTTCTTCTTCTTGATTATATTTTTTATTTTGCAATATAAAACTTCAAATTAAGTTAATAATTTTTTTAATTATATAGTATGTAGTATATAATATTTTGAAATAGTTGTTAAAAAACGAAAGGATGCATCACACTGACATTCTCAGATATTTTTGTTTAATAAAGATTCACCATTCACATTTGAAAAATTATATTTCCTCCCATGTCAAATTAAAATAATATAGTTGTCCTTTAACTTTTATACATATAAAATAATGTAGATATTTTGTTCATATTATTTCAAGAAAATGGCAATGTTTTTTTTTGTTTAACTCATATAAAAAATTAATTTTTTTCGTATCTTTTATTTTTATTGAATTTTTTAAATGTTTTAAACATTTTTATTTTTAGATACATAGAATCTTGACATAATTAAGAAATATAATATTTGGTGATATAATTGTGGAAATAAAAATAAAAAATTATATTCATATATAAAAATTTATATAAAAAATATCATAAAAATATTGTGCTAGTGATATTGTTATAAATATAAATCATGTTTATAAGTGTTTTGTTTTAAAATGAAATATCACCATTAAACTACATCATTGTGTTGGAAAATTCTATATAAAATTTATGTTTATATATCATCACTTAATAAGAATATGTTCAAGTAAAATTTAACAATAAAAATTTGTTAAATAGTCATTATGATAGGAGAAGAAATGGTAAAAAAAAAAAAGATAAGATGGTTATTTAAAAACTTTTAAGACATGATATCATCAATCAAGAGAACAATTTATAATGAGATTATAAACCTCAGAAAAAAAAAATATAATTTTTCAAATGTGAAGAAAGATTTGTATTTAATAAAAATCTCGGAGATGTTAGTATAATTTACCCAAAAGGAAAAAATAAATGAAGAAAAAAAATTGAAATATATTAGATAAAAAAATAAGAGCAAACCCAAAACAAAACAGAACCCCCCAAAAAAAAAAAAAAAAAAAAAATGAATGACTGAATGAAAAACACGATTTACACTTCAGGAGAATTTTTTCTACGAAAAATAAAGAAGGAAGAAAGCACTACTATAAACAGTTCATCAAAATCATATTGTTCACGCAATTTTCTAATCAGTTCATCAGATCAAAATCTTCAATGGTTCTACTTCAAGTTGGATGTCAACTAGAAGTTACCATTTTTTGCAACTGTTCCGTGGTTGGCCGCCGGCCGTCGGTGGATCGTACGAATACGTTGCTTGATTTCATTGTTGATTTGTGTTAAATTCAAATTTTATTTTGCAGGGAGATATGAGAGGGGTCTAATGTAGAGAGAAAAAGTGATTTTTTGCTCAGAGAGAAAATGTGTTCGGTTTGCAAGGGAAGGGAGAGAAAATGACTAATGGTAGTTAAGGGTTGGTTTGGGATGTCCACAAAAAATGTATTTTTTGTCTTTTTACAAAAAGATATGCAGAAAAATAGAAAGGTGATATGATGAAAAAAAGATAAAAAGATGGATTATATAGTGTACCCCAAACTAGCCCTAAGTCTCTGCTAGTATATAGCTGGCATGAACACTAAAGATTGTTTAGGAAGATCTAAATAAGGATGATTTATGATGATTTAAATGAATATAATTTTAATTTTTTACAAAAAGATATATAAAAAAATAGTTTTTTATAAAAAAAATAGAGATAATGTGATTCAAATAAATATACTTTTTTAAATAAGTATATAGTTTTTACAGATATTTTGAGAAGGGAAAATGCAATAAATCCCAAATAATTTATTAATTTTATATTAAACCTCTCAAATGGGTGTGGGACCACACAAATTCACATGAGTTGGTAAAAAATTTAGTCAATCATTTGGGGTCTCTAGCATAATCTTTTGAGAAGCTAATTAAAAGTCATCTTTTATCTTTTAATTTATTTTTAATGATATCATCTCTTACATTTTTTTATATATTTAAAAAAAAAATCAAAGAAAGCCAAAAAATTAATTTTTAATTATTTTTTTCAAAACAACCATTAGTTTATGTAAAAAATAAATAAATAAATAAATAGAGAAGTGATGAGTTATAATTGGCGAAAGGTGTCATATAACACTGCAAGAAATGTCATTTTTGGCTACTAAAATATTGGTCGCCAAAAATTCAAAATTTGGTCGCTGAAATGATTTACCGACCAAATATTTTTGTCGTCAAGTCCGTCGCCCATACCTTGTCAACGATAGTATTGGCGACAAAATTTCATTTGGTCGCCAAAAGTGAAACATTTCCCTACTAAGTTTCTTTTAGTCCGCAAATGGTATCTTTTCCCCACTAAAATCGTTAGTCGCCGAATGTGACTTTTGGCTACTAACGTTCGTGTGGTCGGGGAAGGTGTTCGTTTTTGCTACGAAAGAATTGGTCATCGAAAGTGAGCATTTGGCTACAAATCCTTAGTTAGTCGGCAAACGTGACATTTCGGCGATTAAATTTTTAGTCACTAAAAGTTCTACCGTAAAATTTTTACCAACTATTAGAGACTAAATATTTTGGTCACCAATAGAATACATATTTTTAGCGAACATGTCATTTTGTCGCCAAAAGTGAAACATTTCCCTACTAAGTTTCTTTTAGTCCGCAAATGGTATCTTTTCCCCACTAAAATCGTTAGTCGCCGAATGTGACTTTTGGCTACTAACGTTCGTGTGGTCGGGGAAGGTGTTCGTTTTTGCTACGAAAGAATTGGTCATCGAAAGTGAGCATTTGGCTACAAATCCTTAGTTAGTCGGCAAACGTGACATTTCGGCGATTAAATTTTAAGTCACTAAAAGTTCTACCGTAAAATTTTTACCAACTATTAGAGACTAAATATTTTGGTCACCAATATAATACATATTTTTAGCGACCATGTCATTTTGTCGTGGTGACTTTTGCCGACAAAAATTGTTCATAGCCAAAAACCTCTTAAAATTCACTTTTTTACTTTTTGCTACGAAATGTAAAGACAATTCCGACAACATATATTTTTAGTAGCAAAATAGTGGATTTTTACCGACCAAAAAGGTTTAGTAGCTGATGCATGTACCTTTCGCGACTAAGAAATTTTTAGTAATTAATTGATATATCTTTGACAACTAAATTTAATTTAATCGGCAAAATTAATTGTCGCCCGAATGTGTTCTTTGTTGTAGTGCCCGTCGGCACA
This sequence comes from Camellia japonica, assembly GCA_030407325.1. Lineage (NCBI taxonomy): Eukaryota > Viridiplantae > Streptophyta > Magnoliopsida > Ericales > Theaceae > Camellia > Camellia japonica. The sequence goes on from JAPPVO010000031.1 coordinate 149,054,127, forward strand.
CAAAAATTCATCCACTTTTTCACTCTATGAAAAGGTGAGAGGTCTTGCTCTCATGCAATTACGACAATCCACTTTGCATTTGGGAAACCGAAATATAGTAGAAAAGCAAGAAACTTTGCATTTGGGAAAGCGGAATATAGTCGAAAAGCAAGAAACTTTGCATTTGGGAAAGCGGAATATAGTCGAAAAGCAAGAAGTGCGGAGTTTCTAACAAGTAAGTTGTTTGAGTTTTTAAATACTGCTATTTTTGTTTTAATTTTTTAAAAATATTTAGAGAAGTTACAAAAAAAAAAAAAAACTTCAGGATTTAATTATTGTAACAAAATAAAATTTTAGATTATAGTTTTATAAATTAATCTTTTGATTTGTTATATAAAAATGATATTTTAATAATTAAACTCAATATAAATATATATGAAAATTTTAAAATATCTTTTTTCGTTTAATTTAATAACTAAAATACTATAAGGTGAAATTAATAAGAAAAACAAAACTTACTAGTGAACTCTCCTACAAAATTAAAATTTTAATATTATCAATTTAAATTTAATTTTTTTTATTTTAATCAAAGTCTTATGACCATGCATTTTATCATTACACCCACCATTTTAAGAAAATATTAATTTTAATTTTATGCTTAAGTCAAATCATTACCAGTAGTCTTTCTGTACCACTTCTCTCTTGGATTCTCTACCAACAGCACAACTCCACGACACCCCTCCATCAAATCACTGAAATCCACTAAGGTCCCTCTCCTACTTTCCCTTCCAGGAGATCTACCACCTTTGACGTTTTCCATTTCCCTTACCTCAGATCAACTCTGCCAGCCCATTGGCCTCCCTCACCAACCCCTCCATCAGTCGATCCGTATATTTACAATCATGTTACATCCCCCCACGCCTTTTTGCCAATCAAAAATGTCTTAGACCACTAATTAATGGTACCTCTAATAATGTGGCAGTGTGTCTCACCCACTGTCACAGTGTATGTTGTGTCTTAATTTTTTATTTTTTTTGATTTTTTCACTTCATTAGTGGTGGTGTTAGTGATAGCAAATTAGTGGTCTATAATATTGTTGTTTGCCAATCCAACCTTTAAGGCTGTGTCAGATGTGGAGATTTAAAAAGAGATTTGAAAAAGAAAAGAGAAAAAGTGTGTAAAATTAGATGAAATATAATTATATTTTATTTATATTTTATCTATATATACATAAATATATATTTTTAACGGCAAAAACATTTTTGGTTGACTTTAGAGAATTGTAACTTTTTTTAATTTGAGACTAAAAATTTCGTTTGACAAATTTTTTTTTTGACTTTTATGAGAAGTAAAGTGAAATGATTATGATTTAAACGTAACATTTTATTTTATTAACTTATTTAATTTAATTTATTTTATTTTTATACTTTTTTAATCTCATCCTGAATTGCCAAAGAAAACTCAAATCTCACATCCCAATTTATCCACTCGAAATTTTTTTGTGTGCACACCAGTAGGCAACTGAACAACACATCCCTTAAATGGTGTGATAGACTTGCCACATAAAAAAAAACACTAATCAGAACTAACGGGAAAGAAACGCGCGCTCCGTTAGTTTTTTTAAAAAGTTTTTAATTTTAAGTTATATTTTAAGAAATAAGTTGTTAAAAAAATTTTGAAAATTAAAAATTTATTTGATTGTGAGTTTTGAAAATAATTTTCGAATGATTTATATATATTTTTTTAGGTTGTTGAATAAATAGGTGTGATAGAGAAAATTTAATTGATTAATGTATAAAATGTGAGAGAATAAAAAGAAAGAGAGAAAAGAGAAAAAATGATTGATTGATTTATTAATAAAAAAAGAGAAAAGAGAAAAATAAAATTTTAAATGAGTTTTAAAGATTAATAAATTAAAGGAAAAATTACTCATAAGTCCCATATTAGAAAATGTTACTCTATCTAGTCCTGAGTATTTTTTTGTAAACCATTTAGTCCTTTTTTTACATCACAACATTATCAGCAAAACAACATCAAACTTCATCATCAAAACAACATTAAAACATCACAACATCATCATCAAATAACATCATCAAACATCAAACATTACTCATCAAACATCCATCATCAAATTCATTAGAATATCAGATCCATCAGATTCATCAGATTCTGGGTGTTTGTGGGTGTTTCATCAGATTCATTAATTTGAAACATCATCAAAAATCGAAACCGAACAAGACCACTATATCATTCACAAATCAACGACCTATTCATCTATATCTATCTACATATATATATATATATATATATTGTGGTGGCGCAAGAGCTTGAGAGAGCGAGTCTTCTCTGATGAATCGTCATGTCATACACCACAGAAAAATGTTGGCAACAATCACAGTATATCGCCTGCTCACGTTAGTCCTCCTCACCAATTCCATTGAAAACCAATCGTCTCCATGTCTAGGTCCGTAGTTTTCATTTTCCTCTTCAAATGTTTCTGGGTTTTCTTTCTTTTCTTGATTCTGTGGTGTATTTGACATTTTACAGTTTTTTTGCTTTTGGGTTAGGGCTTGTTTTCTAATGCTTTTGTGATTTTTGAGATTTTCAAAAATTCATGATTTTGGGTTCATAGGTTTCCTTGTTCTGTTATTTAATGGTTGAGAATCTGTGTTTGATGCTTAATGAATAATGTTTGATGTTTGATGAATAATTCTAATGTTTAATGGTTGATGTTTGATGAATAATCCTGACGTTGTTAATGTTTGATATTGGATGAATAATTCTAACGTTACTAATGTTTTCACCGACATTATACGAATAATTTTGACGTTGCTAATGTTTGATGTTTGATAAATAATCCTGACGTTGCTAATGTTTGATGTTTGATGAATATTGTTTCATGTTTGAAAAGAAGGGAAATCATAAAAAGACCTATACTAAGCTTCTTGGGAAATAGGACCTATTAGTCCAACAAAAAATTTTCAGGACTAAATGGGTTAACATTCCCAAATTTGGGATTTATTGGTGCTTTCCCCTAAATTAAATAAATTTTTAATTTTTTAAATGAGTTTTAAAGATTAATAAATTAAATACTCCCTCCGTCCCAAAATATTAGTTCCTTATTTCATTTTTCATTGTCCCAAAATATTAGTCCCTCTTCTAAAATCAAGTACAAAAATAATATAAATTTCCTATTTTGCCCTTCTTTTAAATTATTAAACAATACAAAAAGTACAATTATGACATTGATATTCTCAAAAAATGTACTATCAAAAGGGTCATTTTGGAAGGCTTTGGCTTTGGTCCAGTCCTTAATCAGACTAGACGGTGCTGTTGGGCCCGTGGGAGCCCACCACAGGTCCCGTTTTGAAAATCTGAACCGTTTAATGTGTAGAACTCGTCGAGTACTATATGCTTGTGAAAAATCACGTTGATCGGATATCGATAGCTATGTGATCAAATCAGTTTTTTATCAACCGTTAATTTATTCACCGTCCATTTTTTTTTTATACAAAACTGATTTGATCACATAGCTATCGATATCCGATCAACGTGATTTTTCACAAACATATAGTACTCAACGAGTTCTACACATTGAACGGTTCAGATTTTCAAAACGGAACCCGTGGTGGGCCCCCATGGGCCCAACAGCACCGTCCAGTCCGATTAAGGACTGGACCAAAGCCAGGCCCTTTTGGAAAATCAAATTTTTTCAAATGCAATAATTGTACTACCAAAAAAAGTTAGATTCCCCAAAAGGGACCATTATTTTGGGACGGAGGAAGTATATTTTTTAATTTTTTATTTAAATCTTAATTTAAAAACTAAACCAAATCGTACCTATATTTTCTCTCTCCACTTGAGTTTGCAGTATTTTTCTCTCTCCTTACATGGTCTTCCACGCCTTCTTCCCTCTCATATTACTTATTGGAAAATGAGTGAGAGCACTAATTAGTGCTGTCACTAATGATGTGGCAGTGGGTCCCATCATGAATGATTTGATGTTTTAGCCTTGGTGTTGTATTTTTTTTCTTTTTTTATTGAGTGTCATATCATTAGTGATCTTTTTAGAACTCCTAAATTAGTGGTCTCTATCATTGTTGTTACTCATTTTATTTTATTTTTAAAATTAATAATAATAATAATAATAATAATAATAATAATAATAATAATAATAATAATAATAATAATAATAATAATTTCAACAATAGTTCATTCTACTAATTTGGAAGTACTAATGGACCACTAATGAGGTAAAAATTCAAAAAAAAAAAAAAACACAAGAGCAAAACATCCCATCATGTGGGATCTACACTACTTTAGAGCTATTAGTGCTCCTCTTTTTAGTGGTTTCACTCATTTTTCTAATAATTATTAGAAAAATGAGTGAGAGCTCTAATTAGAGCTACCACTAATGATGTCACAGTATGTGTTGTGGATTAATGCTTGGGAGTACTAAAAAGTGAGCACTGGGGAGCACTAATGAGGTGGCTCTCCTTTTGATGTGATGGTTGTTTCGTGTTTTTCTTTTTTCTTTTATTTTTTACATTTTCCAACTCATTAGAGCTATTAGTATGAGATTTTTTTAGTGGTCTCTATCATTACTGATGTGTTTTGTCTTTTTTTTTTTTTTTTTTTTCACCTCATGATTGGTGGGTTTAGAGCTACCAAATTAATGGTCTGCAATTATTATTATTATTATTATTATTATTATTTGGAGAATTTCTAATTTTCAAAATTTATTTCAGTTCTAAAAAAGGTTAAATGATGATTTTTTTAATTTTTTTTTATCAAATTAGTTTATAATTTTTAAAAAATAAAATTTAAAAAATAAAAATTAGATAAATCCAATATGTTTAGATTATTTGGGGAATTCTAATTAAACTTGATCATATTTATTTTGAGTTACTAGTTGGCCAAACTCAACAAAACAATATACTTTGATTTTTAATAAAAAATAACAAAATTAAAATATTTTGATTTTTAATAATATGTTTAGATTACTGACATTCTCAAAAAAATATTCAATTTATTGGCTCCTTCTTTATCAACCAAAAAATTATGAGAGTTGATTTATTTATATAAATAGGTGAAATATTGAAGGGTGGTTTCCATTTTTTTTTTTTTTTTTTTTTTTTTGGGGGGGGGGGTGGGGGTATAAAGCTAGTCAGACGAAAAAGAATTTAAAAAATTAGGAAAATTACAACACAGTTGGGCAGAGAAATGTTTTTTTTAAGAAATATATATATATATATATATATATAGTGTAAGTGAATCTATAATAGAGTGAAAATAAAAAATTGTGGGCGCAATGTTTTTGTAATAAAATTTTTTCCGTCCCCCCGGGATATAAATTTTGAAAAAAATTCTTAAAATACAGAGAGACAAATATGCTCCTGATTAAAAAGTGAGAAAAGTTACAGAGAGAGAGAGAGAGAGAGAGAAGAGGTGAAGAGAGAGAAACGCTTCATTGATATTTGTTTATGCAAAAATGATTGAGAGTTCTAATTTTAGAGTTTTAGGAGCAGTTCAAATAGTGAAATTCATCTCGTGATGTAATGTTTATACTTATTTGTTTATATTTTTTTTTTCTTCTATATCACATCATTAAAGCTCAAATAAGTGGTATTTGTTGGAAAAATGGTTTTATATAGGTATTTTTTGGGCCAACTTTGAGTCCAAAGTTAAGTGGGCCCAAACGTCTTTTGGGATGGATCCGAAAAGGTGACGTGTTCCTTGCCGCGTGGCAAGTCACACGGTGAAGACGGAACGTCAAAATCATTTATGAGTGAATGGAAAGTTGACGTCGTTTTCGAGTCTAACATTAATTTTTATTTTTAGATAAAATTCATTTGAATTTTTTCAATAAAAATTATTGTGGGAATTTAATTTAATTCTAAATTCAAATTTTTGGTTCTTAAGTGGTTTCCTAAAGTTTGTAATTTTGACAATTTAATTTAATTCTAAATTCAAATAGTGGTTTCCTAAAGTTTGTCAAATAAATTTATTTTTAATAAATCTATTCAACTTTTGGCTTTATTTAATTGAACTATTCTAAATAGTTATTAAATAAAGTTGCAAGTAGTTGCTTTGTTTGACTTACGGATCACTTTTGACATTTTGTGTGCAACGGTCAATAAACAGTTTGAATTCAATTTCTGAAAATGTTTGGTACCTGTTCACTATTGGAAATACACCTGTTCGGGTCAGATTTATCTTGCCTATATATGTCCATCATTCCGGCAGTCTTTGGGGCGGTTTTTCCTGATCCGGGAAATTGAGTCTTGATAATCCAATTTCTATTCAGAAAATTCAGTCTGAAATTTGGTCTCTTTGTTGTCCATTTCTTTTAGTGCATTATTCCTCATATTTAGTTTTAAGAATAAATATTTCAGAGAGTTAGAACAGAGGTTTGGTTCGCCGAACAAATTGTTTGGAGTACTACTACAATTTGTGAAGATCATTGTATCCTGGGAGATAGACGCCACTCAACCGTAAGTACCGTAGCGGGGCGAATCTGTCTTAAGGACAGAGTGTCACACACTCGACTTGGTCTTAAATTATTTATTCGGTTCAACGAATAAATTCGGTATGTTATTTATTTATTTTGTTTGAATTATTTCAGTTATTTTATTTACACAGAAGATTGTTCCAACAATCTTAAGACAGATTCGAATTATTCTGTTTACAGAATTTTTCGTTTGTTTCCCTTTTTCATTCTTCGTAAATAATTTCGAAAGAAAATTATTTTCTGTGGATTTACAAAATAATATTCTGGTTGGAAAAACAAATAGTGATTATATGCTATTTGACAGATAGTAGTAATATACTGTCTCTTTTCTTTGACAACAACTAGTAGTACGATACTGGTGTCATTAACAATTCAGAATATATTTTTGTGGAATTTTTTCAGAAATTAATTTTGGATTTTAGAAATTATTTTCTGAGTTTTCATTAATTAAAATTCTGTTTTCAGTATTTTAATTATTGGAGTGTAACAAGAGATTTAAATTTCTGTGTGAAATTAATTTGGTTAAATAAAATTTATTTTATTTCCAAATTAATTGAAAAATAAAAGTTATATTTTTATTTTTTTATTTTACAGAATTTAATTTTCTTGTGTGGAATTATTTTGGTTAAATAAAATTTTATTTTATTTCCAAATTAATTGAAAAATAAAAGTAATATTTTTTTTTCTTTTATTTTACAGAATTTAATTTTCTGTGTGGAATTATTTTGGTTAAATAAAATTTTATTTTATTTCCAAATTAATTGAAAAATAAAAGTTATAGTTTTATTTCTTTTATTTTCTGTGTGGAATTAATTTGTTTAAATAAAATTTTATTTTATTTTCAAATTAATTGGAAAATAAAAGTTACATTCTTGTTTCTTTTATTTTTGCAGAATTTAATTCTGTGCATTTGGTTTAATTTTCTGTGTAGTGTAAATTCTAATTATAATTTTGTTTTATAAATTAGAATTGATGGTTACTGAAACAAATGCCCAAACAAGTACTACTGTGGTGGCTGCGATTGCACCAACCCCCTCTCCTGTGATGACAGTACCGGTAAATCACGGTGAAAAGCCAGAGAAGTTCTCAGGAACTGACTTTAAAAGATGGCAACAGAAAATGTTGTTCTATCTTACAACTCTGAACCTGGCTCGTTTCCTCCGTGAAGATGCTCCTATCCTGAAAGAGGATGAAACCGACCGGCAAGTGGTTGCTGCGGTTGATGCTTGGAAACATGCCGATTTCCTTTGCCGGAATTACGTCTTGAACGGACTTGACAACACATTATACAACGTCTACAGTCCAATCAAGACAGCAAAGGAACTTTGGGAATCGTTGGAGAAAAAGTACAAAACAGAAGATGCCGGCTCAAAGAAATTTGTGGTTGGCAGATTCCTGGATTTTGTAATGGTTGATTCAAAAACTGTGATCAGCCAAGCTCAAGATTTCCAACTCATTCTGCATGACATTCACGCAGAAGGTATGTCTCTCAGTGAATCCTTCCAAGTTGCAGCCTTAATTGAAAAATTACCAAAGGCTGGAAGGAATTCAAGAACTACCTTAAACACAAGCGCAAAAAATTTCTATGGACGAGTTAATTGTGCGTTTAAGGATTGAGGAGGACAACCGCAATTCTGAAAAGCGGGCTGGTAAGAATCCTATGGAGTCTAAGGCAAATGTGGTGGAACATGCTTCAAAAACCAAGAAACGTAAAGTCTTCTGGAGAAAGTTCATCACAAGGCTCTAAAGGGGGGATAATAAAAAGTACAAGTTTAATGGCAAATGTTACATCTGTGACAAAGAGGGACATCGGGCCAAAGATTGCCGTAGCAAAGGCAAAAGCAAAAAAGAACAAGCAAGAAGCCTGCTCAAGCCCATATGACCGAAGTGGACAATATTTCCAATGGTGTAGATGACATCAATCTTTCTGCAGTTGTTTCCGAGGCAAATCTTGTCGGAAATCCTAAAGAATGGTGGGTGGACACTGGTGCTACTCGCCATATTTGTGCCGACAAAAAGATGTTCACATCTTATTCTACAGTGGACAATGGTGAACAACTTTTTATGGGCAACTCCTCAACTTCCAAAGTTGAAGGACAAGGAAAGATTGTACTCAAGATGACATCAGGAAAGGAACTCACTCTCAACAATGTGCTGCATGTACCGGACATTCGCAAGAATCTTGTTTCCGGATCTTTGTTGAGTAAGAATGGGTTTAGGCTAGTATTTGAGAGTGATAAATTTGTACTTACTAAGAATGGGATGTATGTAGGAAAATGTTACATGTCTGATGGCCTTTTCAAGTTAAATGTAATGACCGTTGTACCCTCAGTTATTAATAATACTACATCTTCTTCTTACTTGCTTGAGTCTTCAAATTTATGGCATGGTAGACTAGGACATGTTAATTATGGATCTTTGCGTAGATTAATTAATATGGAATGTTTACCTAAATTTGACATTGATTCAAATCATAAATGTGAAATTTGTGTTGAGGCAAAATTATCTAAAACTCCTTTTCATTCAATTGAAAGAAGTACGGAACCACTTGAATTAATTCATAGTGACATTTGTGATTTTAAATCAATTCAAACCAGAGGTGGAAAAAAGTATGTAATCACTTTTATAGATGACTATACTAGATATAGTTATATTTATTTAATTCGAACCAAGGATGAAGCTTTGGAAACTTTCATTCAATATAAGAATGAAGTTGAAAATCAACTTGGTAAGAAAATCAAGAAACTTAGAAGTGATAGAGGTGGTGAATATGAATCACCTTTTGGTGAATTTTGTAAAGAACATGGAATAATTCATCAAACCACCGCTCCTTACTCACCTCAGCAAAATGGAATTGCTGAAAGGAAAAATAGGACTTTAAAAGAAATGATGAATGCCATGTTAATAAGTTCTGGATTACCTCAGAACTTGTGGGGGGAAGCAATACTTTCTGCTAATTATATTTTAAATAAAGTACCCCGAAAGAAAGTAAATCAAACACCTTATGAATTGTGGCATGGAAGAGTACCATCCTACAAATACTTAAAAGTGTGGGGGTGTTTGGCTAAAGTGGCTATTCCTAGTCCTAAAAAGACTAAGATAGGTCCTAAGACCATTGATTGCATTTTCATTGGTTATGCCAAGAATAGTAGTGCATATCGGTTTTTGATTCATAAATCAGAACATACCGAAATGCATGTAAATACTATTATTGAGTCTCGGAATGCATCATTCTTTGAACATGTATTTCCAAAGAAGACTGGACAAGAGACTAGTAATAATAAAAGATCTTGATGCTATTACTAGTCAGGATCAAGAACATGATCAAGAACAAGAGTTAGATCAAAATGAGGAAGAGGAACCTAGGCGTAGTAAACGTGCTAGAACCTCAAAATCTTTTGGTCCAGATTTTCTAACATATTTGTTAGAAAATGAGCCTTTAACTTTTAAAGAGGCTATGTCCAGTCCTGAAGCTCCTTTATGGAAAGAAGCTGTCAACAGTGAAGTTGAATCCATCTTGCAAAATCACACTTGGGAATTGGTGGATTTGCCACCAGGTTGTAAACCTCTTGGGTACAAGTGGATTTTCAAAAGAAAATTGAAAGCGGATGGATCAATTGACAAATACAAGGCAAGACTTGTAGTCAAAGGTTTTAGACAAAAAGAAGGTCTAGATTACTTTGACACATACTCACCGGTTACTAGAATAACATCCATTAGAATGCTAATTGCCATTGCATCTCTATACAATCTAGAAATTCATCAAATGGATGTTAAAACCGCTTTCTTAAATGGTGAGTTAAATGAAGAAATTTACATGGAACAACCAGAAGGGTTTTCTGTTCCAGGGAAAGAAAAGAAAGTGTGTAAATTGGTTAAATCATTATATGGTTTAAAACAAGCGCCAAAGCAATGGCATGAGAAATTTGACAAGGCAATGATGTCAAATGGATTTAAAATTAATGAGTGTGACAAATGTGTTTATATTAAAAACACAGATAAAGGTTATGTCATTGTATGTCTTTATGTAGATGATATGCTCATCATAGGTAGTAATAATGACATGATTAAAACTACCAAGAAAATGTTGAATAAACATTTTGACATGAAGACATGGGCATTGCTGATGTAATTCTTGGTATGAAAATTACCAAAACATCAGAAGGTTATGCTTTGTCACAATCTCATTACATTGAGAAAATACTTGACAAATTCAGCAAAGATGATGATCATCTTGCTAGAACTCCTGTAGATGTTAATTTGCATCTTTCTAAGAATGTACAGGAAAGTATTTCTCAATTGGAGTATGCCCAAATTATTGGAAGCTTAATGTACTTGATGAACTGCACTCGCTCAGATATAGCTTATGCAGTAAGTAAATTAAGTAGATATACGAGTAATCCGAGAGTAGAACACTGGAAAGCAATTATAAGGGTTCTAAAATATCTCTGATTCACTCGTAACATTGGGCTGGATTATACTAGATATCCAGCAGTACTTGAAGGATACTGTGATGCAAATTGGATATCGGATACTAGAGACTCGAAGTCCACCAGTGGGTATGTCTTTACTCTTGGTGGGGCGGCTGTATCTTGGAAATCTTCCAATTTGCTAGGTCTACTATGGAATCTGAATTCATAGCTTTAGACAAAGCTGGGGAAGAGGCAGAATGACTTCGCCACTTCCTTGAAGATATTCCAATATGGCCAAAACCGGTGCCTGCTATATGCATACATTGCGATAGTCAATCAGCTATAGGTAGAGCACAGAGTCATATGTATAACGGTAAGTCACGACACATTCGTCGTCGACATAACACCGTGAGACAACTACTCTCTAATGGAATTATTTCCATAGAATATGTTAAGTCTAAAGACAACATAGCGGATCCACTAACCAAAGGGTTAGCAAGAGAGTTAGTTGAGAATTCATCGAGGGGAATGGGACTAAAGCCTATTAAATAAGAGTTACCACAACGGCAACCCAACCTAGTTGACTGGAGATCCCAAGATCTAGGTTCAAAGGGACAACCGAGTTGTGAATGACTCAGAAGGATCACTGGGGAGTCTAACTCCTACCCATTTCTATGATGAAATAGTGATGTCTGCAGCGTTTTAGGTTAAGTAAAACTTTTAATGATTTTATATCTAGGTAAACCTAGTGGAGTATGGCAGGATACTCTTCATAAGAATCACCTATGTGAGTGTGAACTGGGCCGGTTCTATGAGATTTGTGAAGGGCTACAATTCTTTAGAGCACTCATGAAAGACCAGGTTATTCAGGGCCAAAATGAACACAATAGTGAGAACTAAACTGTGTCTGGGGATATACTGTGTGAGTTCTATTGTCTTGGTTTACACAAACGGCTGAACAGTTCAAGACATCATGTTCACTGGTTAGCTAGTAAATCCGATAGTGTCTCACAAGGGAAGGTTCAAAGCCAAAAGCTACCTATCCTTTGCAGAATATTTCCAATTTCTTACTCTCTGATTAGATCATGTTGTTGCATTTTCTCTCCGTCAAATTCCATTCATGTGGGGGATTGTTGGAAAAATGGTTTTATATAGGCATTTTTTGGGCCAACTTTGAGTCCAAAGTTGAAAACGAGGGTGACGTGTTCCTTGCCGCGTGGCAAGTCACACGGTGAAGACGGAACGTCAAAACCATTTATGAGTGAATGGAAAGTTGACGTCGTTTTCGGGTCTAACATTAATTTTTTTTAGATAAAATTCATTTGAATTTTTTCAATAAAAATTATTGTGGGAATTTAATTTAATTCTAAATTCAAATTTTTGGTTCCTAAGTGGTTTCCTAAAGTTTGTAATTTTGAGAATTTAATTTAATTCTAAATTCAAATAGTGGTTTCCTAAAGTTTGTCAAATAGATTTATTTTTAATAAATCTATTCAACTTTTAGCTTTATTTAATTGAACTATTCTAAATAGTTATTAAATAAAGTTGCAAGCAGTTGCTTTGTTTGACTTGCGGATCACTTTTGACATTTTGTGTGTAACGGTCAACAAACAGTTTGAATTCAATTTCTGAAAATGTTTGGTACCTGTTCACTATTGGAAATACACCTGTTCGGGTCAGATTTATCTTGCCTATATATGTCCATCATTCCGGCAGTCTTTGGGGCGGTTTTTCTTGATCCGGGAAATTGAGTCTTGATAATCCAATTTCTATTCGGAAAATTCAGTCTGAAATTTGGTCTCTTTGCTGTCCATTTCTTTTAGTGCATTATTCCTCATATTTAGTTTTAAGAATAAATATTTCAGAGAGTTAGAACACAGGTTTGGTTCGCCGAACAAATTGTTTGGAGTACTACTAGAATTTGTGAAATCATTGTATCCTGGGAGATAGACGCCACTCAACCGTAAGTACCGTAGCGGGGCGAATCTGTCTTAAGGACAGAGTGTCACACACTCGACTTGGTCTTAAATTATTTATTCGGTTCAACGAATTAAATTCGGTATGTTATTTATTTATTTTGTTTGAATTATTTCAGTTCATTTTATTTACACAGAAGATTGTTCCAACAGTATTTTCATGCCTGAACCTGAGATTTTCGGGGCTCAAAGTCGATAATCAACTAATAAATATCACTAGATCATTTGGGGCCCTTTCCATATTTTTTTTTTATTTAATGAAATTTTTTTGAAGGTAAAGGACAAAAGATTTGTGTCAAAATTACAAAAAATACTTAGCATTACATTATAACAACTAATAAGTATCACTTGATTCTCGATCTTCAATCTTTGCCCATTTTTAGAAGCAAATAAATCAATCATATTTGCTCTGAATTCTTAAGAAATTCATTAGTGTTCTGTTGTGCCGTTTCTCTTAAATTTTTGGAATAATTGAATTAAGTGTTAGGGTTAGAATTAGATAGGGAGAGAGAATGGGCTATTTTAATTTTGAATGAGCCTTTTAATTTTTTAATAAGTCAATTTATTTTAAGTTAGTTTGGGCATTCTTTTATTTATTTTTTTTAAACTTAAAACATTCCCAATATATTATACTAAAGTATAATAAGAGCCTCTTTTTTTGGGTCTATTTTAGAAATTAAACAGGGAGAGAGAATGGACCCTTTTAATTTTGAATGGGCCTTTTATTTTTTTAATAGGTCAATTTATTTTAAGTTAGTTTGTGCCTTCTTTTATTTTTTTTGGACTTACAACATACCTAATATATTATACTAAACTTTGCGTCTATTTTGAGAGGCCCTAAGTCATGGCCTGGTGGGTCTATGCCCAGGGTCGGCCTTGGGTATTTTGGAAAATTGATAAAAAGTTACATTTTTGATTTTTTTGTGACTTTTTGACTTTTTATGTTAAAAAAATTGATTTTTTAGTGACTTTTTTTTTTTTTTTTGTGTAAGAAAGTTAAAAAAAACCAAAAAAACTATAAGTTGCGTTTAGTAGAGTTTTCTAAATATGAGTTGTATTTTGAGTTTGTGAGTTTTGGAATTATAATTTGGATGTAGAAAATTTGTTTGGTGAATAAGTTTTAGGGTTTGGTTATGGTGTGCAACTTACACCTTACACCTTACACCTTACACTTACACCTTTTGTGAAAAATTAAACCTTACACTTACACCTTTTTTGAGGTTGCACACCATATGCAACCTACTTACACCTTACACCTTACACTTACACCTTACACTTACACTTACACCTTATACTTATACTTACACCTTACACTTATACTTTGTGTGTAAGTGGCACATGGTGTGCAATTGCACACTTAAGAAAAGTCCTAAGTTTTAAAAAGAGTTTTGAAAAGAGTTTTTCAATTGAGTGATGTGACATGATTTTTGATACAAAAACTTACAACTTATAACCAAATACACAACCCAAAATTCTATTCAAAAGTCATAAAATTTTTTTAAAAAATTATGAAAATATTTTTTATTTAAAATATAAAAATAACAAGTGCAAAAAATAAAAAATAAAAAAAATCATGAACATTGTTCCGGTCAACCGGCCGGACGTCTGGTGGAACCTTTGGTGGGACATCCGGGATACACGAATTTTCAAACACGAGTGTAGAAATGATTTTTGAAAACTGTAAATAAACACCACACTCAAACTAAAAGGTAGAATCATGATTCAAAAGCTGTGCCAAACACAGCAAAAAACTTAGTGTATTTTTTTCAAACGTGACATGCGATACTCCAACAAGATGAGTATGATGTGACACTTTAAAAAAAATTAAAAAATCTTTAGTGTATTTTTTTTTAAAATTTGGCACTCTAACGTGACAGACATGATGTGACATTAAAAAACTCTTTAATATACTTTTTCTAAATGTAACACTCTAATGTGGTGAGTAAATGACTCATAATACATCCAAAAGAATGAAATAGATCACAAAAAAAAAAATATAAAATTATATAAATTATAAATCCAAAATATGAAATTTATTGATGAATTTATCTTCATTCAAAATAAATTATAAATTTTCGAAGAGTGGATTAATAGCATTTTTCAAGTATTAATGAATGGTCGGTACACCTTTAAAAGAAAAATTGAATGGTAGATGGGAAAGATTTTTTCAACACCCCTAATTATCATGCCGGATTCTCGGTCCCGATCAGTCTCTATTTATTTATTTTTTGCGTCACTGGTTTGATGAAGAGTAATGTTACATACCACTAATTTATCATCACTAACTCCACTACTAGTGAAGTAACAATTGAAAAAAAAAACAAAAAATAAAAATCAAGGCACAAAACACATGTGGCAGTGGGTGGGATTAGAGCCACCACTAATTAGTGGTTAAAGCAATTTTGTTTGATGAAACTCACGTGTCAGAAATGAAGTAAATGATAGAGAAGGCCATTTTTGAATTTTTTATTATTTTTATTTTTAATAAACTTTTTTGATATTTTAAATAAGTTTTTTACTTTTTTGATACCTTATTTGATTTTAATTTTTTAGAAATTGATTTTTAATTTTTATATATATTTATTTTTAGTGATTTTTTTTTTAATATTTTAAGAAAATTTTACTTTTTAGATACACATAACTTGGATGTACTTAAAAAATAAAATATTTACAAAAATATTTTAAAAATAAGAAATATACAAGAATAGAATATGAAAATATACTGAATTTTTATATTATTTTTATAATTTTGGTACAAATATTATACTTTTTAATTGTATTTACATTAACTATTTTTAAAAAGTAAAAATTTACTTAAAATATCAAAAACATTTACTTAAAAAAAAAAAACTCAAAATTGGCCTTCTGTATCATTTACTTTGATTTCCCGTGTGACGCATGAGTTTCATCAAACCAGTGATGAAAAAAAACAACAATAATAATAATAATAAATAAATAAAATAAAACAAAACACTTTTTCACTCTATAAAAGGTGAAGGGTCTTTCTCCCCTTCTCATGCAATTACAATTACAACAATCCACTTTGCATTTGGGAAAGCGGAACCTAGTAGAAAAGCAAAGTGGTGCGGAGTTTCTAACAAGTAAGTTGTATGAGTTTCTATGTACTGTTATTTTTGGTTTAATTTTTCAAAAAATATTTAGAGAAATTATAAAAAAAATATTCAGGATATAATTATTATAATTAAACTTAATATAGGTATATATAAAATATCTAAAGTATTATTTTTAGTTTAGTTTAATAACTAAAATATTTAAGGTGAAATTATTATAAAAAAAAAAAAATCAAAGGTTAATTCTTGTAACAAATTAAATCTTGAATTTTTAACGTTATCAATTTAAATTTTAATTCTTTTTTTTTAATCTCAATGTTATAAGGGGGGATTAAAGTGTAGTGGGATAGAAAAAAAAAATTATAAAATATATATAGACTGCAAGTCGTTACGTAGTGAGGTGCAAGTAAAAAATTGTAGGCTGCAAGTGTTACTTGTACTCTTTCATACCTTTGTAAATATTTTTTTTAATCCCATTGGGGTGTAGTTTTCCATCTTATAACCATAAATTTGATTTTGTTAAGTAGAATTGAGGGAGAATGATAATTTTATCATTACACCCACCTTTTTAAAAAATATTTATTTTAATTTTATGCTTAAACCAAATTAGAACTGCAAATGAGCCGAACCAAATCGAACTTTTCTGAGTTCGAGCTTGAGCTTGACTCCTTTACTTATCGAGCTTGTTTATTAAGTTCGAGTTCAACTCGATAACTAACTGAACTCGAACTCGACTTGGCTCAATAAGATTTTTTTATTATTATTTAAATAAAAAAATATTATTTATATTATTTAATACATAAAAAATATATTTATCCTATTATTATATATATTATTTAATATATAATTTAAATAAAGATAATCGAGCAGAGTTTGACGAGTCGAGCTTATTCGAACTCGAGCTCGGCTCGTTTACTAAACGAGTCGAGCCGAGTCTTTAATGAACCAAGTTGAGCCAGCTCGCGAATAGTTCGGTTAATCAAATCATCACTAGTAGCCTTTCTTTACCACTTCCTCCCTCGGATTCTTCACCAGCAACACACCTCCATGACACTCCTCCCTCAAATCGTCTCTCACCCCTCATTACTCAAATCCACCACTAAAGTTCCTCTTCTACTTCCCCTTCTCTAAGATACACAACCTCTGACCTTTTCCATACCCCTTCCCTCAGATCAACTCTGTCAGCCCTTCTTAGCACAACATATAAGAGTTTTAGAGATCAAATATTTTGGTTTTTAAAATTGAAAATTTTGTTACAAAAGACATTTAGTGACTAATTTCCATCGTCATGAGAATAATTGTTAAAAGGTCGTTCCAAAAAGTCAAAAACAAGACTTTTGGCAACAAAATTTTGAAAATATCACTAATAAATAAATTTTAGATGACAAAATAATTTGGTCTCAAAATAATTTATTTTTTGAGACAAAAAATTTGGTCTCAAAAGGATAATAATTTATCATTAATGTCTAATTTTTGTTGCTAAAAATATAATAACGACATTTTTTATAACAAAATTATTTGGTCCCTAAAAAATAATTTTATCCCTAAATTTTGGTCTCTAAAATTTAATTTTTTGTAGTAACCGTTTTCATCAAATCTGGCACCTTTTGCCTCCCTCACCAAGCCCTCCTTCATATCCGTAGATTTATATATATTGATGAACAAAAAAATGAGTGACTTGACTAGTTCTCTCAAGTTATAGTAGAACATAAAGTAGTGAAAGCAAGTCTAACTTACAGAGTAAAACATGATCTAATTATAGAAATATGCAATATTCAAATACTGTTTCATGAATCCCAATGAGTTCATTTTATTTAAAAGGAAGTGTATTGTGAAAGAAATATCATAAAAATTTTTATGAAAAGTGAGAGGGTAATTTATATTTATAAATTGGGCCGAGCTAGGGTTATGGGCCGTTCTTTGGACCGAAGTAAAGAGGCTTAGAAGCCGGGCTGCGGACAAATGGTAGACCGGTCTAGAGTAAGGTTTTGTCGCCGGATGAAGTAAGTTTGTTTAGCTCGGTCTCCATGGTGTAGCTCGGTCGCGTTGTTCAGAACCGAGGTGAGTGTTCAGTTCTAAGGCTTGATTGAAGGTTAGCTCGGCTTAGTTCTTCTGTGGATAGCTCGGTCGTGGTTGTGACGCCGAGGTAGAAGAAAGGAAAGGAAGACCGAGGTAACAGTTAGATCGGTCTAGATTTGTTAGTCTGGCAGGGCAATGTTATTTCGGTCTTGAAGTAGTTCGACCATAAGGAAAACCATCTCACTTGGTTTAAGCAGTGAGGGAGGATGTTGGAGGATAAGCCTTATCTTCCAGGAGTATGAATCCTAGGAGGACTCTACATGGAGGAGTAAGAGTCCTACCAGGATTGTGCAACGCGAAACCTATAAAAGCTCACCCATATCACCTTAAGAGAGGTAATGCAACTTTGGCTCCCTGATTACATTGAGCTTTTGCCTACTTGTCTTGCTTTCTGACTTAGGCATCGGAGAGGTTTCTGGCAAACACCCGCCGGCTAGCTCACGTTTGTGTTTTCAGGTGACCCAGCGACGTCGTACGGAGGAGCGCAGACTTGATCAACAGGATTATACGAGAAGGTATATTTCTTTTCCGTACAATTGGCGCCGTCTGTGGGAATCCAGACAAGAACAACCTCTTGATCAAGCTTTTTCTCCCAAAAATCAATGGTGAACAACGAAGAATTACCTCAGTCCGCCGTTGACGGACTAACTCCAGAAGGGGGTGCAAGGCGCGAAGGCCTACCCTCGGTCACTCCCATGGCGAACCTGGAACCACACAGACAAAATTCCAGAAGGGATGCAAGGGGACGAAGACGGAATAACAGCCCTCATCCCTCTCGTTCGCAAAGCCCAGAAAGACAAAGACGCAGAATTGATCCTCAAACTTTGGAGGATCGCGTCAGGGAACAAGACGAATTGATCCGTCGGATGGCGGTAGACATGGAATCTCTAAAGCGCCAGGTGAAAGGAAAAGAAGTGGCGACAGGAGAGGGGCGCACAAACAAGACGCCCCCTCGCCGCTCGGAAAGTCGTAGTAGGAATACTACGCCCTTTCAAGTAGAAAACAAGAGCCCCAGGACAGGCGATACGCAATCTAGATCTTCCAGAACTCATCGCTCCAGGTCTGAGAGGACGAGATATGAGAGGTCGTACACCGAAGGAAGCACATATTGGCCCTCGTATTCGCACCAGACAAGGTCAAGGCAGACAGAGTTGCCCAGGTCATCCGATCTACGAACCGTGTTAGAAGAAAAGGCACGATGGAGGGAGGACGCCAGGGCACGTGATCCACATAGAGTTTCTGCCTTACAGCGGTTGGCTCCTTGGACGCATGGAAGCGTCGAGGTTGGAATGCCAATACCGCACCCGGCCTACGAACCAACGGACAAGGCACTGGCGAGGCTGCAGACCTCACCATTCGTCCCAGCAATAAAGAACGCGCCCCTACCGTCAGGCTTCCTCCAGCCCAAATTCACAACATATGAGGGGAAGACGGACCCATACTCACACTTGAGCCACTTTCGCCAGGTCATGGCTGTATACCGGCGGAATGAGGCCTTGATGTGCATCTTATTCCCTTCAAGTCTTGGCGACCTAGGCTTGACTTGGTTTGAGAAGCTTCCAGAGGGCAGCATAGCCTCCTGGGCGCAACTGGCGGAGGCGTTTGTAACGCGATTCAGAACAAAGACGAAAACCCCGGTGGAGATCGACCAGTTACTCTCCATCGACATGGGCGATAAGGAGACCCTGAGATCATACAACAGTCGCTCCTGGGAGACATTTAACCAGATTGGGGACTGCCCAACCAATCTTGCCATTGCGCAATACAAAAGAGGCCTTCCAGTCGGGAACAGACTGAGGGACTCTATCACCATGACACCGCCCCTCAACATGGAAGCCTTGATGGAGAGAGTGCATCAGCACATCAGGGTAGAAGAGGATGGCGCACGTGCCAAAGCAAAGTCTGGCGCGACTGCAGTACCAGAAAAGAAGTCCTCAGCCAAGGTCAACGCAGTAGACCGTCTGAACAGAAACGGACGTGGCAAAAGAGACAACGGAGAAGACCAAGACAAACGATGGTTGAGAGTCCGCACTGCCATCACCACGGTCTTCAAGAAACCGATCTACCGCATACTTAGCGAAATTCGAGACGAGCCTTTCGTCAAGTGGCCAGCTAAGTTAGGCGAAGCCCAGAAGGACTACGATGACAGATCGAGGTGCACCTTCCACAAAGAAAAGGGGCACCGCACTGAGAATTGCACACCATTGAGGCAGCATCTGGAAGAGTTGGTGGCAGCGGGTCACCTGGACAAATACATAGAAGGAGGGGCACAGCCAGCCCCCCCAGGACCAGAATATGCCCAATGGAATGCCGAACGACGCCCCACCTCAAGGCGTCATCAACGTAATACATGGAGTCTTTGAACCTGAGCGTGTATGCGAGCTCAGAGGTTCAATCAAAAAGGCTGAGCACTTCAGAGAGGTACTAAGTGTCCAACCAGTCGTCAAAAAGGGAAGATAGAGGCCACAAATGTCATGTCCTTTTCGGATAAAGACTTGGCAAGGATCTATTGCCCTCACAACGATGCCTTGGTCGTCACTCTTCGAGTCAAGGATTTTGACGTCAAGCGGATTCTGATTGACCAAGGTAGTTCGTGTGAAATCATGTATTATGAAATCTTCAAGCAACTGAAGTTACAGGATAAAGACTTGGCGCCTGCCATATCTCCCCTTATCGGATTCAACTCCATGCCAGAATGGCCCGTTGGCAAAATTATCCTCCCAGTCAGAGCAGGGAGTGTGACGAAACAAGTGGAGTTTTGGGTAATAAAGGTCCCTCCACCTACAACGTTATCTTGGGCAGGACATGGCTGCATGCCATGCGCTCGGTGGCATCCTCCTACCACCAAGTGATGCGATTTCCCAACGACACCGGAATAATTGAAGAAGTATATGGGGACCAGATTATGTCCAAACAATGTTCGTCACAACGAATGGCAGCCGCGCTGCCAAAGGATATGTTCATTCGGTTGAAGAACCTGAGAGTAATGAACTGTTCGCAGAGGTTGGCAAAGCGGCTGATCAGAAAGCGGTGGAAGACTTGGTGGAGGTAAGAATCGATGAAAAGAACCCGGATAAGTTCTTCTTGCTTGGTTCGTCGTTATCCAGCGCTGAGAGGTTGGAGGTTATGGAATTCCTGACCTCCAACATCGAAGTGTTTGCCTGGACGCCTTACGACATGCCAGGCATTGATCCAAACCTCATCTGCCACCAACTCAATGTCCACCCATCTGCCAGACCGGTCATTCAACGCACACGCAGATCGGCACTCCACCACGCCGAGATAGTGGCAGAAGAAGTGGGTAACCTACTGGAGGCAGGAGCAATCAGAGAGGTACATTACCCCAAGTGGATCTCCAACACAGTCGTGGTGCCAAAAAAGAATGGCAAGTGGCGCGTCTGCGTCGATTACAAGACGGTCAACAAAGCATGTCCGAAGGACAGTTTCCCCTACCAAGGATAGATCAATTGGTGGACCTAACAGCTGGGCACAGCAGGCTTAGCTTCCTTGACGCATACAGAGGCTACCATCAGATAGCCATGCACGAACCGGATCAGGAAGTAACATCCTTCACCACTCCAAGAGGACTATACTGCTACAAGGTCATGCCCTTTGGCCTAAAGAACGCAGGGGCGACATTCCAGAGAATGGTCACAAAGATGTTCGAGCCATTGTTAGGCAGAACAATGGAGGCTTACATCGACGACATGGTGGTCAAAAGCAAGGATGCGGATAACCATCTAAAGGACCTAGATGAGATGTTCCAGATCCTGAAGAAACACAAGCTGCGCCTTAACGCTTCTAAGTGCGCATTCGGTGTAGGGTCTGGCAAGTTTCTGGGTTTCCTGGTGACCAACCGGGGTATAGAGGCAGACCCCTCCCAAATCAAAGCAATTCAGGAGTTAGAGAGGCCTAATTCAGTGAAAGAAGTGCAGCATCTCACCGGCATGGCAGCAGCACTTAACCGATTCATCAGCCGGTCTTCAGACAGATTGCGTCCATTCTTTCAGTCATTAAAAGCTAAGTTTGAGTGGGACGAAGAATGCGACCGAGCCCTGGAGAGTTTGAAGGAATACATGTCTTCTCCACCACTACTTGTCACCCCAATACCTGGAGAAGAACTCTTCCTCTACTTGGCAGTCTCTCAGCACGCGGTAAGTGCAGTGTTGGTTCGAGCAGAAGGAATCCAGCATCTTCCAATCTTCTATGTCAGCAAGACATTGTTAGGCGCCGAAACGAGGTATTTGCCACTGAAGAAACTGGCATTGGCTTTAATGATGGCCTCAAGGAAGTTGTCACATTACTTTCACGCCCACACCATAGTTGTTCTCACAGCCTTCCCACTCAAGGCTTTATTTGAAAGGGGGAACTTTTCTGGGCGAATTCTGAAGTGGGCAGTGGAATTGGGACAATATGACATCAAGTTCCAACCCAGAATCGCAGTAAAGGCCCAATCTTTGGCAGACTTCGTCGCGGAGTTCACTCCTGGAAGCCACCGAGTCTGCCCAATCGACCTGACTGACACAACCGAACTAGGGATGGAGATTGACGCCGGAATAGCGCAACCCCTAGTGCAGGTTACTCAGCCAGAGCCCAAGGCAGACCAGAGTAGAGAAGGCAAGGAGGAAGCAGACCTTGCTACACCAAGTCAAAACCCACCAACAACTAATGACTTGGTCCCATCAGCAGACAAGGGGCAGACTGCAACTATGGATCATGAAGAAAACTCCAGCGACATTCCAGACCCCACAACATCATCCGATCCCTCCATATGCTGGAAGTTGTTTGTAGGAGAGATGTGGAAGCTCTTTGTGGATGGAGCATCCAACCGACATGGCGCAGGACTTGGCATAGTCCTCATCTCTCCAGACGGCCTGGTTGTAGAACAAGCTATCAACCTCGGCTTCCCAGCATCGAACAATGAAGCGGAGTATGAAACGCTCCTCGCAGGTCTCAAATCAGCGTTTTACATGAAGGCCACCGAGCTAATGGTTTACAGCGACTCACAGCTGGTGGTGAACCAAATTTCACGCGATTATGAGGCAAAGGATGACAGAATGGCTAAATACCAAGAGCTAGTCAGAATAGAGATCAAAAAGTTTGAAGTAGTGAGAATAGAACAGATTGGCAGGGAGGAGAACAGCAGAGCAGACGAACTAGCAGGCTTCGCCTCAATGGCGGATACCTCCATCCCTCATCCATTATTGATTGACTACCTGCCTAGACCAAGTATTGAAGACCCAGAAGCAGAAGAGGTATGTTGTGCAGAGTTAGGCCCTTCTTGGATGGATCCCATCATATTGTTCCTGAAAAACGGCACCCTACCAGAAGAAAAGAAAGAAGCAAACAAAATAAGAGCAAAGTTATAGAGATTTTGGCTCTCTCCATCCTTGGCATTATACAAGAAGTCGTTCTCAGGACCCTACTTAAAGTGTGTTCACCCCAGTAAGGTGGAAGTGTTCCTGTTCGAAATACATGAGGGGGTGTGTGGCAGCCATCAAGGAGGAAGATCATTGGCATACCGAGCTATTTCACAAGGATACTGGTGGCCATACATGCAAGCAGATTCAGAGAAATACGTCAAAAAATGTGAAAAGTGTCAGAAGTTTGCACACCAAATACACCAACCTGCCAGAGAACTACTACCATTAACTAGCCCATGGCCTTTTGCAATGTGGGGCTTAGACATAGTAGGTCCACTTCCAACAGCACCAGGCAACAGGAAGTTCTTTCTTGCCGCAACCGACTACTTCACAAAGTGGGTAGAAGCAGAAGCCTTGGCGTCAATCAAGGAAAAAGACGTGAAGAAGTTTGTCTGGCAGAATATCATCACGCGATTTGGCATACCAAAGGCACTGATCTCAGACAACGGCACTCAGTTCGATAGTAGAATTTTCAGAAGCTTTTGTGAAGAATACAAGATAGAGTTCTACAATTCCACACCGGCATATCCACAAGCAAATGGACAAGCAGAGGCGTCAAATAAGGTAGTCTTGGATGGATTGAAGAAAAGATTAGAGAGAGCCAAAGGCAAGTGGGCAGAAGAGCTCCCCCATGTTTTATGGGCTTACCGCACCACGCCTCGACGATCAACAGGAGAAACACCATTCTCCTTAGCTTATGGCATGGAAGCAGTCATCCCATTAGAAGTTGGCCTCCCCACAATTCGAAGCGAAAACTTTGATCCAAACTTAAACGGCGAAGCCATAGCATTGGAGCTTGACCTTGCGGAAGAAAGAAGAGACAGAGCATTGGTCCACATCGCCTCCTACCAACAAGAGTTGTCTAGAAAGTATAACAAAACAGTGCATCCAAGACAATTCAAGATCGGGGATTGGGTACTGCGCAAAGTAATAGGAAATACCCAAGTTCCAGGAGATGGCAAGTTAGGACCTAACTGGGAAGGACCTTACAAAGTGGTTGGATTAGCAGGCAAAGGGGCATACCACTTAGAAGATGAGGACGGCAAAGCAATTCCCAGGCCATGGAACACTGCAAATCTCAAGTTGTTTTATTTTTAGCCTTTTTCTTTTTTAAAGTATGTGTAATTTTTTACTTTCTCAATAAAACAAATCGATTCTTTTTTAGCATAATTGTTTTCAGTAGAAAGTAGCTTTAGTAAGTTAGCAGCATTGTAAACATAGTTGGCCGGAATAACCAACTATAACCCTTCCTAAGCCCAGGATCAGGATCCAGGCTGCAGGACGTTTGGTCGGTATAACCAAACACTTTATTCTAAGTTGGCTGGAAAAACCAACTTAGAGGTTGGCTGGATTAAACCAACTCTTTGTACTCTTCAGCCGAAGTAAGTGTGTGGCTGAAGAGTGGTTGGCTGGATTAAACCAACTCTTTGTACTCCGAAGTAAGTGTGTGGCTAAAGAGTGGTTGGCTGGATTAAACCAACTCTTTGTACTCTTCAGCCGAAGTAAGTATGGCTGAAGAGTGGTTGGCTGGATTAAACCAACTCTTTGTACTCTTCAGCCGAAGTAAGTGTGTGGCTGAAGAGTGGTTGGCTGGATTAAACCAACTCTTTGTACTCCTCAGCCGAAGTAAGTATGGCTGAAGAGTGGTTGGGTGGATTAAACCAACTCTTTGTACTCTTCAGCCGAAGTAAGTGAGTGGTTGGCTGAAGAGTGGTTGGCTGGATTAAACCAACTCTTTCCACTCTTCAGCCGAAGTAAGTGTATGGCTGAAGAGTGGTTGGCTGGATTATACCAACTCTTTGTACTCTTCAGCCGAAGTAAGTGAGTGGTTGGCTGGATTAAACCAATTCCGAAGTAGTTATATCGGCTAAAAAGTGGTTGGCTAGTGAGTTAGACAGTTAAAACCAAAGTCACAGTTGAGCAAATAAACTCATGGAAATTTCCTTATCCCTGCAAGC
The DNA here is from genome assembly GCA_030407325.1 of Camellia japonica. Classification (NCBI taxonomy): domain Eukaryota; kingdom Viridiplantae; phylum Streptophyta; class Magnoliopsida; order Ericales; family Theaceae; genus Camellia; species Camellia japonica. The sequence continues at coordinate 149,079,536 of JAPPVO010000031.1, forward strand.
ATACTCAAACAAAAACACAAAACCGGAATGAGAGCTGGAGAAGACTATTTCATTGAAATCAAAAGCAAGTACAAAGTGAGGGGCCGCAGCCCGGTTACAATTTCAAAAGAAAGGAAAGAAACAAAAAAGAAAATCAACGGAAGAGTTCATCAAAATCAACATCAGCATCTGTTCGGAGTCCGGTGGCGGTTGGGAGCACGGTTTGATTTGGGAGCTCGGTCTCAGCCTGAACCTCGGTGTCAGCCTGAACCTCGGTCTCAGTTGGTTGCAACTCGACCGTTAGGCCTTCAATGACTGGCTCTAACCGAACTGTTTGATTATTTTGCTCTTGGTCATTGACGACCGGGGTGAGAGTTTGCTCATTTTCATCATCATCCTCATCATCTTCGTCATCAGAACCTTCAAGGAATTGCCTCTGGAGATCGACAGCATATTGCGAGAGCGAGGCCGAAATAGAACACGGTGGAGCATTGTAGACCTCGTTGTCAGCCGTACAACCGAGCTTCTCCACCGCACTCCTCCAGCCACACTTAAAGAATAAGTCCTTGGCTGCGTTGCACTGGAGGGTGTATGCGTCTTCGGCCTCCTTAAAGCCTCGTTTTTCGGCTTCTTCTATTCCGGCTTTTAATTGGTTTATCTCGGTGTCTTTTTTCTTCTCAATTTTCGCCAAGAGGCGCAGGTATTTGTCTTTTGCCTCGTTGGCAACCTTCAGCTTTTCGGCCTTGACCGAATTGGCAATCTCGGTCAATCGATCGTTCTCACCACGTAGCTCGGCCAGTTGCTTTTTTACTCCCTCCAGCTCGGCCGTTTTAGCTTCGGCCTCCGCCATGGCCTCCCTGGTACTTCTCCTAAGCTCCAGTACCTTCTTATGTGTGATATGGTTTTTCTGAATGGCCTGCAGGAGAATAGTAATTTGTCTTTAGCCGGATTGAAAGTTGGAAAAAATTGCATAGAAAGTTGTAAGTTATTTACCACGATCATTGATTTTGTTGAAGACCGGATGGCCTTGAGCTCGGTGTTGAGTTGCCTTTGGTGGTGCTCCATGTCCTTGGGAAGGCACACACTCTTGGCTAGATTGAAAGCCATTGAGTGGTCCTTCTCAGTAACAACCGAATCCGAAGCCGTTATATCTCGGTCGTTAAAGGTGACACTGGGAACCCATTTTGATGACCCAGCTCGGTCAGAGTTCTCTAGTTGAGGGCTTTGTTGGGGGCTTGGGGGAAGGCTTGGCGGCAGAACGGTTTCATCAACAAGTCGTTGCTCGGATTGGCTAGTCCGGGCACGTTTGCTTGGGCATGATGACGATGGCCGTTGGGTTGGAAGGGCCACCACGGCCTCAGTTGTCTAGCCGGCTTGTGGTATTTCGGTGGGGTTTGTTGCGGTCAGTAACGCTTTCAGTCGGTTTCTTTTCGCCATCTCTTGTTCGGCTGTGAGGGGAATTAAGTTGATTTCGGGCAAGGAGGGGTCCGGTTGCGGTGCTTCCTCAAGAAGAAAGTCAGTTACCCTCACTTTTCGGCGACCGCTATATCGGTAGGTCGGCTCGAAGTTTAGAAGTTTTGCCCAACTTCTCTCCTTAACACGTAGTGCGGCGCGAAGAATACCTAGGTTGGGGTAGCCGTAATTTGATAGGAGATGGGCTTTATCTGCAAAAGGAGACAACTGTTAGTCCGGTGCATATAGTAAGAACCGGAGTAAAAGATAAGAATGCAGGAAAAACCGAAGTAAGTCTACCAGGGATTCCTTTGTTCCAGTTTATGCTTCCACCTGGGATCTGGGCTTGGTGGTCCTCAAAGTTCCCAGACACCCAGAAGTAATCATCGTCATTTAGGTCTTTGTCCGGTGTGTTCTTAATTATTTTTTCTCGGCCACGGCATATTCTCAAATAATAGCACCAGCCGTCATCTTTGGATCCTATGGAGTATTGGTGCAATATTTCGGCTAAGCCTAGGTTGAGACCGGTTTGGCGGTTCAGTGCGGCTATTCCCATTATTATTCGGTAAGTGTTTGTGGAAAGTTGGGTTGGGTATAGTTTGGTTTGCCTAAGGAACTCACAGATTAGTGGTTGGACTGGGAATCGTAGTCCGGTTTCTATTATTGACTGAATGGTGAAAGGGACGAAGCCTTGGTTGCCCCATGGGTCAACGTCTAGTTCGGCTAAGGTAAGGTTTACATCGGCTGGAATGTTGTAATCTTTTCTGAATTCGGCTAGGCCTCCTGGGGTTTCTACTAGGAATCTATACTTCCCCATCTATCGGATAAATAAAGAATAAATTACTTCGGCTGAGGAAGTTGTGCTTAGTAGCTCGGTCGAGCCTTCAAAGAGAATGGCTTGGGCAACCTAAAGTCTGCAAAGTGAAAGAACAAAGGGGTCAAGCACAGATCATTGACCGTGCTACAAAAACAAAGCAAGAAAAGGATGCCTTACTTCGGCTAAATAGGGTACTACGGGATCTACCTCGGTTCTAACAAGTTGCTTGTTATCTCGGTTCGGCAAGTTGATTATCTCGGTTCTGCCTATGGTTTTTGTTACTTCGGTTAAGCTTTCAGGGGCAGCTTTGTGAGTTCGGTTTAGGAACTGAGAAATGGCTTAGCCCCCAAGGCTTAGCTCGGTCGGGGGCCAAGATTCCTAGTACGGTGCGTTTTTATTTCGGCTAGTATGAAACAGATGGTGACTTATTAAAGCTACTAGATGTGCACAAGTGCCAGTCCGGTTCCAGTTTTCCTATATTGGTGTATAAAGGTAAACGGTATCCTAGTTCGGTTGCTTCCTGATTTTGGATCAAAATCAGTGTTCTACAGGTTCTTGCGTGCATTCATATGTTCTATGGCTAAGTTTTTCAGAAACAAAACAAAAAGTGTTTTGCAAAAACACGCAAAATATACTGCTATGGATTAAAATGAAAGCAAATAACAAAGAAGCAGATTTCGAAGGCTTACCTAGTGAGGAGGAAGAACAAGGTTGAAGCACACGGAAGCAGAACACGAGCTTCAGAGACAGCAAGAACTCAGAGGTTGAAGAATTCGAAGAAGAGGAGAAGAAAGTGAATAGTGGTGTAAATGATTTGAAATGAAAGGAGTGTTTGGTGAAAAGCGCCGAAAGGGCGGGAACTGTTTAATTTTTTCGGAGTACGAGGGCGGCGCGACAGCGTGAATAGCCAATACCAGCGTGCCACGTGTCATTGGAAGGACAATCGATTCAGTTTCTGCAAATGAAGAGACGTTTGAGCCGGACAGCTATAGCCCGATGTGGACTTAGCTCGGTTGTAAAAGCTAAAAGGTCTCAGCTCGGCTGGAAAAGCTAAAGAGGTTTTAGCTCGGCTGGAATAGCTAAAGAGTTTTAGCTCGGCTGGAAGACAGGTAATCCCTATCATGCTTTGCAGATGGAATTAAGGGGCAATTGAGAGGGTAATTTATATTTATAAATTGGGCCGAGCTAGGGTTATGGGCCGTTCTTTGGACCGAAGTAAAGAGGCTTAGAAGCCGGGCTGCGGACAAATGGTAGACCGGTCTAGAGTAAGGTTTTGTCGCCGGATGAAGTAAGTTTGTTTAGCTCGGTCTCCGTGGTGTAGCTCGGTCGCGCTGTTCGGAACCGAGGTGAGTATTCAGTTCTAAGGCTTGATTGAAGGTTAGCTCGGCTTAGTTCTTCTGTGGATAGCTCGGTCGTGGTTGTGAAGCCGAGGTAGAAGAAAGGAAAGGAAGACCGAGGTAACAGTTAGATCGGTCTAGATTTGTTAGTCTGGCAGGGCAATGTTATTTCGGTCTTGAAGTAGTTCGGCCATAAGGAAAACCATCTCACTTGGTTTAAGCAGTGAGGGAGGATGTTGGAGGATAAGCCTTATCTTCCAGGAGTATGAATCCTAGGAGGACTCTACATGGAGGAGTAAGAGTCCTACCAGGATTGTGCCACGCGAAACCTATAAAAGCTCACCCATATCACCTTAAGAGAGGTAATGCAACTTTGGCTCCCTGATTACATTGAGCTTTTGCCTACTTGTCTTGCTTTCTGACTTAGGCATCGGAGAGGTTTCCGGCACACACCCGCCGGCTAGCTCACGTTTGTGTTTTCAGGTGACCCAGCGACGTCGTACGGAGGAGCGCAGACTTGATCAACAGGATTATACGAGAAGGTATATTTCTTTCCCGTACAAAAAGTGTTCACTCTTAGATTACACACATAATAAAACATTACACACTAATTAAAGAATGAAAAATTTTCATCAAATATTTCATAATATTTCTTTCGTGATACCTAATATTACTTTTTAAAAAAATAAAAAAGTTAATTTCATTTCACTTCTTAAAACAAAGAAATTCAAATAATATAAGCATTAATTAAAATAATAAATTTTTACATTATTTATGTAGCGTGAAATAGGTCTTATATTAAAATATTAAGATGTTATATATCTAATATTGACTTTAGAAATGTTTTTTTTTTGAAGGTATTTTATTGATGAAAATCAGTTTGTTTTGTTCCTGTTAAGTTTTTTAATAATATCTTAACAATTTAGAGATTTTGTTTTTTATCAAAAAAATTTAAGGGTTTTGTTTAATATTATATAAAATTTAAGAATTTTGTTCAATATTGTTAAAATAAGCCTTTGTTATTTATCATTGAATAGATAAGGCAACTAAAGGGCTATCTTGGCATTTTAGGTCTTATAACGTATGACACCAGTGAATTCCATTAAATGGTTTAATGGAGGATTAATAGTGGGAGAATCTTAATAATAGTTTCAAAAATAAGATTAGTTAGGGTTATTATTAAGGTCACAAGGGAGGTTCTTGAAATTATATTAAATCTCAGGAGATGTAAGTGTAATTTATTCTTTATTTTTCAATTTTGTTGTTATAAGAGTATTCAACATTGAAAATTATAGAGTGAATTACACTAATAGTTCCTATAGTTTGGGGCTTATGTCACTTTGGTCTATGACTTTTCAATTGTGACACATTTGACCATAAATTTTGAATCTTGTTCCAAATAAGGACAATTAAAGATATCATTAGATTTTTTAAGGGCGAAATCGTCAATTTGATAAAATATAAACTAATTTGACAAAAATAAATATCAAAAAAATTTTTAATTTTTTAAAATTATTTTTATCCACCAATGATAAAATTATGTAAAATTAATAAAAATTACATGATTTATTTTTTAAAATTAATTTTACATGATCATCATCCAAACACATAATAAAAATTAATTTGGTAAAAAAAAAAATTGTCTAAAAAAATGTCTAAAAAAATGTCCAATGCAAGAAAATCTGTTATTTTTTATTTAATTTTAGGTGTTATGAGAAATCAATGAAAATATGTATTGAAAATATTTATGTTAATTTTTTGCACATAACATCACTCAATGACACCACAATTGCAAATGAGTTAGTCTAAAGGTTAAAATGTGAGAATATCATCTTGAGTTCGAGTCTTTTAAGAGATCATTAAAGATTTTTTCGATCGTTAATTTTAGGGTTTTTAAAAATTGATTCTCAACTATTAAAATATAAATTAATTTAAATTTGGGATGAACAAAAAAATACTTGAATTATAAAAAAAGAAAAAAAGAAAACTCAATGATACCACAAGGCTAGCTATTTTTAAATTAGTAGTGTGTTTAATTTTAATTTTTTGTATTCAATTCGCTAGAAATTGAGTTTTTAATTTTTGTATTTTTTTTTAAATTTTATTTTTAGTGAATATTTTTAAAATTTTAAGCAAATTTTTAAAAAAAAACTTTTTTAGATACATCTTACTTAGATGTATCTAAAAAATCAAAATATTTGTAAAATAATATTTTAAAAAATCAATAAATACACAAGAATACGAAAAATGTACTAAATTCTTGTATCTTTTTTTTTTTTTTTTTTTTATTTTTGGTATTTAGGGAAATTTTTTAAAGATTTTTTTTACAAATATTATTTTTAAGTGTATTTATGTTAGGTGTATCTAAAAATTACAAAAATTGCTTAGAATATTAAAAGAATTCAGTGAAAACAAAAAAACATAAAAATAAAAAAAAATTAATTTTCTAAAAAGTAAATCCTGAAAATAGGAACCAAATAAGCTGGTTGGCACTTGAGTCAAGTGAATGTAACATATTTATGTTTATTTATATATGCATTTTTCGTGATTTTTTGATTTTTTTTTTCTCACGGAACATTGTTCATTTATACCATAAGCCTGTATTGTTAACATGGAAATGTCATTGAAAAAAATAAAATAAAATTGTTAGATAGTTTCGGGGTACTATTGAAATTAAGATTATTATCTTAGCAGCTAATAAAAACATAATTGTAGTGTAACAAAAGGAATTGTAATCCTCTTCATTATAAATAGGGCCGTAAATGAATAGAGTCATTTGTGAAGAAGTTGAACTTGGTTCTATAAAGGTTCGTTCGAACTCAATTCGTTAAATTTTTATTGGGTTCAAACTCAAGTTTAAACTCATTCAAATTCTAATAAATAAGTCCAAACATAATAAAGTTCCACTCATTAGTTCTATTTGTTTTAATATTTATTTTCATAATATAATAAATAGGATAAATATATTATTTAAATAATGTAAATAATAGCTAAGTTTATTTATATGTAAAAAATAACTAACTATAATATGGTCTTGGAAATTTGTGTGTGACAGACATAGAACATGCCAGAGACAAGTGCTGATCATATGATCGATATTGACAAAAGGCTTAATGAGTTGCCTCCTATACCATCAGAACGTTGCATCTTTGGAGTACATGATCGACTGCGCAACGAAAATAAAAAAGCTTACGAACCAGAAGTAGTTGCTATTGGTCCTTATCACCGTGATAACGGAAAACTGCAACCAATGGAAGAGCTCAAATTACGCTACCTGAAACAGCTTCTTAACCGAAGAAATGAAACCGGTGCGAAAAAATACATGGTGGCGATGCGAGAATCTGAGCAAAAAGCACGTAGGTTTTATGCAGATCCCATTAGCCTTGATTCAAATGAGTTTGCAGAAATGATGCTTCTTGACAGTTGCTTCATCCTTGAGGTGCTTCGCGGGGTTGAGATGATGTCAGACCATATTCAAATTGCCGTACGCCGTGATTTAGTGTTATTTGAAAATCAACTTCCATTCTTTGTCGTCATGAAGTTGTTCAACATGACCAAAGATTCTACTGACTCACTATACAACCTCGTTGGCATGTTTGCTAGGTATTTTGTTTGGATAACACCAGGTAGACTTTTAGTAGTTCCTCCTGAAAATCCAACAGAAGAAGACACCGAACATCTTCTAGCTGAAAATCCAAGAGAAGATGACATCTTCGAACATCTTCTAGCTGAAAATCCAAGAGAACATGACACCTTCAAAAATCTTGTAGCTGACATCGAACATCTTCTATCTGAAAATTCAAGAGAAGATGACATCAAACATCTTCTAGGCCTGTTGCATTATTGTTGTTGCAGTGAATTTCATTCAATGGTATCCCAGAGAGATAATGTTGGAATAAAAGATGAGTCCCTAAAATCTACAAAACAGCTCCAAGAAGCCGGGATCAAATTCAAGAAGATTAAGGGACGGAATTTTTTCGACATAAGGTTTGTAAATGGGACAATAGAAATCCCAACTTTAATAATTCAGGACGATACTGAGTCTTTTTTCAGAAATTTAATTGCATACGAGCAATACCATCCAGATTCGTGGAATCATTTCAGTGCTTATCACAAGTTTATGGATTCCCTCGTGAACACCTCAGAAGATGTTGAAATACTTGCTCATGATGACATCATTCTTAGCCTTTTAGGTGACAATGAAGTGGTTGCGGCTATGTTAAACAAGCTCGGCAACAGTGTCATAGTATCTTATGTAGGTTACGAAGAAGTTTATAACAGTGTGAATAAGCATTGCAAGGGGCAATGGAACTTATGGTTGGCAATCTTAAGGCGGAAATATTTCAACAATCCATGGGCACTCATCTCGTTCCTTGCTGCTGCTGGGTTGCTTTTGCTCACTCTGTTACAAACCATACTTTCTATTCTCTCTTTTCAAAAATCCAACTAGATCTCTGCTTCAAGTCTTGTTTTGTTTCTTGTTATGCCACTAAATAAAAGAAGCTAAACTATGTGTGAGGTAGGTTGGTTGGTTTTGTTACTCACTCCTCTTGTTTTGGCTCCGTGATTCTTTGATGAAGAATGGGAGCCTTGTGTGATGGTTTCTCTTTACTTATCAATAATATCTGTTTCTATTGTTCAACATATAAAGAACAAATATGTATATATATACATATTATATATTTCTTTTCTCTTTAATATTCACTATACTGTGCATACACCAAAAAAATATATATATATATATATATATATTATAGTTAAAATAATTCTTGAAATAAAAATAAAAATAAAAAGTAGCCAAAAATCTCTTAATAAATAAATAAAAGTATTTAAATATTAAATTATTAAATAAGAATTCCATTTCAAACAAATCAGACAGGAAGCAAGCATCCTCTTTTATTGGACACAAAAGGGCCTCATAAAATTATGATAACACAAAAATAAATAAATAAATAAAATTGTAAAAAATGTTGTGAACTAATCTTGTTTCAACGCCAACCTATAATGAAAGTTCTTTTTCGCCGGCCTAGCTAATAGTAGGAGCATGGAAGCTGAATTCAAGGTTCAACAATGGCTGCTATCTTTGAAATTTCTAGTTTTAGTTGTATTTACATTAAATGAGTTTACACTATCATGTTTGTCTATAAATAGCTAATGTATCAGAGTGGTAAGTATGTGGGAGAAAGAAGAGAGTTCGAGAGTAAGAGTGTGTTTCTCCTCTTCAGTGCATTCTAAATATTTGAGTGAAATAAATTTGTTTTTAGATTATAAATCCTTTCTCTTGTATTTGTTTTTGTGAACCACCATAAGTGGTTTGCACCCCACTCCCACTAATGGTGGTATCAGAGCTGAAGGTAGCTTGAATTTGCAGACATTTTGCAAAATTTTCAAGAACAGAACATCGGTTCAAAACTTGCCCAGAAATCAAAGTTGTTGAAATCAACTTTTGATTACACCAGTGTGTAGGCCTCATCAAGACGATCACACGTAAAAAAACCACGTCGAAAACTGAGCAAGGAGGATCTTACATGCGCTACACACTCTAGTTGACGCTGTTCTCAATCGCCTAGGCGCCTACACGCGCCAAACGTACAAACCAGAGAAGGACGACGATTGAGACAGAGTGAAGAAGAGTGAAGTTAAATAATATAACTTGAGAAATACAACCAAAGGAAATTGTTTGGCAAAATGGTTAACTCTTAGTTCTGAATCACACGGCTAAAGATTTGAAACTTGGCAGCAGCAATTCAAATTATTTTCTTTTTGCCCAGCCATTAGAGCCGAGCCGTGCCGAGCCTTAGGTCGAAGACTGAGCCGCCGCTGGAAATGATCAGGTGCTTCTCAAAAGCTCCAAATTTCGCCAATCTGAACCGTTCAAATATTTTGGCTAGATCTAAGCCATTTGAAATCCATTTTTGGTGATCCAATAGTACTTTCCAACTATTTGGAATATTTCAGACACATCGGTACGGTTAGAATTTGCAAATTACGTTCTAGAAATTTACAAATTTCTTAAAGTCAACCAATGATCAACACAAACAATTTCTTTCTGCCCTAGTTTCCAAAACTCAGCAAGGAGAACTATGAAAATTGGAGTATTCAAATTCAAGTCCTACTAGACTCACAAGATTTGTGGGAGTTAGTAGATCGAGGATATGATGAGCCAACTGCTCCCAAAGATGAAGGAATGTTAAATGAAACTCAGAAGACGGTGTTAAAATATTCAAAAAAGAGAGATAAAAAGGCCTTGTATCTACTCTATCAAGGCATTAATGAGTCAAGCTTTCAGAAGATTTCAACAGCAGCAACCTCTAAAGAGGCATGGGGTATTCTTTGCAATTCACACCGAGGAATTAAGAAGACAATCAGAGTTCGACTACATGTGTTACGTGGCGAATTTGAGATACTACACATGAATGATAATGAGTCAATTTCTGAGTACTTTAATAAAACATTGACTATTGTTAATCAAATTAGAAGATATGAAGAGAAGATGGAATCTCTTCAAATGATAGAGAAGATTCTATGATCACTCAGTTCCAAATTCGAGCATGTGGTTATAGCAATAGAAGAGTCCAAGAATTTCAGTGCCATGACCATCGATGAATTGATGGGCACACTTGAGATTCATGAACAAAAGATCAACAAAAAAGCTCCCTCAAGTTCTCTATAGCAAGCTCTTCAATCAAAGATGTCTTTCAGAGATGACAGAAACAAGCAAGAGGAGACATCACAAAGAGGTTGAGGAAGAGGCTATGGTTACAACAACCAAAGTTCTGTTTTTTGAGGAAGAGACGGAAGAGGTCCAGCTAGAGGAGGAAGAATTTAACCACACTTTGATACAAGAGGACGAGCAAGAGGAAGAGGAGGTGGTTATAACAACCGACCAGGATTTGACAAAAGTAATGTTCAGTGCTAGCATTGCCACAAGTTCGGGCATTACACCAATAAATGCCGAAGTAGAGTTACAACAGAAGCCAAAGAGCAAGTAAATTTTGCCGAGCAGGAAACAAATAAAGTTAGACCTACAGTCTTGTTTGTCCACTATGGAGATACTGAAAACCAAAACAATGTATGGTATCTAGATTCGGGAGCGAGTAATCACATGTGTGGTAAAAGAGAGTTATTCGTTGAACTTGACGAGACTGTACAACCACAAGTCTCATTTGGTGATTCTTAAAGACTCTAGTGAAATAAAGCGACAACATTCTGATCAAGTTCAAGAATGGAGATCATGATTACATCTCCAATATGTTCCTGCCATAAAGAACAACATTTTGAGTATGGGACAACTTCTAGAGAAAGGATACGACATCAGCATTAAAGATTGTTATCTTACCATCAAAGACAATTATGGTAATTTGATTGCTCGGGTGAGAATGTCAAAGAATTGGATGTTTGCGTTGAACATCCAACATGATGTTGTGAAGTGTTTAAGTGCCATCATCAAAGATAAAGACTGGCTATGGCATTTGAGGTTTGGGCATTTCAACTTTGAAAGCCTAAAGTTGTTATCAAGGAAGAACATGGGGAAGGCCTTCCCTACATTGCCCATCCTAATAAAGTATGTGAAAGTTGTGTTCTTGGCAAGCATCACAGAACTAGCTTTGAAAAAAAGTGAAGTGGAGAGCAACAAAGCCGTTGGAGCTAGTGCACACTGATGTGGGTGGTCCGTTGAAGCCAATGTCAAATGGACAGAACAAATATTTTCTCACATTCATTGATGATTATAGTCGGAAGGCATGGGTGCATTTTCTTAAAAGAAAGTCGGAGGTGTTCAGTATTTTCAAAGAATTCAAAGCTTTTGTAAAGAAGCAAAGCAGCTACTACATCAAGACATTGCAGTTAGATCAAGGTGGAGAATATACATCTGATGTTTTTGAAAGATTCTGTAAAGAGCATGGAATCAAGCATCAAATAACACCATCTTATACGTCATGGCTGAATGGTGTTGCTGAGAGAAAGAATTGCACTATCTTGGATATGGCAATGAGGATGTTGAAAGGAAAAGGACTGCCCAAACAATTTTGGGCTGAAACTGTATCATGTGTTGTGTATCTACTAAACAGATACCCAACCAGAAGCCTTTGCTCCATGACTCCAAAAGAGACTTGGAGTTTACACAAGCCAAGTGTCAACCACTTCAAAGTATTTGGGTGTATTGCATATACTAAGATTCCAAAAACAAGAAGAACTAAGCTTGATGATAAGGGAGAAAAATGTATCCTTGTAGGATATGGAGATAGAACAATGGGATACAAGTTGTATAATTCCATTACCAGAAAGGTGATCATGAGTAGAGATGTGATATTTGAAGAAGAAGAAGCTTGGAACTGGAATCAAGATGAAGTTATTAAAGATGCAGAACTAACTCTTGAAGATGAAACATCAAAAGCTCCGGTTGAAATCACAAGAGAAGTCCCAGATGAGCCACAAACTCCTACACATAGAACCCTCGCATCTTACAAAATTGGCACGCCATCATCATCATCATCATCATCATCAGATGATAGTTTTTTCAGAAGACATAGGGGAATAAAGAAGCCATAGAAGAAGAAGATCTGAATTTGTTCTGCTTACTTGCAGATAGTGATCCACTTACTTTCTTAGAAGCCATCCAAGAAGATAAATGGAAGAAAGCAATGGATGAAGAAATTCATGCCATTGAGAAAAATGACACATGGAAGCTTACCAGTCTACCAGAGGGGCACAAACCCATTAGAGTGAAATGGGTATACAAGACAAAGAAAAATGCGCAAGGCGAAGTGCAATGCTGCGAGGCAAGATTAGTGGCAAAAGGCTACAAGAAGAGAGCTGGAATTGATTATAGAGAGGTGTTTGCTCCAGTTGCTTGGTTAGAGACTATCAGGCTAATGATTTCTTTGGCTGCCCAACACAAGTGGCAGATCTATCAACTTGATGTGAAATTTGCATTTCTTAATGGTTTTCTTGAAGAAGAAATCTATATTGAACAACCTTCGGGTATGTTAAGAATGGACATAAAGACAAAGTGTACAAATTGAAGAAAGCACTTTATGGATTGAAACAAGCTCCACGTACTTGGAATACTAGAATTGATCAATACTTTCATGACAATGGTTTTGAAAAATGCCCATCTGAGCACGCACTATATTTGAAGAATGAAGCTGATGGGAACATGTTGCTTGCTTGTCTTTATGTTGATGATCTAATTTTCACTGGAAACAATTCAACCATGTTCAAAGAATTTAAAAGAAGCATGGCTCAAGAATTTGAAATGACTGATATTGGATTAATGGCTCATTTTCTCAGCATTGAAGTGGCACAAAGAAAAGATGGAATTTTTATTTCCCAAAATGGTTATGCCAAGGAAATTCTCAAGAGATATGGAATGAAGAATTGCAATCCTGTGAACACTCCTGTAGACAGTGGAATGGAGCTAAAAAAAGGTACAAAGGCGGGTGATGTGGATCCAACTTATTTTAATAGCATAGTTAGAAGTCTTTACTATCTTACTTGCACTAGGCCAGACATACTATATGGAGTAGGACTGATTAGCAGATATATGGAAACACCAGATCAGTCACACCTTTATGCAACAAAGAGGATTCTTCGCTACATCAAAGATACAGTCGATGATGGTTTATTCTATAAACCGAATGATAATTTCAGTCTTGTTGGCTATTCAGATAGTGACTAGGGACGTGACTTAGATGAACGAAAGAGTACTACTTGGTTTGCTTTTTTTATGGGAAATACAATGTTCACTTGGTCATCCAAGAAGCAAGCTATTGTGGCACTGTCAACTTACGAAGCTGAGTATGTTGCAGCCAACTCAGCTGTGTGTCATGCAATTTGGTTAAGAAATGTGCTGAAGCATTTAGGATTTCCACAAGAAAATCCTACTGAGATCTATATTGATAATCGCTCAGCAATTGCATTAGTAAAGAACCCAGTTTATCATGAAAGAAGTAAGCATATTGATACCCGCTATCATTTCATCCGAGAGCATGTGAAAATGAGGTAAGTGGAGTTACTTTCATGCAAATCTCAAGATCAGCTTGCAGATATTTTCACGAAGCTATTGAAAAATAACCTGTTCAACAAAATGAAAATGATGCTTGGGATGAAGCAGCATGGAGAAGCAAGATTAAGAGGGGATGTTGTGAAGTAACCTTGCTTCATCGCCAACCTATAATGAAAGTTTTTTTTCACTACCCTAGCTGATAACAGAAGCATGGAAGCTGAATTCAAGGTTCAACAATGGCTGCTAACTTTGAAATTTCTAGTTTTAGTTGTATTTGCATTAAATGAGTTTACACTGTCATGTTTGTCTATAAATAGCTAATGTATCAGAGTGGTAAGTGTGTGGGAGAAAGAAGAGAGTTAAAGAGTAAGAGTGTGTTTCTCCTCTTTAGTGTATTCTAAATATTTGAGTGAAATAAATCTATTTTTAAATTATACATCCTCTCTCTTGTATTTGTTTTTGTGAACCACCATAAGTGGTTTGCACCGCACTCCCACCAACAAAAATGCTCTGATTAGATTTTTGTCTTCAATCTCAAATAGGATTGAGTAGCCTCTAACAAATTGACTTTCATTAATATTCAAACTAGATAATGAACTTATAACAAACACCCCTCACCCCTAGCATATATCCATTTTTGTGGTCGTTGATGACTTGTAGGTTGTGTTTAGTTAGAGGATTTGATGAGAGAAATGGAAAGGGAAAATAAAATAAAATTTCACTTTTTATTTGGTTACAATGAAAAACATAAAGGAAAAGAAAGTGAGAGGAAAATGTACTCCTATTTTTTATCTTTTGGATTCGCTAATGGTCTTTTCTGACTCTATTTCTCAACTAAATGAAACATAATTTGAAATTCAAATCCTATCAATTCTTACTCATTTTTTTTCCCTTTCTATTTCACTCATCAAATGCTTCAACCAAATGCAGCTGTAGAGTTCCTCAAAAGTGTAGAAAAGAAATTGGATGTTTAAGTTGCTTCAAAATTCACTTTGGACAACTAGGAATAGGTGTAATACTCTTTTCTTTTTTCTTTGCCTTTTTCATGAGCGAACCAAACAAAAGAACCCCTAACATGAACAAAAAATAAATAAATAAAGGAAACCAAGCTCCTCTATTCAAAATACACTTAGTCATATGGAACTTGAATACTGGACAAACTCTGTTGTTGATTTCCTTACATTTCTAAAGTTTTACATGTCTTTGTACAACGTTTTTCTTTTTCTTTTTTTTTTTTCATGGTTTTTGAACAATGACAGTTAATCAACACTTTTAGTTTAATGATTTTATAGTATCACCTCATAGTGAAGGTTACGGATTTAAATTCTATATAGAGGAATTTGATACTTATTATTTCTCCATTTACTATGTGCTTATTAGGTTTGGTGATTGTTGAGAGGCTAGGTAAATTTGTTGTCATAGTTGGACTTGTAGATATGTTTTATTAGATTATAATTATCTAGTTTGATTTAATTATTTTTATATTAACAATTAATCTCATACCAATTAAAAAAATTGATAACTTTTAAAAGCATTCACTATTGAGGATCTTTTAATTATTATTATTTATTTGCTATCAACTTTTACTACTGGGTCAAAGAAATATCTTTTCCGCCTTTGACAATGAAGATGCTTATTGGGGACATTTACGGGCCGATTCTATTGACGGGACTTATTTATCTATAAGTCATGTTCAATTTTTTATTTATCAATATCTGCAAAATGCCCTCTCTCACCTATAAGATCACTACTCTGGCACCCTATCGCTGACAATTACCGGCGATCACCTTTGGCCATTGGAGACCAACTTCGGCCACCGACAACTACTTCCGACCGCCAACGATCACCTCTGGTCGCCATTTTTTACGGTTGGCAACCACTATCGACCTCCAGCGACCCATATGGCTACTATCTTCGACTGCTGGTGATCATTACCTCCAACCTCCAACAATAGTTTTTCGGTCAATTTTGATCTCCAATACGTCACTACCACTACCATCCCTCAGATTTAGTAGCTATAAGAAAAAATGAGAAGAAGAATGAAGGAGAGGGATAAGAAGTCCTTCCAAAAAGCTCTTATTATTCTTCACATTTGCAGATCAATACAAAGAATCAAAGATAGATTCAGTGATAATTTATCAATGACTGTTTATGAAATAATTACAGAAGGAAAATCTACTCATCACTGTCACAAATCAACACAAGAAACAAAGACATATGCAATGATAAAGTTATCACTGATATATTAAATCTTGGTTTGGTTTGAGAGAAATGAAGAGAGAAGGAAAAAGATAGAAAGAGGCGAGATTTGGAGAATCATTCTTGCATGGAGTCATTTGAAGTTGATTTTACCATGAAAACAACTAGATCGGTGGAGATTTAAAACATTTGAGGTCACTGGAAAAATAGTAGATAATGAAGATGACGGAGACAGAGAATAATGGCAATGACGACAATGCATCTGTGACGGTGGAGTGTAGATTGGCAATATGGATCAGAGATGGTGGAGTGTAGATAGGAGATAGTTATGAACAGTAGTGGTGGAAACAGTGGCTGGCGTAGGCGGCGGTAGTCTGTGATGGGTGACAGTGGAAGTGGTGGGTGGACGACCATAGTGACAGTGGTGGTGTGGCGACTATGGGGGTTTGAAGCTCTTTAGAGAAATGGTGTAGAGAGAGAGAGAGAGAGAGAGATGAGGAAAAAGAAGAGTTTTCTGGAAAAATGGTAAAAAGATAGAGAACATGACAATAAAAGAGAAAATTAATGAGAACTAATAAATTCAATGAGGACAATATAGGCATTTTAAGATTTAATGGTGTATTTAAAGGCAATAGAACTGAATGATATTTAAATCCACTCAATAGGACTGACCTGTAACTAATCCTTTCTTTTTTTTTCCTACAATTTGTCTTTATTGGACTTTAGGGAAAGGTTATTTTTTTAGAGAAATGTTATAGAAAATTTATTAAAAATATTTGAAACCCTTTAAAAAGAAAAATTTCTTAATTTGGCCTACAATATTTGTCACACTTAATCATATCAATTCCCCAATCACATCATTTATAGATATAAAATTGTGAGTTTTTAACATTTTTCAATGACATCTCATCCATCACTTCAATTCTTTCAGGCTTTTTTTTTGGAACTGTTATATTTACAATTTGTATTTATATTTATGAAATTTTAAAAAATTAAAAATAAAAACTTGTTTGCTTTCTGATTTAGTTTTCAAAATATTGTAAACATAAAATAAAAAAAAAAGAGTTAATTTCACTTGCTTATCAAAAATTACAAAGGAATTTTTTTTTTTTTTTAACAACACCTATTGCTTATCACACCTGCCTACTATCATTGATAATTGCATTCGCCAACCACATTCAGCCACCACCTCCCTCAACTGCCAACGACCTATCACTACTACCAACTGTAACACCCCAAATTTCTAGCCCAAATGATAATATAACAATCATGGCTCTTTCAAGGAAAACCGAATATAAATCTCCAAACTTACATTACATGATACAATAGTTCTTCATGCAATAATACATTAATCCAACAACAAGAAAATAAACAAATAAATACCCCTAAGGGTTTACAAGTTTTAAAGGCTTGAGCCTGGTTACACAAAACGGTTATTCAAACCCATGCACATACAGCCCTTGGCTTACACACAGAGTCACAACAAAATAAGAGTCTCGTACTCTCAACATACATTTCCTCGCCTTTAGTTAGGCAGCATCACCACATCTTTTCCTACACAAAAATCCCGTAGGGTGAGCATAAAGCCCAGTAGGAAATCCTTAACAAAGTATATACATTTTATACAAGTCTCAAGAGATGAAATGCACATGTCATGCTATGCCCTTTTGAAAGAAAATCACATATTCATCTTTGAAAACCATCATGCTCAATGATGTCATGCAATTTCAATTCTTCAAAACTTAACAATTCAATTCAAGAGCAGTAAATACGACTCTGGTAATCCTTAGGTCAGTGTCTGCAAGTAGACTATACAAGTGCTACCAATTTGTCATTTTTACCGGTATTAACCAGAAGGCTCGACACCTATCCGCGCGGGTTTTCTGTCTTTCACTCCGGACTCTCAGGCCAACTTATTCAATGTCATCTACACTACCTATCAAGACTTACCAACGTATTTACCCCAAAGCCATTCCATGAAAACTTGTTTCTCAATATTCTTTTCTCAATGCAAGTTTTCAAATCAACTTTCAAAGTTTAATGTAATTAAATGAATTGATATGCCAATAACATAAGATGAATATCAATACTGTTATTCCAATTCATCATCCAAGGAATA
This sequence comes from Camellia japonica, assembly GCA_030407325.1. Classification (NCBI taxonomy): domain Eukaryota; kingdom Viridiplantae; phylum Streptophyta; class Magnoliopsida; order Ericales; family Theaceae; genus Camellia; species Camellia japonica. The sequence goes on from JAPPVO010000031.1 coordinate 149,097,445, forward strand.
ACACAATTTCCTCTTCTCAAGTATCCTCAACAATTAGTCATTTCAAGACTATTTCAACGTTTTGAACAATAATTTTCCAAAATGAACAATAATTCTTATATTCCTTGAAATTCATCATTTGTATAAATATAAATAAATTTTTTTCCAAAGATCCATTTATTTTGACACACAAAATAAATATAACAATATCATTCATGGATTTTCAGTATTTTAAAAAAAAATTCCCAAATTTTAGGTTTTCTGACCAAAACTATTCAACTCAAATCTTTTGAAAGAAAACTTTCCAAAATCATCTTTTCTTTAATCAACAAAGATTAAAACCCATGAGATCATTTTAAAGTACAAGAGACAAACACACTGTCAAAATTGCTCAACTTCTTGAATCAATAATCAATTTTTAAAGCTATCGAAAGATGATTTCGAAAATCATATAGATCTTGCAAAAACATATTTATAACTCTAAGAAAATCCTTACCTCAAGTTTTGAAGAAGAAATGAGATGAAACCCCCAAAATCAACGGTGTCGAAACTCGATCTTCACCGCACACAACGAAGCCCTTGAGATAATAACCAATTTTGAAGATAACCAGCTCGATCCCCGATCGGCCCAGTTGAAGTGGCAAAACATGAAAGAAGGACCAAAATTGGGATCGCTACAACCTTTCCCCCTTAAAGCATTTCGTCCCCGAAATTTCAAATCAAACTATCCAAACAAATGGGTTTCTAGTGATCAAAGCCATGCTATTTCATTTTCAAATCACAATACTAACTCTCAACCAAATTCCACCATTTCCACCACGGTTATCTCATTAACAACAACCTCCCAAATATGCATAAACATGAAATTTCCTAAAAAGTAATGACAACTGTCAACAACCTTATGCTTAAAACAACAACGCACATATCAACATATGGTTGACAACTTTAAATACATTTCCCTCAACACTAGGGAATATTACAAAGAAAAGCAACTTAAGCATTTTCAAACAAATCCGAATATTTGGAGCGGACTTCCGCCTCTCGTTCCCACGTCGCTTCTTCAACCCCATGGTGTCTCCACAACACCTTTACTAATGGTATGGTTTTGCTCTGTAGTACTTGCTCCCGGGTATCTAATATTTGAACCGGTCGTTCTTCGTAAGAGGCATCCTCATCTACCTCCAAGTCAAACCAATCAAGCACATGAGAAGGGTCAGGTTCATACTTCCTAAGCATAGCTACATGAAATACGTTGTAAACTCCCGAAAGTTGTGGCAGTAAAGCTAACCAGTATGCCACTTCCCCAATTCGCTCTAAGATTTCAAAAGGCCCAATGAACCTTGGTGATAATTTGCCACTCTTACCAAATCTCATCAAACCCCTCCTTGGTGAGATTTGTAGAAACACGTGGTCACCAACTTCAAAAGATAAAGGTTGTCTCCTTTTATCGGCATAACTCTTTTGTCGGCTTTGGGCCGTAGCTAACCTCTTCCGAATGAGAACAACTTTCTCGGTTGTCTCGCTAACAATTTCCGGAGCCAGTAATGGTGCATCACCCACTTCGGCCCAACAAACCGGTGATCTACAAGGTCGGCCATACAAGGCCTCAAATGGTGCCATCCCAATACTAGCTTGGTAACTATTGTTGTAAGCAAACTCAATCAATGGTAAGTGCCTTTCCCAAGGCCCCTTAAAATCAAGAACACAAGCTCTAAGCATGTCCTCCAAAAGCTGAATGGTACGTTCTGACTATCCATCGGTTTGAGGATGATAAGCAGTGCTAAGAGTCAACTTAGTTCCCAGCACCTCTTGAAGGCTTTGCCATAACCAGGCAGTAAAACGAGGATCCCTATCCGACACAATAGTCACAAGGACTCTATGAAGGCGAACTATCTCTCTAATGTACAACTCTACCAAGCGTTCAACTGAGTCGTTGGTGCACATCGGAATGAAATGGGTAGACTTAGTCAACCTATCAATAATCACCCAAATGGCGTCATTGTCTCGTTGTGTTCTAGGAAGCCCTACTACAAAATCCATGGTAATATGCTCCCATTTCCACTCGGCTATCGGTAAGGGTTATAACAAACCCGCTGGTCTTTGGTGCTCGGCCTTCACTTGTTGACAAGTAAGGCACTTCGATACAAATAAAGCGACATCCTGTTTCATACCCTTCCACCAAAACTAATGACTAAGATCATGATACATTTTAGTGCCTCTCGGGTGTACTGCAAGGCGTGAGTGATGGAACTCCCGAAGCACTTCCTCTCTACAAGATTCTGGTACAAACAAACGGTCTAGGTAATGTACACTCAGATCCAAGTGAATGTTCAAACCTTTCTCTTCCTTCCCATTGGAAATCCTAGCACGGATTGATTCCACATCACGTGTAGCATTTGTGTCCTTCAAAGCTTTTGCGAAAGTGTATTCAAATCCTTTATTTTTACTTTGGAAATCTTTGATGTTGTTATGGGTTAGTTTTGGAGGAGTATAATCTGATTTAAACTTGTTGGGTTTGGTTGTTTGCACTTATTCTTGTCAAAAGTTCCTTGGAGGCTTAGAAATTCTATTCTAGGGTCGACACCAGCCTTCCTAAGGGTTGACCCTTACCTGTTGGTGAAGTTTCTGGAAGTGTTGCTGGAAAATAGGGTAGACACCAGTCTGGGGAGGGTCGACCCTCTTATGTTTGTGTGTTAGTTATTGGAAAATAGGGTCGACCCCCTTGGATGCTGTCAAACATAAGTTTCTTCATAGGGTCGACCCCTGCAGATTTTTTTTCCAGATTTCAGTCCGGTTTTGGGCCTACTTTTTGGGGATTTTGACTTGATCTTTTGGGTTGACTTTGGGACTTCATTTTACTTTGACCTAGCACTATAAATAGGTCCCTCACTTAACCTTTTCTTTACTTTTTCTTCTCTTTTTCCCTCTCGAAGCCATGAGTCACTCTCTCCCTCTCCAAAATCACTTGTTGCTCAAAGATCTTTAGATCTACTCACTTGGAAGCATCTTCTTGCCTTGCTCCTTTGAGATTAAGTGTAGAGCTTATCAAGAGCTTCGTTTTGATCCAAGTAGAAGTTGGTTTCGACAACTTTGGAGTTTCAACCTTGTTTTGCTCATCTTCTTTTCTAAGCTTGAGGTAGGGATTTTCTTTGAGTTATATATATGTTTTTGCAAGATCTAGATGAATTTCAAAATCATCATTTGATTAGTTTTTTTTTAAAAATTGATTGTTGATTCAAGAAGTTGAGCGATTTTGAGAGTGGGTTTACTTTCTTTTCCTTTAAAAATAGAAATTTGGGTTTTTGAACTATGTTAATGAAAGAAAGATGTTTTTGGTGAGATCTTCTCAAATATTTGAAGATGAATGGTTTTTGGTGAGAAAACCTAGAAATTGGGAATTTTTAAGAAAGATGTTGAAAATCTTTAGAATATGTTGTTATATTTATTTTGTGTGCCAAAATAAATGATGTTTGAAAATTGTTTATTTATTACATATAAATGATGGTTTTCCATGGAATAAGAGAATTGTTGAAGTTTTGGAAATTGTTGTTAAAAGTGTTAATATAGTCTTGAAATGACTAAGTTGTTGGAAATGTTTGAAATGTGGGAATTATGTTATCCCTCGGATGAATTGAAATAAAAGTATTTATCATCTTGTGAAATTGCATTGAAGTGAGAAATGAGAATTTTGATCACAATGGAAATATTGTGTGGGAGTATTCAAAATGGAAGAAATATTGCATTGTATTATTAATCATTGCATTGGTATATCAATTCATTTGATAATGAAGAGCTTTGAAATTTGATTTGAAAACTTTGCATTTAGAAAAGAATGTTGAAAAACAAGTTTTCATGAAATAGTTTTGGTGTAAATACGATGGTAAGTCTTGAAAGGTGGTGTAGGTTATAGGTGTCGAGCCTTCCAGTTAATACTGGTAAAAATGACAGATTAGAAGTGTCGAGCCTTCTGGTTAATACCGATAAAAATGACAAATTGGTAGTACTTCTATAGTCTACTTGCAGACACCGACCTAGGGATTTACGGAGTTGTATTTACCACCCCTTGAATAAAATTTGATAAATGTTGAGCAGTTGAAATTGTATGACATCATTGAGCATGATGGTTTTCAAAAGATGAAGGTGTGTTTTACTTTCAAAAAGGCATGGCATGGCATAAGCATTCCATCTCACGAGACTTGTATAAAATGTATATACTTTGTTAAGAATTTCCTACTGGGCTTTATGCTCACTCTACGGGATTTTTGTGCAGAAAAAGATGTGGTGTTTCCGCCTAATTGAAGGCGTTGAAGTGTGTGTAGAGAGCATAATGTGCTCATTTGCTGTGACTCTTATTATAAGCCAAGGGCTTTGTATGTGTAGGTTTGAATAACCGTTTTGTGTAACTAGGCTCAAGCTATGGAAACGTGTAAACCCTTGGGGGTATTTGTTGTTTAATTAATTGTTATTGGATTAACTGTATTATCGCATGAAGACTATTTACATCATGTAATGCAAGTATGAGGATTTATTATCAGTTTTACTTTAAAGGGCCATGATTATTGTATTACCATTTGGGCTTGAAAATGGGGGCGTTACATTACGGTCTCCTTGTTGTGCCTCTATGACCTTACTAACCAAGGTAGGTTGAGCATTCAAAGTAAACAAGGTAGCACTCTCTCCGGACTCACCCAAGTGCAAATCAAACTTGCCAATAACATCTAGCATATCCCATTCCCGAATGGCCACACTCGCCAAACTACTCACAGATTTTCGACTCAAAGCATCGGCCACCACATTGGCCTTCCCTGGATGATAGTATAACTCAAAGTCATAATCCTCCATAAATTTCATCCACCTCCGTTGTCGTAAATTCAAGTCTTTTTGAGAAAACAAATACTTTAAACTCTTACGATCGGAGAAGACTTCAAATTTCTCACCATACAAGTAATGCCTCCAAATTTTCAAAGCAAAAATCACCGCTGTTAATTCTAGATCATGGGTGGGGTAATTTTTCTCATGAGTTTTCAATTGTCGTGAACCGTAGGCCACAAGTTTTCCCTCTTGCATCAAGACACAACCAAGTCCATCCCCAGACGCATCACAATAGACAGTGTAATTCAAACCTCTTTCCAGAATTATCAAAACCGGTGCAGTAGTCAATATAGTCTTAAGCTCTTGGAATGACTTTTCACAAGCCTCATTCCACACAAATTTGATACCCTTTCTAGTCAACCTAGTCAAAGGTGCAGCTAGTCTAGAGAAGTCCCTTACAAAATGTCAGCAATAACCCGCTAATCCCAAGAAACTCTAGATTTCAAAAACATTCTTGGATTGTTCCCAATCCTATACGACATCTATCTTTGAGGAGTCCACAGTTACTCCCTCTTTAGACACTACATGCTCCAAAAACGTCACCTCTGTTAACCAAAACTCGCATTTTTCAAATTTGGCATACAATTGGTGCTCACTAAGTAAACCCAGCACTACCCGCAAGTGAGTCTCGTGTCCCTCATCGGAGGTTGAATAAATCAATATGTTGTCCACAAAGACGACCACAAAACGGTCCAAGTATTCCCGAAAAATTCTGTTCATCAAATCCATAAAGAAAGTAGGCGCATTGGTTAACCCAAAAGGCATTACTAGGAATTCATAGTGGTCATAACGCGTACGAAAGGTCGTTTTCTGAATGTCCTCCTCCCGGACTCTCAACTGATGGTACCCCGACCTCAAATCTATTTTTGAGAAGCAACGAGACCCTCTAAGCTGGTCAAATGAATCATCTATTCTGGGTAGAGGATACTTGTTCTTAACTGTAACTCTATTCAACTTGCGGTAATCAATACACAACCGCAATGATCCCCCCTTCTTCTTCGCAAAGAGAGTCGGTGCTCCCCAAGGTGATGTACTAGGACGAATGAAGCCCTTATTTAAAAGCTCTTGGAGTTGAATCTTCAGCTCATGTAATTCGGTGGGTGCAAATCTATACGGTGACATGGAAATCAATGCCGTGCCAGGCACTAATTCAATGGAGAACTCGATCTCCCGGTGAGGTGGTAAACTAGTAAGATCTTCTGGAAAGACATCCGGGTGTTCACAAACTACCCTTGGTAACTCAACATGAGCCCTGTCACTGTCACTATCCAAGAGAGTTGCAAGAAGGCCACTAAGTTTGCTCGTACTATGAGGGTCAACAATTGGCGACAAGGTCCTATCAACTCGGTTTCCCAAAAAGTAAAAACAATCACCACTCGAAGTGCACACTGTAACTCTCTGACGGTAACAATCAATCACAGCTTGGTAAGAACACAACCAGTCCATGCCTAAAATGACATCAAAACTCAACATATCTAGCAACACAAAAGCAAACGGAAGTCGACGCCTGGCAACTTCTATTTCACAATCACGACAACCCCGGTCTAAATCAACTGTACCCCCAACAGGTGACTCTACTCTGAGTGGAGGCACTAACCGTGCTACCTCTAACCCCAATGCAGAAGCAAATGCAGCAGATATAAATGAATGAGACGCATCCGTGTCTATCAATACGTTAGCCAAAGAATTACACACAACAAAAATACCTCTCATAACGAAGGATTCTGGCAACTGTTCTGGCACAGTAACAGTATACACATGCCTCTGTGGTCTCTGATTAACTTGCTCCCCTCTCAGAGCATAGGCCTATTGTACTGACTGAGCCAAAGTGGCACCCTGATTAACTCGCGAAGCTTGGACTGATTGAGCCTGCTGGTGGCTCTGAGTCTGCCTCGACCCTGATGCGCCAGATACGCCTCCCAACTGTGGGCAAGTTCTCTTCATATGCCCCGGCTTATCACATTGATAACAATTAAACCCTTGACCTTTATTCTGAGACTGAGACTGACTTTGAGATCGATTAGGTGATGGTAACATTAACTGCCCTCTTCCCTTCTGTAGGCATGAGAAGGATTTGTTACCCGGTTGGCCACACTTGAAACACGAGAAGCTACTCGATGCACTTTTTCCTGGACCCGCACTAGGCAAAGGAAAAGTGAATCTAGATTGCTGTGGTTGGGACTGGGATGGATAGGTGTTCCTGCTCTTCTTGTTCTGCCTATAGTCTCCTTGAGACTCTTGGCCCTTAGACCTTGAATTTCGAAGCCTCTCCTCCTCGACTTGTATGGAAATTTCTACGTGTGTCGCCATCTCTACAGACGGTCATATTCCCGAATCATATTTCTGACAAGCTTGAACATAATTTTTGTTTTCAATTTCTTTTCAAATTCAATGCAACGGCGCTCTTCCGTTGCCACCAACTCTGGTGCAAATCTGGACAAACTAGAGAAGACCACCTCAAATTCGGCCACGGGCAAGTCGAGTTGTTTGAGATCTTTAAACTCTTGCCTCAATCTCTCCCTAGCAGTGGAAGGTATGTACTTATCTTGGAAAGCAACCGCAAAGGTTTCCCATGTCGGCTCCACTCTACCCTTGGCATATTTCCACCATTGACCCGCGTCTCCTTTAAGGTAGTAACTCGCTCGAGTCACTCTTAGTTCACTATCTTCGATGTGAAGTATCTCAAATGTCTTCACAGTTTGTGCGAGCCACTCATCCGCTTTCTTGGGCTCGGGACCACCATGGAACTCATCCGGTTTGGTCTGCAAGAACTCTGTAGTAAGGAAACTCGCCCTTGACTCCACGGTGTTCTCTCGGGCTTGATTCTCCACCCTCAACAAGTTCATAGACTCTCTTAAAGCCCCTACCATTTCTCGAGCCAGGGGCCCCATTGCGGTTTGACCCACTTGTCCCACCTGCTTGGCCACATTAACTGGGCCTGCTTGCTCGGCCATATTAGCTTGGCCGAACCTTTCTTCTTGCACCGAAACCCTATGGACTGGTACCTCATGCACACCTCGGCGAGCCCTACCACGCCTCCCGCCTCTACCACCACGGACTTGACCCCTTTCTGACATCCTAATAAAGGACACAAGTGAAATAACTTATCACATTAACTCATATGTACTCGTAACTTGACTCACACGTTCGACTACAACAATTTTATATATTTCTCTACCATATACACAATTCAATTTCACTCCACATAAGCACTTAGTCATGTAAACACATATGGACTATTCTTTTATGATGAAATCCGTCCCACGAAAAACAAAGAATTCTTAGTAGAATGAGTATTGATCAAGTACCCTTCTAATGAGACCTCAAGGAATTTAATAGGCGCAAACAACGTCCCAAAAGTCCACTCCCATACCCATTTAGTCACATAAGTATATTATCATATAGTCACAAAATGCATAACACTTCCTAAGCATGCTAAATGAACCCATTGTGGTTAAACAACCACTTCCCACGAGCTCCAAGTATTCAAACCCGATAGCTCTGACACCAAGTTGTAACGACCCAAATTTCTAGCCCAAATGATAATACAACAATCATGGTTCTTTCAAAGAAAACCGAATATAACTCTACAAGCTTACATTATATGATACAATAGTTCTTCATGCAACAATACATTAATCCAACAACAAGAAAATAAACAAATAAATACACCCAAGGGTTTACAAGTTTCCAAGGCTTGAGCCTGGTTACACAAAACGGTTATTCAAACCTACACACATACAACCATTGGCTTACACACAGAGTCACAGCAAAATGAGAGTCTTGTACTCTCAACACACATTTCCTCGCCTTTAGTTAGGCGGCATCACCACATCTTTTCCTACACAAAAATCCAGTAGGGTGAGCATAAAGCCCAGTAGGAAATCCTTAACAAAGTATATACATTTTATACAAGTCTCAAGAGATGAAATGCACATGCCATGCTATGCCCTTTTGAAAGAAAATCACATCTTCATTTTTGAAAACCATCATGCTCAATGATGTCATGCAATTTCAATTCTTCAAAACTTAACAATTCATTTCAAGAGCAGTAAATATGACTCTGGTAATCCCTAGGTCGGTGTCTGCAAGTAGACTATACAAGTGCTACCAATTTGTCATTTTTATCGGTATTAACCGGAAGGCTCGACACCTATCCACGCGGGTTTTCGGTCTTTCACCCGGACTCTCAAGCCAACTTATTCAATATCATCTACACTACCTATCAAGACTTACCAACGTATTTACCCCAAAACCATTCAATGAAAACTTATTTCTCAACATTCTTTTCTCAATGCAAGTTTTCAAATCAACTTTCAAAGTTTAATGTAATTAAATAAATTGATATGCCAATAACACAAGATGAATATAAATACTGTTATTCCAATTCATCATCCAAGGAATAACACGATTCTCTCTTCTCAAGTATCCTCAACAATTAGTCATTTCAAGACTATTTCAATGTTTTGAACAATAATTTTCCAAAGTGAACAATAATTCTCATATTCCCTGATATTCATCATTTATATAAATATAAATAAATTTTTTTTCCAAAGATCCATTTATTTTGATGCACAAAATAAATATAACAATATCATTCATGGATTTTCAGTATTTTAAAAAAAAATTCCCAAATTTTAGGTTTTCTGACCAAAACTATTCAACTCAAATCTTTTGAAAGAAAACTTTCCAAAATCATCTTTTCTTTAATCAACGAAGATTAAAACCCATGAGATCATTTTAAAGTACAAGAGACAAACACACTGTCAAAATCGCTCAACTTCTTGAATCAATAATCAATTTTTAAAGCTATCGAAAGATGATTTCGAAAATCATATAAATCTTGCAAAAACATATTTATAACTCTAAGAAAATCCTTATCTCAAGTTTTGAAGAAGAAATGAGATGAAACCCCCAAAATCTCGAAACTCGATCTTCATCGCACACAACGAAGCCCTCGAGATTATAACCAACGTAGGTGAAGAACTTAGGTCTAAATCCCAATGGAGAAATCAAAGAGAGAAGATGACTTCTAGAGAGAGAAGCTCCCGATCTGGAATTCTAGAGAGTTTTAGAGTGAGAGAGGACTGAAAAAGTGATCTGAAATATTAGATTCACGAACTGATATAACATGGTCCGATCGAGCGTGGAAAGCCTCGTTCGAGCATCAAATACACTACCCTAGTACTTTTGCAGACAGGTCAAACTTCTGAAACCAAACATTCTCCACTCGAGCGCATAAACGGCCGCTCGAGCGAACAAGCAACTTCGAATGCATTTTACATTTTTGCTTCGGGGGCGCTACCCTTCGACCTTGCCAGGGCACTACCCTCGGACCCGCCAAGAGGCGCTGCCCTCTCGACCCCCGTGAGCTGACCGGGTAGCTCAATCTCCGACCGGCCCAGTCGAAGTGGCAAAACATGAAAGAAGGATCGAAATTGGGGTCGCTACACCAACCACCTCTGATCAATGGTAATTACTTTCGACCACCACCCCTTGTTGAAAATTACCTTAGGTAGTTGACCGGCCACCATTTCTAACCATCAACAATTACTTTTGGCCATCACTTCATGTGGCAAGCAACCACAGCTAGCCACCTCCGCCCATTATCCTTGATCGTCACCAACTACCTTTTTTAAACTTGCTTTCAAAACAAAATTTTTAAAAATTTGTATACCAAGGAAAATGCTATTGTGTTCACCATATACACCCTACTACAAATGTATAACTTTGCCACAAAATTTTATAATACCAATCACAAAATGCGTAACTGCTTAACTTGGTGATGACATTTTTTGTTATGCCAATTTATGCCAATGTTACGCATTTTATGATTAATTTTACGAAACTTGGTGATAAAATTCTACATTTGAAGTATGAGTGCATATGCTATACAACCTTAAAAAGGTGCACACCAGAGGAGAACCCATATACCAAATATGTTTTCTTATTTTAGTTTGTACTCAAAATAAACATAAACATAATTAGCATCTTTTTTTTTTTTATAAATTAAAAAAATAAACTATACCTTAATATTTAACAAATAGATAAAATGGGTAATAGATTACACCCTGTTAGAGAACCCATTTCCACGGTCCTCTTTTTTCCTTCCTTGTTTCTCTTTTTTTTTGTTTTTTGGCCTTTATTCTATACTTCCCTCCTTTCAGTGTTTGATATACTCATTATCGATGTAACGCCCTTAAAATAATACATAAAAATCAACATTCTTAACATGCATAGATATAAGAGAATGACACATCTTTCCATTCATCAGAGTGGTTAAGTACAAAAGTATTACATGTTGACAACAAAAGTAAATGCCCTATGGGCTTACAACTTTCCAAGCCAACGCTTGGTTACAAAAAGAGAGTACTAACTCATGCACATTAAGCCCTCAGCTTGAATTTACATATAATACACAAAATGATAACAACAAAAGTAATTCCGCCTCTAAGCCTCCCAAGCTACGTTCTTGGAGGTGGCATGTCACCTGAACCTGAAAATGATGTCCCATATAGGGTGAGCTACAGCCCAGTAGAGATATACTAAACCAAGCATGAGAAATAACTAAAACATTAGTATTCGATACATGGATAACACTTATAAAACCACTTGTAACACAATTCAGTTCCATGGCAAAAGTCCATGTTTCATTTCCCTTTCCTTTACTTATCAAGATTTCAATTCATAACATGGCTCAAAACCTGGCCAACAATATAATGAGACTACGACTCATAATAAAGCATTTCCTTTTTAAATGAGATAACAACTCATATCAAACACTTCCATACTTCACAATAGATACACATATTTGCTGTATCAATGTCATATTAAATCACTTCCATACTTCACAATAGATACACATGTTTGCTGTATAAATGGAGTCCATCCCCTATCTCCTCCCAAATAATATCTGATTTAGGAGTCTATCCCCTATCTCCTCCCAAACTGTGGAGTACATCCCCTATCTCTTCCCAAACAATATGCATATACAATGTAATAAACACTTGTCATATGCAATAATCAATCAATACACACATTTGCTGTATTCTTCTAACCGTCATAGTCAATGACATAATCAATATGATTAGTTTCAGTTTTTCCTAATCATCATATAATGTCTACAACAATCAAGACTATCCTCCACCGATAGCCCAAAGTAGTTATTTCAAAACAGATAACAAATGCATCGACCGATATAATATCAACATTTTTATAGATGAGTGATTAATTAATCCAACTACACCATTCAATCCCATAATTCCTCAATTTCATAGATTTTAGTTCAATTTCATGTTCTCACATTTTTCCCAAATTAATTATACAAATTAATTTATCATAGCATAATTAGGGCATTTTTCCCTCTTCCTCAATATCAACCCTAAGGTTCAATTTCTTCCATTTAACAATAAAAGTATTATTTCCCAAGGTCTCATATACACATGGAGTTTTTAAAACACAAAACCCCTCTTTATAAATTACACAACAAACCCTAACTTTTTCCAAATTACTCCACAACACCAACTAACCGAAATGACTAAAATTTATGTCAAAACTCATAGATTAGAGTAGGATATCCCTACGTCGAAGTTAGAAGCCCAAAGGAGAAGATGGTGAAAACCCAAAGTGCTCTAAATCCACAACTTTTCAAATTAATGTGAAGCCCTCGCGACCCTCTATCTTTCTTACAAAGAGATTAGGGTAGAAGATCACTAAAAATAGATGAAACCTTAAAAAGAAGGTATGTAGAAAGAGAGAGAGAGAGCGGATCTAGGGTTTTGAGAGAGAAAAGGAAATCAAAAAAGTGAAGAAGGAGACTGCTGCTGTGTACTGATATATTCGAGGCTCGCTCGAGCGAAGGAGTGGTCGCTCGAGCCACCAGACACAAAGATACGTCGCTTGAGCGTAGAAAGCCTCACTCGAGCCAACAATTCGAAGCTTCAGGTCTGCAACCCAGAAGCACGCTCGAGCGCAAGAATGCTCGCTCGAGCGAAGAAACCCTAAACATACAGCTCGCTCGCTCGAGTAAAGGAAAGCTCGCTCGAGCCAAGAATTGAAACTCTCAGGTCAAAACCCAGACGCAGACGCACACTCGAGCGAAGGAACCTTGGCTCGAGCGAAGAAGCTAAAACACAGAGCTCGCTCGAGCGACAAAAGCCTCGCTCGAGCGAAGAACCAAAATTCTGGGCAGCAACCATTTGCTCCCAATCACACCCAACCTGTAACAATCTTGCCCAAAACATCCTATAACTCAAATACAAAGTATTGAAGGATGGAAACAAGATATATACAACAACCCACACCACAAAACCTAAGCCTGGGATACAATAATGAATGGAGGGAAAACCGGGGTCGCTATAACCTTCCCCATTTAAAGAATTTCGTCCTCGAAATTAAGTAAAAGTTTTCAAAAACATGTTTTTCTCAATTTTCAACAACATTGCCATTCAACATTTCACATCCTGACCCATTACCGGTTATCCCATCTCTATTCAAGAGGTAATTTACAACATAAGTTATAACATGCGTTATCAACATGCATTTCCTTTGAATTTCATCAAGTTTCAACATACATGTTTCACAATTTCATATCATATTCAATGTTCATGATATATTTCCATTTCTACAACGCATTCAACATATACAATGTTAAATTAACTTCCATTTCAAGGCAAGTTCCATAGTACTTCCATAAACCGAAACATATACAATGTTTTATAACTTAAGACATATTCAATGCTCTTAAAGTTAACAAAATTACCAATACATGGTTAAACATTAACAAACAAGTCCAGATATTTCTCACGGACATCCAACTCACGTTCCCAAGTGGCTTCTTCCACTCCATGATGTTTCCACAAAACCTTTACTATGGGTATCGTCTTGCCTCGCAAGACTTGATCCCGCCGATCCAAGACCCGAACCGGTGTCTCCTCATACGAGATATCCTCATCAACCTCTAAGTCGGTCCAATCCAATACATGTGATGAATCTGGCTCGTACTTTCGAAGCATACTAACATGAAACATGTCATGCACTCTGGACAACTACGGCGGCAAAGCTAAATGGTAGGCAACCTCGCCAATCCTCTCAAGGATCTTGAAAGGGCCAATAAACCGAGGGGACAACTTCCCACTCTTACCAAACCTCATCAAACCCTGCCCAGGTGATATTTTCAAGAAGACGTGATCACCCACCTCAAATGCCAAAGGCCTCCTCCTACGGTCGGCATAACACTTTTAACGACTCTGGGCTGTAGCATGCCTCCTACGGATAAGCGCAACCTTCTCCGTTGTTTCCTGAACCAACTCCGGGCCCAACAAAGGTGTATCACCCACCTCGGCCCAACAAACTGGAGACCTACACGGTCGGCCATATAAGGCCTCAAACGGTGCCATACCAATACTCGATTGGAAACTGTTGTTGTAGGTAAACTCCACCAAGGGCAAATGCCTCTCCCACGACCCACTAAAGTCAAGAACACGACCTTGAAGCATATCCTCAAGGATTTGAATAGTACACTCGGACTGCCCGTCAGTCTGAGGATTATAAGCCGTGCTAAAGGTCAATCTAGTGCCCAAGGCACTCTGCAAACTCTGCCACAACCTAGCAGTAAAACATGGATCTCTATCTGAGACGATCGCCACTGGGACCCCGTGCAATCTCACTATGTCCCGAATATACAAGTCGGCAAGATAATCTATCGAATCTCTCACACGCATAGGGATAAAGGGCGCCAACTTAGTCAACCGGTCTACAACCACCCAAATAGCATCACTACCTCACTGAGTCCTCGGAAGACCTACAACGAAGTCCATAGTGACATGCTCCCACTTCCACTCGGCAATAGGCAAGGGTTGTAACAAACCAGCTGGCCTCTGATGCTCGGCCTTCACTTGCTGACAAGTAAGGCATTTAGATACAAAAACTGCCACATCCTTCTTCATACCCCGCCACCAAAATTGGCAACCCAAATCACGATACATCTTAGTGCCTCCCGGATGCACCGCAAGGCGTGAATGGTGAAACTCTCGGATTACCTCCTCTCGGCAAGACTCCAGCATGAACATACGGTCTCGGTATCTCACACTCCAGTCAGGATACACGGTCAAACCCTTTTCAACCTTCCCACTGGAGATCTTTTCTCGGAGGGATTCTACCTCAGGGTCACCTCTCTGTGCCTCTAACACTCGATTCACAAGTGTAGGCTGCGCAACTACAGAAAACAAGGCCGCAGCCTCGACAGATTCGCCCAAAAGCAAATCAAACTCGCCAAGTGCACCCAACATCTCCCATTCCCGGATGGCTATACAAGCTATATCACTAATGGATTTCTTGCTAAGGGCATCGGCCACAACATTGGCCTTCCCCAGATGATAATGCAACTCGAAGTCATAATCCTCAATAAACTCCATCCACCTCCTCTGCCTCAAGTTCAAATCTTTCTGTGTAAATAGATATTTCAGACTCTTGTGATCCGAGAATACCTCGAACCTCTCACTATAAAGGTAGTGCCTCCAAATCTTCAAGGCAAAAATCACAGCTGCTAACTCTAGGTCATGTGTGGGGTAATTCCTCTCGTGTATTTTCAACTGACGTGAGCCATAGGCCACCACTTTCCCTTCTTGCATCAACACACAACCCAAACTCTCTCGTGAGGCATCACAATAAACAGCATAACCCAAACCTCTCTCCGTAATAATCAATACCGGAGCGGTGGTAAGTCTAACTTTCAACTCTTGGAATGACTTTTCACAAGCCTCACTTCATACAAACTTGATCCCTTTCCGCGTCAACCTAGTCAATGGCGAAGCCAATCTGGAGAAATCTTTCACAAACCGGCGGTAATACCCAACTAATCCCAGAAAACTGCGGATCTCAAAAATACTCTTAGGCTGTGCCCAATCCTGCACTACCTCAATCTTGGATATATCAACAGACACTCCTTTCCTGGAGACCATATGGCCTAAGAACTTGACTTCGCTTAGCCAGAACTCACACTTCCCAAAGTTGGCATACAGTCTATAGGCTCTAAGCAACTGAAGCACCACTCTCAAGTGTTCCTCGTGCTCCTCCTCTGAAGCTGAATAAATCAGGATGTCGTCCACGAAAACGACCACAAAACGATCTAAGAATTCTCAGAATATCCGGTTCATCAAGTCCATAAATATTGTCGGTGCATTGGTGAGCCCAAAAGGCATCACCAGAAACTCATAGTGGCTATATCGCATATGGAATGCCCTCTTAGGAATATCCTCCTCCCTGACCGTCAACTGATGGTAACCCGATCTCAAGTCTATCTTAGAGAAACAATGGGACCCTTTCAACTGGTCAAACAAATCATCTATACGGGGCATAGGATACTTATTCTTAACCGTAGCCCGATTCAATTTCTGGTAATCGATACAAAGTCTCAAAGCTCCACCTTTCTTCTTAGCAAAGAGGGTCAGTGCTCCCCACGGTGAAGTACTAGGGCGAATAAAGCCCTTATCTAACAGCTCCTAGAGTTGAATCTTCAACTCAATCAACTCGGCTGGGGCAAAACGATATGGTGCCATAGAAATCAGCGCCGTGCCGAGCACTAGATCAATGGAGAACTCAATCTCCCGATGAGGTGGTAAGCTAACAAGGTCCTTGGGAAAAACATCCGAATACTCACAAACCACTCTCGGTAATACAGTCTGGGTCTCATCACATTCACTATTCATAAAGCTAGCGAAGAGATTACTAAGCTCACACCGGCCTCGCTAATCATACACCGGTGGCAACACACTACCAATCCGATCCCCCAAGAAATGGAAACAATCCCCGCTCAAGGTACATATAGTGACCCTCTGGCGATAACAATCAATAACAGCCCGGTATGACGATAGCCATTCCATACCCAAAATTACATCAAAACCCGACATAGCGATAACTACAAAAGAAAATGGAAGCTGGCGGTTGACGACCTCAATATCACAGCCCTGACACAATGTTTCAAAACCAACTCACCCCAATCGGTGACACAACACAAACAGGAGATGCTAACTGTGCCAACTCTAACCGCAAAACAGATGCAAATGTAGCAGATATAAAGGAATGGGATGCACCCGTATCAATCAACACATTGGCAACCAAGTTTCAAAACAAAAAGGTACCTCTCACAACAGATGGAGCCGGTACAAGATCCTGTGTGGTAACAGCATACACACGCCCTGTAGGCCCCTGATCTACCTGCTCACTTCTCGGAGCAAAAGACTGTTGTACAAACTGAGACGATGAAGCTCCCTGATTGGCTCTCGAGGCCTGAGCTGACTGTGCTGGCTGAAAACTCTGCGTTTGTCTCGAACCAGACGCACCAGATGTGCCTCTCAACTGCAGGCAGAACCTCTTCAGGTGCCGCGCCTGACCATATTGGTAACACGAGAGCGGCTGACCTCTGCCCTGACTCTGGCTCTAAGGACGAGCCGAAGATGAAGTGGCTCTCTGCCCTCCTCCCCTCTGAGGGCAAGCTGGATACTTGTGGCCCAGCTAACCACATTTGAAACAAGTAACGTTTCTCTGACTGCCTCTCCCAGAACCTGGACTCGGCACTGGAAAGGTAGATCTCGCAAAAGCACCCTGGGATTGTTGAGGGTTAGAACCCCTCTGCCTCCTACCATCCCCCTGGCCATCCTGACTCCTCTTAGAGCCCCTCATCCTCTTCTCCTCCTCGTGCATAATAATCTCAAGATGCGCCGCGGCATTCACAAAGGCGTCCATACTCTCAAGTCATGGACCCAGCAACCCTAGTCTTAAGCCCGTGCCTCAGCTTCTTCTCGAACTCAATACAATGGCATTGTAACGCCCTCAAAATAAACCCATAATAAATAATATTAACATGCATTGACATAAGAGAAATAAACATTCTTCCATTCATCAGAGTATTCTTAATAAAAGATATTACATGTAATATGAAAGTAAATGCTCTACGGGCTTACAGCTTTCCAAGCCAACACTTGGACACAAAAGAAATGAGTACTAACTCAACTACAGATTAAGCCCTTGGCTTGAATTTACATGTAATATCAAAATGACAAACTAACTAAAAAGAGTCTTCAACTCCAAGTCCTCCCAAGTTAAGTCCTTGGAGGTAGCATATCACCTGGACCTGAAAATGATGTTCCTATATAGGGTGAGCCACAGCCCAGCAGAGATATACTAAACTAAATATAGGCATTGACTAAAGCAGTAGAATTCGATAGATGGTTAACACTTACAAATCAATTACATCACAATACCGTTTCATGACCATTATGTCCATGATACGTTTCACTTTCCATTATTTACCCAACTTTCCATTTATACAAACATGGCTCAGAACCTGGCCAAACAATAAATGAGACTACATCTCATATTAATATTACTTCCAATATCAACAATTTAGGGAGGCTGAGGCTCATACTAAAACACTTCCAAATATCGATAAGTACACATATTTGCTGTACTAAAACACTTCCATAAAACAATAAGTACACATATTTGCTGTAATAGTGGAGTCCATCCCCTTTCTCCTCCCAAACAGGTTTGAGAGTCCATCCCCTATCTTCCCTCAAACCAGGGAATACATCCCCTATCTCCTCCCAAACAATATGCATATACAATGTATTTAACACTTGTCATATACCATATTCAATCAATACACGTATTTGCTGTATTAATTCAACCGTCATATTCAATGACTTATTCAATGTGATTAGTTTCAATTTTCCCTAATCAGCATGCAATGTCTACAACAATCACGACTATCCTCCACCGATAGCCCAAACAGTTATTTCTAAACAGGAAATAAATGTATCAACAGATATAATCTCAACATTTTCATAGGTGAGTGATTAAATTATCCAACTACACCATTCAATCTCATAATTCCCCAATTTCATGAATTAAACTTAATTCCACACTTTTCCCAAAATTAATTATACAAATTAATTTGTTTTCAACAATTAGGGCTTTTCCCCCTTTCCTCAAAATTAACCCTAAGGTTTAATTTTCTCAATTTTACACTATCAATGTCATTTTTCATGACTTACAAACATATGGAGTTTAATATATGAAAAACCCGCTTTCTATCAAATTACAATTCAAACCTTAACTTTTCCCAAACTTACCAAACAACACCAACATATCAAAATGACCAAAACTTATGACAAAATCTATAAGATGAAGTAGGGTATCCCTACCTCGAAAATAGAAGCCCAAAGGAGAAGATGATCAAAACCCGAAGTGCTCCAAATCCTCTCCTTTTCAGATTAAAAGAGAGCCCTCACGAAGCTCTACCTTTTTTCTAAAGGAACTAGGGTAGAAGACCACAGGGAGTAGATTAAATCTTAGAGAGAAGGTAAGAGTAGAGAGAGAAGCTCTCAAATGGTGGTTTTTAAAAGTTAAGAGAGAGAAAGGAAGTCAAAAAGTGATCCAAAAAGTGAAATCTCGGACTGATGTAATCGTCTCCCCGCTCGAGCGTGGAAAGCCCCGCTCGAGCATAAGACACAGACTCACACTCAAGCGTGAAAAGGGCCGCTCGAGCGTCGATTGCACACTTCCAGAAGTTTTGCAGGCGATGGTCCCCGCTCGAGCATCAAACTCCCCGCTCGAGCGGAGGGGCAAAATCAAGGGTCACGCTCGAGCGTCAAAACTACCGCTCGAGCGGACGAAGACCTGCAGAGCAAAGTACTGGGAGATGGAAAATTACGCTTGAGCGTCAAAACTCCCGCTCGAGCGGAGGAGCAACAACGAAGGGCCCGCTCGAGCGTCAAAAGCTTCGCTCGAGCGTAAAGGCTAAAATCTGGGCATCAATTTTTTGTTTCAAAGTACAACCAACCTGTTTCAAACTTGCCCAACACAACCCCAGATTCAAATCCAAAGAGTGAAGGCTAGAAATGAGAATGAGACAACAACAAGTCCACAGAACCAAGTCCGGAATACCATATACTAAGGAAGGGAAAACCAAATAAACCCATAATAAATAATATTGACATGCATTGACATAAGAGAAATAAACATTCTTCCATTCATCAGAGTATTCTTAATAAAACATATTACATGTAATATGAAAGTAAATGCCCTACGGGCTTACAGCTTTCGAAGCCAACACTTGGACACAAAAGAAATGAGTACTAACTCAACTACAGATTAAGCCCTTGGCTTGAATTTACATGTAATATCAAAATGACAAACTAACTAAAAAGAGTCTTCAACTCCAAGTCCTCCCAAGCTATGTCCTTGGAGGTAGCATATCACCTGGACCTGAAAATGATGTTCCCATATAGGGTGAGCCACAGCCCAGCAGAGATATACTAAACCAAATATAGGCATTGACTAAAGCAGTAGCATTCGATAGATGGTTAACACTTATAAATCAATTACATCACAATACAGTTTCATGACCATTATGTCCATGATACGTTTCACTTTCCATTATTTACCCAACTTTCCATTTATACAAACATGGCTCAGAACCTGGCCAAACAATAAATGAGACTACATCTCATATTAATATTACTTCCAATATCAACAATTCAGCGAGGCGAAGGCTCATACTAAAACACTTCCAAATATCGATAAGTACACATATTTGTTGTACTAAAACACTTCCATAAATCAATAAGTACACATATTTGCTGTACTAGTGGAGTCCATCCCCTTTCTCCTCCCAAACAGGTTTGAGAGTCCATCTCCTATCTCCTCTCAAACAATATGCATATACAATGTATTTAACACTTGTCATATACCATATTCAATCAATACACGCATTTGCTGTATTAATTCAACCGTCATATTCAATGACTTATTCAATGTGATCGGCTCTTTTCACGCTCGAGTGTGAGTCTGTGTCTTACGCTTGAGCGGGGCTTTCCACGCTCGAGCGGGGAGACGATTACATCAGTCCGAGATTTCACTTTTTGGATCACTTTTTGGATCACTTTTTGACTTCCTTTCTCTCTCTTAACTTTTAAAAACTGCCATTTGCGAGCTTCTCTCTCTACTCTTACCTTCTCTCTAAGATTTGATCTACTCCTTGTGGTCTTCTACCCTAGTTCCTTTGGAAGCAAGGTCGAGCTTCACGAGGCCTCAAACTCAGCCACAGGCATACTCAGCTGATTGAGTTGACAAAATTGGCCCCTCAACTTCTTCCTAACAGCTGGAGACAAAAATTTCTCCTGGAAAGCATCTACAAAGGCCTCCCATGTACCACCAATATGGCCCCTCATGAACTTCCACCACTGACCCGCATCTCCCTTCAGCTGGAAGGATGCCAAGGTCACCTTTAAAGCCCCGTCTTCGATGCCAAGCATCTCAAACGTCTTCGTCATCTGTTCCAACCACCCATCAGCTTTAAGTGGCTCCTTAGGATCCCCTAGAAACTCGTCCGGGTTAGACCGGAAAAACTCCCTCTTCAGAAAGGAAGGCCCTGCCTCAGCAACATGGGCCTGGACTTGATTCTTAGCTCTGAGAATGTCTATGGATTCCCTCAATGCCCCTGCCATCTCACGGGCTATGGCGCCCATGGCCTGCGGACCTACTAGCTCGGCCACATTGGCCTGACCAACACCCTCCTGCTTCTTCAGAATCTCATCCGGTATAGGCATCTCCTGCCTCCTAGGCCTACCACACCTACCACCACGTCCTCGTCCTGACATCCTAATAAAGGTAACAAGAACATTAGCACATTCACAAATGTGCAGAAGCTATTTCACTCACGTCCTAATGTATTGGACAACTGTAATTCATTCCACGCAAGCACATAATCACATAAGCACCTACGAATTTCATTTCTGGATAATGACAGTCCTGATGCGTTGCTAGAGTTCCGGTTAGAAATAACATTGATCAAGTGCCTTTCCAACAAAACTCCCAGAAACCCAAGGATCCAATCAACATCCTAGAAACTACATTCCATGCCCATATAGTCACATATGCATGTTATCGCATAAGTACATAACATTACATCTAAGTCTCTAACAAGCGAGACAAACCCATTGTGGTACTAACCACTTCCCACGTACCCAAAGTATTCAAACCCGGTATGCTCTGATGCCAAGTTGTAATGCCCTTAAAATAATACATAAAACTCAACATTCTTAACATGCATAGATATAAGAGAATAACACATCTTTCCATTCATCAGAGTGGTTAAGTACAAAAGTATTACATGTTGACAACAAAAGTAAATGCCCTATGGGCTTACAACTTTCCAAGCCAACACTTGATTACAAAAAGAGAGTACTAACTCATACACATTAAGCCCTCAACTTGAATTTACATGTAATACACAAAATGATAACAGCAAAAGTAATTCCGCCTCTAAGCCTCCTAAGCTACGTTCTTGGAGGTGGCATGTCACCTGAACCTGAAAATAATGTCCCATATAGGGTGAGCTACAGCCCAGTAGAGATATACTAAACCAAGCATGAGAAATAACTAAAACATTAGTATTTGATACATGGCTAACACTTATAAAACCACTTGTAACACAATTCAATTCCATGGCAAAAGTCCATGTTTCATTTCCCTTTCCTTTACTTATCAAGATTTCAATTCATAACATGGCTCAGAACCTGGCCAACAATATAATGAGACTACGACTCATAATAAAGCATTTCCTTTTTAAATGAGATAACAACTCATATCAAACACTTCCATACTTCACAATAGATACACATATTTGCTGTATCAATGTCATATTAAATCACTTCCATACTTCACAATAGATACACATGTTTGCTGTATAAATGGAGTCCATCCCCTATCTCCTCCCAAATAATATCTGATTTAGGAGTCTATCCCCTATCTCCTCCCAAACTGTGGAGTACATCCCCTATCTCTTCCCAAACAATATGCATATACAATGTAATAAACACTTGTCATATGCAATAATCAATTAATACACACATTTGCTGTATTCTTCCAACCGTCATAGTCAATGACATAATCAATATGATTAGTTTCAGTTTTTCCTAATCATCATACAATGTCTACAACAATCAAGACTATTCTCCACCGATAGCCCAAAGTAGTTATTTCAAAACAGATAACAAATGCATCGACCGATATAATATCAACATTTTTATAGGTGAGTGATTAATTAATCCAACTACACCATTCAATCCCATAATTCCTCAATTTCATGGATTTTAGTTCAATTTCATGTTCTCACATTTTTCCCAAATTAATTATACAAATTAATTTATCATAGCATAATTAGGGCATTTTTCCCTCTTCCTCAATATCAACCCTAAGGTTCAATTTCTTCCATTTAACAATAAAAGTATCATTTCCCAAGGTCTCATATACACATGGAGTTTTTAAAACACAAAACCCCTCTGTATAAATTACACAACAAACCCTAACTTTTCCCAAATTACTCCACAACACCAACTAACCGAAATGACTAAAATTTATGTCAAAACTCATAGATTAGAGTAGGATATCCCTACCTCGAAGTTAGAAGCCCAAAGGAGAAGATGGTGAAAACCCAAAGTGCTCTAAATCCACAACTTTTCAGATTAATGTGAAGCCCTCGTGACCCTCTATCTTTCTTAAAAAGAGATTAGGGTAGAAGATCACTAAAAATAAATGAAACCTTAGAGAGAAGGTATGTAGAGAGAGAGAGAGAGAACGGATCTAGGGTTTTGAGAGAGAAAAGGAAATCAAAAATGTGAAAAAGGAGACTGCTGTTGCGTACTGATATATTCGAGGCTCGCTCGAGCGAAGGAGTGGTCGCTCGAGCGACCAAACACAAAGATACCTCGCTCGAGCGTAGAAAGCCTCGCTCGAGCCAACAATTCGAAGCTTCAGGTCTACAACCCAGAAGCATGCTCGAGCGCAAGAATGCTCGCTCGACCGAAGAAACCCAAAACATACAGCTCGCTCGAGCCAAGAATTGCAACTCTCAGGTCAAAACCCAGACGCAGACGCTCGCTCGAGCGAAGAAGCTAAAACACAGAGCTCGCTCAAGCGACAAAAGCCTCGCTCGAGCGAAGAAACAAAATTCTGGACAGCAACCATTTGCTCCCAATCGCACCCAACCTATAACAATCATGCCCAAAACATCGTATAACTGAAATACAAAGTATTGAAGGGCGGAAACAAGATATATACAACAACCCACACCAAGGAACCTAAGCCCGGGATACAATAATGAATGGAGGGAAAACTGGGGTCGTTAAAATCGATTATAAATTGAGTTTTCTTCTAGTCATAATCTCTATCGACTTTTGCTTTCTTTTTTTTTTTATTTCAAAAATCGAATTGAAGGCAGAGTAGAGCTTTGACTATAATATTGTTTTCAGTATGTCCCCTTCTTCAGTTTGACGCTGCATCAGCTGAATCACTGAGAAAGAAGCTTTCACGAAGTAAGGTGTTTTTTTTTTTTTTTTTTGGGGGGGGGGGGTTTAAAATGTAATTTTCATTTGTATCTATTCAAAATCAAATGATATATTACTAACATATCACCCGTGCTATGCACGGGATAAAATAATATATTATTTATTAAAAATATAATAATTATATTTAATTTTTTTTAATATTTTGTCTCTCGTAAATAAAATTTTATATATAAATTTAAAGGTTTTATTTCAAATGTTCCTGTGCTATAATATATAGTATAGATAGATTAAAATTGTTGTATTGACAATTAATAATTAAAATTATGCTTTGTTATAAAAAATAAATAAAAATACCATAGTTCTACTACTTCACTATTTTAGAGTAAAAATATATGAATTTAAAAAAATTATCAAATTGGTTTTTGAAAGAGAAATAATTAAAAAAAAAATTAAAAAACTTAATAAGTAAGAAAAAATCATTATAACATGTAAAATCACTAAAATCACGATTAAACCAGCAAATCATTCAAACCAAAAACGGTTTAACTTAATCAGTTAGGTCAAAAGACCAACCAGCTTATACAAAAATTAATTAATTAAAATTTTTAAATTTTATTGTATTAAAATTTAAACTGTCACTAAACCTAGAAAGTAATCTATTAATTTAAATTTAAAATCGACACAATATAAATTTAGGACTATAATAATCTATCTCATAATTTATAAGTTTTAAATGCACATTTAAAATTATCATAATTATATCACAATTTTTGTATTAAGAAGCAGTAAGAGTGACATTGAGATTATCAATATATCTATATATTTTATAAAAGAATACTTTTAAGGAGAGATATTATGAGAGTTTCAAAATCCCATACAAAACTATTTTTAAAATCAAAACCTCTATGTGAGATTGTAAAATAAAAGTTTAATAGAAGCTAGCCAATCGAAATTTTCTTAATTGTTTAAAATTAAAAAAATCAAAAAAATGAGTATGAGATATTGATCATTTGGTTTCTTACTAAAAATCTCATTTTGCTTATATAAATGGGAGCATAAAATTCACTTTATGTAAGTGAAACAATTCACTTTTCCTTCTTTCTCGATGTGAGATTATAAAACAAAAATTAAATAGAAAATAGCCAATGGAAATTTTCTTAATTGTTTAAAAGTTAACAATTATTTGGGCGGGAAGTTTATTTCAAATCAAGCAATCTTAGTTGTTTAATATTTAATCAGGTCAATCTTTAATTTATTTCGAATCAAACAAATTTAACCAATATATTTTGATAAATTCGCTAAAATCGCAGTTAAATCAGCGGATCAATCAAACTAAAAACGGTTCATCCTATCAGCTGAGTTAAAGGACCAACCAACTTATACAAAAATTCATTAATTAAAACTTTTAAATTTTATTTTAATTTTAAAATTTAAACTGTTTTAAATTGAAACATACACAACACTACAATATTAAATGGAAGCATAAAGGTTTATATAGTGAAATAACTCATTTTTTTTTCTCCTTTTCCTGATGTGTGATTGTAAAATAAAAATTAATAGTTATTTGGATGAGAAGTTCATTTCTTTCACGACCCGATCTTAGCAAGGCAAAACTCCGCCAAGAGGGTGCACTTCAAACGCTACAACACCTGAACACAACAATTCCTGTATAATTCTTATATCACATCACCACATCACCAAAAGTGCATAAGACCTTTCGATTGTCCAACATTTATGAGACGATCCATTCAAAGACAAAAAAATATCATCATGCTACAAGATAGTTCCCAAGCATCACTTCCCCTAAAAATAAAACATACTATTCACGAATCTATCAATACATCC
Source organism: Camellia japonica (assembly GCA_030407325.1). Lineage (NCBI taxonomy): Eukaryota > Viridiplantae > Streptophyta > Magnoliopsida > Ericales > Theaceae > Camellia > Camellia japonica. The sequence goes on from JAPPVO010000031.1 coordinate 149,123,490, forward strand.
AACTTCATAAAGCAAATATTTACAATCAATCTCCTTCATAAAAAAAAAAAAATAATAAAAAAAAAACTACATCCTAGAATGACCCTAAGAAAAACCTCAACTACAAGATGCCCACCTTTGATCCTTCAAAAAAATTCTAATCTTCCAGGTTGAGGCGAACCACACAAAAGTCTATGAATCTGAAAAAAAAAAGATATTTAAAAAGGATGAGCTAAAGCCCAATGAGTATACCAATACCATGGAGTTATAAAACTTGCTCCTTCCAATTGTGTTCAAAATAAAGATAATAAACATAAGAGCTTAATTGAACTGAAATTTATATAAAATAAAATAAATTTTCATAAACTGTTATCAAGATTTTTTTCCAAGGAATCTCGTAAGGCAGAAACAAAAATACATTTGAATAATGAAAGTAAACAAAATTACAACTTTTCAATACATTAAGATTTCATGTCCATCATACAAACCACTACATAGCCTTAGGGTCACGTTACCTCGCGACCTAGGTGGTGACGGTACCGTTACCCAAAACATAACCGTATGAACATAACTCATGTCAACGTAGCATTTCAATTCTCATTTTAATGTTTCGGTCCCTAGGACCCCTTATATATACAACGACCTTTATGGTCCTTAAAACATTTCGGTCCTCAGGACCCCATAGCATTTTGGCCCTTGTGACCCCAAAGGCTATATTCAGTTATATGATCAATGAAATAAATACCCTCGTATAACGTTTCATTGTCATTCAATCATCATCATCATAAAATTTGAAGGACTCAACTTAAATAATTTCTCATAAAAAAATTAGTGCTTCATTATACAAATGAAATCATATTATTTATTTAAAATCAACCCTTGGCCTCAATAGATTTATAGATTTTCTTTTTATACATATATCGTGATGAAATGTATCATTCACTTCCTTTAATTCAAAATTATTTTCAAACTTTGTAATAAAGATAGAGGTAAGGTAATTTCCATGGTAAGTATACTCATCTCCAAAATAGCAAAAGCATAGATTTGAAACTCTACAAATTAATTCCCAAGAGGTGTAGAGACGCCTTCCTCCAATCCTAACAATTAGTAAATTGGATCTAAAATTTGGGAAAAGCTTTCAATGAAAATTACAACATCTATTTCAATGAAAATTACAACATCTACAAAATTGATCCTAAATAAGACATGCTATGGAATGACAAGCTAAAGAACTCCTCCAACTTCAAGTCACCCAAACAAACAACTTATCCAATCTCCACAACACCCATCCTTTGTACATTTTTGAGTTATTAACCTTTTTAAATATCCAACCAATTTATATGCATAATACCACCATCAATTAAACCACAAAAGTCAAAAATCAACATTTTCATAAACTCAACAACTTAGGCAAAGCACTTCAATCATTAATAAAATTCCTCCAAAATCGTTTATAGAATATAAAGATACCAAATCCACCATTTATCAAATCAATTTCAACATGTAAATTTTTCCAACACCAAAATCCCCAAGTTTTACATCACATTTAAACCTAGATTAACCCAAATCTCAATCTCCAAAACAACCATCAAATTGATCATTAAACCAATAATTTCATGAATATAATAATTACAGCACTCTTCTTTCTTTGTTTTATAAAACACAAATTAAAGCTATGAAACCCTTTCAAAAATATTTACATGTAAGAAATACAAATCAAAATCAAACTAATTTTTGATTCTCAAATAAAAATTATAATTTATTCCCAAATTGTCCAAATTTAGATTTAATTCATTTTCTTTATATCAAACCCACAAATCTTTAAAATATAAATTAAACTTTCAAAATTCTTGAAAACTTCATGATGTATGTAAAAATAGAACCCAATTTCATTATCAATAGCAAAAATCAAACTTAACTATGAATTACACAAATCAATTTCTTAGAAATTCAACTTAACTCAATTCTTAACCTCAATTTAATTCATAATCATAGATGTTCCAAAATATGTTCAATTTGAGTCAAACTCTTAAATTATATTACATGCATGGATTAATAATCAAAATCAAAACCCAAAATAATTAATTTTTCAAATTAATTTCCTTAATCATGAACCTAACTCATTTTCTTGCTAATTTGTTTTCCATTGCATGTAATTGAATCTAATTACCTCTTAATTTCAACTTCTAAATAATTTATCTACAAGATTTGAGTTTTAATTTCTTACCCAAAACCTTCAATTTGATGAGTTTCTTCACAATTTCTTGTCTCTCTTCAATTTTTCACTTTTTCCCAAGCTTTCCCCTTGCTTTCCTTCACCATTCCAGCACATAGAGTAGGCCTCCCTCTCTCTCTCTCTCTCTCTCTCTCTCTAAGTTTTTTTTCTTTCCAGCACATACACATGAATGCATTCATTTTCCTTTTCTTTCTCTCTTATGTTGTATTTTCTACTCAACGCTGAGTGTAGGTTCTGAACCCACCAGATTATACACTCACACACACCTCACTTCTTGCCCATCAACATGACACGTGCACACACACCTGTCATTACACCCACAATTCCAGATTCTCTCATAATAGTTTATGATTAAAATTAGCTTAATTAAATAACACTTAATCTTAATAAATCTTAATTAGTACATAATTAAATCAATCATAACTAATCATAAATTTCACATAATTTAATTAGTCTAATTGACTTTCTTTAGAGTTCAATTAATTATATTGAATCTACCATTCTGAATCAGATTTTTAATCAAACTCTCAAAAGGCTCCAAATATTAAATTAAACTTACTTTCATCCTCAATTTTGGTTTCTTAAATCATTTAAGCCTTCAATTTCTGAACAGACTCAAAATTTTGTCAATAAATTACATATTCAAATTATGCACCACATAAATGAATTTAATTCATAATAATCTTAATTCCCAATTCTCTTAGCTTAATTAATTCCAATTCGGACCCAATTAATCGAATATCAATTTTATATATCTAAATCGAATATTTAATTAAACTCTCATATGGTCCGATACTCCAAATTTAAAATAATTCAATTCACCATTTGTATTCTCTTGAGCCATTTAGGTTTTCAATTTCTAATTCCAAAATAAATCCTCAATAGAATCATATACAAATCAGTCTCCATAATTTTCATAAGTCTCGGATTAAATCAGAGTAATGGGCAATTAAATTCAAATCTCTTTGATTAACCAAATAAAATATTATACGCGGCAGGGTCATCACAATTTCTAATCATGCAATCTCAATCTTTCAATTTCCAATAAGGTCAATCTTAATTTATTTCAAATTAAACAAATCTAAGTAACATATTTTGATAAAACAGATAAAACAACAGTTAAACCAGTGAATCAATCAAACCAAAAATGATTCAGCCTAATCGGCTAAATCGAAAGACCAACAAATTACAACAAAATTAATTAATTAAAACTTTCAAATTTTAAATAAAATTTGAACCATCTTGAACTGAAATATGCAAAATATTTTAATATTAAATGAGAGTATAAGGTTTAGTTTATATAAGTGAAACAAGTCACTTTTTCTTTCTATTCTCGATATGGGATTGTAATTATTTTAAAGTTAAATATTATGAGAGTTTTAAAATCTCATACAAAATTAGTTTTAAAATCAAAATCTCTATATGAGATTGTAAAATAAAAGTTGAATAGAAGCTAACCAATGAATTTTTTTTTAATTTTTTAAAATTAAAAAAAAAAAATCAGTATTGATTGTAAGGTTTCTCACTAAAGATCTCCTTTTACTTATATAAATAGGAGCATAAGATTCACTTTATATAAGAGAAACAAGTCATTTTTTCCTTCATTTCTCGATGTGGAATTGTAAAATAAAAATTAAATGGAACTAGGCAATGTGGATTTTCTTAATTTTTTAAAATTAAGAAAATTCAATAATTTGTATAAATTGGAGTATAAGATTCACTTTATGTAATTGAAACAATTCACTTTTTCTGTGAAATTCTAAAATAAAAGGTAAATGGAAGCTAGCCAATGGTAATTTTCTTAATTGTTTAAAATTAAGAAAATTTAATAATTTTAGAATGAGGGTTTGGAACTTCTAGAAGGCTTCTCCCTAAAAACTCTTTTAATAAAATTCACTTTATATAAGTGAAACAATTCACTTTTTTCTTTCTTTTCCCAATGTGGGATTATAACACTTCATATAAGTGAAACAACTGACTTTTTCTTTTTTTTTCTCGGTGTGGGATTGTAATTATTTTAAAATTAAATATTATGAGAGTTTCAAAATCTCATACAAAATTATTTTTAAAATCAAAACGTCTATGTGAGAATGTAAAATAAAAGTTAAATAGAAGTTAATCGAGGGAGATTTTCTTACTTGTTTAAAATTAAGAAAATCAAAAAAATGAGTATGAGATATTGATCATAGAGTTTCTCACTAAAGATCTACTTTTGCTTATATAAATGGGAGCATAAGATTCACTTTATGTAAGTAAAACAATTCACTTTTTCTTTTTTCTTTTTTCCGATGTGAGATTGTAAAATAAAAGGTTAATGGAAGCTAGCCAATGAGAATTTTCTTAATTGTTTAAAATTAAGAAAATTCAATACTTTTAGAATTAGGATTTTGAGCTCCTAGAAGGTTTTTCTTTGAAAATCTAATTTTCCTTATAAAATATATAGATAACTGTAACGAGTTGAATCAAATTGAATTTATACTTTAATCTCAGTTGGGGATTTATATTAAATTATTAAACTCCATTCATTTTGAACCCAATTGATTGAATCGTGACCCGTTAGTAACCATTTAATATTGTTGTGGTTTTATTATTATTATTTGGTTACCATAAAAGAGTTGTGAATATTTATGGTGTGTACCATTAAACAAAATATATTTTGTAGTGAGAAAATATTATATTTACTTTTATCATTAAAGATGTTAAAATGTATTTTTAATTGGTATACATATAGGTGTATATATATATATGATTAGATATTTGTTTAGTTAAAACAAAAAAAAAAAAAAAAAAGAAGAAGGAAATATCTATAAATAGTAACCAAATATATATATTATGTTCAACTTTTGGGAATTCTTAGAGTTCTTGCCGTGAGGAAACAAGTGAAAAGAGGTTCCAAGTTGGTTTTTCTTGGGTTTGATCTAGTGTAAGTCATTTTTGACCCCTAGTGCTTTGGATCAAAACGTAGAGGGCAGAAAAGGTGTCGTTTGGCTCCAAAAAAAATTAATTCCTGTTGCCGAAAAATTTGAAAGCTTCTTGGCTCGAGGTAGAGATTTTTCCTACACTTCTTTATGTACTTTTACTTGATTATATGGAGCTTAGAGTAGTATATAATTTAATTAGAATTTTTGAGAAAAATAAAGAGTTGATGCCCAAATTGCGAAAGTGTAAACTTGGAATATGTTTGTAAGGTTATGAAAGAGCTATGTTTTAAATTTGAACAAAAAACGGACTTCGATTCGATCGGTTTTGAAATTTTTACCAGTTTGCAACCAAAAGAGCATTTTGAAAGAAAACAAAGGAATTATGTTTAACTTTTGGGCCTTTTGATCAAAATAGGATGTCATAGTTGAATAATGCTTGGAGAATGAGTTTGGAAAGAAAATGATGTTTTCTTAGGCATTAACGGTATTATTTTGCTTAATGTATCTGTTGGAATAAAACTAACACGATTAGAAATGGATCTTAAGAGGTTACTAGACGTGATTGTGATATGAAAACTAATGTAGTTGTTCATATTTAATGAGATGTGGAATAGATTGTACTTATCAGAATTTTTGAAATTTAATTGTTTAAATATCTGTTTTGGGTTATCGGTGGAGGATAGCCATGATTATTGTAGAAATGCATGAGACTTAGATAAATTGAACCGCATTTGTCATTTTTTGCATTGAACATTGCATGACATTCATTTCATTGGAAATATATTTGTTTTTTAGAAATGTTTGGAAATGTATTTGTTTGCGAAAAAATAAATACTTAGTGAATCTGGAAAGGGGGTGTAGAACCGCGCGGTTAGGTGTCGAGCCTTCCAGTTTACTGGGAAAAATGACAGTGGTAGTGCATTAGGGGCTACTTGCAGACACTCACCTAGAGATTCAGAGAGCATGTATTCATTTAACAGATATGTTTTAAAATGGAAATGATTTTATATCTATTATCGCATCTCAGCATTGCATGCTTTCTAAAAAGAGAGATAAACAGTTTTATCATGAGAATGGCACGAGCATACTCCTCTTTAGTCTTGTCATGGTCTATATGTTGTGTTGTATATCTCTACTAGGCTGTGGCTCACCTTATAAAGGAAACCATTTCAAGTACAGGTGATATGCCTCCGCCAAGGTACTGACTTGGGAGGACTCGGAGCTGAGGCTTCATTTTTGTTTTATTGTTATATTTTGAATATAAGCCTAGGGCTATATTTGCGTGGAGTTGAAACTCCATTTTGTGTAACCAAGAATGTTCTTGGATAAATTTGTAAGCCTATAGGGCACTTATTATCTGTTTTGCTTTCATTTCATACTTGTTGTAAAATGCATGCTTGGGATTGGAACTAGGGCATTGAGATGTGAACAACATGTATTTGGAATTTGGGGTTTAATGGAAATGGATGTATGGAATAGTTAGCTATATATATGTATTTGTCTATCAGGTAGGTTTTGTTGCATAAATAGATATACCCTGACCAATTTTCGTGGCGTTACAATAGCGAAACAAACTTTGCTTTTTCTTCTTCTCTCGATGTGAGATTATAAAATAAATCATAAACTAATTAGAGTTTTTTTTTTTTTTTTTATTTTTTTTTTTATTTGGTTAAATGGAAGTTAGCTAATAGAAAATTTTTTAATTGTTTAAAATTAATAAAATCAGTATGAGAAATAGTGATTAAACCGGCTAATCGGTGAAACTCAAAATGGTTCAGCCTAATTGGTTAGGTTAAATAACCAACCAACTTATACAAAAATTAATTAATTAAAACTTTTAAATGTTATTTGAATTTTAAAATTCAAACTGTCTTGAATTGAAGTATACACAAGACTATACTATTAAGATTCACTTTATATATGTGAAACAACTCACCTTTTTTTTTTTTTTTTTTCGATGTGAAATTATAAAATAAAAGTTAACAATTATTTGGATGGAAAGTTTATTTCTAATCAAGCAATATCAGTCTTTCAATTTTTAATCAGATCAATTTTTAGTTTATTTTGAATCAAACAAATCTAATTAATATATTTTGATAAAACCGCTAAAATCGTGGTTAAACCAACGAATCAATTAAATCAAAAATAATTTAGCCTAATCAGCTAGGTCATAATTAATAATTAATAATTAATTAAAACTTTTAAAATTTAAACTATATTGAATTGAAACATGCACAACACTACAATATTAAATGGGATGGGAGTATAAGATTTAATTTATATAAGTAAAACTACTCTTTTTTTTTTTTTTTCCTGATGTGGGATTATCAAATAAAAGTTAGCCAATAGAGATTTTTCTTAATTGTTTAAAATGGGATGAGAGTATAAGATTCACTTTATATAAGTAAAACAATTCATTTTTTTTTCTTCTTTTCCCGATGTGGGATTATCAAATAAAAAGATAGCTAATAGAGATTTTCTTAATTGTTTAAAATGGGATGGGAGTACAAGATTCACTTTGTATAAGTAAAATAACTTTTTTTTTTCTTCTTTTCCCAATGTGGAATTATCAAATAAAAGTCAGTCAATAGAGATTTTCTTAATTATTTAAGATATGATGTGAGTATAAGATTCACTTTATATAAATAAAATAATTTTTTTATTTTTTTTCTTATTTTTTCGATGTGGGATTATCAAATAAAAGCTAGCTAATGAAGATTTTCTTAATTATTTAAAATTAAAAAAAAAATAGTATGAAATATTAAAACTCTTATAAAACTCCTCACTAAAAACCTCATTTTCCGCGCGTTAGAATTTTTTGTTCTATGTTATCCACGTATGGCCACTAGCAGCAAAGTAGAGCTTCGATCATTTAGGTAGAAAATATTTTTTAAATGATTTTTTTTTTTTTTATATGTTTGATATAATCAAAAATAAAAGTTAACAAAAGTATATATTTTTAAGATCAGTAAAAAATAAGTTTATTTGGGAGAAAAATATTCTCTACTCTAAAGTCTGCAAACATTGTTCAAACCAAAAAATTTATCAATACCATCACTCAGCGCTTGCCCGAATATTCGGAGACCTAAAGAGAAATGTTAATTTGGAGCCCTATATTTTTACGGAGTTTTCTTAGGTGTGCAACTCACAAAAGGTGTAAGTGTAAGGTGGAAGTGTAAGGTGTAAGGTGTAAGTGGAAGGTATAAATAAAATGTATAAGTTGCACACCATGTGCCACTTACACAAAAGGTGTAAGTGCAAGGTAAAAAAGGTGTAAGTGTAAGGTGTAAGTGAACACAAAAAGGTGTAAGGTGTAAGTTGCACACTATAGCATTACCCTATTTTTACATATCACTTAAAAGATAAAATAAATTTTAAATAGTTATTAGAAAATTTTAAATAGATAAAATCTAGTATTATTATTTTATATTTTAATCATTTACACAAGAAAAAAAAAATAGTACACAAAAATTAAAAGTAATAATATCAAAGAAAATTGAATACAGTATCACTTAAAAATTACTGTTCTTGCATTTCTAGTTGTAAAATTGAACGAAGAGCTCTTGACTGATTTTTTTTTTTTTTTTGATCGGTAATTAAAATCTTTATTGATGAAAACATACAAGGTATGATAGAATATATTAATAAAGAGGAGCTTGGAGCTAACACAAATCTTCAAGCGCCAGTTAGTGAGGAACAAACAAAAAAGAAGAGCAAAACAAAACAGATAGAAGCAACAAAGACTAACAGACTAACACCATAACAACACAAATTAACTTTGCCTCTAATTAGGGAAGAAATCCTGCAATCAGCCCACTCAACCAGCAGACCTGCAATCAGCTCATACAACCACCTAACACATCAACATTTAGCCTATTCAAACCAGCAAACCAGCATATAGCCCAATCAAGCATCCAACAGCAATGCAGAGTAGCAACCAGAACAACCAGACCTACCACACAATAATCTAACTTAGCAGCACCCAGAACCAAATTAGCCAGACCAGCACAGCAAACCAGCATCAACCAGATTAGCAGATCAGCCACCACGTCTTAATAAATTCAGTTTTTGAACCAATTGAAGGAGCTCCAATTGATGTGTTGCCTCCAGAGCTAGACAGAGCAGCTGAAGCTTTCACAAAACACACCTTATTCACCTCAAACAGACAGCCTAATTTGATGTAGATTGGAGATCAAATCGTGAACATAGTAATCAAACTGCAATACCCATTTGGCCCACAGAGCAATAAGCACCTTAATTCTTTCACATAATTCTTCAACAGTAGGTTGAGCCCCCTTAAATGCACAATCATTTCTTAGTTTCTATACATACCAGAGAACCACAGACGAAACTACTTGCCAAATTCTAGATTCCCTTGTCTTGAACTTACCTCCAGACCACCATTGCAGCAGCCCCTGAACTGATCCTGGTATTACTCACACCAGATCCCACTACCTTACCATTATTGACCAGCACTCCCAGATCAGTGGATAAAAAAGTAACACATGTTCCAGAGTCTCCTCTTCAGCATTGTAGAACACACAAGAGGAACTAGCACTAGCAGGTAAGACCCCAATCCCTTTTAGGAAAGATGAAGTCTTCACCTACCCCTCCAAGCCAGCCAACAAAAGAATTGCATTTTTTGGGGAGCAGAATTTACCCATGACCCCGCAGGAACATTCATACTAGGACCTTTTGCTGCCACCCACCACTTCCACACAGAGGACACTGAAAACTGACCTGAGTTGTTAGCTAACCATGAGCAAGAATCTTCAATATCAAACTTAATTGCAGGGGATGAAGCCAGCAGCCTTATCAACCTCTGCAGCTCTTCTTCTTCCCAAGCAAATAGCCTTCTTCTGAATTGCAGGTGCCACTCCCCTGAATTGCTCTTCTTTTCATTGATTTGATACAGAGACTTCTCTTTCTCAGTAGATAAATGATGTAATCTAGGGAACTTAACCTTCAACCCTCTGCTACTGGCCCAGCTATCAGACCAGAAATATATTCTCCTCACATTTCCAACAGATACTTTAAAATGATCATCATAAAATTCACCCAAGTGCTAGCTGAATGAAGGTAACTTCACAATATCTTGCTAGATATTAGACATCCCACCTATGTGAGCCACAAATGGCATCCAACCCCCACAAACTCTGTCATACCTTGAGCACAATATAGATTTTCACAAGGCTTTGTCTTCATTTCTATACCTCCACCACCACTTTAACAGCAAGCAATCATTCATCTCTTCTAAGTCTCTTACACCTAAACCTCCTTGCCATTTACTTTTAGTTACCTCCCTCTATTGGACCAAGTGTACTTTCCTCTTATTTTCAGACCCTCCCCACAGAAAAAGAGAACTGAAGTTTCACTAAAGTCTTTATAACCCCTTAGGCATCCTGAACAATGAAAGGAAATAGATGGGCAAATTTGAGAGCACAGATTTAATCAAAATCAATCTACCCACGAAAGATAACAACTTCCTCTTCCAGGAGGACAACTTCTTCTTCACCTTTTTTATTATTGGATTCCATGTGCTCTTCCTTCTAGGATTGGCCCCTAAAGGCAGACCTAAGAAATTAAAAGGCAATTTTTTAGTCAGACAGTTCAAGGTTCGAGCAAACTCCTTAGTTTGGTCCTCTTGAAAGCCGACACCACAAACAACACTCTTGTGGTAATTGATTTTCAGCCCATACATCACCTCAAAGCACCTCAACACCCTTTTTATATTCAGCACTTCCTCCAAATCACCCTCACAGAAAATGATAGTATCATCTACAAATTGGAGATAAGATATACTCAACTCATCAGAGCCAACTATGGCACCTTGAAATAGACCTTTCTCAGTAGCCCTCCCCAATAACAGATTAAGAGCTTCAGCTGCTATAATGAACAAGAAAGGCGATAGTAGGTCACCTTGCCTTAGCCGCTTTTGTAGTTGAAATTCCTCAGTGGGTGAACCATTAACCAAGACATAAATTTTAGCAATTGAAATGCAAGTCTTCATCCAACTAATCCATTGTTTACCAAATCCAAAGTTTCTCATCATAGATATTAGAAACTCCCAATTTATTGAATCATATGCTTTCTCAAAATCTGACTTAAGTATAATCCCCTTCTTCTTAGATCTCTTCCACCCATCTACTACCTCATTTTCTATTAGCACCCCATCTAGGATGTACCTCCCACAAACAAAGGCAAAATGAACCTCACTTATCACAGTTGGAAGAACCCTCTTAAGTCTTCCAGATAACACCATTGGCCAAGATTTTATAGACTGAACTTACCAAGCTAATTGGCTATAGTCCCCCAAGCCTATAGGGTTGTTCTTCTTAGAGATAAGAACAATAAATGAGTTGTTAATCCCTCTTGACAGTTTTCCATTAGTGTGAAATTCATTCATCAACTGAATTATCTCCCCTTTCATTATTTCCCAACAACTTTGTATGCAGGCCAGGTTAAAACCATCAAGACCAGGGGCCTTGTTCCCATCACAATCTTGAATTGCTTCCCAAATCTCAACTTCAGTAAATGCATCTTCCAAACTCATTGTTGCCTCAGGGCTAATAGTAGCAAAAGGGCCTGACATTTTTGGCCTTTGTAACCATTGCTCAAAAAATTGCTGGCTAAAGTGCCTAACCACCTCGTGTTTCACCATAACTGGATCCTCTAGCCTCACACCCTCCACTAAAATTGAGTCAAACATATTCTTTCTCCGCCTACTGCTTGCCATAATATGAAAGAACCTTGTATTTCTATTACCAAATCTAACCCACTGCATCTTGGATTTTTGGTGCCACAACCTCTCATTGTTTCTATTAAGTTGCCACACCTTGGATCTGACTTCTCTTTTTCTTTTAATTTCCAAATAAGTCAAGGACCTAGTTTCTACCTTTAGATCCCATCCATGTAGCTCCTCCTCAGCTGATTTTAGTAGAGTGTCTATGTTACCAAACACTTCCTTGTTCCACATCCTCAGATGATTCCTCAAAATGTTCAACTTTCTCATGACTCTATACCCTGCCCAACCTTGCACTTGTGTATCCTCCCACCTATTTTTGACTTCAGACATGAAGATAGGGTGTGATCTCCAAGCATTAATGAATTTAAAGGGCTTAGGTCCCCAATCCCTGTCATCCTCTTTTAGCAATATTGGACAATGATCTGAAATTGTTCTAGATAAGCCCCATTGTTTTATGGCAAACGTCTCCAACCATTTTGGATCTATTAGAAATCGATCTATCCTGCTCCACATTTCTCCTTCCACTGCATTACACCATGTGTACTGTCTGCCTAGCATAGGCATGTTAATCAATTCCAACGTTTCTATAAACTCATTAATGTCTGACATCTCTTTCTCTCCTCTAGAGCGTCACTTTCTCTCACTCATATATCTGATTTCATTAAAATCTCCTCCCACACACCAGGGAAATAGAAAATGTTGGTTAATACTCACCAAAGATTCCCAGATTTGTCTCCTCCTCATAACCTCATTTGGAGCATAAATATTACAATAACAATGGAAAAGAACTACAAGCTATACCTGATAAAATGATGAAGTGCTTAATACTGCAACAATCCTGAAGCTCAAAAACCTGAGGTTTCCAAACACACAACAGCCACCAACACTTCCATCTGAGTCTACCAGCATAAACTCTATCTCCTCAAAAGGCCAAATTATTTTGACAAATCTATCATCCATTGAGCTTCTTTTAGTTTCTTGGATTAACAACACATCTATATCCCTTTCCCTCACCAGATTTTTTTTTTCCCCATTTTTTCTGGCCTTCTCAGCCCTCTAACATTCCATGATAAAATCTTCATTATAACAATCACAACTTGCACCTTAACCCCTTTTTAGCAACCAGTTAGAACCTGGCTGCAGCTGCTTCAACTGCAATTCTTCTCAAATCATTATCTTCCAATTCTACTATTTTGTTGACTACCTCCTTCTCTTGGCCTTGACATTGCATTCCCAGCAATGCTCCAACCTTCACTGTTGACTGAGCCTCATCAACTAGATTTCTCATTCTTTTCAATGTCTAACTTTGAGAGATAGACAATGAATTGGCTGCTGTCACTGCTGAGGCTCTGAAGATGGCCCCTCTCTGAAAACCAAGCCTACCCATCATGCCTTTTTGTTTCATATGGCCTCAAACTATATTGATACCCCTCCTTTGATCACTGCCCTTCTTCTCTAAATTACACCCTCTCTTTGCTGCTGCTGCTTCCTTGATTTTTCTACCTTGACCAGCCCTATTTACCACATCCGTATGGATGGTTTGAACCAGATTTGGTCTGATTTGGGTCTGGGCCACACAGTCATTGAGACTCGACCCCACCCCCTTATTTAGCCCTCTGGGCCTAGGCCCAGCCTGCATGCCTTCAAGTAGAACTTCTAGACTTATATTAGCCCTTGCACCCACTGTGTAGCGACCCTGGTTTCGATCCTTCTTTCATGTTTTGCCACTTTGACTGGGCCGGCCGGGGGTTGAGCTACCCGGTCAGCTTGCGGGGGTCCAGGGGGCAGCGCCCCTTGGCGGGTCCTAGGGCAACGCTCTGGGCGCGTTAAGGGGCGAAACAAAAAGGCAAAATGCATTCGAAGTTTCTTGTCCGTTCGAGCAGCCATTTATGCGCTCGAGCGGAGAATGTTTGGTTCCAGAAGTTTGACCTGTCTGCAAAAGTACTGGGTTAGTGTATTTGACGCTCGAGCGGGGCATTCCACGCTCGAGCGGACCATGTTATATCAGTTCATGAATCTGATATTTCATATCACTTTTTCAGTCCTCTCTCTCTCTAAAACTATCCAAAATTCTAGATCGGGAGCTTCTCTCTTTAGAAGTCATCTTCTCTCTTTGATTTCTCCAAATCCATTGGGATTTAGGCCTAAGTTCTTCACCAAAGTTGGTTATCATCTCGAGGGCTTCGTTGTGTGCGGTGAAGATCGAGTTTTGACACCGTTGATTTTGGGGGTTTCATCTCATTTCTTCTTCAAAACTTGAGGTAGATATTTTCTTAGAGTTATATATATGTTTTTACAAGATCTAGATGATTTTCGAAATCATCCTTTGATTAGCTTTGAGAAATTGATTGTTGATTTCAAGAAGATGAGTGATTTTAAAGAGGGTTTAATTTCTTTTCCTTTTAAATAGAAATTGAAGGTTTTGAACCATATTGATTAAAGAAAGATGATTTTGGGGAGATTCTTCTAAATATTTTGGAGATGAATGGTTTTGGTGAGAAAACCTAGAAATTGGGTCTTTTTCTTTGAAAGATGTTGAAAATCTTGGAAGATGTTGTCATATTTATTTTGTGTACCAAAAAAATGGATGTTTTGAAAATTGTTTATTTATATATAAATGACGATTTTGTAAAAAAATGAGAAATGTTGTTTATTTTGAAAATTGTTGTCAAAATGTTGATTTAGTCTTGAATTGACTAAATTGTTGAGATTGCTCGAAATGTGGGAATTACGTTATTCTCTTGAATGAATTGGATATAAAAGTATATATATATATATATATTCATCTTGTGGAATTGTGTTGAAAAGAGGATTGGGAATTTTGATCACAATGGTATATAGTGTGGAACAATTGAATATGGAAGTAATGTTGTATTGCATTATTAAGGATACATTGGCATTTCAATTCATTGGACTATGTTAAGCTTTGGGAATTTGCATTAAGAGAAGAATGTTGGGAAATGAGTTTTCATGAAATGGTTTTGGGGTAAGTACGGTGGTAAGTTTTGATAGGTGGTGTAGATGAAATTGTTTAAGTTGGCCTTAGTGTTCTTGGTGAAAGACCAGAAAGTCGTGCGGATAGGTGTCGAGCCTTCCGGTTAATACCGGTAAAAATGACAATTGGTAATACTCGTATAGTCTACTTGCAGACACCGACCTAGGAATTACCAGAGTTGTATTTACCACCCCCTTTAATTAAATTAATAAATTTTGAACAGTTAAAGTTGCATAACATCATTGAGCATGATAGTTTTCAAAAGATGAAGATGTGTTTTATTTTCAAAAAGGCATGGCATGGCATGTGCATTCATCTCTTGAGACTGTATAAAATATATATACTTTTGTTAAGGATTTCCTACTGGGCTTTATGCTCACCCTACTACCAAATTTTTGTGCAGGAAAAGACGTGGTGAATCCGCCTAATTGAGGGCGTGGAAATGTGTGTGTTGAGAGCACTAAAGTTCTCATTTGCTGTGATCCTATTTGTAAGCCAAGGGCTATGTATGTGTGGGTTTGAATAACCATTTTGTGTACCGGGCTTAAGCCTTGGAAGATTGTAAACCCTCGGGGTGCTTATTTGGTTATTTACTTGTTGTTGAATCAATGTAATATTGCATGAGGAACTATTATTATTATGTAATGCAAGTATGAGAAGTTATATTTGGTTTTCCTTTAAGAGAGCCATGATTGTTGCATTATCATTTGGGCTAGAAATTTGGGGTGTTACACACTGGCCCACTTGGCTCTTTTTAAAATCCCACAGTACATATATCCTCATCCAACTCATGAGTTTTATTCATCATTGCCTGCTGTGAATTGACTTCCTACACCAGCCCCTTCTCCCTAGAGCATAAACCTACTAGGTCATTCCCCACGCCACCCTCGTTGATAGCTGCACCTGCTAGGTCATTCCCCATGCCACCCTCTTTGCAACTGCAGCTATTGCATGCTTACCATCATTTCCTTACCTGCTCATCTTCTAATCTTACACATTCTCCCTATTACTCTATACTCGACATTGTTTCCAATACCTACTAACATCGAACCTACACATCATCTTCTTTGTCTGAAGAAGCTTGCCCTGCAATCTTGCAATTACCACCATTGTCGGACATCTGATCTGCCCCTGCTATTGAATTGGAATGCAATTGTTCATGCTGCATACTACTACTACTACTTCTACTACTACTACTACTACTACTACTTGGATTTGGGAGTAAACAACTAGGGACTTCTTTACAGACCCTAACTGGAATGTACTTGCCTTTGTGCTCCACAAATATTGTCACATTGATCATCTCCATACACTTAGTTATCACTCGTACCTTAGCTTACTAGAAAGTTTGTGGATTATTTATATCCTCTTCGAACTGAACTACCACCCCCCAATGACTACCAATGTTGCGAATAGTTGTGACACTCCATAGATTTATGGGGATGCCAAAACAATTCAACCAGATGCAGCTCTCTTGCTCCACAAACTGACCTCTCCTCAATTCTTCAATTGAATCACACCATTGCCTTCCCCATCCTTCTAGTTGTTCCTTCCCAACCTGCATATGCTGTGCTGAGAGGAAGGTTAAAAGAACTATGCGCCTAGCCCCCTCTCTTGTAATTACATTCTGCATCCCTCTTTTACAGAGTTCTGCTCTAAAGTCCTTAAAAGCTAAAAAGCTGCTCAGCTGTACTACTAAGCTTTCATAACTCCAACCATTGCCTTTCTCATTAGCTTTTATTACCACCTGCACAGCCATGTTAGATTTTCCCCTTGCTACTGCCTCTGCATAAGTCTTCTTAACTCCATTTCCTAGCCCCTGCTGCATCTGGAACCCCTGATTCATCCTTCTCCTATCTTCACCTTTATTCTACCACTTTTGCTCCGGTTGCCCAGGTCTTTGAGGTTTTTGAAACTCTGCTCTTTTGACCCTCAGTTTCTTGTTATCACACCACAACCCAAGCTCTTGGCTGATATTCAATTAATTCTTCTATACATTCTAAGAAGTATGATTTAATAAATAATCCATTCCATAATTCAATAAGCAACAATTAATTCAATTATGGAGATTTCAATTTTTAAAGTAAAGTTTACAAACAATTGAAGTAGAACTTGAAATGATACAAAATCTGAAATCATATAGAGAGAATATTAATACCAAAGAAGTTCAATATCAAAATTGTGAATTGAGTTGGAAAGAAGTTTGGTAAAGTAAAATCAATTACTTAGATGTCTCTAGCAATAAAAAGTATTGTTTTTTGTTTTTGTTTTTGTTTGGTATTAAGCGTTGTACATAGTTGGGTGGTAGTAAGTTAAAATCAAAGAAATGAGAATCCTCCATATATAAAAATGGTTTTGTTTATGAGTTTGGTGTTATGGGCAGGGTTAAAGTGAGTTTAATAAGTTAACAATCAAAATAATTCAAGCCTTTCATTTAATTGAGGTCTTAAAAAATGGTTGCTCAATATTATAAGGATCTTTCCTATGTGGCGTACTATTTTTTAGATCAAATTTGAGGGCCCAAAGTAGCCGCTTTGCCGGTTTGCTCCAAGAGCTGGTCCGGACAACTACCATCACCTTTACCACCACAGCGACAGCCACGATCATGACCACAACCACGATCACCATCACCACCATCGCCGCCACTACCTTCATCGCCCCATAGCCACCGCACCTACCACCTCCACCCCATTACTACCTCCACATCTACCCTGCAGTTGCCATTTCTACCACCACTAATGCAACCATTAGTATATTAGTTTCAAGAACACAACAACCAGGACAAAATATTTTCTGCTAAAACAAACAGATCATAGTGATAGATATTTAAATTATATAGTAAGTCACAATAATATCTCCGCTTAAATTTTAACAAAGTATAGTAAGTCAGGTATGTTTGGCATCACCATATTAAATTCTCTTAAAATTTTAGTTCACATAATACTTAATGTTTTTTTTATTAAAAATTTATTAGTCACATGAATAGAAAATAATATTGGTATTTCTTTATATTGAAATCTTTATTTTATTTTGTTATTTTTTGTTTCTTTATATTATCGCATTATTTCTGGTCCATTTGACCTTACTAAAAGGGGGATCATTGTAAATATGGCAAAAGTATCATACTAACTATATTTTTCTAAATTTCGAAGGAGTTGAGTGTAATGTATTCTAAATTATATATATGCTACGTACGTATAGTTTTAATTTGTATCTATTATTGGAGATGTGAGTTTTTTTCTTTTTTTTTTTTTAGTCAATAAGTTAGTAAGTTAGATTATACTGAAAGGACCACAATCACTTCATGAACTCAAACTGTGAACTCTGACATTCTTACTTTCCTAAGGGACAGATACATGGACTATTAGACCAACTACCATATCCAAATGTGAGTTATACTATACAAAAAGTTGAATTTAAATCATTTCTTAGTTTTTAAATTTATTTTTATTCCTGAATTTTGTCCACATATATTTACCGATTGCATAGTAATTTTTGTCTGGTTCTCTTGCTGCTGTGCTTGTCACTTTCTTTTTCCTTTTGGTTGGTATCTCTCCAACCATAAGGTGGCTCTGCCTTGTTGCTGTGTCTTTTTTCTTCCTCTTCTGTTGGTTCTGTCTTGTTGCCGTGTGTATCTTCTCCTCCTGTTGCTGTGTTGCTTTCTTCCTCTTCTTTTGCTTGATTGGATTTTGTTGATGTTTTCCTTTGTATCTTCTCTGTTTGTTGATCATTAATAAAGGTTGCTTTGGTGTTTCAAAAAAAAAAAAAAAAATTACATTATTCCTTTTCTCCTCTTCTGAAATTTTTTGAAATGTTCAAAGGTCAGATTTTTAGGGACTGATTCAAATTTTACCATAGAGAAACAATAAACATATATATTAACAATTTCTGTAGAAAAAAATATGAACTATATCAATTTCTATTAATATAAAAAGTAAAAAACATGATGAAATATATAGATATATATATAAGCATATTTTCTTGTATCAACGTTTGGTTACATTAACAATCAAAAACAAAAAAAAACGTTGGGTTACATAAAATATCAATCCTAAGTCAATCTATCTACTAAAATAAAACATCTTAAGTAATGTTTGAAACGCTCTTTCTTCCATTAAAGAAATATGTGATAAAATCAATATTAAAATAGTGAACAACCTACAGAGAATGACATATGTGATATTTGTCAAGGAATATTATAGTTAAGTTACACATGTTGTGACAAAGTCTATACAATATGCCTTTTTTAAATATGTATACTGTGGCAACTCCTTAGCATGCGTGATAATTATAAGAAGATTTTCTATTAAAATATTTGAGACCCTTCAAAATTTCTTATGATTCAATCTATAATGATGTGATTTAACAAGTGTCAATTTTTTATTTGTTATATACTCAGTTATATAGAATTCATCACCTTTGCCACATTATTGTGGATGTATTTGTGGGTGTGAAATATGGGTTGTAAGATTGTTAATAATAAGTTATTCATTTTTGTGATAGATGTTATATAATTTTTTTGATAGAATAACGATAATTTATAATAGAAATGAAATTACACATATTATTATAATGCCATGCATTTTTTTTTTTTTTTTTGTATAATGTTACAGATTTTGTTGTTTACTATTATTATAAACCATAAAGACAGTATGTTTGCCATGCCAACATCATAAAAAAGTCTGCTTCTATTAAAGAAAGCAAAAAATTCACCAAATCTTTTGTCATCCGTTAAAAAATTCAAATATCATTTTTTATTTTTATTTTTTGACAAAAGTAACTTTTTTAAATAATTTCACAAACATATTAATTAAAGAAAAGAAAAATACAAAAAGAGTCAACTCAAACGGCTCACTTGTTATCCAAAACAAATTTGGTAGGGATAGATTAATTACACTTTTCACCTTGACTTTTACTCAAATTTTACTGTACTCTCTATAGGTTCAATTTGAACAATGTGATTCCTATGTACTTTAAATTTAGTTTTAATTTAGTTATTATGTGTAAACTTTTGTTATTTTGTCTTCCTGTACACCTGCGTCGCTATATTAGTATAGGCGGCGTTTTTAAAATACGCTAAATGTACCGATAATGATACAATGACGTCACGCCGTATTTAGCGACGTTTTAAAAACGTCGTGAAAGCTCTTTTTTGTTTTAAAAATATAACGTTAGTAGTATAATATAGTGGCGTTTGAAAACACCATTATAACCTCATTTTTATTTTTATTTTGATTTCAAATTGTGCTATTTCTGTGAGATTTAACTGAAAACAATGCCTGTAATAAAGCTAAAAAGTATTCAATATATTGACTAAATTTATGCAAACATAATGCTGGATTAATTCATGCTTCTCAATATGCAACAATATTTCAATTCTAAGATGAAATAAAGTTAAACTAGTGCCTAGTGGTAAGTTGAAAGTTATTATAAAACTGATCGGTACGAAAGATTTAATTCAAACTAATTATACATACAAGTATTATAAAAGCATCGATCAAGAAACAAAAATTCCCTAGTTTTTCTATTGATGCGGTCAAAGAAATGTCTGAAATATCATTGGAAAAATAAAATGAGATCTGATGTGCACTCTTCAATTCAGTCATGAGCTGCGAAAACCGTTACAGCAAATCTCTTCAATGATTTAGAGGCCTTGCACAGGTCAGATTCAAAATGAGCAGCTGAGATGAATAATCTGATTCCCACAGGTAGACGACATTTATCTAGTGTTAATGTTTTGGAAGTCACTACAAAAACCATGTCTTCTTTCAATACCTGCAAGTGCACAAACATTGGGACTTTGAGATTGTGTAAGCACACGATCATGATGCTATACAATATACATAAAAATTGATTCCCTAATACAAAGTGTTCTGTTTGGTTGACAGGCCAAGGGTGAACCCAAGCTAAAGTGACCTGTTGAGATTGTGTAAGCACACGATCATGATGCTATAACAATATACATAATAAATTGATTCCCTAATACAAAGTGTTCCTGTTTGGTTGACAGGCCAAGGGTGAACCCAACCTAAAAGTGACCTGTAGCGATCCCGGTTTTGACCCGTCTCTGTGTGTTGTTTCGGGCTCGAATTGGTATGGTTTTGAATAGTGTACATATCTTAGTTTCCCTGTATTCCCTTTATTTTGGTTATCGAGTTGTAGCGGTGTGTTTGGAACAGGTAATGTCTCCAAACCTTTAGATGCAAATCCAACCCGAATTGTGCTTTGCAGAGTTGTATCAGAAGTTAATTCTTTCATGTTTTGCCACTTCGCTAAGTAGGTCAGGGATCGAGTTGCCCGGTCAGCTCGCGGAGGTCCAGGGGGTAGAGCCCGTTGGCGGGTCCGGGGCACCGCCCAGGCAGGGACGAGAGGCAACGCCCCCGAAGCAAAAATGCAAAATTTATTCGAAGTTGCTTGTCTGCTCGAGCGGCCATTTATGCGCTCGAGCGGAGAATGGTTGGTCCTAGAAGTTTGACCTGTTTGCAAAAGTACTGGGAAAGTGTATTCGACGCTTGAGCGGAGCTTTCGACGCTCGAGCGGGAGGCTGTGTTTGACGCTTGAGCGGGGCTTTCCACGCTCGAGCTGACCATGTTATATCAGTTCGTGAATCTAATATTTCAGATCATTTTTTCAATTCTCTCTCTCTCTCTCTCTCTCTAAAACTCTCTAGAATTTCATATCTAGAGCTTCTCTCTCTAGAAGTCATCTTCTCTCTTTGATTTCTCCAAATCCATTGGAATTTAGACCTAAGTTCTTTATCAAAGTTGGCTATCATCTCAAGGGCTTTGTTGTGTGCGGTGGAGATCGAGTTTAGACATTGTTGATTTTGGAGTTTCATCTCATTCTTTTCAATACTTGAGGTAGAGATTTTCTTAGAGTTATACATATATTTTTGCAAGATCTAGATGATTTTCAAAATCATCATTCGATAGCTTTGAAAATTGATTGTTGATTTAAGAAGTTGAGCGATTTTGAAAGTGGGTTTGTCTCTTGTTCTTTTAAATTGATCTTATGGGTTTTGACCTTCGTTGATTGAAGAAAAGATGATTTTGGAAAGTTTTCTTTCAAAATATTTGAGTTGTATAGTTTTGGTGAGAAAACCTAGAAATTGGGGATTTTTTAAAAGAAATTGAAAATCCATTAATGATACTGTTATATTTATTTTGTGTGTTAAAATAAATGGATGTTTGGAAAATTTCTTATTTATATTTATATATATAGCGACCCAGGTTTTTACCCCGACTTTCGTTGTGTTCCGGACTCGGATTCCGTGATTGTATACTGTTGTCTATGTCTTGTTTCCTTCCTTTAACTCTTTGTATTTGAGTTTTGGATTATGTTGGGAGTGTTTGGAACAGGTTAGTTGTTAGTTGGTCTAGAATGTTACTGCCCAGATTTTGGCTTCTTCGCTCGAGCGAGGCTTCTTGCACTCGAGCGAGCCTTGTGTAATCTGCTTCTTCGCTCGAGCGACGCTTCTTGCACTCGAGCAAGGCGACTTGTTATGTTTGGTCGCTCGAGCGACAACTCCTTCGCTTGAGCGAGCTTGTTTATATCAGATCGTGAATGAGATATTTCGAAACACTTTTGCAGCTCACTCTCTCTCTAAAACTCTCCAAAAACGCAGGTTTTCATACTCTCTCTCTAGAATACACCTTCTCTCTAAGATTTCATCCAGATCCGTTGTGTTCTTGACCCTAGTGTCTTTGAGAGTAAGGTAGAGGGCTTCAAGAGCTTCGTGTTGATCCAAGTAAGAGTTGGTTTCGTCATCTTTGGAGTTTCGATCTTGCTTGCCCGTCTTCTACACTTACGGTAGGGATTTTCTTTGAGTTATATATATGTTTTTGTAAGATCTAGATGATTTTCAAAATCATCCTTTGATTAGTTTTTTTTGAAAATTGATTGTTGATTCAAGAAGATGAGTGATTTTGGAAGTGGGTATACTTTCTTTTCCTTTAAAAATAGAAATTTAGGTTTTTGAACTATGTTGATGAAAGAAAGATATTTTTGGTGAGATCTTCTCAAATATTTGAAGATGAATGGTTTTTGGTGAGAAAACCTAGAAATTGGAAATTTTTAAGAATGATGTTGAAAATCTTTAGAATATGTTCTTATATTTATTTTGTGTGCCAAAATAAATGATGTTTGAAAATTGTTTATTTATTACATATAAATGATGGTTTTCCATGGAATAAGGGAATTGTTGAAGTTATGGAAATATTGTGTGGAAGAATTAAAAATGGATAAAATGTTGCATTGCATTAGTTGATACATTGGCATACCAATTCATTGATAATGAAGAGCTTTGAAATTTGAGTTGAAAACTTTGCATTGAGTAAAGAATGTTGAGAAACAAGTTTTTATGATATGGTTTTGGGGTAAATACGGTAGTAAGTCTTGAAAGGTGATGTAGATTATAAGTGTCGAGCCTTCCAGTTAATACTGGTAGAAATGACAGATTAGAGGTGTCGACCCTTCCGGTTAATACCTGTAAAAATGCCAAATTGGTAGTACTTGTATAGTCTACTTGCAAACACTGACCTAGGGATTTACGGAGTTGTATTTACCGCCCCTCGAATAAAATTTGATAAATGTTGAGCAGTTGAAATTGCATGACATCATTGAACATGTTGGTTTTCAAAAGATGAAGGTGTGTTTTACTTTCAAAAAGACATGGCGTGGCACAAACATTCCATCTCACGAGACTTGTATAAAATGTATATACTTTGTTAAAAATTTCCTACTGGGCTTTATGCTCACCCTACGGGATTCTTGTGCAGGAAAAGATGTGGTGATTCCGCCTAACTGAAGGCGTGGAAGTGTATGCAGAGAGCATAATGTGCTTATTTGCTGTGACTCTGATTGTAAGCCAAGGGCATTGTATGTGTGGGTTTGAATAACCGTTTTGTGTAACCAGGCTCAAGCCTTGGAAACTTGTAAACCCTTGGGGGTATTTGTTGTTTAATTAATTGTTGCTGGATTGATTGTATTATCTCATGAAGACTATTTACATCATGTAATGCAAGTATGAGGATTTATTATCAGTTTTACTGTAAAGGGCCATGACTATTGTATTACCATTTGGGCATGAAGATTGGGGCATTACAATATAAATGTGAATTTCATAGAATATGAGAATTGTTGTTCATTTTAGAAATTATTGTTCAAAACGTTGAAATAGTCTTGAAATGACTAATTGTTGATGATACTTGAGATAAGGGAATTGTGTTATTCTTTGGATGATGAATCGGAATAAAAATATTTATATTTATCTTGTGAAATTGGCATATCAATTCATTTGATTACATTAAATTTTGAAAGTTGATTTGAAAACTTGCATTGAGAAAAGAATGTTGAGAAACAAGTTTTCATGGAATGGTTTTGGGGTAAATATGTTGGTAAGTCTTGATAGATGTGGTAGATGATATTGAATAAGTTAGCCTGAGAGTCTAGGGTGAAAGACCGAAAACCCGCACGGATAGGTGTCGAGCCTTCCAATTAATACCGGTAAAAATGACAATTTAGTAGTACTTGTATAGTCTACTTGCAGACATCGACCTAGGGATTACCAGAGTCGTATTTACCGCCCTTGAAATAATTGTTAAGTTTTGAACCAATGAAATTGCATGACATCATTAAGCATGATGGTTTTCAAAATATGAAAATGTGATTTACTTTCAAAAAGGGGTATAGCATGACATGTGCATTTCATCTCTTGAGACTTATATAAAATGTATATACTTTGTTAAGGATTTCCTACTAGGTTTTATGCTCACCATACGGGATTTTTGTGCAAAAAAAGATGTAGTGATCCCGCCTAACTAAAGGCGAGGAAATATGTGTTGACAGTACGAGGCTTTTATTTTGCTGTAACTCTGTTTGTAAGCCAAGGGCTGTATTTGTGTGGGTTTGAATAACCATTTTGTGTAACCAGACCTAAGCATTGGAAACTTGTAAACCCTTCGGGGTATCTATTTGTTTATGTTATTTTGATTTGAAGTGAATGTATTATCGCTTGAAGACTATTTGTATCATGTAATGCAAGTGTGGGGATTTATTTTCAGTTTTACTTTAAAGAACCATGGTTATCGTATTATCATTTGAGTATAAAAATTGGGGCATTACATGACAAGTGAACACCCCTACTTGCAACATTTTGAAACAAGTTCAGCTAACTAACAATTGCTACATGTACAAAATTAAGTAACTCTATATTGATTCCATAACTCAAATACTTGATGCTTCGACTCCACTCTAACAAGAAGTGTCATTTTTTGAAATTTTTTTTTTTTTTTTCTTCTTGTTTCTCCGTTGGTTTTCCTTGGAGGAGTAATTGGAATCCCCACCAAGAGGTTGGACAACACAAAAGCCAACTGGAAACAAACAGTCAAGTTACCAAAACCCAAAATCATACTCATTAAATATATATATATATATATATATATATCGGAAACCATTGGCCATCAGAGAAGTACTGAATAAATTGACTTAATAGATCCATAGAGGCTGTAGCTCCCCAAATAGGGGATTTTGTGGTTGGATGCGTCCGAAAATGAAAATGCTCAAGACAATATTGATAATTTCTTTGGAAGAGCCACATCCTAGTTAATTTTTAATCTGATATAACAATAACCAAATCGAATCAGATCAAACCAAACTAAACATTGTGTCCCAATCAAGTGTGGTCGGCTAATCAAGGCTATACACTCAAAGTAAATAAATTCGTCTTTTTTTTTTTTTTTTTTGTTTTTTTACTACTGAATCTGATCTAACCATATGTTAATGCAATCATCATATATTTTGCTGAAATTTTAAGCATATAAATCTAGCAAATACATGCATTATAAACCCCCAAAACAAAACAAAACAAAAATTTAAATGAAAAATATCCATTAAAGTAATGGATTAAAAAGGGTATAATTGAAAAGAAAAAAAGCACCTTTCTTGGCTTGAAGAATATTCCAACCCATTAAAGATCTACCCTCAAATATATAATCTGCATTACACAAGCCCACATGTAAAAATTACTATTATTACAATAGATATACATATATAGAAAGATAAGTATTGGGTTTTCATACCTGAAATGAAAGAGGAAGCAAATGCAGAGAGAGAGAGGCTAGTCAAAAAGAAGAACAAGACTAGTAGAAAAAAAGTCTCTTATGTGTATTTAAAATGTAATCAAATTTAGATTTGAGATTAACATAATACAAATGTAGTATCACATAGCATAACTTTATTAACTGAATCACTATTTGACATCCATCTTTCATGTATGTGGCCATCCACACCTATGACCGACTAGCAGAAACCCTATTGTTCTTTTTTGTCTCCTATAAATAAAAGACAGATAAAACAAAACATTAGAGTGAAATAAAACACTGTGGGAAATAAAACACTAAAATAAGGGGTAAAAGCCAAAGATAAATGCAGTAGATACTACCAAAAGTAAAAAAAAAACCACTCGTTCATGTCACTTAGTTAGCTCCGACTTCATTCTCTCTTCTTTTAATCCTGAGTGTGCCTCTTCATAACTACTAGTACATGAGCACAAGAGTTAAACATCAATAATCAAATCAATTTGGAACAAAACTAAAAGAACCAAATTGGTTTCTCAAAGAAATCATTAATTAAAGAAGTTAAGCTTAATGAGTTATTTGTTCTTAAGTATTCAAGGAAGGCAAGCTCAGAACCCATGACTGAACATTCTTCAGAAATTGCTTTAGCTTGAAAGTATATATCTTAGAAGACCGAGCTTCTCACCCATATAATCTGGAACAACGCAACTAGCCTTGTGAAAATGAAACAAGATATAAAAACTTTTAGCACATACTAATTACAATCAACCAAAGAAGAAAATCTAACATTAGCTTTTTATGTAGAACACACACACACACACACACACACACACACACAAAGAGAGAGAGAATATAATATCGTAAGAATAATATTTTGAGGCAAGAAATAAATTGGTGTGATTAAATATCTGCAAGAACTGAAAATTTTAGCAACCAACCTAGCAGATAAAATAATTTAATTCAAAAGAAAATCACAATTTAAGGGAAATGTAGAATCCAAGGAATGATATTCATCATAAGCTAGTGAATCTGCACTCAGTTGTGATCATATAATTTAAACAATCTTGAACTTCCATTATTAATTTACAGCTAGTTGTGTAATGAAAATTTTAGAGCACCCATATCACATATTCTATTTCTCACAAAATAGCAAACATCAATGAACAAAATAAAATCAAGGTTTACTCAAGAAAAGTAAGAACTTTAATGAAAGACAAGAAAATACAGTAGAAAATTGAGGAAATGGTTAGTGCGATGCCCAAAAAGCTAAAGTTCTTTCTTGAATGAAAATGAGAATTTAAGGGATTTAATTGAGATGCCTACATAATGAAAAAAAATTAATATTTGCATTAATCTGAATTCATACATATATAAGGCAGAGCTGCATTGAACAATGGATACCAAACTCCCTTTGGTTTCATATACTGGATAGTCCTTACAAACCTCGAAAGACATATAATAACAAAATTTTACTTATGATTAAATAAGAATAAAAGCAAAAGAGGGGAAAAAAAAAAGGCAGCTATGTAAATTTTAGATTTCCCTTATACAAGAGACTTGCACAATATACAAGGAAATGTGGGAGCAATTATGCAGAGAGTATATGAGGAAGAAGTACAGTATCTATTCTCACAAACCGAAATTTTTTTTGAATAAAATTTTTACCCAAAAAAATAAAAATAAATAAAACCCAGCTCAGAAATCAGGGAAAAAAACAAAAACAAAAACAACTTGCCCAAAATTTCTCACTCCAAAACCCAGGAAAAAAAGGGGCAAAAAATAGAAATCTAATAGGGAACAAGAAAGGGAGAACTTCAACTTGAGCTTGGCATATAAACAAACATGTAATATGCACAAATAAATCCAAATATACATACACACTAGATTTGAAGGTAGAGAAGGCGAAGAGAATGGAGATTTGTACCTCAGGCTAAAGAGAATCTAGAAAAAAGGAAAGTAAATGCATATATGGGATTGTAAATGGGTAAGTGTATATTTAGAGATCTTTTAACTTTTTCAACATAACATATCATAAAAAGATGCGTTCAAACACAAATCAACTCCTCATCTTCCTCCTTCTCTCTCTCTCTCTCTCTCTCTCACACACACACACACACACACACACACACACACACACACACACACATCCGGACTTAAAGCAAAGACTTAAATCTAGTTCAACGAAGTAGAGAGTGAAGAAAAGAAGAAAATGATGTGTTCAGACACAAATCAACTTGTAGTTTCTTGCTTACAATTTCAATAACCAAATCGAGAGAGACGGGAAGGAAGAGCTTGAGAGAGAGAGAGAGAGAGAGAGAGAGAGAGAAAAATCGATACCTCGCTGGTGCAGATGGTGGTGGCGGTGGAGCTTCGAAATCGAATTAGAGATTCAGATGAAATCGAAATCAAAGAAATCGAGCCAGTGCAGACGGTAGTGGCGGTGGAGCTTCGAAATCGAAATCGCTCTGAATCTCAAAGATGAATTTGTGAGAATGATAAGGGTTTAGCGAAGGTTAAGAGAGAGGCGAGATTTGAAGGCATGAGGATTCAAAATAAAGGTTTACGAAGGCTTTAACAATTATTCTCAGATTCAAAATAGGCTTCGAAATTGAGAGAGACAATCATCGAAACATAAATTTTGAAATCAAAATCGAGAGAGAGAGAGAGAACTTCGAAATCAAAATCGAAATCGCCAAGATGAATCACCGAGATTGTATCATTCTAAGATGAATCAACGAGAGATGAATTGATCCATTGAGAGGGTTTAGAAACATAGAGAGAGAGAGAGAGAGAGAGAGAGAGAGAGAGAGAGAGAGAGTGAGAACGAAAGACTGGATGAGTGAGTAAGAGATTAGGGCTACAAAATGTATTATATTTGATTATTCACCAACTCGCCCATTTAAGAGAGAGAGAGAGAGAGAGAGAGAGAGAGAGATGACATTTGAAGGCGTTTTTAAACGCCTTCTGATATTGAACGGTGCCGTTTTAAATTTTTTTTTAAATAACGTTTAAAAAACGCCGTTAAATATTATAAAATGTGTCGTTTAATAAAACGCCGTTAAATAAACGTCATCGAAACTCATATTTCCTGTAGTGAGTGTTCTAAAATTGTTAATTTTAACCTCCAATTAGACAAAAGAACTAAATTAAAACCTTAAAAATTGACAAGTGTTCCAAAATTATTAATTTTAACCTACAATTTAGATAGAAGGACAAAGTTGTTTATTATTAATTATTTCTATGTTAATAATTATACATATGTTTATATATATATAACAGAAACAAGGCACTTAGTTTGTTTCAGGGAAGTCATGGGCACAAAAGAATGGGAAGCAAGAGCAGATGATAATGTTTCCATTCGTATTGTAGAAAAGTCTACTAATTTATCTAATCCATCCTATGGGTGTTGTATCTTCAGAATGTATGATCACTTACGAAAGGAAAATGAGAAAGCCTACAAACCATCAATAGTTGCTATTGGTCCTTACCATCATGGTAAAGCAAACCTACAAGAAATGGAAGTGCACAAATTACGGTACCTACCAAGGTTTTTGAGTCGAAGAAATTATGGTAACATGCTCCAGCTGGTAGTTGGAAATCAAGAAATTTTCCAATCAGTCTTGTCTGTAGAAGAACTGAGACATGAAAAAGCAAACTATATTTTGCAACTACTGCAAGTTGAGAATGACTATATTTTCAAATCACAGCAGATTTTGTCTGCCATACGACGTGATTTAATTCTACTTGAAAATCAACTTCCATTCTTTACCCTTGATCGTTTATTTGACACGACTAATTAATAGTGATTCAAACTTGCGAATCTTTCAAATAGCCTTAGATTTTCTGAATAACTCTGCACCAAATAATAAGTTACAAGCTCCTAGTTGAATCTCAATCGACAACATCAAGTATCTACTTGACCTAATACATAATTGTTGGTGCTCTAAGTTTTCTGAGATGAATAGAAATGTAACGGTAAAGAAATGGGAGTTCATAAATTCTGCAACAGAACTTCAGGAGGCTGGTGTTCAATTCAAGAAGGCCAAGGGAAGCAACTATTGTTTGATATAAAATTCATAAGTGGGACTATAGAAATTCCACTATTGTTGATCACAGACTATACAGAGTCTTTCTTGACAAATCTAGTTGCATTTGAGCTGTGCCCTTCATATGATAAGCTAATGTACGTTTGTCACTATATCATCTTCATGGATTGCCTCATCCATTCCTTCAGGGATGTTTGTTTACTTCTTCATAGTAGAATTATTGAAAGTTGTGTAGGTTTACTCCATGTGGCAAAAGTTGTTCAGTATCACCTTAACATATCTCAAAAACTATGGTTACTCTGAAGTTTTCACTGATGTAAACAACCATTGTAAGCAACACCGAAACGTGTGGATGGCAAAGTTAAGGCGGAATTACTTCAACAGTCCATGGGTATTGATTTCATTTTTGGCTACTACCATACTACTTCTGCTTACCATGGCACAGACTATCTATTCCGTTCTTTCTTTTGGCAAAGGTAGCTTCTGAGTCCCTATTATTGTTTTCCTAATCGTGTGTTAAATTCAAATAAGCTAAGATGTTATTTATTATTTGATTTGTTTCATCGTTTTGTGCCATATGATATATTGTCATGTAAAAGGTGATAAATTATTGTTTTCTTAATTGAGTATGTTAAATTTAAATAAGCAAAGATGCTATAGTTAGCTCATTTGTTTCATCGGTTCGTTCCATATGATACATTTCCATGTAAGAGGTGATAAAATTATTTTCTGCCATATGATACATTGTCATGTAAGAGAAACGATAAATTGTGAATAAATAAATAAAGCCTGGATGATATTACAGCAAGTTAGATCAATATCAAACTATCTATAAGAAAAGAAATATTGCTTTTAATATATTGTATCCAATCAAGTTGATGTATGTAAACTTTATAAAGCAGTTTAGACCTATTTTAATAAGTCAACTAATCTTCTCCAAAATCATTTTGTTCCTTCCCTAACCACACTCATATTTATAATTTAAGTACCCTAGGATGACTCGAAAACCAATTCCGTAAAACTTGAGTTCAGACATCCCTCAGAATTCGTAAAATCATCACCCTTCTCTTGAGCTATGAAAATCCAAAGAGTTTCTGAAATGTTGACGGCTTGAATGGTTACTCAACACATGGCACAACAATCTAGTTGGTTCAGAAAACTATAATTATTCGTTCCAAAGAATTGAACACTCTACGCTTAACTCTAATACTAATTTTGACTAAACTTGAAATTCTAAAATAATTATAGTTCAAATTAAAGCAATAACGATTTAACTAGATTTTTGTTTAAAGGATTGTCAACCCAGTATAGACTCTAGACATTAACAATCTCCCATTTTCGACAATTCCACGATAAAATCTACCAAAGCAAATATGCCTAAAAGCCACAAAACAGTGATCATCTTCTTTGGAGCTAGAGAGAAAGCTCAAAGAACATATGTGGATTCTTCAAACTCTGATCAAATCCAATTCATTCATATTCCACAGATCTAGAATTAAAAATTAAAACCAAACAAGTAATTAAGAACAATACTAAGTAATTCCCATTAACTCCACTGCAGTTGTTTAACAACTCTGCCGGTCCCAATCTCGGGTAAAAGAGGAGGGTTGTGTGTTAGGTAACCGACATCCAACACTAGGGGCGGGCATAGATCGATTGCGGCCACAGAACCTCCAATCCGCCATCCGTCTGACAGATTGGCAGATTGGAGAAAATTAATCCACATCCGTTTGCCAATCTGACAGATATGGATTGAGCGGATTAGCAGATTGACGGATGGATGCGAATCGGTTTGGCGGCTTAAAATTTTATAAATTTTCAACATAATTCAACTTGTGCACTTCTTCAAGGAAAAAAAAAAGTATTACAATCAATGACCTAAAAACGTATTACAATCACTACATGCCTCATTCAAAGAAAAAAAAGTTTGAAACTTTGGAATATTATAATCACTGCATGCCTCATCCACATATTACAATCACAGCATGCCCCGTCCACATAAAGTATTACAATATGTGGTTCTTAAAATGTAAAAACAATTCAAACCACCAAAACAATGAATAGAGCAGTAGTAGAGATTGTATGCCTCTGTATTGTTACATCTATATCTATTTTTGAAAACAAAAACTAACCAGGATAAATCATCTTTTTTATTTATTATTTTTAGAGTTAGATTTAAAAACCAAAACATATAGATAAATAATACATTTTTTTTTTCAATTCAAAAAATATATTCAAGTTAAAAACTCTTTTTCAGCAAAATATTGAAACTCTTTTTCAATTGAAAACACAAATAGAATATCTAAATAAATTGAAAACACAAAGTCTTACAAATTACTAGGAGTGCTCGCAATTTGGCGGTTCGATTGTGGCCAAAGGAACCTCAAATCTGCATACGTACAAAACTAGGCAAATTAGAAAAATTTATTCGCAACCGTCCGCTTGTCATCACGTATCTGTCCAAAATGTGGCAGATCAGTTCGGTTCGGTCGGTTTGGGTGGATTGGTATATCCGCTGCTCACCCCTAGCCAACATGTAAAAAAAGTCGTTCGGATCCCTTATGAAAATGAATCCTACTTTGAATCGATTAAATACTAGGTCATTCCCCTCAAGTGATGCATTTTACCTGCCTCCAGGGTGTTTCAAAAAGTGAGCAAGGGACATCGCATCGATGCCTGGATGTAATGAAAAATGGGCAAAGGGTTCTGCCTTTTTTTGGACAAGCGCAGATAAAGAAGCTAGTCCAAGATTATAGGTTTAGGGTAGCGACATGGAATATAGAAACTTTAGCTGGCAAGACTATGGAATTGGTAGATGTCATGATTAGGAAAGAGTTAGTATAGTTTGCGTACAAGAAACTAAGTGGACGGGTGAGAAAGCACGGGAAATAGATGATACAAGTTTTAAACTATATTATAGTGGTAAGGATAGACACATGAATGGGGTATAGGAATCATAGGAAAGGATTATGTTAGTTAAACTAGTTATTGGAGAGAATATAGTGAATGTTATTAATTCATACGCCCCCCAAGTAGGATTAGATGATCAGACTAAGAGAATTTTTTTGAACCAAATGGATGAGGTATTATAGGAGATATCCATAAGAGAGAACCTAGTTATAGGTGGTGATTTCAATGGCCATGTAGAAGTAGATAAATCAGGTTATGAGAGGGTGTATGGTGGGTATGGTTTTGCTAATAGAAATGAGGCTAGAGAGAGTATTTTACTTTTTGTATTAGCTTCTAACCTAGTGGTGGCCAATACAATGTATAGAAAGAGAGATGAGCGTTTGATAACCTTTAAGAGTGGGATAATTAGGAGCCAAATAGAGTACTTTCTATTAAAAAAAGTGGACCATCTAAAATACAGTGATTGTAAGGGGATTCCTAGAGAGAGCCTGACGTCTCAACATAGGATTTTGAAGCTATATTTAGGCTTTAAAGGGCAATACTAAGCTAGGAAAGATAGTGGGCATCGTAGGGTTAGATGTAGAACCTAAAAGGGCATAATCTAGACTTATTTAAGAATATAATAGATAAAAAAAGGTACTTGAGAATTGGAAGACGATGCTAACATTATGTGGAACTCGATGACCAATTGTATGAGGAGAATCTTAAGGGTAGTTCTTGGAGAGTCGAAGGAAAGACACATAACTTTAGGGAAATTTGGTGGCGGAGGGAGGAGGTCCAAGCGGCAATAAAGATGAAAAAAAGAGATTTAAAAAGTGACAAATTGATAGAACTAAAGAAAACCTTAAGTGCTACAGATTGGCTAATAAAGAGGTCCAAAAAGTAGTGAGGGAGATGAAAACCTATGATGACCTATACACTAGACTAGATAGTTGTCACAACCCAACTCCTGCCCCAAGGGATTAGCGAGGTGACCGGCCAGTAATACTAAGATTACCAAAAGCCCCTTAAACAGAATCATAATATTAGGGGCTGGCGGAAATAAAAATTCAAACATACATTGTCTATTGAGCTGTGCAGACTTATATGAGGCAGAGAAAATTTTATCTTGATATACATATATTATAATATCATCATTGCATCATCACATGTTACAGATAAGACAAACGAGAACTTAGTCCTATTTACAGAATAAGAGCTTGTCAAACTTAATAAAAGAAAACAAAGACTTAAGCACTTGATTACAGACATCATGATCACAACACAGTTTCAGAACCTCCACGTGAGGCACTTAGGTTGGCTAACAAAACAGAGTCCAGGCAGACACCTCTAAGCTTGGTCACACGCCTGATTACCTACATACATAAATATAATAGTGAGCTGGAGCCCATTGAATAACAACGGAGTAAAGAGGTTTATGAATGATGTCCATTATATGTTCAAAAAATAGAGTTCGGATCATAACAGATTCACATTCACATTCAGATTTATAATCAATCATACATGGTACATCTATTAGCTAATAAAGCAGAAGGTCTTAAAGACCTGTTCAAATCAGACAGATGATTATGCATAATCGTATCAGATAACCATTAAGGTTTATTAGACAGATAGTTCCAAGATTTGGAACCCACAGAGATCTCTGATAACATGTAACAGATTATAGATAACAGATACTAATGTTAACAGATTATAGATAACAGATACTAATGTTAACAGATTACAGATAACAGATACTAATGTTAAGGATTGCACGATTACATTTCAAAAAATGGATAATCATTCATTCATTTATTCAGAAATTATTAGTTCAGAAATAGTTCATAATTTGTAATTCAGAAAATACTTATAAACAATCATAGCTTTACAGAGTTGTTACTCGCAGATGGCTTCTAGACAGACTGAACATATGGTAATGCGTGACCTACATAAACACATAACAGACACAGATTGAAACACAAGTTCCAAACGATGCTTAATTTAATTAAACCTTCCTCAGTGTGTTTCTAATTCATTTCCTCATTATGGTGGCCTAAACCATGGCTTAAGAATGCCTAAAATGGAATAAGGATGGAATTATGCACTTAGAATGAAAATAGGGCAGTTAGATAAACTGGAGCACCCCAGGGCAAAGTGCTCAGTTGGATAAACTTCTTATCTAACAATTCCTGTAGTTGAACTTTCAAATCTTTCAATTTGGTGGTTGACATCCTATACGGAGTCTTAGAAATTGGTTGTGTGCCTGAAACTACTTCAATTGTGAATTCAATTTCCGTATCAATTAAATCTCTTGGTAATTCATTCGGAAAGACATCTGGAA
Organism: Camellia japonica; assembly: GCA_030407325.1. Classification (NCBI taxonomy): domain Eukaryota; kingdom Viridiplantae; phylum Streptophyta; class Magnoliopsida; order Ericales; family Theaceae; genus Camellia; species Camellia japonica. The sequence goes on from JAPPVO010000031.1 coordinate 149,158,717, forward strand.
ATTCATTGACTTTAGAAATTTTATCCACATCAACATTATCCATTGTCGTACTCAGAACACAACACAAATAACCCTTATAACCCTTTCTAAGCAATTTGTTCACTTTCATTGAAGAAATCAAATATGGGCGAGGTACTACACCATTTCCACTAAATGCAAATTCAGGTAACACTAGTGGTCGAAACACAATGGATTTAGTAACATAATCTACAGTTGCGTGGTATTTGGTTAACTAATCCATGCCCAAAATGACATCAAAATGGTCAATACTCAATGGCATCAAATCAACATACAATAACATATCCCTAATCAAAATATCACATGTAGGATATACATAAGCACAAGTCATAGATCCCTTAGAAGGTGTAGATATAGCTAGCAGATAATTCATTGGTTCTGGAGGCCTAGTTAATTTTCAAGAAAAAGCGTGTGACACAAAGGAATGTATAGATCACAAGTCTATCAACACATAACCAATTTGGACACAGATAGGGAGTATACCTGACACTCCACATTCAGTGTTCTAGACATCCCACGATATAAGCGCGAAAACTCTTCCTTGTCTTAAGGTTTCTCTTCCTGAAGTTGTTCTGGTGTTTAGCTTTGATGCAGAAACAGACCCAGTTGAACAGGCTGCAGGTCGGTTGGTATTCTGAGACATAAGTGGACAGTCTCTCACCATGTGGCTAGTCTTGCCACACCTAAAACAGGCACCAGAATTTCGGTAGCATACACCTTTATGCCTTTTTCTACAATCTGGGCAGGTCGGTACAGAACTGTTTCCTTGACTTGAACTGCTCGTTGACCCCGTGTTCTGTTTCTTGTTCATTGAATAAGATCGACCCGTTTTGAAATTAAATCCTGACCGTTTACCCTTCCATTCATTCACTGGAGCCTTTGCATGTTTTAGAGCTGTAACATTGGCTTCAAACATAAGAGCTTTGTCTAACACATCCACGTACTTGGTTAGTTTCAAAACATTAACCCGATCTAGCACATCTAAGTTGAGCCCACTCTTAAACTTTCTCGCTTTTTTGTAGGCAGTGTCTACCATGTGTGGTGCGTATCGGGCTAACTTGGTAAATATGGCTTCATACTCGGCTACTGACATGTTGTCTTACTTTAGTTGTTCAAACTTTGACACTTTGTGGTCCTTGACACACTAGGGAAAATACTTTTCATAAAACATTTCTTTGAATTGATCCCAAGTCATAGCTCGATTATTATTTCGAACCAACATCCACCATCATCTGGCTTCCTCTTTCAAAGTATAAGAAGCTAACTTAACTTTTTGAACTTCAGAACTTGGGAACACTTCGAATAGTTTCTCTGTTTCGAGTGTCCAAGCTTCGGCCTTTGGTGGTTTAATGCCTCCTAGAAAAGTTGGAGGTTTCATCTTGTTGAACTTCTGAGTCAAAGTGATTATGTCATGGTTGACCGGTTCTACTTGCACCGAAGAAGACGGAGGAGGTAAAGGTATTTTCCTTTGCTATTGTTGTCTCATGAACTTAATTAGGGCTTCTATTATTCTTTCTAGCCAATCGATTCGAGCATCAGAGGATTCAGATTCATTAACCCTTTCTTGTTCTTTCCATGTTCTATATGTAAATAGAATAATGATAAACATAGGAAAGAGTTCTCATAGTTTTCATTTTCATTTTCATTTCATTTCAGATATGTTCATAAAAGTTCACATACACTCACACATGTCAATGCAATGCCCCAATTCTTTTCTTGGACCTCCTATAGCTCATATGGATGCATGTGTGCGGTGTAACTCGTGCTCTAATACTACTCTGTCATGACCTAACCCCCGCCTAAAGGGATTAACAAGGTACCGGCTAGTAATCCTAAGATTACCTAAGGCCTTTTAAACAGAATCATAATATTAGGGGTTGGTGGGAGCAAAAATTCAAACATACATCGCCTATTTAGCTGTGCAGACTTATATGAGACAAAGAAAATTTCATCTTTATATACATATACTATAATATCATCATTGCGTCCTCACATGTTACACATAAGACAAAAAGAGACTTAGCCCCATTTACAGAATAAGAGCCTGTCAAACTTAACCAAAGAAAACAAAAACTTAAGCCCTTGATTACAGACATCATGATCGCAACAAAGTTTTAGAACCTCCATGTAAGGCACTTAAGTTGGCTAACAAAACAGAGTCCAGGTAGATGCCTCTAAGCTTGGTCGCATGCCTAATCACCTACATACATAAATATAACAGTCAGCTAGAGTCCAATGAATAACAATGGAGTAAAGAGGTTTATGAATGATGTCTATCATAGGTTCAAAAAATAGAGTTCAGATCATAACAAATTTAGATTCACATCCAGATTTATAATCAATCATACGTGGTACATCCATTAGCTAACAGAGTAGAAGGTCTTAAAGACCTATTCAAATCATACAGATGATTATGCATAACCGTATCAGATAACCATTAAGGTTTATCAGACAGATAGTTCCAAGATTTGGAATCCACGAAGACCTCTGATAATAGATAATAGCTAATTGATTACAGATAACAGATACTGATGCTAAGGATGCCACGAATACATTTTAGAAAATGGATAATCATTCATTCATTTATTCAAAACTTATCAGTTAAGAAATAGTTCATAATTTGTAATTCAGAAAATACTTATATACAAACATAGCTTTACAAAGTTGTTACTCACAGATGGGCCCTGAGACAGATTGAGCAGACGGTAGCGCGTGACCTACACAAACACATAACAGATACAGATTGAAACACAAGTTCCAAGCAATGCTTAATTTAATTAAACCTTCCTTAGTGTGTATCTAATTCATTTCCTCATTATGGTGCCTAAACCATGGTTTAAGAATGCCTAAAATGTAATGAGGATGGAATTATGCACTTAAAATGCATTGCAAAATTTCTGAAAACAGGTTAGTTTGCTCGAGCACACCTTTGGTCGCTCGAGCGGTCTGCAAAGTTTACAAAACTTACTTGTATTTTGTGGTCTCTCAGCGAAACACATAGTTTTGCATGTGCTCGCACCCCTTTCACGTTGAAACACGATTCTGTTATGTGTAAGCATCCACGCTGTGTCGAGGCCAGTATTAAGGATGTAGGCATTTAGCCTGCGTTAGGCGTCGTTTGGCTCGTGCTCACTTCTTTTCTATGTTAAATGTAGTTTGATTTTGCATCTCCATCCCTTTATGATATTTGTGTGGTTTTTGCACTGCATGTGGTTTGATTATCTTAATTACATTGCATATCATTTGCATTGTTTCATTACATTGTATGTCATTTACACTGTTCTGCTATATTGCGTATCATTTTGCATCTTGTCCCTGAACTACGCTGGTTTGATTCCTTGCAAAAGGATACGTAGGCAGCCTGCGGGCCCAACCATTTATTTATCTGTATTTTGTTAGTTTGTCCAAGTCTTCGACCTTGTCAAAAATGGGTCGTCTCTGGGCTTTGACATTCACTCACGTCATTTCATGACTTACAAGCTCTATTAAAGAGGGGCAACTGTAGACACCCTATTTTTGACAGCCCTTAAGACTTGGGCGCTACTGATGGTTTACTTGGTGATGAAAGGTGTGCAGTGCAAAGCTTCGATTCCTTCAGCAAGAGGAGAGTCAAATCCCAACCTTACACCTCATTTTGGACCAAAGCTATTTTGAATGGTTTTTAGACCTTAAAACCCTCTCTTTCAAAATATTTTTGAAATAAAGTTCCTACGATATTCCGAGGCTCGCATTTCGTTAAATGTTGAGCTTTTCGGTAAATCGAGCAAGGACAAAGTGGAAATGAATGAAAGAGAGATGAAATCTTTGAAAAATCTTTCAAAACACCTTGTTTAGGGGTTTGGAGTTGAAGAAAAGAGGAGAAGAGGGAAGAAACCAAGTTAGGGAAGAATATGGGCATGAATCGCTAAGAGAGAGTCGAGCAGCCCTCGCTAAATCAAACCTATCCATTTGCATACTTGGATTTAGGCTATGAGGCCACCACCGTTGGAAAGAAGACTTCCGGGGCTTCATTGTTCACTTACAAATCTCCTAAAGCCGTGTCCGGATGAGGGAGATATAGCTGGTTGAAATTAGGCATCAATCCGGTTAGACTGAAACTAAGTAGTCTTCACTAAAAGAGGGATATCTCTTAGCACACTTTGAATTTTGATGCAAGGCTGCCACCATTGGAAAGCTTACTTCTAGGGCTTCCATTTGCACACAAGAATGACCTGAAAAGGCATTCAGATGAAGGAGTTAGGCTTGCTTCAAGTCGGGGACTAGGACTGATTTTTGCTGCTGGCCTCTATGGGAGTGTGCCGGCCATGAATGGCCAATGCCAGCCCTATGCCGTCCAATAGTGACCCTCTGCCGGCGAACAATGGTAAGGTGCCGGCTATTGATGCCAGAAAGCAGATTTTTGCAAATATTTTTGTTCCAACTGTTATAGCTGTCCCTTTTGGGATATTTTCAACCCACGCTCCAGTTTTGCTATATAATGAGGCCATATCTATCATATTCAAGGGTTAGAACAATTTAACAAAAGGTTTAGGAGCCTCTGTCTACATCCTCTCTCTAGATTTCTTCCTCTCTTGGGCATTTGTGCTTGAAGGCTTGCATACAATCATCTTCAACCTATCAACCCTTAACAAGAGTGGATCATCCTTGGGCTGAGGCTACTAAAAGGTTTTCTTGGAGCTCCTTAAGGTGGTTTTGACTTGGTTTTATGGCCTAAAGTGTGCTTGGCTTCAAGGGTAAGCACTTGTCCCTCTAAAGCTTTGTTTTGCATGCTTGTTTTACCACCTTTGCAAACTATTTTTGGCTTGGTTTTGAACTGAAGAAAACTCTGTTTTTCAGTCCTAAAAATGATGGTTTAGGCCTATTTTGTGTTACGGGGTTGTCTCTCCCTTTTGTTCCTTAGCTTGTATAGCTTTTTTAGCCATCTTTCAAGGCCTTACAAAACAGTTTTTCGTGGCCTTTTGACCACTGAAATCCAGAGAATTTTCAGTGGTAAAAACCCTATTTTGAGGGTCAAAATAGGAGGGGGTGGTCCCCTCTCCTCTTGTCTTGTTTGCTTGTCTTGATGGCCCACCAAATGAGCATGTGTTTCTACTTCTTTGTGGCTTTGTTCAAGCACCTTTTTTGTGACTTTTAGGACCTGTCATAACTCTGGTTTTGGCTGGTTTGGTCTTTGGTTGCATGCTTCTTGTACTTGTAGTGTGATCCTACTTGTAGCCTTGCAAAGTAGCATGTCTTTGTGCCTTGAATTTGCTTAGTTCAAGCATGTTTTTAGCCATTATTTGCCATGCCATAACTCTGTTTTTGGCTGATTTGGTCACCTCTTACATGCTTTTGGTACTTGTAGTGCAATCATGCTTGTTGGCCTAACATGCTTCATGCTTTAGTTCATCATTCTAGCATGTGTTATCTTTGCTCCAGCACATTTTTGCCACTGATTTAGCATGCTTAAACTCTGTTCCAAGTGGTCTTGGTTTTGTATGGCTTGCCTTGTAGGGCTATAGTGTAAATGGCTTCACTAGTCTTGAGTTTTGAGGCCACGACCATGCTATACTTGTGATGTTTGCATGCCTTGACATCATTTGGCATGGTATTTCAGAGCTTATATCTTTGTCATACTCTCATGTTTATCACTCTTCAATTGTGTTTAATAGTTGTGCCATTATGCCTTGTTTGTGAGCTAATACATGAGCATATCTTCCTTGCCATCTATGCTGCGAGTCTAGCATTTTTTGCTACTATTTTGACCTGCCTTAGGTCTGTTTTGAATGGTTGAGGCCATTTGAACATTACTTAGTATGGTTGTAGTGTAAAGCCCTTGGCTGGCTTTGTGTTTCAAGCCTCTTGACATGCTTTCTTTGAGCTATTTGCATGATATAGCATCATTTAGCATGTAATTTCAGAGCATATACATGTGTCATATTCTCACTTCTTTCACTCTTTAAGTGCTTTTAAGAGTTGAGCCTTATGCCTCGTTTATGGGTCAATGCATGAGCATGCATTTTCTTACTTTTCATGCTATAATTTCAGCTCATTTTTGCCACTATTTTGACATGCATGAGGTCTGTTTAGGGCTGGTTTAGTCCATTGAGCATTGTATTGCATGGTTGTAGTGTTGTGTCCTTCACTAGTTTTAATGCTCTTGGCCCTTAACATGTCTTGCATGCATTGAGCTTACATGATAAAGTCTTGTAACATGCCAAGATTAGCATGTTGTTTGCTTAGCATGTCGTTTGCATTGCATCATGTTCAACCGAAGGTTATGTTGAACACAAGGTTGATTAGCCCACTTCATACTCGAAGTGATGAAAGTGAGCCAATCCCCTTGGTCTCCATTGCCTTTGATTTCTCATGATAAGGAGATGGTCTTGGTGTCTTGTTTGTCATGCATTTATTGAATTTGCACATGTTGGATCTTTGGCCATCATGCATCAAAATGTGTGATTGATGGTCTTGGATTCAATGATGCCCCCTCCATTGATGTTTTGAAGTGATATGGAGTGGCATAGTGCGTACATACCCTTGGGAGACCCTCCATTTTCTCTATTTTGTGCTCTGCTGTAGCTTGTTGTCACAGCACACCAGTCGCCGGCACCCTCTTATTGTTGGCTAGCAGATCTTCATTTGTGGCCAGCAGTGTACACTCTTGGTCGGCAGGGGGGTCGACAGTAGCTTCTCATGGCTGGCAGGCCACTGGTGCACTCCTTAGCACTGTTTTGGTAAGATCCAATAGCTAGTTCTCAAAGACACCCTGCAGACAAAGCCTCTAAAGAGCATTTGGAGAGATTTCGGAACGGGAATCGAGCATGCATCTTCAATTTCTTCAAGGCAGAGCTGAGGCGGCCTAGTTTACATATTTTAATGTTTAGCATGAATTTGTAATTTAATTAATTCATTTATTAATTAGTTAAAGTTTTGTAATAATTAGCTCAGTGTTAGCTAGATATCCAATTTGATTGTGTAATAATTAGTCTAATTAGATTATTAGATTAGTTAGAATAGCTTAGCGTATTCATTCGGACCCTTCGTCGAGAGAGCGAATTTTGTAATAAGTGTGCGTGTGTGTGATGCATGTCTTCCAACCTCACGTCTTTCTCCCTTTTATTTACCAGCTTTTGATGGTTAGATTAGGGCATATTTCAATTAGCATACCTTATGCTTCACATGTTTGCATTCATTCATCTGTCTTGCATGCACCGGGCTCGGCGCATCATACTAACTGCATTGTATTTCAATACCAATTTGAATACATGTTATCTAGTTGCATTCACATTACATCTTAGAATAGTCGAGCCTATCTTAGTTGCATTTTGCCTGTGTTGCATTAGGCATCTTAACTTAGCTAGGATCATGCATTGATTACTAACTAGCTTTTGTTTTGGCTCGGAGTACAGTGTAAGTGTTTATGCTTTAGCATATTGCATGAGTGTGATTGCATATTGCCATGATAGCATGCTTGCCACGAGGCTAACTGCTTATTTGTTTAAACTGCATGAATGTCTGTGGATGAAGGCTTCATTGCTTGAATTGGAACAATTCATCCAAATGTGCATTTTAAGCCCACTTTGCGGAGTGGCAAAATCATGCTGTTTTCTAAGCCCACTTGAGGGTGGCAAGTCCGCGTCTTAGCCTACTTGCAAGTAGCACTTTCATACCATTTTCGAAAAACAAATATGAGATGTTTTGTTCCAATTCTTGCGATTGAGTCTATACTTGTATGTTGTGCACATCACATAGTAAGTTAGGCAATAAACTGGAATAAGAACACATGTGTTTATAAAAACAACATATCATGTTAGTAGAGGCCGATCTTTGATCGGGCGAGCGGGGGTGCTCATTTCAGGACCTTCCCCTCTCATACCCAAGTTCCCGAGCTGAGGCAACTTTGGTGATGACGGACACGTGGCCTTAGGCATGAGTCAGGGTTTCCTAAATTTCCCAAAATTAAATATTTAGGTAGTGACTCTAAAATCTGGCAAAGCAGTCCATGTTTGGCGCTTTTTGATTAAAATTGATTTTCCAAAACGATTTGCCGGATTTGGACTCTTTGGTTATTTATCAGTCTTACATTGCACTTTGTGAGATTAGATTCAGAACCGTGACAGGAGTTTGAACTGTAGTAGCATGAACCCAAATCCGCGCCCTCGCGCGCGAGCGAGTTCGGGCGGTCTACACTTTGGCTCGTGGTTTTTTTTATCATAATTGGAGGCGCTCCAATTGTGATTTTTTCACGTTAAAATCGTTGTGTCGATTTGTTTTGATTGTTTGATTGGGATTGTTATTTACTGTTTAAAACTGATGCATAATCACAAATTAATTTCTAGGGGATTTCTAGAAATTACATGCATGTATGATTGAGATTGTTATTTACTGCATGCATGTATGATTAAATCCTCAATTCAACAATCTATTCTACTCATCCTCTTGAAATTACATTCTCAACTTAAATTCACAATTTATGAGTTAGATTGTTACCTAAAATTTTGAATTAGCAAGTATAGTATCTTAATCCTTCCAAACTCTCTTCAATTATCCTTTCCCTTCACAATTCCTCTTCTCCTAGCTTTGAATTCAATCTCTTTCTCTCTCTCTCTCTCTCTCTCTCTCTCTCTCTCTCTCTCTCTCTACACATTTTAGGCTCAAAGATGGTGAAGAATTGTGTATGTACAATAAATTTTAGAGCTCATATTAGCCTTATATAGGCTTGATTAGATTAATCTTAATTAAGTGTCATTAAGGTTAGTTAATCTAGCTCAATTCTAATTAATTTATTCTAATTATTTGGTTCTAAATCAAAATCTAATTAAACTTACCATAAAATTCTAAAAATTTTGAAAAACTTATTGACCTAATGCAGCTTGCTTTTCGTGCTCCTTTCGGATATGACTAGCCTTACAGTTCGGACTCCCATGGTTCTAAATCTATTTTCACAAGTGCAATGTGAAACAGTGAAAACACAAATCAAAATCTGACAATTCTTTTGAAAAATCAATCTTGAATCAAAAATGCCAAAAATTGACTGCTTTGCCAAATTTCAAAGTCGCCGCCTAAATATTTTTGGGAAATTTAGGAAACCCAAGACTCATGCCAAAGGCCACTTATCCATCATCACCAAAGTGTTTCGGCTCAGGAACTTAGGTACGAGACAGGAAGGTCATGAATTGAGCACCCCACTCGCCTGATCAAAGATCGGCCTCTACTAATCATGATGTGATTTTTATTTACATTATATGCTCTTGTTCCGATTATTAGGCTAATTTTACTAGATGATGCATGCAAGTATAGACTAATTTGCAAAAGTTGGAACGTTTTGATTTCATGTTTTGTTTGAAAAAAAAGTGTTTTGAATACGCGTCACCTGAAAAGGTGAGTTCGTACATTAATCAATTTATCCCAATTTTAGCAACTAGCCTTCATTCACCGGCATTCAAACAATTATATCACTTAAGCACTTAGCCTCATGGAAAGCATGCTCGACATGGTAACAATCACACTCAATGCAAGATGCTAAAGCAATAAACGCTCACCTAGTACTCTATGGCAAGCCCAAATGAAGCATAATAATAAGAAAATATGCATGTTTCTAAACGATAAAATATGACTAATGCAACGCACACATTTATGCCATTTTTAATAGGCTTGGCTATGAGCATGGTATATGATCTGATTCAAAACATGTGATAAATCACGTATTCAAGCAATGAAATTGAATTTGACATTGATTAATATGACGAGCTGAACCCGAATGCTTCATGAAACAAGTGTATGTGAACATGAAAATGCTAATTAAACATGATGCTCTATTCTACCTTCATAAGTGGGTAAATAAAATGGAGAAATAAATGAGGGTTAGAAGACATACACCATTATTACATATTCTACCCTCATGCAAGAGGGTTCGAATGAGCATCCGAGTGTCCGGATTACCTAATTATTACAAAACCAAATTGATGAATAAATAACTAATTTAGCTAAGCTATTACAACAAAGACTAATAATAAGTAATAAGCTAGCTACCTAATTTATTATAACAAGGATGAATAATAAAACTAACTATCTAAGTTAATCAACAATTAACATTCCTAATTATATTTAATTACAACGATAATGAGAGCATTAATTTACAACATTTGATAGAACCAAGAAGCATAAGGATGGCATGCACATGACGGTTTTCAGAAATGACTCTGTTTGCCTTCCTTGGAATTTGCCCTATTTCACCTTCAGCCACTACCCTTTGTTTTCTGCAAAGCACTCTGTTCACCAAACATTGGAGGCCGACCGACCCCTAATGAAGCCCGGCCAGGCCCAAATAGGGCCAGTCGTGCCCTAATTTTGTACAAAACTCTGTTTTTGTGCTCTAATGTGAAAACAATGCAGATAGAGTTTTTCTAAGCCTTGTTTGTCTCTTCTACTCTTCTCTATCATGGAAAGCCTTCAGAGAAAGACGAAACCGCTTCCAAAACCATCAATGAGCAAGTCGATTGCTTAATGATATCGGGCATGAGTTGAACAAAAATCGATGAATGCAATAAACAACACCTACTCCTCCCTTTTATCATGAAGTGAACTCAAAAAGGGAATCAGAGACGCTTCAAGGGTCATCAAAGCACCATGAATTGATGTGTGACGACTCTTGACACAATAGACTCGGCATAACGTCTGGCCGAGCCCAAGTGACCTTATTCATTTTCTTTATGTAGGTTGATCCAATATTAAGCCAATTTCCTTAGTCCTTACCATTCTTTAATCCGTTTGTCCAAGGTAATGATTAAGTCCGCTAAATGAGAAGAACATCAAGCAAGAGGTACTCCTAAATATGAAGGAGAGACCATGCCTTTGACGATGAACCTCTGAAGAGATTAAACCATTGAGCATAGATCTTTAGCTCATATTTTGAATAACCATCAATCGGTTGAAATAACTCTCAAACAAGAGGTAAAAAGAAGAAATGGGGGAGATTACAGACATGTTTGCAAGGTTGATTCTTAATTAATCATAGAAAAGCTACCGAAACATGTATAACACAACATAACAACCTAGATGTGAAGACTTACAATGCAACAAGCTTTCATATTCAATCATATACTAATTAAATAAATTACAACAGCCCTAAAATAGCCTCTAATATGCTAAAAACAGTGACCAGAAATCATCTTGGAGAGCATAAAAAGGTGGGAAAGAATAAGGCAAAGCAAAGGCAGTGAACAAAAAGTAAGGAGAGGTGGCTAACCTCTCCATTTTTGAGACTTCAAGCCATATTTTTTATCCTTTTCTGAGCTCTGAAAATTAGTTTAAAAAGGTAAAGAAAAGAGTATGAAAACAAGGGCTTGAGCTACGAAATAAGGTGTAAAATGAGGCGTTAACCTTCTCTACGCTTTGGTAGCTATCCAAACCCAAGTTTAAACACTTGAAATGGATTCAAGACAGCACAAAAACACAAGAAGTAGCTAACAAGAGATAGAAAAGTAGCAAAAGAGAAGGTAGTAAGCTTATAACTCTCAAAGAAGCAAGCGTTTGTTTGTAACACAAACTTGGTTCAAGCACACTCTCAAGCTTGAATTGTAATGCACAAGCCTCAACCAAGGCTCTAAGGTTATGATCTAAGGTGGTATATGATGTATGGATATTGACCAAGAGAAATAGCTTGGCTCAAAGGTGACATGTATAGAAAGAAGGAGCTCTCTCTTGTGAATATATGTTATTTTGAAATTTTTCAGTCCTCAAAATAGAGGTATAACCTCATTTTTTATAGAATTTGAGCAAAACAAGTCAAAAATATCTTCAAAAATGGACAGCTGGCGAGCTCTCGCCCAAAATAGTGCGTATCGCCACCGAGGCATGGCTGGGCCCAAATAGCCACAACCGGCTCTCAATGGGGCATGATCGGGCTCTAAAATGCTACCTCATTCCCTATTTCAGGCTTAGTGTAAGGTAGCACAATGCTAAAAAATGAACCTCTTAGGTAAGAATAAGGCAAGTAAAAAGGTTTTGGGATGATTACGGGACTTGGCCTTGGATTCCCTCGCCGAGAACTTGAATTACACGATGCAGTTTTCATCTTCGAGTGAGCTCAACCAAGCACCTGAGTCTTACGGGTGGTAAAAAATGGGGTGTCTACATCTTATCAATTTCGTGTTCAGACGCCGATAAGGTTTTCAATTTCCATATCAAAGCAGAATTCTTGACAGATATTCCTATGGCTAACAGATAGGAATCCAAATAACACACAAAATACACAATTTAACACATAATTTCACTTTAAACATATATTTAGTATTCCTAATTACTTATTCGTAATAGAGTATGGAGTGGGGTTGTTACAATAGTAAGGAGGGAGAGAAGAGGATATACAAACTTGCTAAGATAAGAAAGAGGAAAACAGGATATTTTAATCAGGTGAAGTGCATCAAGAGTGGGGACTCTAAAGTGTTAGTGAATGATGAAGAGATTAAGGAGAGGTCGAAGAGCTATTATAAGAAGTTGAGGAACATAGAGGTAGGTCAAAAGGAGGGGATGTACGCAGTAATAAGGAAAACCAAGACTATAGGTTCTATCATAGGATTAGGAACTTTGAAGTGAAGATTGCACTTAAGAAGATAAAATCGAATAAGGCTTTAGAACACGATGATATCTCTATTGAAGCTTGGAAATGTTTGGGTAAGAAGGGGGTCGTTTGGTTGAGTAGGTTATTTAGCAAAATTTTGTTGACTATGACAATGCTAGAGGAGTTGAGGAAGAGTATTTTAGTGCCAATAGATAAAAATAAATTAGATGACCAAAATGGCAACAACTATAGAGAAATCAAGCTAATGTGTCATACAATGAAAGTGTGGAAGAGAGTAATGGAACGTCAATTGCAAGATATAACAGAGGTGTCAAAGAATCAATTTGGGTTTATGCCTGGTAGGTCAACAATGGAAGCGATTTATCTTTTGAGGAAAGTCATAGAAAAGTATAGAGAAAAGAAAATAGACATTCATATAGTTTATATTAATCTTGAGAAAGCATACGATAAAGTGCCTTGGGATTTAATCTGGTGGCTGTTAGCGAAGAAAACGGTGACAAAAGGTTACATTGATGTGATTAGGGATATGTGTGAGGGTGTAGTGACCACTATTAGATCGTCTGCTGGAGAGATGAGTGAATTTCCAATTACTCTAGGGTTGCACCAAGGATCAACCTTAAGTCTTTATCTTTTCGCTTTAGTTATGGATGAATTAAAGTGGAATATTCGGGATGATGTGCCATGGTGTATGCTTTTTTCCAATGATATCGTATTAGTAGATGAGACTAGAGAAGGAGTTAACACTAAGTTGGACACTTAGAGAAAAACATTTGAATCTAGAGGATTTAGGATAAATAAGACTAAGACAGAGTATATAGAGTGCAATTTTAGCAATAATCACAATGAAAACAGAGGAGAAGTGAATATTGAGAACCAAGAACTACCTAAGAGTGGACATTTTCGTTATTTAGGATCGATCATCTCAACGACTGAAAAGATTGGAGCGGATGTGGTCCATAGAATTAAGACGGGATGGCTTAAATGGAGGAGTGCGTCTGGAGTACTGTACAATAAACGAGTACCCACTAGACTAAAAGGGAAGTTCTATAGAACGACTATTAGACTAGCGATGTTGTATGAGGCAAAAAGTTGGGTAACTAAGAAACAACATGTAGATAGGATAAGTATTGCTGAGATGAGGATACTAAGGTAGATGTATGGCAAGACTAGAAAAGACAAAGTTAGGAATGAGTATATTCGAGAATGGATAATAGTAGTACAAATAGAAGATAAGTTGAGAGAGAATAGATTGAGATGGTTTGGTCATGTATAATGGAGACCAACCGAGGCAGTAGTAAAGAGATGCGACATAATGACGGTACAGATGCTAATGTTAAAGGAAGGGGCAGACCTAAATTGACATGGACTAATGTAATAAATAGAGATATGAATCTTCTTAATTTAACTAATGAAATAGCCTTGGATAGAGTTGAGTGGAGAAGAAGGATTCATGCAGCCGATCCCATTTGTTGAGATTTAAGGCTTGGTTTGATTTGATTTGGTTTGGTTACTAAGTAATTCCCATTGTAATGCACCTAATCAGCTATTTTGTCATCTAGTCAAAAGTTAAACATCTAGTACTATATCACCACTAACAGCAATAATATCTCAGAAAAACAATAGTGGAAAACTAAAACTCAATATCTATTCAATCACTTGGGCTTTAAAATGTCCAAAATGCAGAGATACAAAAGACATATATCATCAATCGAATCATTTTGTAACAAATGAAGTGTGTTCTCCACACATCTTTAGAGTATTATTTGTAAAACCAAGGAGTTTAGACACATTCTATGTTCACCTATATGATTCAAGACGAGAGGTGTCAGTAATGAGATGAAATTGATAGACTTCAGAAGCTGCAGTAGTGGAAAATCATGGCATTTAATGTGAAGTGGAGAAACAATAAAAACGACACTAAAAAAAAAGAGAGAAATAACCCAGGTGAAAAAGGACCATATTAGTTACTAATCCATTTTACAAAAATACCAAAACTAGACCTAAACATCTGAAGTTTAAACAATCGGGGACTTTAACTAGCAAATAAATTATAGGGTGTCCTTAAGCTCTTGTACAAATTTATAGAGGAATGTCTTGCTAATTTTTTTTTAATAAGTTGAAAAAATTTGATTATCTGAAAATTGAAAATTTTGTTTTTTTGACTTACACTTTTGATTATTAATTTTTAATTTACAATAAATTATAACAAATAAACTCAACAACTGTTGGTTAGACTGGGCAGACAAAGGGAGGAAAAAAGAACAGAGAAAAATAATTTCCCCAGGCACACAAAAGTAAAGAATTTAGGGTAAATGTGTGAATAAAAGTGGCTGATGTGACTGTCCGTTAATCATTTGGTTCACAGAGACAACAATGAAAAACATAGAGGATAAGCTTCTAATCGATTTATACCAGATTAGAGGATATTGTTCGGCTTCTATGGGCCTATGACGGTATCTGTATTGATGATTCGAACTATTCAATGTATAGGACTCATCGAATACTTTATTTTTACAAAACCACCAACTTTGATTAGATATCGACAACCAATTGATCTGATCACATTTGTTAAAATGATAAATATCATTTTAAAAATAAATTATTGACACAAATGTGATCTGATTAAGTGACTATCGATATCTTATCAATGTAATTTTTTGCAGGGTTATAATCAATTTTCTCTATTGATTATGGTCCATAACGATTGAGTAATGGGATTCTCTATTGATTATGATCCATAATGATTTGAGTAAAGAGAGTTAATGGCTTACAATAACTAATCTAATAAAATTATGTAAATGATGTAATAAAATCATGAGCAATATTATGGTACATCCTTTTCAAAATGTGTATATCATATGCATTTATAATTAAAAAAAGAAAATGACATAATTTCATACTTTCTGAGTCATAACTAAAAAATAAATAAAATGTCATAACAAAATGCAACATAAGGCATAATTAAGACCTCATGCATCATAACTAAAATAATATTATAACTAAAAAAGAAAATTGATTATAACTAAACAAAAAAATGGTATAATGAGGAAGGCATTTTTTTTTTTTATCAGCAAAAATAAACTTTATTAATGATAAACGCATACATTAAATATGAGATTATATCAATAAATGGAAGTCAAGGGCAAAAAGCATCACAGTGACACATCCAAATCTCAACTAAGGTAGCACCAAAAAGATCATACAATTATATGCTAACTCAAGCCAAAGGAGTTGGTAAGAAACCATCAAAATACTCCCCTGTTGCTCAATCACAAACAAAACAGAGTAGCTCCATTACATGGACAACACCTTCAAAGCTTCTGCAAGAGTGCACATCAACTCAGATCCAAATACTCCCCTGCTGTTCAATCACAAGCACAATTAATGTGCTCTAATCTGATACAAATTGAACACCATATTATGCGCTGACCAAGCAGTTTGAGGAAAGTGGTATTTAATCCACAATCCTAGCCTTCACCAATTCACATAATACATCAAGTTGAGGTTGAACTTGATTGAAAACACACTTATTCCTACACTTCCAAATGGACTGTTAGTCTAGTAACATAAGAAATAAGATAATTAGTATGAATTATATAATATCAATGATAATAAACAATAACATATAGAGAGAAAATTAAGTGTAGTAAAACATAGTTGTGATATTTTGGGAGTCGCATTATCATTGTCCTAAAACTTCTTTTTCTCCTTTCATGAAGGTACAATCAGAGTGAAACAGTTCCAAGATAAAAATCCATATTGCTCACAGTGTCCCTCATCTAGTGTTCACGACCACCAGGAGGCTTAAACCATATCACAAACCAGAGTTGCCCAAAATACAATATAAAATATATAGAACTCTCATAAAACATTTCATCTCCCAAATCATCTTTTCAATCTCTTCTTGTTCTTATGCATCTTCCAACTCACAGAAAACCATATACTTATATAGCACTATTAGTAACTTATGTAATAAAAATTCACTTAATGACGACAATAAATCACTATTTAACATATTAAACAAAGAAATAATGAGATATATATATATATATATAAAATTGTAACTCACAATTTATTGAATTTATTAAAATAGTATATTATTTTATTTTTATTAAAATATACCAACAATCCCCCACTGTTAATAAAAATAAATAGTTTTAATATTTTTACAAAATTTTGTAACATACCCCCACATTTCAAAACTACAATTCGAAATAATATAAATATAGAACATATATAATGGGCAGTATATACCGTGTAATAGGTGTAGGTGTCTTTCAGACTTGAATCTCACTTAGTGGCAACAGTTTCCTTGCAAAAAATCATAGTGGACTAAGTTTTGAACTAGACTCTTTGAACCGAAAGTTAACATGTCACATACACAACACCAGTATTGGGCAATAGTTCGTGGATTAGTACTTTTAATGACCATGCACTCTAATCTTGATTCTCATGGGAATTTTAGAGATTAGCTGAAGTCCCACGATTGCGACCTCGTGATGGTTCCCATTTAGTAGAATCCTTCAAAGGTACAGTGACGGAATACACCTTACAGGAGATTGCCTGCCTTGAATTCATTCAGGGTAAAACCCTTCCTAACCAGTCACTCATCAGCACTGCTGCCTTAGGGGTACGTAGGAGAACAACTTTTATGGTGTCTCCTAAAATATTAAGTGTTGGAATTAAGTCATGCTTTAAAGATTGTTTCTATCCATTGAACCTCCTTCATGAAGTTGCTAATCACATAGGTTGGGTTACTTCCTTAGGGCTTAGCCCATCCCCCTCAACATATAAATATGAATCTAGCCTTGCTAGTCTAGAGGCGATAACTCCTCGAGTTTATTAATAATATTTGCCTCAAAAGTCATAATAATTTTGAGCTTCTCCAGCTTCAAATTTCATATATCAGTTGATGAATGATTTTATCTATTACATGAATTATCTCATAATAAAGTCCATTTTTATTTATTGTGTGCCACAATTTTCCCTTTTAGGGTTCATCAAATAAATATTTTAAATTGGACTCATCATGCAAATATATCCAATTTTTCATCAAGGCAACATGGATCCATCAAGCAAATATGATCCTTATATTTTTTGAACCAAGGCAACATATTGAATCCATCAAATATATTTGTTACATGTAGTCAATAGCCATACTACTAGAAATTACAAATTTTCATAATCCGTAGCCTACTATTAGGAACTACACATTGTGGCCAGTGGTCTCACAATCAGTAGGAGTGACTAGTTTCTTTTCATTTTGTTTTCCTCATGATACGAACTTGAAATAAAATATTTTTCACCTTTTGAAATTCTTTATTTTTCTTTTCACAAATAAGTTAATTACCTTTTTAAAATAAAGAATTTGAAAACACACATATATCATTCCCTCACAATATAAATCTTCAGAAAGTCAAAACACAAATAATCATATTTTTTTTTCTAAGAGATATCTTCTTACTCACACTTCTAGAAAATTGAAAAATATTTCGAATATTTCTCTTTTCAAAAATGCGACACAACTTGATTTTACTTACAAATAACTCACTGCCATATTCCAATCTTCTGCTCCTTTTTTTCTTTTTTTTCTTTTTTTTTTTTTGAGTAAAAAAAGAAAGCTTTTATTATATATAATAAGAACAATACTGACCATCACAATCCAAATGTGATGACCCAAATTTTTGTTTTTCAAAAAAAATTAGTAAGTGCATAAATTAATTGAGCAATATTCGGATTTGACAACTATGAAAAATTTTGTGTGAAAATAGTTCGGTTTTGTAATTTTTTTTAAATAGTTGCCGTTCTCAGAAAGTTTTGAAAGCATATTGGATAAAAATTTCAGAATTTGTAGTTAGTTTATGAAAATTCGCGGACTGATTGGTGTTCAGATTAATTTATAGCGGAAATTGAAAATGAGTTTTGTGTGTTTGGACCATGACTTGAGATTACTTTGTTGAGTCTACTTGGATATATAATTGGGTGATGTTTAGCTTATGGGTGAGAATTTAATTCAAGTCCCATGACTTAGATTCAATTTAATTTAAACTTGTTTATGACTCATGTTTAACTGTTTGGTCCTTTTTAATTGTGTGATGAGTAGTGACAGCATTGGGTGTTGTGATTATTTGTTAAATATATGGTCATAATATATATTTTAGAGTTGAATTTATGGTGTGTGCCATACGGTGAAAAATTATATATTTTTGTAATCGTTAAAAAATTGGTGTATATTTCATAGTGAGCAAAAGATTATATTTTGTGATGTACAAAAATATTATATTTTTATGGTGAGAAAAAAATTATATCATTTTATAATTTATGTTACAAAATTTTAGATATATTATTACTATATATTTTGTATTGAATTGTGTGATATTAGGTTGGGTGCCATGGGGAAACGAACCCATGTGGGATTGTGTAGACACCCATTTTTACCGCCCTTAAGACTTGGGAACTACTGATGGTTTACTCGGTGATGAAGATGTGCAGTGAAAAGGGTCGATTTCTTTGGCAAGGAGAGAGAGAGATCCCAACTTCATACCCCTTTTGGACCAAAACTATCTTGATCAAAAGATTTTAGACCTTGAAACCCTCTCTTCCAAAATAGTTTGAAAAAGGTTCCTACGGTGTTCCAACGCTCGCATTTTGTTAAATGTCACGCTTTTCGGTAAACCGAGCATGGACAAAGTGGAAATGAATGAAAGAGAGATGAAATCTTGAAAAATCTTTCAAAAAACCTTGTTCGGGGGTTTGGAGTTGAAGAAAAGAAGAGTGGAGGGAAGAAACCTAGTTGAAGAAGAAGATGGGCATCAATCACTAAGAGAGAGTCGGGCGGCCCTCGCTACATCAGGCCTATCTATTTGCACACTTGGATTTCAGCTATGAGGCCACCACCTTTGGAAAGAAGACTTCCGGGGGCTTCATTTTGCACTCAAGAATC
This sequence comes from Camellia japonica, assembly GCA_030407325.1. Taxonomy (NCBI): domain Eukaryota; kingdom Viridiplantae; phylum Streptophyta; class Magnoliopsida; order Ericales; family Theaceae; genus Camellia; species Camellia japonica. Next base: position 149,178,243 of record JAPPVO010000031.1, read on the forward strand.
TCCTAAAGCCAAGTCCGGATGGGGGAGATATGGTTGGTTGAAGTAGGGCATCAATTCGGTTGGACCGAAATTGAGCGGCTTCACCAAAAAATTCATAACTTTTTTCACAGTTGGAATGTTGATGCGAGGTTTCCACCATTGGAAATCTTACTTACGGGGCTTCATTTTAGAGACAAGAATGACCTGAAAAGGAGTCCATATGAAGGAGTTATGATCGTTTGAAGTTGGACCTACAGAGCAGAATGTCCTATCGGCCACAATTATGTGTAGTCGGCCAAAAAAGTAGCAGATCGGCCATCACAAGTAGCAGGTCAGCACCAAAGATGGCCGGTCGGCCAAGAGTGACCCAAATTCATTTGTTTTGAAGATATTTCTCCTCCAGCTGTTTCCAGCTTGCTCCAGCTGTCCCAATTCAGATATTTTCCACCAAACTTGATATTTTGCTATATATGAGAGCCTTATATCTCATATTCAAGGGGTTAGAGAATTTTGGGAGGCTTAGAGAATTTTGGGAGCCTCTCTCTCTAAAAAGTCCTCTCTCTCTAGAAATTTCAAAGCTAAATCTCTGCCTCTCTCTCTATAGTTCACTCTCTCTTGCCCCTTTTGTGCATAGAAGTGCATAGAAGTAGAGAAATACTTCTAGTTTGCCGAGGTATCCTTCATCAAAGTTGCATATCATTGGGCTGAGGTCCCTTGGAACTTATTTTAGGCTGTTGGAAGGTCATTTGAGCCAACAAAGTGGCTGTTTGCTGCTGTGCATCAAGAGGTATATTTCTCTCCCTTTTAGCTTGTCTTGCATACTAGCTTTGCCATAGTTTTCAACTACTTTGGGGCTGTTTTTGGGGTGGTCTTGAACTAAAAAAACCTTTGTTTTTCCTCTGTTTTTCAGTCCTAAAAGTGTTGGTTTGTGCCTTGGTTGGCTAGGCGGTTGTCCTCCCTTTTGCTCCTTGGCTTGTAAGGCCTTTTGAGCTAACTTTTAAACTTTTCAAACAACTTCTCTTTGGCCTTAAAACCACTGAATTCCAGAGGAATTTTAGTGGTGGAAAACTTGTTTTGAGGCTCAAAATAGGAGGGGGTGGTCCCCTCTTCTCTTGTCTTGTTAGCATGTGTTGATGGCCCTCCAAAAGAGCATGTGTTTCTACTTCTTGGAGGCTTTGTTTAGGCTCATTTTTGTGACTTTTTAGACCTTCCATAACTCTGTTTTTGGCTGTCTTGGTCACCTCTTGCATGCTTATTGCACTTGTAGTGTAATCCTCCTTGTGGCCTTACAAAGTAGCATGCTCTTGTGGTTTTAATTAGCTTAGTTCAAGCATGTTTTTGGTGTTATTTTGGAATGTTATAACTCTGATTTTGATTGGTGGACTCACCTCTTGCATGCTTTATACACTTGTAGTGTAATCCTTGCTCACTAGCCTAGTATACTTGGTGTTTTGGCCCATCATTCTAGCTTGTCTTGGCTATACTCCATGCATGTTTTGGTACTATTTTGACATGCTTTTGGAATATTTTGAGTGTTCTTGGCCTTTTGGGGCTTGCTTTGTATAGCTATGGCATAGAGGGCTTCACCAGTCTTGAGTTTTGAGACCACTAGCATGCTATATTTGTGATGTTTGCATACCTTGGCATCTTTTGGCATGGTATTTTAGAGCTTATATATTTGTCATACTCTATGTTTATCACTCCTTCAATGTGTTTGAGAGTTGCACCTTTATGCCTTGTTTGTGAGCCATTGCATGAGCGTGCATTTCTCGCCTTTCATGCTATCATTTCAGATCATTCTAGCCACTGTTTTGGCCTGCTATAGCTCTGTTTTGGGCTGGTTTAATAATTTGAGCATTGTATGGCATGCTTCTAGTGTAATACACTTCACTAGCTTTGGCGTTCTTAGCTCTAAGAATATCTTGCATGCATCGTTTTCATGTTTCAATGTCATTTAGCATACTATTTCAGTGCTAGAATATATGTCATTGCATCCCATTCTTCATTTGTCATATCACTTTGAAATAGGTTTTAAGCCCTTTGTTGGTTTGAGCATGAAATCAAGGCGTTCATGCCTAATGGTTTTAGCCTTCTCTTGAAGGTTTCTACTAGCCAATGGCATGATGCTTCTTTCATGTTCAAGATGCTTGTGGCTTAGTCTGTCTTTCCATTTAAAGGACTTCTCACTTTTGGACTTAACCGGTTAAAGGATTAATTGGTAATCTAAAATGAGTAAAGAAATTGAATTGAAGTAAAACATGCCAAGATAACATGTTTGTGTTGCATTGCATGTGTTTGGATCGGACGTTAATCCAAACACAAGAAAAGAGAGACGTTTCATACTCAAAGTGATGAAACGTGCCTCATTCCATAGGTCACCAATATCTTTGATCATGCATGATAAGGTGGAGGTTCATCGAGTCCTTATGTGTTATTTGTGTGCATTCATTGACATTGACTTGTCCAACTTAACCTCTTTGGCCATCATGCATTGAGATGCGTGATTGATGGCTCGAGAATCGAGCACTACACTCCTTTGAACTTAAGACATGATAAGGAGTGTGGTTGCACACACATTTTCTTGCAAATACACTGCCATGCCTCTATTTGTGCTATGTTGCAGCAAAAGGAGAAATTGCAGGAAGCAGTGGCTGACCGGCCACAAAGTCTGCCAATCGGCTATCAAAAGTGACCGATGACCATTATCTTTTGCCGATGGACATCCCTCTCAGCCGACCATCCCTCAGTATGTTCCTAAGGTGGGTCAGAATCATTTGGGAAGTTGTCACAATTTTCAGAAGTCCAAAAGATTGCAAACAGAGGCATTTAGAGGCAAGGTAGTGGATTTTCGGGAGGACGCCAACGAGCATGCATGTCTCCCTTGCCCGCAAGGCCATTTCACTACTTATGATTAGTCTGCGCGATTAGTCATTCAATTCATTGTGTGATATCTTAACTAGCTTAGTATAGCTATTTATTTCAATTCGGTTTTGTAATAATTAATTGGCTCAGCATAGTTAATTAGTTGATTTGTAGTAAGTAGCTTAGCTTAGTGTAGCTAGCTTAGCTTATTTACTTGGACCTTCCGTCAAGAGGGCACAACTGTTGTAATAAGTGTGCGTGTATGTGATGCATGTCTTCCAACCCCACGTCTTTCTCCCTTTTATTTACCAGCTTTTGATGGTTAGTTTTAGAGCATGTTTCAATTAGCATACTTATGCTTTGCATGTACCAGGCTCCGCGCATCATTCAAACTGCATTATATTTCAATACCTATTTGAATACACGTATCAATTGTCGCATTCATATGCCATCTTAGAATAGCCGAGCCTATCTTAGTTGCGTTTTTGTATATGTTGCATTAGGCAGTCTTAACATAGCTAGGATCATGCATTGATTACTAACTAGCTTCTGTTTTAGCTCGGAGTACACTGTGAGTGTTTACGCTTTAGCATCCTTGCATGTGTGCAAGTGAGTGCCATGATAGCATGCTTGCCATGAGGATAACTGCTTAAGTGTTTAACTGTCTGAATGCCTGTGGGCGGAGGCTTGATTGCCTGAATTGGAACAACTTGATGATTATGAGTTTTAAGCCTACTTGAAGTGGCAAAATCCTGTTTTTCTAAGCCCACTTGAGGGTGACAAATCCACGTCTTAGCCTACTTGCGAGTAGCACTTTCAAAACCACTTTCAAAAACAAACATAAGTTGTTTTGTTCCAATTCTTGCGATTGAGTCTATACTTTTATACTGTGCGCATCACATAGTAAGCTAGCTAATAAACCAGAATAAGAACACGTGTGTTTTAAAAAACAACATATCATATTAGTAGAGACCGATCTTTGATTGGGTGAGTGAGGGTGCTCATTTCAGGACCTTCCCCTCTCATACCTGTAGACACCCCATTTTTGACCATCCTCAAGACTTGGACGTCATCGTTTGAACACTCGATGATTATTCATGTTCATGTTCGTCTTGCGTTCTCAGAGGTTTTGGCCGCGCGCCTTGCCTCTAGACCTCGCGACTTGTTTGTTTTGTGCTTGGTTGTAGACCAAACACTTGTGTGATTGCTTCTAAGGGCAAGGAATGGCTTGTCGGCCATCCCCACACCTCACCGGCCATGGCCTAAGGCCACCACCCCTATTTTCTTGCTACCGGCCAAAGGTGTTGGCCAGTCGGCATTGTTTTTGGTCGGCCGGCCATTGTTTTGAACAGTCGGCCACTTTTTCTGGCCGAGACCTTTTCTTGGGGAGGCTTGACCCTTCTGAACCTTTGGTTTAGCTTCTTGTGGGAGGCTTGACCCTTTTGAACCTTTGGTTTAGCTTCTTGGGGGAGGCTTGACCCTTTTGAACCTTTGCCTAGCTTCTCCAAGAAGCTTGAACCTTTTGCTCCAAGCTTCTAAGAGAAGCTTGAACCTTTCTTAGCTTCTTGAGGAAGCTTGACCCCTTTGCTCTAGCTTCCTCAAGAAGCTTGATCCTTTTTGCTTTAGCTTCTAAGAGAAGCTTGGCCCTTTTGCTCAAGCTTCTAAGAGAAGCTTGGACCTTTGTTCTTCTATAAGAGACAGCCTCTCCCTCATTAGAAAAGGTCAAGATTTTTGGCCAAGGCTCCATACACATATATCTCTCTATATCTCCTCCATTTTAGCTCAAAAGTGTAAGGTTCTTGGCCCCATTGCACTACAACTCTGAGCCTAACCCTTCCACCTTCGGTCTAAGCATCTTGCAGGCCATTTTTATAGGTTAAGGGACTGGTTTTTGGGTCCAGAGCTGCTGGAGTTTTCGGCTACAAGGGTAACACTCCTTTTCTCTCTTTTATTTCCCATTTTTGCACAAGCTTTTAGCCTATCTTGCATGTTGTTTTGAGCTTAGTGTATACCTGATAAAAGTTCTAACTTTGCATGCTTTTGATCTTTGCTTAAGGTCACTTTTGTGTTTGGGGTTGTTTACCCCCTCTTAGGCCTTGTTTGTCCTCTTTTTTGGGCCTTTTTTGTGAGCTTCGGGACCACCTTGTATTGGCCTTCTCACCACTGAAATCCAAAGGGATTTTAGTGGTGGGAATGGTGTTTTGAGGTCCTAAGAAGGAGAGGGCCATCCCCTCTCCTTGTTGTCTTGTTTGTTGGCATTTTTGGCCTTACAAAGGAGCCCCTATTTGGACACTTCTTGAGCATATTTCAGGCTATTTTTAGTGAGTTTTAAGACCTGCATAGGCTCTGTCCAGAGCCCTTTTTTCCATTTTAAGTGTTCATCTTGCATGTGTAGAACAACCCTCTTTATAGCCTATCAAAGGAGCATATCATTCTTGCATGCATTGACTAAGTTTCAGTGGGTTTTTGGTCATATTTTAGCATGGCATACTTCTATTTTTGGTTGGTTTGGTGACCTCTCATGTGCTTCACATAGTTGTAGTGCAAATCATGGTTCACTAGCTTGTTTTGTATGATGTTTTGGCCACCTTTCCTAGCATATTTTGGCCATGCCTTAAACTGATTTTGTGCATATTTTGGACTGCCTTAGCTCTGTTTTTGGGTCTCATGGTTGAATGATGCTTGTTTTGCATGCTTGTAGTTCAATATCCTTGCTTAACTTTGAGTTTTGAGGTCCATCGCATGCATATACTGTGGTGTTTTCATGTTTTGGGGCCATTGTATATCATATTTTAGAGCTTATATATATGCCATATTCCCATGTTTTCCACTCTTTAAATGCGTTTGAGAGTTGTGCATAAATGCCTCGTTTTCGGACCATTGCATGAGCTTCATTCCTATGCATTTTGAGCCACCATTTTAGACTATTTTCCCACTGTCTTGGACCTGCATAGGGACTGTTTGGGGCTGGTTTAGCCATTTGTGCATTGCTTTGCATAGCTATGGTGTAATGCACTTCACTAGTTTCGGTATTTGGGCCACCCTGCATGCATTGAGTGAGGTGTTTGCATGTTTCGGGACCATCTTGCATGTCATTTCAGAGCTGGAAAATGTCCCATTGTACGCTATATTTCATCCCCGCCATGCCTTGGTAGAGTTGAATGTTATGCCCTAGGTTTGGTCCCTTGCATTCTTGCATGTTTGCATGTGTGTCATTACTTTGTTTTCATCATGTTTGGCCACTGATTTGAGTGTGGCTGAGGCCCATTCATTTTAGTTTAAGTCCATCTTGCATTGTGTATGCCATATAGCCCATATTGTTGCATGATTGGTCATTACATTGTGTATGCCATGTTACAATGTGTTGTGCATGTTATGTTGTTAGCATTGTGAATGCCATGTCACTCCTTGCATTGTGTATGTTAGGTGGTTAGTTGCATTGAGCATGCCATAGTTCATATAGCATTGTGTGTGCCATATAGTCCATAGCATTGTATATGCTAGGTTGCATGTTTGGATATTTAGGTTGTATGCCTATTTCATATTGCTTGCTAGCATACTCATTTTGCATTAGTTTGTTTGCATGCTTAGGTTGCATAGCATTGAGCATGCATCCCTTACCACTTGATCAATCATGATAGAGGTTGGGGCCCTTTATGTGTTTTGTGCATTTCATTCCATATTGAGTTGCACACTTGGCTTCTTTGGCCATCATGCATTGAAATGCATGATTGATGGTCCGAGGGTCGAGTACCATACTCCCTTGAGTCTTAAACATGATAGGGAGAGTGGTGGTGCAAACATTGCTTTGAAAATGCTTTGCCATGCCTTATCTGTTCTCTACTATAGCAAAACAGGGTTCTGCAGGAATATATGGCCGACCGACCACATTCAGTGCCAGCCGGCCATGAATTGTTGGCCGAGAGCCTCACAACTAGTTGATGACCAGTTTCCCATGGCCGGTGGCCTTGCCTTTTGGCCGGTGACCTTCCACAGTGCACAGAAGGTGGTTCAGAAACATCCTGGAGACTTGTGCAGTTTTCAGAAGTGCAGAGCAGTATAAACAGTGGCAACATGAGTATGGCGATGGATTTCCGAGCGAAACCGAACATGCATGCATTCATCCCTCTTCCCGAGGCCTCTTTACTGCTTTCTTAGCTTAATTACTTCATTTAATTAGTTAAATGTTGTGTAATAATTAATTAGCTTGTTAGTTAGTTAATTTGTATTATTCTTTCGGACTCTCCGAGTGAGGGCACAATTGTAATAAGTGTGCATGTGTGTGATGTATGTCTTCTAACCCCACGTCTTTCGCCCTTTTATTTACCAGCTTATGATGGTTAGATTAGGGCAAGCTTCAATTAGCATACTTATGCTCGCATGTTTGCATCCATTCATCTCTCTTGCATGCACCGAGCTCGGCGCATCATACTAACTGCATAGTATTTCAATTCCAAGTTGAATACGTGTATCGAGTTGTCGCATTTCACATGCCCTTCTTAGGGTAGCCGAGCCTATCTTAGTTGCATTTTGCATGCGTTGCATTAGCCATTGCTAACATGAACTAGGATCATGCATGATTACTAACTAGTTTCTTGTTTTGGCTCGGAGTACACTGTGAGTGTTTATGCTTTAGCATCTTGCATGTATGTGAATGTTAACATGACAGCATGCTTGCCATGAGGCTAATTGCTTATGTGATATAACTGCCTGAATGCCTGTGGGTGAAGGTTGGATTGCTTGAATTGGAACAATTCATTGAAATCCGTGTTTTAGCCTACTTGCGAGTAGCAAACTTCAAAACATTTCCAAACAAACGGATATGCGATGCTTTGTTCCAAATTAGGCGATCGAGTCTATACTTGTGTGTTGTGTGCATCACCTAGTAATGCTAGCTAATTAATCGGAATAAGAGCGCATATGTTTTCAAAAACTAGTTATCATGTTTAGTACAGGCCGATCTTTGATCGGGCGAGCGGGGGTGCTCATAGCTGACCTTCCCCAATCGTACCCAAGTTCCCGAGCTGAAGCAACTTTGGTGATGACGGACACGTGGCCTTAGGCAACGAGTCAGGGTTTCCTAAATTTCCCCAAAAATAAAATATTTAGGTGGCGACTCTGTATCTGGCAAAGCAGTCCATGTTTGGCACTTCTTTCTAAAAATCTGTTTTCCAAAACGATTTGCCGGATTTGGACTCTTTGGTGATTTATCAGTCTTGCATTGCACATTGCGAGATCAGATTAAGAACCGTGACAAACGAGTCCGAACTGTAGAAGCAGTAAAGCCTGAGGGTGCGCCCACAGTTTCTGGTGACTCTGCTGGGGAGTTAGAGAACTTGACTCGAACTCATGATATCTTGTTTTGACTACACTTATGTGTCTCTTTGCATTGCATTTGCATTGGTTCGCCTAGGACACCGTGTTTACCGTCTGCTATTCCTGAACGGTTTGCCGGAGGCTCGCTTTGAGAAGCGTGCCATAAGGCTGACCGGTTACTGTAGACGTCCCCGAACGCCCCGGGAGGATGAGTCCCGTTCTGTTCGCTTCGCGGGCCTACTATAGTTCGGACTCAATTTGTCACGGTTCTTAATCTGAACCACAGAGTCCAAATCCGGCAAATCGTTTTGAGAAAATAGATTTTTTAAAAGAAGTGCCAAACATGGACTGCTTTGCCAGATACAGAGTCGCCACCTAAATATTTTTTATGGGGAATTTAGAAAACCCTAACTCGGTGCCAAAGGCCACGTGTCCGTCATCACCAAAGTTGCCTCGGCTCGGGAACTTGGGTACGATTGGGGAAGGTCACTTCGTGAGCACGCCCTCTCGCCCGATCCAAAAATTGGCCTCTACTAACCATGATATCCTCTTTTGAAAACGTTATGTGTTCTTATTCCGGTTATTAGCCTAGATTTACTACGTTAGGCGCACAGCAAACAAGTATAGACCAAATCGCTTAAATTGGAACAAAACATTTCATGTTTGTGTTGAAAATGGTTTGCTACTCGCAAGTGGGCTAAAATATAGGTTTTGCCACCCTCGAGTGGGCTTAAAACTCACAATTTTAATACATTATTCCAACTTAGGTAATTTGACCTCCATCCACAGGCATTCAAACAATTATATCACATAAGCAGCTAGCCTCATGGTAATCATGCTATTATGGCAACATTCACACGCATGCGATATGCTAAAGCATAAAAGCTTACCTAGTACTCCAAGCCAAAACAGAAACTAGTTAGTAATCATATGCATGATCCTAGTTCATGTTAAGATGGCTAATGCAACATATGCAAAATGCAACTATAATAGGCTCGGCTATCCTAAAGATGGCATGTGAAATGCTGCAACTAACAAGTACTCAACTTGGAATTGAAATACAAGTGCAGTTAGCATGATGTGCCGAGCCCGATGCATGTAAGACAAATGTATGGATGCACGCATGCATAGCATAAGGTATGCTAATTTAAATATGCCTTAGTCTACCATCATAAGCAGGTAAATAAAAGGGAAGAAAGACGTGGGGTTAGAAGACATACATACATGCACGCACACTTATTACACATTTGCCCTCGCTCGGAGGGTCCGAAAGAATATACAGGCCAAATAACAAATCAACTATCCTAGCTAATTAATTATTACAGACCCTTAATTATTTAACAAAAATAAATGCAGAAAGAAGGTGGCCGCAGCCCTGCCTCGGGATGCGGGAATGATGCATGCTCGATCCATCTCGCCCGGAAACTCGCTGCCATAGCACTACTGCCTCTGTTAACACTGCCCTACTCCTCTAAGGACTGCCAAAGTCCAAGGGTATGCTTTATGGATGCCGGGGAATACCACCGACCAAAGAGAGGAACCACCGGCCACCTTTTTATCTATCGGCCACAGATTCCTGGCCGGTCGGCACTGTATTTAGCCGACCGGCCAAAGCTTCCTGCAGAACCTGCAATTGACAGCAGCAAAGGGCAAGCAGTGTATGGCATGGAATTTTCAGGCAAATGTATGCACGGACACACTCCCTATCATGTAATGGACTCAAGGGAGTGTGACCCTCGACCCTCGGGCCATTAATCACGCATTTCAATGCATGATGGCCCAAAAGCCAAGTGTGCAACTTCGATATCAAATGCAATGCAAGCACAAAACACATCAAAGGGCCCCAACCCCTATCATGATTGATCAAGAGGCAAGGGATGCATGCTCAATGAAATGCAACCTAGGCATGGAGGCTAAGTATGCAACATGAACATTCAAATGAGCAATGTATACTAGGCACGCAACCTAAACATGTAAGCAAACATGGAATGCAATAACATGCGATGATGGACTTAAACTAACATGGATAGCTCGCAAGCATGCCAAAATCAGTGGCCATTAGATGAAAATGAGACACTCGAAATGCGTGCACACGTGCACACAAACCGAGGACCGAACCTAAGGCATCAAATGCCACTCTACTAAAGCATGGCAAGGCATGGAACATGGTATGCAAACATGCAAACTTTAGTACTAAATCATGATGCTAAACAGCCTCGAAGCATGGAACCATGGCACCCGATGCATGAGATGAATCCCGAAACATAAAACTAGGCACATGTATTGACCTATAGCTATACAAAGCATGCATTTTTTGATCATGAAGCATGAAGACAGAACCAAGGCAGTTCCAAAATATGCACATTTCTAGTTCAAAGTGTGGCCAAAAAGTGCTAGTAAGATGGATTAAAATAGCATGCAAATTTGACTAGTAAACATGGTTTACATGGCAAGTGTATGAAGGAAGTGAGAACTCATCAAACCAGCAAAAATCAGTGAACTAAACATGTGAAAATATGCCCAAATAACCTCTGAAATGAAGCCAAAACATGCAAAAATGATGAGCTCCTTTAGAGGGCTATACAAGGGGTTATTAAGCACATACAAGATGGACACTCAACAAATCCAAACCAACTCTGGAAATGGCCTATAGGGGTCCTAAAACCCACTGAAAAATGCCTGAACTGAGCTCAAGAAGTGTGCAAATATAGGCCCCTTTGTAAGGCCAAAAAAGGCATCAAACATGACAACAAGGAGAGGGGATGGCCCTCTCCTTCTTAGGACCTTAAAACACCATCCTCACCACTGAAATCCCTCAAGATTTCAGTGGTGAGGAGGCCCAAACAAGGTGGTCCCAGAGCTCACTAAAAATGCACAAAAAAGAGGCCAAACAAGGCCTAAGAGGGGGTAGACAACCCCAAACACAAAAGTGTTCTTGAACAAACTTAAAAAGGAACTAAAAACAAGAATTTTTCAAGTTATATACAAAGCTTAAATCAGCATGCAAAAGAGGTCAAAAGCTAATGCAAGGTTGGGAAAAATAAAGCAAAAGTGTTACCTTTGAAGAACACTTCAAGAACAGCAAGTGCAGCCCTCCTCTTCTAATCAAAACCACCTCAAAACCTCAAGAACAAACCCTCAAGACCTCCCAAGTCGGAGTATGGTGTAATGGTGTGTGTCTTAGTGCAAAACTAAGAAGAAATCACCCTTTTAGGTCACAAAACACACACAAAAGAGGAGAGAGAGGGAAATATAGAGAGAGAGGATATATATATATCAGATATGTATGTATTAGGGCTGGTTTTTGCTCAACCAAGACAAAAGAGGGGATGGGTTTCTCTTATAGAGCAAGGAAATGGCATAAAGCTTCTCAAAGAAGCTATACAAAAGGGTCAAAGGGACCAAGCTTCTAAGAGAAGCTAATGCAAAGGTGCAAGCTTCTTGAGGAAGCCAAGACAAGGGGTCAAGGCTTCCTCAAGAAGCCTTGAGCAAAGGGTGCAAAAAAAGGGGTCAAGGGCTCAAAACAACCACCTATATGCACGGGGGAGTGGGTTGGTGCATTCCAGCTGGCACAGCTGGCATGCACCATGCTTGAAGGGTGCAAAAGGGTCATATCGGCCATGAAAGGAGGTCATCGGCCAAATAAATGGCCGGTCGGCACAATATTTGGCCGACCTGCTATTTTCTCTGGCCGGTCGGCTAAATGGATGCCCGGTAGGTGGCCGGTAAGGCCAAAAAGTGGCCGGTGGGTGTCCAGATTGAAGCCCCGGAAGTTATCTTTCCAATGCCACAAACCTTGCAATAAAATTCCTCCTGTTCAAAAAGTTATTCCCTTTTTGGTGAAGCCGCGCAGATTCGATCCAACCGGGATGATGCCCAACTTCAACCAATCATATCTCCCCCTCCCGGATTTGGCTTTAGGAGATTCTTGAGTGCAAAATGAAGCCCCGGAAGTAAGCTTTCCAACGGTGGTGGCCTCATAGCTAAAATCCAAGTATATAGACAGATAGGCTTGATTTAGCGAGGACTGCTCGTCCCTCTCTTAGCGATTCTTGCCTATCTTCTTCTCCAACTTGGTTTCTTCTCTCCTTCCCCTTCTCTCCACCAAGTAAACCATCAGTAACGCCCAAGTCTTAAGGGCGGTCAAAAATGGGGTGTCTATAGTTACGGTGCCTGCCACGATGGGAACACAAACCCTGGTTATTACCGGGGCACCCTCTTTGACCATTCGACCTAGTGCATATTCGGATCCATAGGGACCGTTCCAAACTAGGACAGGTTGCTTACCCGATTATAGGTTGTTTGAAACCGCTGCATGCGTAGTGAAACCCTAGTTCTTGACGAAAATAGGACAGGGAAAGCCTACCCCAACATAGGGGTGTTTTGGCTCTCACTTGATTGCTATGTGCTTTTGGAGTGCGTCTCTACAGGAATGCATGTATCAGTTTGCAAGTCTGAGTATCAGGCCCGCGGGCATCAGTATTCGGTGGAATCAGTTTTACCTGAGGGTATTAGTTTATAGGAAGAATTTTGGGTAGAATTCAGTAGAAAGCACGGTCATTCAGCTTTGCTCATATCTGTTTTGGTGAATCAGGCTGAGGTGCTGTCTATTTTCTCTTTTGCTAAGTAGTCTTGGAACCATAGCTCCAGAAGGGTCTGATATCCCTCGACTACTCTGGACCTGTGTTGTTATGTGATCGGGGGATGAACCACCTGCGGATGGCGCTCGATTTACTCTAGATGTGGTGTATGGCACGCACTGTTTTGAGCATTTTGCGAATGCTAGCTTTTGTACTTTCTGCGTTAGGTATTGGGTCAGTCTTGTTATATTGTATTGAGTCAGTTCTTTTGTACTGGGTCAGTCGAGTCAGTCATGTTGTATCGAGTCTGTCTTGTTGTGTCAGAGTTGGGTGATTCCGGGGATGTTACCTCAGGCATCACCATTTTGTTTCGTGTCTGTCTTTTTACTTTCTTTTTGAGTCTGTTTATGCCGTGGAGCCAGTTACACCGACAGATCTGAATGAAACATCAGTGATTTTCACACTTTTGTGTTTGCTTCTGCTTTGAACCTGTTCTGCCAACAAGTTTGGAATGAAATGGCGGAGCATCCTACCTGCTCTCCTGCACCTTTAAATCATTGCATTGACCTAAGTTTTTCAAAACCTTTTGAACACTGCGGTGAAAACAAAGAGGAAGGAATTCCTCGGGTTTTGCAAAATTTGAACAACTGAGAGAAAGAGAGGCGTGCTAAACCCTGAATGAATGAGATCATGCTTGTTAGTGTGAGTACTGAGAAGGATCCTGGCTTGATCCAGATTGGTTCTACCTTGTCTTCTGCGCGAGCAATTAGTCGCTTTCTTAAAAGTTTTCAAAAAATGTTTTGCGCGGTCCTGCGAAGACCTGTGTGGAATCACTCTTGAGATTGTGCAGCCTAGGATTGCTCTCAACCTCAAGATTCAACCCCTTTGCTCTCAAAACCTTGAACTTGGGTTCAGAATGTTCAACGGTCAACCACGATGAGAGGCCTGTATGGCCAGATTTGAAGCAGCTCTCGAATAAGAGGCACCAAAGTCAGATCAAGAAGATCAAATGTCGTCAAGAGAAGCTTGCAAAGCTAAATCAGAGGCGCCCCTCGAACTAGGGGCAAAAGAATTTCAAATGCGCTCGAAGAACGAGGAGTTGAGATGTTTCTCAAGCTAACGAAGGTCGGCAAGAATGCCAAATCCCAGAAGGGAAGAAAGAAGAAAGTTTGTGCTGAAGGACAACCGAGTTCCTATCCACAACACTAGGGGCAAATTCAACCCCTCATTGGATGGACTCTTATATCGTCAGCAAACAGCAGCCACTCTCATGGATTCAGAGGGCTTTGAGATCTCAAAACCATTTGACATAGACAAAGCTACACTTTTACCCTTGAGAGGCTCGCTGAGCCGAAAACCCGGAAGGGCGACTCAGGCAAAAGTTAGAGCAAAGGAAAAAAAAAAAAAAAGAAGAGAAAAATGCAAAGAAATCAAAAAAATGAAATGCAAAAAATGAAAAAGAATTGAAAAGAAATCAAAAGAAAAAGAAATAATTGAAAAGAAAAGAAAAACATAGCTCGCAAGGTTGAAAACCCGGAAGGGCGGCCTTGGCAAAAGTTAGAGGGCAAAAGGAGAGGTTAAACCCGAGTGTACCTTAACCACGAACTACGTAAGGCTTGATTCCCATCTTTGGGATACGTAGGCAACTTCATCCTGAAGTCCAGCCACAAACACTTTAAATTCGACTGTGCCCATGTGATGGTTCTGCTCATCTTCGTCTTCTCTGTATCCCAGAATGTGGTTATAATTGTCATTGTAAGGACTGGTTGCCACATGCTGCGGCACTATTCAGACTAGGGGCAACTTTCCGTTGCCATGAGTCGCCATTCAAACCTGGGGCAACTTTCCGTTGCCGTGGAGCTCTCTTCAAGCAAGGGGCAATTTTCCTTCGGGTCTGAGGTTGTGCATCTCAAGAATAAGTTTCGTGCTCGTTGAGCAGCGGTCGTTTGCAAAAACGGTTTTTGAGAATTTTTGCTGAGGTTGACTAATTCTCTCGAAAATTATCCCATTTTTTTTCAAAACTGGACCACATCTTGGACCTAAAAAAGGAAAATTTTTAGTGCTCATAGCCTAACTTGCATGATTTTGAATCAGAAAAGTCGAACAAGCATGTTAATCTAACTCTCATGTTGGTCAAAATTGTTTTAGCAGAATGTCAAAAACAAAAAATGGTCAAAATGATGAACTAGGGGCACAGTTGAGTCAGGTTTTTTGTTTTTTCCCCTTTATCAATGCAATTCCCAAGAAGGGCACTCTACCTGCCAGAAAAGGGCACAGCTGAAGCTGTCAGCGAAGGGCTGAAAGCTCTCTCACCCTCCAAGCAGCGAGGTATCAATTCAAGTGCGAAGCAT
The DNA here is from genome assembly GCA_030407325.1 of Camellia japonica. Taxonomy (NCBI): domain Eukaryota; kingdom Viridiplantae; phylum Streptophyta; class Magnoliopsida; order Ericales; family Theaceae; genus Camellia; species Camellia japonica. Next base: position 149,193,331 of record JAPPVO010000031.1, read on the forward strand.
GAACTGGAATGGATCAAGATATTCCACTCCCTCATCTGGACAGATCTGATCACGTCCAAACTCCCCAGCAGAGCATCGTCAACCGATGTCAACTGCAGATTTGCTACACACCCAGTTGTAGCACAACCCCTCTGTGGAAGAAGTTCACTGTTGTGAGCACAAGAAGAAGAATCTGGTAGAATACCAAGGGCAAGAGCCCACAACTTTCTGCTTATCCATCAACCGCCCAGGGGAGGGATAAAAAAATGAGAGATTAAAGAATAGAGAGGTGTGCGCTGAGAGAAAAAGTGAGAAAGTGGCTTTTTCAGAAAAAACAGAGCCTGAGGGCCGAGTGATGTGAGATCACAAACGAGAAAGGGTGGGAAACAATACCCTGAGAAATTGGCTCCTCGTGCACTGAGAGGTCTCTTGTCTTTGTAACACGTCTGTGTGTCGTGTCTTTTGTTTTGTTTGTCTCGATTCTTGCTTTGAGTCGTTCCGAGCGTGTCTCGATGTGTTTAGGTTGTTTACCTTTCGTTTTCCGTTGTTGAGTCTTTTTCTCTATGTTCAGTGGTGGGCTCAATACCCGGTTAAGAATCCCTTTCTCATTTCTCGATTTCAATTTCAAATCGTTTTGTGCTCAGAGTGCCGTGTCATTCTCCACATTTGTGCAAAACAAGATTTTGTTCTTTCAAAAACCGCAGGGTTCAACCCGGGTCATGTGGGAACAGTAAAACCAGGACCTATCTGAAGCTATATGGGTTCCGGACTGCAAAGCAAAGCAAAGAGGGAAAATGTCGGGCATCTAAGTTTGTTTCAACTTCAGTAAGTTCCATCATTGCATTCCGAATATGCCTCTTTAAGCCTTGTCAATGCTCCGAAGTATGAGTGCACCTCTACCTCAAGCTCAAGCTCAAGCCTGCTTCAAGTCAGAATGACAGTCCAAGCAGCACATGTGGTTTTCACATGCAGATGTTATCTCTCGCCAATATAGACAGAGTATCCCCTTTTGAGCTGAGCGTGTTGCAAAGCCCTCCGAGAGGTAAATCGGAGGCACCAGAGTACATGTTTGATGCCCCTCTATTGCATAGAATGTGCACTATCATATGCACTTCTGTTACATGCGTGCCGCACATCGTTATGATTCATGCATAGAATATGCTTGCTCTCAATTCTGCATAGAATATGCTTTCAATATTGCATAGAATATGCTTTCCGTGTTGCATAGAAAATGCCCCCTTACTTGCACAGAAGATGCATTTTATCGCACTTCTTTGTGCACCTTCCTCGCACTTTCTTGTGCATTGTATCTCTCTCGCACTGTCTTGTGCATTTTCACATTTCGTATCATTCGCACTGTCTTGTGCACTCGCGTTGTCTAACGCATCGCGCTGTCTAGCGCATCGCACCATCTTGTGCATTCGCACTATCATGTGCACTCGCGTTGTCTAAATGCATCGCGCTGTCTAGCGCATCGCACTATCTTGTGCATTCGCACTGTCTTGTGCACTCGCGTTGTCTAACGCATCGCGCTACCTAGTGCATCGCACTATCTTGTGCATTCGCACTGTCTTGTGCACTCGCGTTGTCTAACGCATCGCGCTGTCTAGCGCATCGCACTATCTTGTGCATTCGCACTGTCTGGTGCACTCGCGTTGTCTAACGCATCATGCTGCCTAGCGCATCGCACTATCTTGTGCATTCGCACTATCTTGTGCATTCGCACTGTCTAGTGCACTCGCGTTGTCTAACGCATCGCGCTGTCTAGCGCATCGTACTGCTTTGTGCAATTTATCACTCGCGCTCTCTTACGCACCTACATCGCACTGTTTTGTGCATCTCATTGCATTTTGCATGCATTTCATTATCGCGCTATTTTGCGCATTGCGCTATCTTGCGCACCTCATCTGCACTCGTTAGTGCATTGCATTTTCATTCGCGCTGTTTTGCGCATCGCACTGTTTTGTGCATTACATTGTTTTATTTGCGCTATCTTGAGCATCCCACCTGCACTTGCATCGCATTGTATTACATTCGCGTTGTCCTGCGCAGTCTGTAATGACCCCAAAATGCGTAGAGGAAGTCATCCTTATTTAATATGGGGTTAACGTGGTTTAAATCAATTATATCTATTGGAATTGACGACCTTTACTGTAACGATCTGAAATTTTTCCTTCCGCTCGAGCGGGGGAGTTGGCGCTCGAGCGGACTTTTGGGGTTTTCAGTAATTTTGCAGGCGGACTGAAATTCTGGGAGTGGTGATTTTCCGCTCGAGCGTAGAAATGGTCGCTCGAGCGGACGACTTTATTGGTCTTCGCGCTCGAGCGCAAGGTTGGGCGCTCGAGCGGGTCGCCTGGTTAAGTTTGAACTTCTGAGGCACGTGGGCTCATTTTTGACATTCTTATTAATGTATTTGGAATGTTCTTATCCTATTTTGGGGTATTGATTGAGGTGGTGGTATGATGGTAAAGTAAGATTGGACCAAAGAATATAATTCGGATAGTTATTCTACGATCATTCGTCATTCATTTGTCCTTTTCTTTTTTGACACTTTGAATTTGGATGTGAGGTTAGAACCATTGGAAAGCTTATTTCTGGGGGTTCAATTCGGACACAAGAACGACCTAAAACGGAGTCCGGATGGGAGAGTTATACTTGTTTGAAGTTTTGAAATCTGTGCTGGAAACAGGTACGCTCGAGCGGGAAGATAGACGCTCGAGCGGGTTTTACGGGTCAGCAGCTTAAAAACGGGATTTTTGGATCATTTCATATATTTTCTTCTTCCCTCTTCCTTCCTCTCTTCCTAGGTCCGAAAACCTAACCCTCAAACCTTTGATTTCAGCCATTCTCACCAACAAGCCACCATGGATTGTGCATCAAGGATGAAGAAGAAGGGAAGATCAACATTTCCAACCGATTAGATTGTGGGATTTTCGAGAGGACGCTTTTGACCTAGCTTCTTTGCTTCCAATCTTGAGGTAGGGGGTTCTCTTAGCCTTGAATGTTTATGATTCAAAGTGATTTTGTTGACACTTTGGGATTTTGTTGACATTTTGGAATTTTGAGTTGATTATGGGTTAGAAACATTAATAGCTTGTTGTTGATTCACAAATGGGGCTTCTACTCCAATTTTCAAAGGATGTTGAATGTTTTTAGCATATTGATCTATAGTAATTGTTGATTTGAAGATTTAACTAAGAAATGAGGAAAACCCCCAATTTTCTTTAAAACCCTAGGTTGATTAATGATGATAACCAATGATTTGGCCCAAATTGAAAGTAGAATAATGAAATTGAGGTATTGAATTATATGTGTTCAAGTTTAATTGGAATTTAGAAATGTTTGAAAATTATGTTTAAAATTTGCGAATGAACTTTATTATGAACATTGTAATTTATGCTATAATGTGAAGGGAAAATTGGGGAAATAATCTATTAATGATATGAATGATATGAACTCAGTTTTGGAATGTTGAAATGGGATTCAAGGATTTATTTTGAATTATGTTAAATTACAAATGGTGTTGATGAACTAAATGTTGAAATTATGTTGTGTTGAATAATGTTGAATTGAATGTTGTTGTACTATGATGAATTGTGTTTGAATTATTATGAATTGTGTAAGGTCAGCTACAGGGGCGGACCAAGCATTTGAACACTGTGAGTAATAGTACGGAAATGTACATTTTATTTACCATTGATAATTATTGTCACTAATGCTCTGCTCCTCGTAAGTGATACATGAACATTTATGACAATTGGAAGTCAATGTGAATGTTGAAAGATTGGCATACATCGGTATGACTTTAAAATCATTATGTCCTGTCAATAGTTAATAAATGGAACTATGGTATTCCGATATCTTTGGAATCATTCAATCGGTAAAATGTGTTTACCTTTCGTTAATACTTATCGAGAACGTTCTGGTAAACTTAAGTTAACTGCATTAACTCAGGTGAATGATGCAATGGTTACCAGTAATACTCTGTTAATTGTAGGTCAACCATATTAACATATATGAACGATTAAATAAAGGTGTATGTTACTGATTAATAACTCAAGTGAACCATGTCATTTCTTAATGAATAAAGAGACTTTGTGTTCATCTTCGAAGAATCAGAATACTTGGAAAGTTATGTAAATCCATATGAACTCAAAGCTATTCAGAACCTACGACATGAATGCAAAAGTTTAACATCATTATGTGACCACATAAGAATGTGAATTATTCTATTTTGTTAAGCGCACGATAATGACATGATATAACAAGAAATGCTTTATTTTCTGATATATTACGTTGTGAATTAATGAATGGTTATCCATATATGTAAAAGTATTCATGGCATCCTTGGCACAAGGCCCTTACCCGGGGGTAATAATACCGTGGTTTAAGTATGTTACAAGATATCTCTTGCCATCGACGGTCTTGTACGGATGGTACCACCGACGGTCTTGTACGGGTGGATTATGTTTTGCCATCGACGGTCTTGTACGAATGGTACCACCGACGGTCTTGTACGAGTGGGTTATGATCAAGCATAATTAAGAATATGTATGAATATGTTTCTATTTAGTTAACATGATGTGAATTGATCGGTCTTTAAGACGATTTTTAGTATGAAACAAAGTGCTGCACGGAACTAAGTGCTGCAATGCGAGTCACCTCTAGAATCCGTACGGGTCACCTCTTGAGTCCATATATACATGAACGGGGCTTAAAGCCAATTTGGGCCTATGGCCATTTCGTATAAGTTATTATGATATGAAACAAAGTGCTACACGGAACTAAGTGCTACAACGTGAGTCACCTCTAGAATCCGTGTGAGACACCTCTTGGGTTCATACATGTATGCTCAAGGGCTATATGTTAATATGTTCAAGGGCTATTGCCATTCTGATAAGGGCTTAATGTCGTTCTGTTAAAGAGCTCAATGCCACTCTGTTCAAGGGTTTGAAGCCATTTTAGTTAAAAAGGGGCCTAAGGCCGTTATGACATTAGTACAGAATCCGATTAACTACCTGTCTTCTATATTATATACGCTCTGCCTTGTATTATAATTCAAGTTGAACATTGAGTTATTCAAGTACTATTATTCACTGAGGTTATCTCACTCTGTATTTTGTCTGATTCCGTAGGTCATACGTTTGGAGGTCAGCCACAGCTCTTAATGCCGTCTCCCTTTGTCAGCCTCTGTGTGTTCAAGCATTTGGGTGAAGTCTACCCGTTTTGTGAAGTTTTGGCTTACATTCTGATTGTCTATAATATGTTGGAAATTCTAATTTTGTTTTTGTTATACGCCCAATCAAGGGGCGGGGTTGTATATGTGTATGTAATATTATTATCTATCTGTTTGTGATCCTGGCATGATAGTGGTCGCTCAATGGATGTAGCTCTTTTCTTGCATGTTATTATATAGAATTTATGCTTCCATTCAGGCCCCATATGTTATATATAACAGGTTAAGTGTCCGTTTCTGAAGTGGTCATGCCCAAACTTCTAGGGGCGGGTTTGGGGTGTGACACAGTCTACCTGCACTTGTTAGTGCATTGCGTTGTTACGCACTTTAACCTGCATTGTCGTACATTCCAATAACTTGCATTGCCATGCATTTCCTTACATGCATTATCATGCATACCACCTGCATTGTCGTGCACTCTTCACTTGCGTCGACACGCATGTTTCGCCTCCACCTGCATTGACACGCATGTTTCGCTTCCACCCGCATTGTCATGCATTCTTCACCTGCGTCGACACGCATGTTTCGCTTCGACCTGCATTGTCATGCACTCTTCACTTGCGTCGACACGCATGTTTCGCTTCCATTTGCATCGCCATGCATTTCTCTATCTTGCATTGTCATGCATATCTCATTTGCATTTTCATGCATTTCTCTACTGCATCATCTAGTATGTATATTGCATTGTACATAGCATACATTACATACATTCATTGTATATATCGCATTGTAGTTTGCATGCATTTGCTGCATTATCCATCTATCGCTTGCGCCTTTCCGAGTTGAGCTTGGTCTAGTATGTGCCCATACTTTTCACGTTGAAGCACAGTTATGATATTATGTGTACGCACCTAGTGTTGTGGGTGACGGCACCATTTCCGTGTTAAACGTGGTTTGTATGTGTCCATGCCTTTCCTAGGCAAGATACGGTTTGGCCGCATGCCTTACCCATTGCATATAAAATATATCGCATTGTAGATTGCATGCATTTGCTGCATTATTCCATTTATGGCTTGCACCTTTCCATGTTGAGCTTGGTCTAGTATGTATCCATACTTTTCACGTTGAAGCACGGTTATGATATTATGTGTACGCACCTAGTGTTGTGGGTGACGGCACCGTTTCCGTGTTAAATGCGGTTTGTATGTGTCCATGCCTTTCCTAGGCAAGATACGGTTTGGCCGCATGCTATTCCATTCTATTGCATATAGAATATATTGCATTGTAGTTTGCATGCATTTATTGCATTATCCACCCACGTTGTTTCGCATTCTTAGGTTGCATTTGCTGCATCCTCCCGTCCACCCGCGTTGTTTCGCATTCTTAGGTTGCATTGTCTTGCACCCTTCCATTCAAGTTCCTTTTATACACATTGCGTGCGTTGTCGTGTATTGCTTTACTTATATGTGTTCAAGTTCCTTTTATACACATTGCATGCATTGTCGCGTTATGCTTTAATTATATGTGTTCAAGTTTCTATACACATTGCATGCGTTATCGCGTTATGCTTTACTTATATGTGTTCAAGTTTCTTTACACATTGCACACGTTATCGCGTATGCTTTACTTATATGTGTTTATGTTTCAAATCGCATTGTTATGCGCACACTCGGGTTGCGTTGTTATGCACCCCTTTCACCTGCATTGTCATGCGCCCCCTCACTTGCGTTGTCACGCACCTTTCAATTGCATTGTTATGCATGTTTCTAACAATGTTGTACCTGTTAAGTTTCTTTCTCTTGCAGGCACGATATTGTATGTACGGTTCATTTGAAGTTGGCACGACCAGACGAACCGCACAGGTATTGTATTCTCCGTGTCAAACGTAGCGACAATTAAATAATTCTCTTACATCCTTTCTGCATTGTAATGTAGTTGGATTTGTGTTTGATTGCTTAAAACTGTTGCATGATTTGCTTCGTTACAGCTTTCTTTGCATTGATCATAAGTTATGCTCGACTTTGTGCATTATTTTGCATTTTGCCCCTGCCTTCGGGCGCATACCTTTGTCTGCAGCCTGTATGCTTTGTCTAAGTCTTCGGCCTTGTCAAAAATGGGTCGTCTCTGGACTTTGACATTCACTCCCGTCATTGTTATGACTTTCGAGTTCTGTCAAAGAGGGGCAACTTTAGACACCCCATTTTTGACCGTCCTCAAGACTTGGACGTCATCGTTTGAACCCTCGATGATTATCCATGTTCGTGTTCGCCTTGAGTTCTCAGAGGTTTTGGCTCGCGCCTTGCCTCAAGACCTATCGACTTGTTTGTTTTGTGCTTGGTTGTAGACCAAACACTTGTGTGATTGCCTCTAAGGGCAGGGAATGGCTTGTCGGCTATCCCCACACCTCACCGGCCATGGCCTGAGGCCACCAGCCCTGTTTTCTTGCTACCGGCCAAAGGTGTTGGCCGGTCGGCATTGTTTTTGGTCGGCCGGCCATTGTTTTGATCAATCGGCCACTTTTTCTGGCCGAGACCTTTTCTTGGGGAGGCTTGACCCTTCTGAACCATTGGTTTAGCTTCTTGTGGGAGGCTTGACCCTTTTGAACCTTTGGTTTAGCTTCTTGGGGGAGGCTTGACCCTTTTGAACGTTTGCCTAGCTTCTCTAAGAAGCTTGAACCTTTCTTAGCTTCTTGAGGAAGCTTGACCCCTTTGCTCTAGCTTCCTCAAAAAGCTTTACCCTTTTTGCTTTAGCTTCTAAGAGAAGCTTGGCCCTTTTGCTCAAGCTTCTAAGAGAAGCTTGGACCTTTGTTCTTCTATAAGAGAGAGCCTCTCCCTAATTAGAAAGGTTCAGATTTTTGGCCAAGGCTCCATACACATATATCTCTCTCTATATCTCCTCCATTTTAGCTCAAAAGTGTAAGGTTCTTGGCCCCATTGCACTACAACTCTTAGCCTAACCCTTCCACCTTTGGTCTAAGCATCTTGGAGGCCATTTTGAGAGGTTAGGGGACTGGTTTTTGGGTCCAGAGTTGTTGGAGTTCTCGGCTACAAGGGTAACACTCCTTTTCCCTCTTTTATTTCCCATTTTTGCACAAGCTTTTAGCCTATCTTGCATGCTGTTTTGAGCTTAGTGTATAACTGATAAAAGTTCTGATTTTGCATGCTTTTGATCTTTGCTTAAGGTCACTTTTGTGTTTAGGGTTGTTTACCCCCTCTTAGGCCTTGTTTGTCCTCTTTTTTGTGCCTTTTTTGTGAGCTTCGGGTCCACCTTGTATTGGCCTTCTCACCACTGAAATCCAGAAGGATTTCAGTGGTGGGGATGGTGTTTTGAGGTCCTAAGAAGGAGAGGGTCATCCCCTCTCCTTGTTGTCTTGTTTGTTGGCATTTTTGGCCTTACAAAGGAGCCCCTATTTGCACACTTCTTGAGCATATGTCAGACTATTTTTAGTGAGTTTTAAGACCTGCATAGGCTCTGTCCAGAGCCCTTTTTGCCATTTTAAGTGTTCATCTTGCATGTGTAGAACAACCCTCTTTATAGCCTATCAAAGGAGCATATCATTCTTGCATGCATTAACTGAGTTTCAGTGGGTTTTTGGTCATATTTTGGCATGATATACTTCTATTTTTGGTTGGTTTGGTAACCTCTCTTGTGCTTCACATAGTTGTAGTGCAAATCATGGTTCACTAGCTTGTTTTGCATGATGTTTTGGCCACCTTTCCTAGCATATTTTGGCCATGCCTTAAACTGATTTTGTGCATATTTTGGACTGCCTTAGCTTTGTTTTTGGGTCTCATGGTCGAATGATGCTTGTTTTGCATGCTTGTAGTTCAATATCCATGCTTAACTTTGAGTTTTGAGGTCCATCGCATGCATATACTGAGGTGTTTTCATGTTTTGGGGCCATTGTATATCATATTTTAGAGCTTATATGCATGCCATATTCCCATGTTTTCCACTCTTTAAATGCGTTTGAGAGTTGTGCATAAATTCCTCGTTTTCGGACCATTGCATGAGCTTCATTTCTTTGCATTTTGAGCCACCATTTTAGACAATTTTCCCACTGTCTTGGACTTGCATAGGGACTGTTTGGGGCTGGTTTAGCCATTTGTGCATTGCTTTGCATAGCTATGGTGTAATGCACTTCACTAGTTTCGGTATTTGGGCCACCCTGCATGCATTGAGTGAGGTGTTTGCATGTTTCAGGACCATCTTGCATGTCATTTCAGAGCTGGAAAATGTCCCATTGTACGCTATATTTCATCCCCGCTATGCCTTGGTAGAGTTGCATGTTATGCCCTAGGTTTGGTCCCTTGCATTCTTGCATGTTTGCATGTGTGTCATTCCTTTGTTTTCATCATGTTTGGCCACTGATTTGAGTGTGGCTGAGGCCCATTCATTTTAGTTTAAGTCCATCTTGCATTGTGTATGCCATATAGCCCATATTGTGAATACTCTGATATTTTTCCTAAGGATCTTAGTAGTTTACCATCTCATTGAGAGATCGAGTTCTCTATTGATTTAGTGTCTGGCACGGCACCGGTTTCTATGGCTCCATATAGATTTGCGCCAGCTGAATTGAGCGAGTTGAAGATTCAACTCCAGGAATTGCTAGATAAGGGTTTTATTTGCCCTAATACTTCACCTTGGGGAGCACCGGCTCTCTTTTCTAAAAAGAAAGATGGAGCGATGCGACTTTGCATTGATTACCGAAAGTTGAACCGGGTTACTGTTAAGAATAAGTACCCAATGCCTCATATAGATGATCTGTTTGATCACTTGAAAGGGTGTTGTTGTTTCTCTAAGATAGACCTGAGAACGGGTTATCATCAGTTGAGAGTAAGGGAGGAGGATATCCTGAAGACGGCATTCCGTACGCGGTATGGCCATTCTGAGTTTCTTGTGATGCCTTTTAGGCTAACCAATGCACCAGCAGTGTTTATGGATTTAATGAATTGAATCTTCCGGGAGTTCTTAGACTGTTTTGTGGTTGTCTTTGCGAACGACATGTTGATTTACTCACCCTCTAAGGAAGAGCACGAGGAACACTTGCGAGTGGTGCTTCAGTTACTTAAAGCCCACAAGTTGTATGCTAAGTTTGGAAAATGTGAATTCTGGCTGAGAGAAGTTAAGTTCTTAGGCCATGTGGTATCCGGGGAAGGGGTGACCATAGATTCATCCAAAATAGAGGCAATGCAAGATTGGGCACAGCCTAAGAATGCCTTTGAGATCCGTAGTTTTCTGGGATTGGTCGAGTATTACCGTCGGTTTGTGAAAGATTTTTCTAGACTAGCTTCACCTTTGACTAAGTTGACGAGGAAAGAAATCAAATTCATGTGGAGTGAGACTTATGAGAAGTCATTCCAAGAGATTAAGATTAGACTTACCACTGCTCCAGTATTGATTATACCGGAGAGGGGTTTGAGTTATTCAGTATATTGTGATGCTTCACAAGAAGGTTTAGGTTATGTATTTGTGATACCCCAGTTCCGTAGTATGCTAATTGATCCCTAATTTGTGTATGATTATGTGTTTAGTATGATTTTGTGTGCTATTATGTGAAAATATGTGGTTTTGAACTTCTATCTGTTCACCGTAGGAATATCTGTTTGATTATCTGCTTTGGAAATTAAATTGAAGGCCTTATCGGCCACAGAACCCGGAATTGATTACGCCATTGTGATTGGCATGAATTTTAGAGCCTACGGTGAAATTTAATGGAAAATTGATTCGGGTCAGATTAAATCGATTTAATTGATGAATTAGTGCCCAATTGCTTTATTATTATTATAATATTGGCATTAGTAGGTTATGTTGTAAGGGCATTACACCCTCAAATTCCTTCCTTTAGTGCATTTTGGCTGATTTTTGGACTCAAAGAAGGAGAGAGGGTCGGCTAAGAGAGAGAGAGAGAGAGAGAGAGAGAGAGAGAGAGAGAGAGAGAGAGAGAGAGAGTGAAAGAAATTGAGAGTTTGATCATTGAAGCTTGATTTTGAAGGCCAACTCTAGATTTGACCATCGATTGGAGGAATTGAACCTTTAGGTAAGCATTGATTCTTGAATTCATGAGTTTAATGTGCAATCTTGTGTGCTAATCTTGTGTGTTCAAAGTTAATTATTGGTTAAGAGCATGTTTTGAGTTGGTTTTGTTGAATAGGAAGACTATATATGCATGCATGTATGTAATTGTTTGAAATTTGCATATTTGAGCTTGAATTACATGACTCATGTTGCAATTTGATTGAAATCCATGTATTTGTCCACCTTTCCATCATATGGGATGAGAATGAAGGTTATGTGTCACATGCATGTACAATCTATGGGAGAAGAAGCTTTGAATGCATGAAGTTGTTATATTGGTAATGAATTTGGTGTAAATTTGAGACATGCATGTAGGTAATTCAAGAAATTGAGCTTCCTAATGTTGTAATCTTGTATTGGTATCATGTTAGTATGTTTGCATGCATCTTTTTGCCTCATTTTCATCATAATGGCCACCGATTTGGGTGTGGCCGAGGCCCATCCATCTTGGTTTAACTCCATCTTGCATTGTGTATGCCCTATAGTCCATGTTATCGCATGTTTGATCATTGCATTGCGTGTGTCTCATTCATAACATTGCGTATGTTAGTGCATTGTGTATGCATGCCATATGATCCGTTGCATTGAGTATGCCATTGATTAGTCCATAGCATTGTGTATGCCATTTGCATGCTTGCATGTCATTCCGTGCATCTTCACATCACTTAGTTGCATTATATTTAGATCGCATGCTAAAGTCGCATTGTGCATGCCATTGTTTGTTTCATCGTGTTCAGAATAGGAGTTAGTCCGAACACGGGAAACGAGGGACGTTTCGTACTCAAAGTGACAAAACGTGCCTCGATTCTCGGTCGCCGACATTCTTGACCACCCATGATGGAGTTATTGGCTTTAGTTGCTTGTATGTGCATTCATTTCACATTAAGTCGTGCCATTCGGCTCCTCGGCCATCATGCATTGAGATGCATGGTTGTTAGCCCGAGGATCGAGACCTACACTCCCTTGAGCTTGTACAATGATATGGAGAGTGGTCATGCACATATGCTGTAAATACATTGCCATGCCCCTTCTCGCTCTCTGTTGCAGCAACCAGAAACCAGCAGCCCATAACCGGTCGGCAGCATCTCTAAAGATTCCTAAAGGTGGAGTTTCATCTCTCCGGAGCTTGGTGCAAGTTTCTGAGAGCCATTGCAAATAGAGGCAAATTGGGGCATCACGATGGATTTTCCAAGCAAGGCAACTCGAGCACGCATGCATCCTTTATCATTCAAGGCAGAGCTGAGGCAGTCCACATTCATGTAGTTTGCATGCTAGTTTAATTGTTTACTTAGTTAGTTTGTTAACTAATTAGAGTTGTGTAATAATTAGCTGTAATTTATTATTCATTCTATTGTGTAATAATTAGTTTAATTAAATTAGCTTAGATTAGCTAGTTGGTTTTTTATTATTTATTCGGACCCTCCGTGGAGAGGGCAATGTTGTAATAAGTGTGCATGTGTGGTGATGAATGTCTTCCAACCCCACGTGTTTCTCCCTTTTATTTACCAGCTTATGATGGTTAGTTTTAGGGCATGTTTCGATTAGCATCTATATGTTCGCATGTTTGCATTCATTCATCTGTATTGCATGCATCGGGCTCGACGCATCATACTAATTGCATCGTATTTCAATTCCAAGTTGAATACATGTATCGATTGTTGCATCTCACATGCCATATTAGAATAGCCGAGCCTATCTTAGTTGCATTTTTGCATGTGTTGCATTAGGCATTCTTAGCATAGTTAGGATTCATACATGATTTCTAATTAGCTTCTTTCTTTGGCTCGGAGTACTCGGTAAGTGTTTATGCCTTAGCATCCTTGCATGTGTGTGAGTGACTGCCATGATAACATGCTTACCATGAGGCTATGTGCTTGTTTGATATAACTGCCTGAATGCCTGTGGGTGAAGGTTGGATTACTTGAATTGGAACAATTCATCGATTGTGAGTTTTAAGCCCACTTGAGAGTGGCAAAATCATGTTTTCTAAGCCCACTTGAGGGTGGCAAATCCACGTCTTAGCTTACTTGCAAGTAGCACCTTCAAACCATTTTCAAACAAACATGAGATGATTTGTTCCAACTTAGGTGATCCAGTCTATATTTGTATGATGTGCGCATCACATAGTAATTCTAGGTTAATAACCGGAATAAGAGCGCATGTGTTTTCAAAAACAAGATATCATATTTAGTAGTGGCCGATCTTTGATCGGACGAGCGGGGGTGCTCATTGCATGACCTTCCCCAATCGTACCCAAGTTCCCGAGCCGAGGCAACTTTGGTGATGACGGACATGTGGCCTTAGGCAACGAGTCAGGGTTTCCTAAATTTCTCCAAAATAAAACATTTAGGTGGCGACTCTGTATCTGGCAAAGCAGTCCATGTTTGGTACTTGTTTCTAAAAAATTAGTTTTCCAAAACGATTTGCCGGATTTGGACTCTTTGGGGATTTATCAGTCTCGCATTGCACTTTGTGGGACTAGATTCAGAACCGTGACATTTAAGCCTGAACTATAGCATGAGGGCCCCGGGGTGCGTCTACAGTATCCACCACTACTAACTCAAACACTCTCCACACTCAGCACTCCAACAAGATGGGAACTAGATTTTTACCATAAGATCCTTGGTTACCTCATTTAAGAAAAGGTTACAACAAAACGCGGCTCAAGACAAGACTCCGAATTAACAAGTTCTTACAACGCCCAACCACCCACATAACCGAACGCACAAAACTCGAGATTTAGAAATACAATCAAAGTGGTTACACCATTGCAACCATAAGGATACGATAATTAACAACTCAATTTCAAAAGAAGGTTTTCATCTTTTTCTTAATTATGTGTAAAAGTCATCTCTTTACATACAAAACATTTTCTCAAAAGTGTTTCAAATTCACACCAGTCACAAGTCAGAATGCATTTTCTTCCTTTCAAGTAACAATCCAAAATTTGTTCATTTTAACTCCCGCTCCCTCGTAACAACCAGCGGATCTCTGCCTTTAACCCACAACACCCATCACCCATATGGTGATGCCACAACCAATCAACATAACATAGCATTTGTACAATATTAATTAACAGAATCACAACAATCATACCCTTCCATTTGACCAAAAACATTATTATTACCACACAAGATAACGACACGATTACATAAACTAGTTAAATTAAGAATTGTTCTTGTCATCTTAAAAGAAGAAAAAAAAAATCTTTTTCTTATTTATATATTTTCTCAAAATTCACTTAATTTCATATCGTTTTTCTAACAAAAGTTTTATGTCATAAACTTCGAGCAAAACCGTTTTTATTTTGCAAACATTTTCCCCAAGACATACTTTAAAATCTCACCCCAAGGGTTTTAGTCAAAATAGAAAAGTCATGAAAGTTTTTTTTTTTTTTTTCAAAAGTTAACGATCACTTTTAAACTTATCCTCTCGACAAACATCCGGTGAATCCCGATCATCACCCAATCACACCCATCACACTTACAGTGACCTCCACAACGCAATAATAACATTTCCATAACAACAATCAGAAATAATCGTGGTGTTAAATGGAGCAATACAACACACATAACTTTCCAACTCTAAAAGTTCCGTACCAACACAAACATTGACCAGGAAGACCATTGATACACAAAGATTTACAAGTGTTCCCAACCAAGAAGCTAACGCTTCACCTCGACTCTTAGGTTTCTAAACTCATATCAGTAAGCACACATCAACTACTACCCGCACAAGCAAGGCTCAACGCCCCCCAAACACAATCCACAATACAACGCCATCTTCTAGCTAATTCTGTGCTAGATTTTACAAAGGTTCAACCCTACAACCCACATCTAAACCATTCTAAAGTGACTATTTGTCATCCACCTTGTTATCACTTAACTAATCACCCGAGAATTTTCGCTCCTGCTCTTCAAACACCTACATACCATTCGTCACCCTAGTAATACTTCAAGCGTCCACCCATGAGATTCATTTCACTCAAAACTCCACCAAAATCTAACAACACTACGAACTCATTCCACACACACAATGATTAACTCACAACCAACCTTGGCACAGCACTAACCCTATTCATGGTCGACAGGACCCCAATGAGCTCACAAATCAAAAGTTTTAAAACACTAAGCAGCACACACAAACACCATTCTCACTACCCGTGGTGGAGACCTCATACCCTCCTAGGCATTCCTACATCACTTCCACCAATCTTCACAAAACTCTAAGGTCTCACACCTCCTCAAACTTAATACTACGTTTGTCACAAGATTCTCGCAGACTTCTAAAGCCCCCGTCAACAATTTCTAAACTAAACAAAATCAAAGGTCATCACGAGACCATCACAAAATTCAACAGTTGATACACAATAGTACTAGGATCACCAATTCCATTTACACATTTCATTACACATACATAACAAGGAAATTTAGGTTTCATTAGCAAGCCCCACACGTGAGGGTAACAAATAACAATACCTCACTATGGCGCCTTAGCACCCTACAGCACACCGACCAATCACTAAAGTTTTACAATTTATAACATAGATCTCTAAAACAAAAGTCCCTCCCAAGGGTGATACTACCGCACTAGTTTAAAAGTCAACCCTTGCGAAGCTTCCGAAGCCTGGCCTCTTCGGGTTTGATACCGATAATGTCCCTGACTGGACTGATGGAACAAGGTCCGACTAGATTCTGAAACACCGAAAGGATCTACACGGAAAGGGCAAAAACGTGTAGCATGACCCCGTTGACCACAATCAAAACAAACAATGGCCTCCCAACACTGAGCCTGATTTGGAGCCTGAACCTCACTGGATTCCCCAACGGACGAGCTCGAAGCCCCTGATGAAAAGAAGGACCAAGTCTGGGAGTGAGCATGCGCTTGCCTCCACCTCTTGCTAAGTCTAGTGTGCCTATGAACTGTGGGAGTTATCGAAGTGGCCTCCTCCCTATCTCGGCCAACACTGCTAACCACAGCCTCCCCATGGGCCGCCGCCTCAACTAGATCAAGATAATTCTTCCACATAGATTCAACCACCTTCTCTCGGATATCATCACGTAACTGCCTCCCAAACTCCTAACAACGGCGCTCCTCTGTTACCACCAATTCTGGAGCAAATCTCAACAATTTAGTGAACCTCATCTCAAACTGAGCCAAAGGAGTAGCACCCTGGCGCAACTCGACAAACTGTTCCCTTAGCCTTACCCAAGTAGAAGGAGGGAAATACTTGACTAAGAAGGCCTCGGTAAACGCAATCCACGTGGCACCTACGGTACGCTTCACATGCTTCCACCAATAATTCGCATTCCCCTTCAACTGGAAGGTCGCCAAAGAAACCCTCAACCCCTCGTCCTCGACTCTGAGCAGTTCAAGAGTCTTGGAAATCTATTCCAACCAACTCTTCGCCTCCAGTGGTCTTGCCTCTCCTAAAAACTCCGGTGGATTGGAGAAAATAAACCCCTTAATAAGTTTGAGGGTACGCCCGTTGTCCCCCTCATTGCGAGCTTGAGCATCTTGCACTGCTCTCACAACCTCGCGTCCAACTTCCTCACCGATAACCGATGATGTAACAACAGGTGCTAGGGGAACCGCCATGCCCTTACCGACACTCCGATTACTCATCCGTTCTCTAGTTCCCTGTGTAGACATCCCATAAAATTCAAAAACAAAATAAACTAAGTGCACGACATAATAGCCTCCCCGAGGCACACACCCTCACCACTACAACTTTGAACTCTTCCCGGCATCTTAATTAAGGAATAAAATGGATAACTTAGCACATAATTCCAAATGTGCGCGCAACTTGCCTCACACGTTGAGCTAATACAATTATATACTTTCCAACACAAAAACAATTCAATTCACTCCACATAAGCACGTAGTCACATAAAAACATACGAATTATCCTTTAGCGATGCAATTCGTCCCATGAGAAGCCAAGAATTCTTAGTAGAATGAGTATTGATCAGGTACCCTTCTAATAAGACCACAAGGAATCTAATAGGCACAAATAACATCCCAAAATGCCCACATAGTCACATAAACATGCTATCACATAATCACATAGACAAAACATTTCCTAATCATGCAAAATGAACCCATTGTGGTATAATAACCACTTCCCGCGAGCCCCAAGTATTTAAACCCGGTAGCTCTGATACCAAGTTGTCACGCCCCGAAAATAAACCCACATTACTATTACATCATCCCACTTCCAAAATGAGATATTGACCAAATTCATTTACAAGGTTCCAAATGCTTACTAAAGTGTTCACACATGCCATTATACATTTATTTACAAACTAGTACATGAACCGATAGCATGTAAAAGAAATCATTAAATTACAACAAATAAGGCCCTCAAGGGCTTACAAGTTCCAACGCAATAGCCCGGTTACATATAATGGTCTCTCGAACCCAAACACATTAGCCCTTGGCTTACAACAAATATCACAACAAAATAAGAGTCAAACTACTCTTCTTCAAACATCTCCACGCCCTTAGCTTGGCGCGGTCACCATATCTTTACCTGCACCAATTCCCATAGGGGTGAGCATAAAGCCCAGTAGAGATTCCTCACAAAGTATATACAGTTATGCCAATACCATCAACGTAAAACAAATGCATATGTAATGCCATGCAAGTGCCGATGTTGAAGGAAAATTTTATCTCAATGCACTATTTCTAAATCACATGTTCTTAACAATATGCAATGCAATCTCACCAATTTCAAACTTTCAATATTTAAATCAACAGGGGCGGTAAATACGACACTGGTAATTCCTAGGCTGGCGTCTGCAAGTAGGCTCTACAAACACTACCAAAC
Organism: Camellia japonica; assembly: GCA_030407325.1. Lineage (NCBI taxonomy): Eukaryota > Viridiplantae > Streptophyta > Magnoliopsida > Ericales > Theaceae > Camellia > Camellia japonica. The sequence goes on from JAPPVO010000031.1 coordinate 149,211,393, forward strand.
TGTCATTTTTACCAGTATTAACCGGAAGGCTCAACACCTATCTGCGTGGCTTTCGGGTCTTTCACCCTAGACACTCAGGCCAACTTAACAAGTTCAACTACACCCCCTATCCGGACTTACCACCGTATTTACCCCATAAACATTTCGATTAGTTCTCATTACAACATTATTTTCTTTCATGAAATAAATGTCATCAATCGAAATTTACAATGCAGAATTAATAATTGAGTGAATATGGAATGCAATGATTTTCCATAACTCAAAACATTTCTCATTTTCTTTCTTCAATGTTATCTCACAAAATAACATATATACCTTCAACTCATGGCAATTCCCACAATCCATGGCACATATCAATTTCACATTTCTCAATCATGCATGCTCATGTATTACATAATAACTTCATGAATAATTTCTCATTTTCCAAGTCTCTACAATAATATCAACAATCACATTTTCCATTTCCTCTTCTCATCACTCTTTCCCAAGATAACCATATGTTATCTACACTTAGACACAATTCCACTTTCACAATTCTTAGCAATATAGTCTCACTATTACAACATGTAATGTTTATCAAACATTAATTCCCATGATCCATAATGCACAACAATTATCATCTCATAGTAATATATTTTTATATATTAATACATAGCAATAAATTCTCAACAAATTTATCATATCCTTAATCATAGTTTTTTTTTTTTCCCCTAAAACAAGTTCTCCATCTCCATATGTCGAAACTTTCCATCTTTTGCAATCACATTATGAAATCTACATACATTCATCTCTTATCAAATAAAAGGAGAAATTTCATGGATCTTTCTAAGTTTTTCTCAAAAATCCCTAGATTCTAGGGTTTTTTCCTCAAGCCAAACACCTCTCATTTCTTGGTGAAAAACACTCATCAAAACATTTTTCTTAGATCAACAAAATGGAATCCTCAAAGATTGACCAACATTTTGAAAGTTTAAGGAAAAACCCACTTATAAGGAAAATCTCTACATTTTTTAAATCACAAAGTTAAAATCATCAAAACTAGAAGAAACCCTTGGATCATCATCAAAATAGCAAAACTATATATATAACTCAAGAAATCCCTGCCTCAAAGCTTGATGAAGAAAGATGAGTTGAAACCCTAGCCTCAAAGATGAGAAAAACTTTGGATCTCCAACACCCAAGTGAAGCCCTAGCTTTGGATCTTCAAGATTGAGAGAAAGATGATGAAGATCTTGACCCACAAATTTGCAAAATCAAAGTGTTGTGATGTTTGAGGGAGCTTTCTAGAGAGAAGGGGGAGAAATATAGGGTTTAGAGTGAGAGAGATATGAGTATAATGGGCGAGACATTCGGACCAAAACGTTATATAAAAACAGAGCTCGGACTGCCCACTTGGCCACTCGTGCGGCCTTCTCCACCGCTCGAGCTCCCCACCTTGACCACTCGTGCGGTCCATTTTCTCCGCTCGTACATCGATTTCAGAATCGAAATTTCTGGGTGTCAAACTTGGCCTCTCATGCGGCCCCTCCCACCGCTCGTGCGGTACAATTCCGCACGTGCGGCCTAGGGCTCCGTACATGCGGCCCCGTCCCAGTAGCTCAAAGTTTCAACTTCACTTCCGGCAACCCAGAATCACCCGCACACCCTCCAGAACAAGCAAAATTCAACAACAAACGAAATAAGAACTAGAAAATTATTTTCCGAGCATTTCAATCCAACGAAAATAAAAGAGAACGAGGCGAAGAAAGAAAGAAGAAAAGGGAAAACAAAGACCTGGTCGTCACATTTATAAATTTATTGTTATTTGTAATGAAATATTAATATATATATATATATTTTATGCAAGGGGTACTATTATTTTATTTTTATTATTTTTAATTTTTAATGTAGTAGGAGCTTCTACATATTAATATTTGAATTTCATAAATAGGTTAATTTCATCATTCTAAAAATGAGGGTCTTTCTGTCCATGTAAGAGGTGTTTAGTTTTTTAAAATCATTATATTTATTTCTATTTATTATTTTATGGAAAAAGATTGAGACCCTTTTTTTTTTCCTTGACACCCCCAATGTATTGGGATTGGTTAACTTCTTTTTTTTTCTTCTTCTTCTTCTTCTTCCTATCACTCAATGACATGTGTTTGTGGGGGGTTAAGGAAAAAGAGATCTCTATCATTTCTCATATTTTATACTCTCTATACAAATGGAGGTAGTTAATATCATTAATTATATTCTTAACATGTGCTCTAAGAATAGTTTTTTTTTTTAACAAAAAATCCTCCCACTCCCCTGCAAGACCAAGGCAGTGCCCCTTGCAGAGATCATCACGGTGTCCTGTTGTCCGTTCCGAAAAAAAGACTATAACCTCATAATTTCACCCAAAAAATAAATCTAAAAGCGATCTTTTATATCATTTTTTTTAATTTCCTGTACAATTATTACTATAAATGACCCATGAGTTTCATTAAAAATAAATAATAAAAAAAAAATCAGAGACTAGTCGGAACCAAGAATCCGAGATGATAGTTGGTGGTAAGTTCGTAACACTTAGGATTCGTTTGAAAATTAAATATTTTAATTAAAAAAAATCAAAAAAATCAATAAAATTATCACATTATTCTCTTTACTTTTTCACACATATTTTTGTAAAAATTCAAAAAAAAAAAAAAACCAACTAAAATAGCATGTTCCTAAAGGAGGCCTAATGTTGTCCAAATATCATCATAAATTGCTCTATTTTCAACCAATAAAAAAGGATATATTATGCTGACCCCCTTCCTGGACGTTGAAATTAAAGAGAGCTCCTTTGAAGGTTTTGAAATTACATGGACTTTCCATGTCACACTTTTTGACTTAACACTGTAAATGGAAATAATCATTTTACTAAACCACCTTTTAGTTCAAGCTGTAAGAATTTATTCTTTATTAGGCTATCATAAATTATATTTTGTTTGGTTTGTGAAAAATAAGTTGAAAGTGATTTAGACAGATTAACTAATATGAGCTCAAAATTGGTATTGTAATCCAAAAAATTTTGGGTCATGGTCCATCTTAGTGTATTTATTATTGGAAAAATAATTAATAAGCCCGATTTTGCTCTTAAGTTTATTAATGAGTCCTATCAAATTTTGATATGGATAACTAAGTCCTATTTGTAATAAAAGGTTCCTAAAAAATTCATTGCTCTATAATAGTGTGTCTTATCCAATTTTTACTCTTCCTATTTAATATGAACAACAATTTTATAAATAATTTTAACTTAATTAAAATTTAAAATTTTGATTGTAAAAATTATTAATCTTATACTAATAATATTGTTTATCAAAAATCATTTAATTTGAATAATAAAAATAATGTAATTATAAAATTTATAATAAATTAAAATTTTTATTCATTTTTAATGAAAAAGATAATAAAAATAAAAAATACTATTATGAACAATTGAATTTTTTTATGTATAACAATTTATATATAAAAAATTATTTGCTAAAATTGAAATTTATTTTCAAAACAAAATAAAACTTTTTGATAATTTTTTTCATTATGATTTGTGATTTTTTAATACAATATCATAATTTTTAGAAATAAAAAATATTATTTTATTTAGATTTAAAATATTTTCATATTTAATGAGGGGTAAAATTGAGATAACATCTATCATTATGGAGTAATAAATTTTTTGAAAATATGTTATAAAAAATAGAGCTTAGTTGTCAATATTGAAACTTGAAAGGACTTTATAATAATCTAAAAAGCAAAATAGGACTTATTAATTATGTTTTCTTATATGGGTATGTAGTATAAAGGTGTAAAATTTATTTTAAGTTATTTAGGTTCTTTAATAGGAAAACACAATAATTGTTTTATTTGAGTCTAGTTTCGTCTCCTATCATATTAAGATTTAAATATATCTATATATATATATATATGTAGATTAAATAGTTGTCAATCCCATTAAAAGATTAGGAGAATGAGAGAAAGAGCCGGTGTAAGGATTTTCTAATTGTGAAGACCATTTCTCAATATCTCACGGTGATGGCGAGATTAAATACGTATTTAAATCTATTTAAATTATTTAATTTAATCAAATTATTATAATGTTTTAATTCCTGATATATAGATCCGGAAAAGTGATTTTTGTAATTGCATGAGAAGGCAAGAAGAGCTTTCACTCTTTATAGAGTCAAAAAGGGTTTCCTTTCGGGGTAGTGCTTATTTCTTAAAAGTAAGATTCATTTTTTAAATCGAGTAATTTATTAAAATATATAAGATAATTTTCTCTCTCTTTCATACATTTTTTAATAATGATCAGTCAATTATTCATTTTACACATTATTAAGTTTTAAAAATAAATCTAAAAAATTGCCTCGTATATCATTTCTTTCATGTCCTGTACAATTATTAGGGACGCTTATTTATAGGTCTTAATAGGTGGATTTATTATTTAATAGGTCATGTGAGAATTAATGACATTTTTTTATCAAACGTTATTAAAAAATGTCACTAATTGTTAATTTTCAACAAATTGTTTGAAAATTTTGTCACAAAAAATGTCGCTAATTATAAATTTTAATGATAGTTTAAAAAAAATTATCACAAAAGTTACTAATTTTCAACTTTCAGCGACAATTTAAAAAATTCATTATAGAAAAATATCACTAATGGTAAGTTTTAGCAATGATTTATGAAAATCGTGACCCCAAAAAAAAAAAAATGCTAATTGTCAAAGTTTAGTGACATACAAAAAATTATCAAAAAAAAGTTATTTTTTCATAATGATTTAACTAAAACTTATTTTTAATAAAATTTGATAAAATTAAATTTAACTATTAACAACGATTGATTATCTATCCCAATTATTACTATGCATGATTTTTGAATTTCATCAAACTAGTGACTTGTGGGGACCGAGAATCCGAGATGATAATTGGGTGTTTCAAAAAAAAGGAGGCTTCTTACCGGTTTAAATAGGATTGAAAGGTATTATTTGAGTTTCATGGGCCCACAACGGAGCTCATCTATGATTCAAATCGTTTAATGTATCGAAATCGTCGAATACTTTACTTTTGCAAAAAAAAATCATGTTAATTAAATATCAGTAACCACTTGATCAGTTCACTTTTGTGTTAATGGTAAATATGATTTTTAAAATAAATTATTAACATAAATATGATATGATCAAGTGGTTACTAATATCTAATCAATATGATTTTTTATAAGGATAAAATACTCAATAAGTTTTATACATTCAACGATTTGAATTATCAATGCGGGTTTTATGGTGACCCTACAGAGGCTAAACAATACCCTCCAATTTGGAGACAACCAATGCCCTTTGAAAAAATCTTTCCTACTATTCATTAACACTGCTGTCTCAAAAAAAAACAACATAAATGTGATTACTCTATTTTCCAACTAATAACATAAATGTGATTGCTCAATTTTCCAACTAATAAAAAAGAATAAATTACACTGATGTTCGTTCAAATTTGTAGAAATTATAGACACCTCCCTTAAAGTTTTTAAAATTATATTGACCTCCCTTATTAGACTTTTTTACTTACATTGTAAATGAAAATAATTATTTTACTAAATCACCCTTTAGTTCAAACAACAAGAAATACAACACAAGACATCTAATTGTGTTTGGATTGCTGCATAATGGTCATTTATGTATAATGTAGCAAGGTAACAATACGATTGGGTAGCTAAAAGATTGACATGATGGTAAAGATTTGGCACCTGGGAGTGTACTATCTACAGGATCTCAAATTCGAAACCTTCTAAGCGCAACCAATTTCTTGAGGACAGTCCATATAAGACCTGCAAGTAGACGATGGGATTGATCTCCCAGATTAGTTGGTTCAATGTGTTGGATATAGAGTTATTAAAAAAAAAAAAAAAACCTGGATATAGAGTTATTAAATAAAAAAAAAAAACTACAAGTGGTCAAGGTGGAAATCCCTTCGGTATATGTAACAAGCTTGTTAGATTTTTTTTTTTTTTTTTTTTTGGTAATTTATCTTATTTTGTAATAAATCTTACATAAACTTCTAGTACAGTTACGATAATTTGTAATTAATTCATTTTTTAACCACTAATTACTAGAAAATTAAGTAACATTTATAAAAAAAAAAACCAATACATAACATTTACTGAAAACTACATAAGAATGAACATATAGTACACCTCTTCGTAAAAAATGTGTACCAAAGGGATTCCCCAACACTATATGTCTGATGTTGGGTTGCTACATAATGGTATATGTGTATGAAAAATTCTAGAGGCATTTATTCATAAATTCCTCTTCACGTACTTATATTCTACATAATTTAAATTATTTTCTTATATTTCAATAAATCTTATGGGTGATATTATCACCAAAATACCTATAATAATAATTGGGGATTTTGAAAAAAGAGAGGGTTCTCTCTAGTCCAAATTAGATTGGAGGGTGTTATTGGGGGCCTGCCATAGAGCCCGCATCGATGATCGAAATCGTTCAATATGTAAAAATCGTTAAATACTTCATCTCTGCAAAAAATCATCAGATCACTTTTGTGTCACCGATATATATGACTTTTAAAATTAATTGTTAACACAAATGTGAGTTGATCAAGTCGCTATCAATATCCGATCAATGTGATTTTTTTACAGAGATAAAGTACTCGATAAATTTTATACATTAAAATAGTTTGGATTATTAATAGGGCTCCGTGGTGAGCCTATGGAGACCCAACAAGTACCCTCTAGTTGAGATTCCCAATTGGAGAGGACCAGTGCCCTTTGAAAAAATCTTTCCTACCATTCATTGACACTTGGTTCAAGTTGTCTCAAAAATCAACATAAATGTGATCGCTCTACTTTTCAACAAATAAAAAAGAATAAATTACACTAACCTCCCTTAAAGTTTGTTAAAATTACAAACATCTCCTTTAATGTTCATTTTACTAAATCACCCTTTAGTTCAAGCGACAAGAAATACAAAATATCTCATTGTATTTGGATTGCTACATAATGCAACAAAGTAACGACATGATTGGATAGTTATAGGGTTGGCCTAATGGTAAATATTTGGCACATGTGAGTGTACTCCTTCCAAAGTCTCAAGTTTTAAACCTTTTAAGTGTAAACAATTTCTTGAGGACAGCTCGTATGAGACTTTGTCCTAACTTTAATTAGAAACCCCCGCAAGTGGGCGATGGGATTGATCGCTCAGATTAGTCGATCCAATGGGTTGGATACCTACAGTGTGGAAATCCCTTCAGTATATGTAACAAGCTTGTTATATATTTTTTTGGTAATTTATCTTATTTTTGTGATAAATTTTACATAAACTTCTAGTAGAGCTACGATAATTTGTGATTAATTTATTTTTAACCACAAATTATAGCGATCCAGGTTTTACCACGATCCTCACTGTGTTCCGGACTCGGGTTTCGTGGTTGTATGTTGTTGGCTTTGTCTTGTTTCCTCTCTTTAATTCTTTAAATTTGAGTTTTGGGACTGTTGGGCGAGGTTGGAACACGTTGGTTGTCTATTGGTGCAAATGGTTACTGCCCAGGTTTTACCTTCTTCGCTCGAGCGAGGGTTCTTGCGCTCGAACGAGGATTGAGAGTCTTTAGGTTTCTTTCTTAAACACAGCTTTCGCTCGAGCGAGAACTTTTGCGCTCGAGCGAGACGTGTGTTCTTTGGTCCTTCGCTCGAGTGAGAACTCTTGCGCTCGAGCGTGCGTCTGTGTTGGTAGCAGACCTGAAGCTTTGCATTGTGTGCTCGAGCGACGCTTCTTGCGCTCAAGCAAGGCCACTTGTTATGTCTGGTCGCTCTGCGACGACTCCTTCGCTCGAGCAAGCCTCACGTATATCAGTTTGCAACAGCGTGATTTTATATCACTTTTGGGCCTTTTCTTCACTCAAAACCCTAATTCGGCTGTCTCTCTCTCTAAAACACCCTCTCTCTCTACAAATACTCGTTGATCTAGAATCCTTCTACCCTACTTCCTTTGTAAAAAGGGCAGAGTTTGGCGTGGGCTTCCTTTTGATCCAAAAAAGTTCAAGTTTGGAGCATATTCAAGTTCCTCCTTCTTCCACTTTGAGCTTCTCCATTTGAGGTATGGATGTTCTACTCTTTATTATGAGTTTGAACCTAGATGTGTGTCATCTTTGCATAAATGGTGGAGTTGGGAAATTTGGGTGAAGTTAGGGTTTGGGATTGAATTTGTGAAAGAGGGGTTTTCTATTTTGGACTCCATATATGTATGTGAGGTTTTGAAGATGGGGTTATTTGTGTATAATGGGTGAACTTTAGCCTTGGGTGCAATATTTGGGAAATGGGGAAAAATGCCCTAGTTTGAATTAAATAAACTATTTTGTATAAAGAATGAAATCAATGTGGAAATATGAAATTGGTTTGGGAATTATGAAATTGGGGGAATATGTGATTAAATGGTGTAGTTGGATTGATAGATCACTCACCTATGGAAAACTTGATAAATTATCTATTGATAGATTTATTTATCTATGTAGAAATATCTGTTTTGGGCTATCGGTGGAGGATAGCTATGATTATTGCAGAAAATGCATGAGGGTTAGGAAAATTGAAACTAATCAATTGAATTATGTCATTGAATATGACAGTATGAGTAACTCATTAAATATGTGAATTGATGAGTCATTGTATATGACAACGTGTTTAAATACATTGTATATGTATCATTGTATGGGAGGAGATAGGGGATGTACTCCATTATTTGGGAGGAGATAGGGGATGGACTCCATTGAGAATTAAGTTGACCGGAGTGTCCTAGGTGAAAGTCCCAAAACCTTATTTATTTGTGGGTGCTGGTTCCCTCGGATGTGATTCCGTAAAATGGCAAGAAATAGAAGTGTTGGATTTGATGAATGTATTGAATTGTGAACCATTGAGTTGTAGTCTCATGTTGGTTGCTTTGATAATAATGAATTTGATTAATTGATTTACCCGAAATGAAAGAATGGAAATGAATCGAGATATTTGCTATCTATATTGAATGACTTGGAAAAGAATGTGTGTTGGTTTAGAATACTGCACATTTATCGGATGCTCATATTTTAGTTGATTCTCATATACTGTTTAGTATATCTCTACTGGGCTTTGGCTCACCCTACTTGGGAGACCATTTTTCAGGTACTGGTGACATGCCGCCTCCAAGGACTTAGCTTGGGAGGTTTAGGGGCTAAAGGCTCCGTTTTTGTTATCATTTCTGTATTTAAATGTAAATTGAAGCCTAAGGCTTATTATGTAAAAGAGTTAGGACTCTTCTTTTGTTGTAACCAAGTGACAACTTGGAAAGATGTATGCACGTAAGGCACTTATTCTGTTGTTAGCATTTAGAAATTATATGTAATATCTTATGTGATATAAACTTTGATGAATGAAATATACCGTTTCTAGTATGTTTATGATTCTTGTGAATAGTTAATTTATATAATATTTTGAGGGCGTTACACAAATTGTCATAACTCTATCAAAAACTTAAGTAAAATTTATCACAAAAATACATTACATTTACTAAAAAATACATAAGAATAGTACACCTCTTCATAAAAAATGTGAACCAAAGGAATTCCCCTATACTATATGTCTGATGTTAGGTTGCTGCATAATGGTATATATCTATAAAATATTCTAGAGGCATTTATTCATAAATCACTATTCACCTACTTATGTTTCACTTATGCTGTGTTTGGTTGGGGGATTTGGGGAGGGATTTGGAAAGAAAAATGGAAAAGGTAGGTGAAATGTGAACAAAACATGCCTATATTTCATCTAGTTTCACACACCTTTTCCCTTTCCCTTTTCAAATCTCTCCCCAAATCCTCCAACCAAACACAGCATTAGTTTAAATTATTTTCTTATATTCCAATAAGTCCTATGGGTGACATTGTTACCAAAATGCCCCTAATAATAATTGGGGGTTTCGAAATAAGGGAGGCTTCTCTCCAGTATAAATCAAATTTGAGGGTATTATTGGGCCTCTATTGGCCTACCACGGAATGCACATTGATAATCCAAACCATTCAATGTGTAGAATTCGTCAAGTACTTCATCACTGCAAAAACTCACATTGATCGGATATCAGTAGCCACTTAATCACATCAACTTCGAGTCAATGATAAATATGATTTTTAAAATTAATTATTAACACAAATAAGATTTGATCAAGTGGCAATCGGTATCCAATCAATGCGATTTTTTACAAGAATGAAATACTTGACGATTTTTACATATTGATCGGTTTGGATTATTAATGGGGCTCTGTGGTGAGCCTACGGCGGCCCAACAATATCCTCTAGTTGGGATTCCCAATTGGAGAGAACCAGTGCCCTTGAAAAAATCTTTCCCACCATTCATTAACACTTGGTTAAGGTTGTCTCAAAAATCATAAATGTGATTGCTCTACTTTTCAACTAATAAAAAAGAACAAATTATACTAACCTCCCTTGAGGTTTGTTGAAATTATAGACAACTCTCTTACAGTTTCTAAAATTATATTCGAGCTTTTGACTTAACATTGTAAATGAAAATAATTATTTTATTAAATCACCCTTTAGTTCAAGCGACTAGACATACAAAACATCTCACTATATTTGGATTGCTGCATAATGGTCATTTATGTATCATGCAGCAACATAACAAGATGGTTAGGTAGCTAATGGGTTGGCCTAATGGTAAAGATTTCGGACTTGTGAGTGTACTTCCTCCAAGGTATCAAGTTCTAAATTTGTTAAGTGTAAACAATTTCTTGAGGACAATCCATATGAGACTTTGTCCCAACTTTAATTGGAACCCCCCGCAAGTGGACAATGGGACTGATCTCTTAGATTAGTCGGTCCAATGGGTTGGATACCGAGTTATTAAAAAACAAAAGTTATGTGTACAGTGTGGAAATCCCTTCAATATACGTAACAAGCTTGTAACATATTTTTTTGCTATTATCTTATTTTTGTGATAAATCTTACTTAAACTTCTAGTAGTGTTACAATAATTTGGGGTTAATTCATTTTTTAATCACAAATTGTCATAATTCTATCATAAAATTAAGTAACATTTATCACAAAAAATACGTTACATTTACTAAAAAAATACGTATGAAGGTACATATAGTACCCCTTTTCATAAAAAATTGTGTATCAAAGGATTCCCCTATACTATACGTCTGATGTTAAGTTGCTGCATAATAGCATATATGTATGAAAAACTCTAGAGGCAATTATTCATAAATCTCTCTTCACCTACTTATATTTCACTTAATTTAAAATATTTTCTTATGTTCCAATAAGCCCTATGGGTGACATTGTTACCCAAATAACCCTAATAATAACTGGGGGTTTCGAAAAAATGGAAGGCTTCTCTCCAGCCCAAATCGGATTTGAGGGTGTTACTGGGCCTTCGTAGGCCCACCACGGAACCCGTATCGATGATCCAAATCATTCAATGTGTAGAACTCGTCGAGTACTTCTTCCCTGCAAAAAATCATATTGTTCAGATATCGGTAGTCACTTGATCAAATCACTTTTGTGTCAACGGTAAATATGATTTTTAAAATAAATTGTTAACACAAATGTGATCTAATCAATTGGCTATCGATATTTGCTTAATGTGATTTTTTTTTTTACAAGGATGAAATACACTATAAGTTTTACACATTGAGCAGTTTGGATTATTAATGGAGCTCCGTGGTGAGCCTACGGAGGCCCAACAATGCCATCTAATTGGGATTCTTAGTTGGAGAGAACCAATGCCCTTTGAAAAAATCTTTTCCACAATTCGTTAACACTTGGTTAAGGTTGTCTCAAAAATCAACATAAATGTGATTGCTCTACTTTTCAACTAATAAAGAAGAATAAACTACATTGACTTCCCTTGAGATTTGTTGAAATTACACACATCTCCCTTAAAGTTTCTAAAATTATATTCACATGTCCTTTTAGACTTTTTGACTTAACACTGTAAATGAAAATAATCATTTTAGTTAATCACCCATTAGTTAACATCTCATTGTAGTTTGATTGCTGCATAATGGTCATTTTTGTATAATGCAGCAAGGTAATGACACGTTTTGCTAGCTAAAGGGTTGACCTAATGGTAAAAGATTTGGGACATGTGAGTGTGCTCCCTCCAATGTCTTAAGTTCTAAACCTTTTAAGTGTGAACAATTTCTTACGGACAGTTTATAGGAGACTTTGTCCTAACTTTAATTGGAACCCCTTGCAAGTGGACAATGTCATTGATCTCCTAGATTAGTCGGTCTAATAGGTTGAATATCGAGTTATTAAAATAAAGTTATGTGTACAGTGTGGAAATCCCTTCAGTATATGTAACAAGCTTGTTACATATTTTTTTGGTAATTTATCTTATTTTTTTGATAAATCTTATATGGACTTCTAGTAGAGTAATGATAATTTGTGGTTAATTCATTTTTGGTCACATCCAAGCTTTAGAAAGGATGTGCGGGCTCACTTTGCATGATGCTCGGTGTCCTTAGTTCACAACGGGGAGTTGGATATTCCAAGCTTGATTCATCAATTTTCTAATGTCGGCTACCGCGGTGACCGTGTTTGGCAAAGTTTTCGGCAACATGCCCTCTGCTTGTGCATGTTGGCCCATTTCCTGCCTGCCCCTGGCTTCTGAGGGTCTAGCATTTGCTTGGTAGAAGTTGCCCAAGGCTTGAAAGAGGGCAAAAGTTGCATTGGCTTGAGACTAGCCAAGACTTTGATGGGTTTGGATGCTTTCCATCGTCCGGAGACAACCAAGTTTGCAGGAAGTCCACTACTCTTGCAGGTAATGTTTCCCACCCTTCTCACATGTGTTTCTCAAACCACTCGGCCCTCAGGCTCTGTTTTTCTCTCAAAACTCTTTCTCACTTTTCTCTCGACGTACACCTCTCTATTCTTTAATGTCTCTTATTTTTCATCCCTCCCCAGGTTTGGCTCATAGAGAAGCTGAAAGTAGTGGAATCTTGTCCTGTGTATTTAGCATGCGGCTATTTCCTCCGTCAACGGCTAGTTGATTTCCCAAATGAGGGGTGGTGGTGCCACTGGATGTGCAACAGGTCTGCTGTTGACATTGCTTGGCGTTGCCCCTAGTTTGATCTGCCTGAGATGAGTTATAGCATGCCTTACCAGCATGGCATTCAGTTGATTGGCTTGACACACTGTGTCTTCTACTTTCCATTCTGATTCAGGCATCAGTTCAGACATGATTAGACTTGCTCGGAAGAGGGGATAGACTACTCAGCTTCATTTCCGATCCGAGGCTTACAGCTAGCTCATTACCCCACTGCATGGAGGACAAGAGAACTTCTGGCTCCCACTCCCACTTTCAATTGCACCCTTTCTGGCGAATGCATAACTTGGCTTGAAGATGAGGCACAAACCGGGCCTACTTTGGCATCTGAAGCTTCCACAAGCTCTGGGAAGGGGCGCAGGAACACCTGACTTGACTATGCCCCAAGTTTATTGATTTAATCTGTACTTTCATGTTTTCTTTCGAATGTAATAAAAAGAAACTTCAATTTGTATCAAGAGTCGGAGAACTCTGTATTGAAATCAATGAAATTGAAGGTTGTGGGTAGTGAAAATTTTCCGTTTGGTCTAAAAATGGTCTAAGTTGTAAAAAGATTAATTTGAACAAAATCAACTTTTATTAAAACTTTTCAAAACCATTTTCGATATGGATCACCACTGGACACACTCAGAATTTATTCTTGAGATGCACGACCCCAAATCCAATAATTGGAAAGTTGCCCCTTGTCTGAATAGCACTACACTGCACTATAACCAGCTCTCATAGCGAAGATAAAAACCGAACTCTTGGATGCAGAAGAGACAAAGATGACCAAAGCAATCACATGGACACAGTTGATTTGGAAGTGTTTATGGTTGGACTTCAGAATGAAGCTGCCTACGTATCCCGAAGATGGGAATCACGCCTTACGTAGTTCGGTTCGGGTCCACTCAAGTTTTAACACTCTCCTTTTGCGCTCTAACTTTTGCCAAGGCCGTCATTTCTGGGTTTTCAACCTTGCGAGCTCAGTTTTTCTTATTTCAATTTTTTTGTGCTCTAACTTTTGCCTAGGTCGCCCTTTCGGGTTTTCGGCCTAGCGAGCCACTCAAGGGCGGTATTTCTTCAACTTGTCCATGTTGACTGGTTGGGAGAATTCAAGGCCATCTAAGTCCATAAGAATGACAACTTCACCCGACCAAATAGACTTGATGATGTAAGGACCAGTCCAATTAGGTCTGAACTTGCCCCTAGGGTCGTGGATGGGAGCTCGGTTGTCTTTGAGCACCAAATCCCCTTCTTTCAGATTCCTGGACTTAACTTTCTTGTTGAAAGCCCTGGCAATTCTGCGTTGATAGCCTTGGATATGGTACAGTGCTTTCAGCCTTCTCTTATCGAACAACATAAGTTCCTCGAACCTACTCTACTGCCAATCCACTTTTGCTATCTAACACTCAACCATAACACGTAGTGACGGAACCTCAACTTTAATCAGCAGAACAGCTTCCATCCCATAAACTAGAGAATACGGAGTTACCCCAGTAGAAGTTCGAATCGATGTTCTGTAGCCCCAAAGAGTAAATGGCAGCTTATCTGGCCTATCCCTATAGGTTTTCACTATCTTCTGTAGAATGTGCTTGAAGTTCTTGTTGGCGGCCTTAATAGCTCCGTTGGTTTGCGGGCGATATGTGGATGACTTATGAAAAGCCACGTTGTATTTCTCTAACAAGTCGATCACTTCCTTTTTGAAGTGGGAACCATTGTCCGAAATGATCTCATTCGGGACCCCATAGCGATAGATAATATTATTCCTGATGAACTTGGCTACGTATGACGCGTTCAGCACCGCATAAGATTGGACCTCGACCCACTTTGTAAAGTAGTCTATTGCCACCAAGATATACTCATGCCCATTCGACCCCTTCGGAGTAACTGCCTCAATAACATCAATTCCCCAGACTGAAAATGGCCACCCTGCTTCGGTTGAGACCCCTCACCAACATTCGACTTATCACTAAGCCACCCTATGTTATTCGTTGATCTGTTCATGCCAAACCAACCAACCTGTACATCCCTCAAATCCTGTTCATCAAAGAACTGCAGGTTACTGATATCCTCCTCAAGCTCAGCTAAGTCATCCAGACCCTGGCTCAGCCCATCCTCCCAGATAATATTTACCTCAATCCCTATCGGCAATTCTACCATTGGCTTAGCCTGATCAGTTGACGCAATAAAGCAGCAAGGGTTCTATGCTTTCTCAATCAAGCTCGTAGAGCCCTCAGGCATGCCCTCTTCTATCATAGCCACCCCCATGGGTTCAGGTTCAGATATGGACATGCTCACCATGCACAAGTCTATGCTTTCTGGGATGAACAGTGCCAGCTTAGGCAGGTGGGAATGAGTGATGTATATGCTGGGGTCGTATGGAATGGCCATTGTTTGGATAAGGTTTACTTGCCTAGGTGGAGGAGGGGCCTGGTTATGTGGTGGGAGAGGGTTTGTAGTGACGTTTGGCTTCTCAGTAGGCGCTATCACTTTGTTGTCAATGAGATCCTGAATCTCACGACGAAGCCTAAAGCATTGGTCGGTATCATGACAATGTTACTGATAGAAGGCGCGATACTTCGCCGGGTTGTGTGTAGGAGGGAGGGGATTTGGCAATGGGCATGGTTCTAGGGGCTTCAGATGCCCTTTTCTAATCAGAACTCCCAAGGCTTTAGATAGAGACATGTAAAGCGGATTGAAAACCCTCTAGCCTCGGGGTGGGTATTTTGCAAGTTGTGGGGTGGCTCCAAATGTACCGGTAAAGGGTGTGGCTATTTTTGGTGCAGTGGTGACCATACCAACATCAAAGGTTCTTGCAGCTGCATTGCTACTCGTAGCTGCATTTGAACTGCGTGAAACGTCCTCTTGGGCTGCTCCATTTCATGGTCAATCAGACCTTGTTTCATATCATCTTCTATTTGTACCCCTATCTCATGATGGTCAGCAAAGGTAGGGAGGGGTAAGACAATCATCCTCTGCATCAACTTTGGTTGCAAATTCCGAACAACCATTCTTATTTGGTCCTTCTCGGCTGGCCTGATGGTCATCATGGAGGCCTTGGCCCTCCACCGAGTGACAAAGTAAGAGAAGCCTTCCTTCGGCTCTTGTCGAGTAGCCTCGAGATCACGAGTTGTGACCTTGATTTGAGTGTTATAAGAATACTGGGCGACAAAGGCCTCGGCCATCTCTTCCCAACTCTTTTTCACAGAATCCTCCAGTTTAGTGTACCAAATAGCCGCAAAGAGGGATAGTTTCTGCAATCTGGACAGGCCCATCGGCCGCAGAATATCGAAGAATAGCCTCAAATGGACCATGGGGTCGCCTGAGCCGTCGAAATGGTCTATGTGTGGCATTTTGAACCTATCCGGCAATTTCACCGCCAAATCTATGTAACCGTCCTCTATTTTTTGGATTGAGTTGACACCCTGAGCCCTCTTAAACAGTTTCTCAAGTTTGCTCACTTTTAGAGCGATAGGATCGACCTCGAACTCAAAGGGGACCTCTATTGGGTAGGCCGGTGCTTGGGAAGTCTGAGGTGGAATTGGATCCGCCGGAATGTCCGTATTCTCCTGGACATTGGCTGTGGGAGCAGGAGCTCTGGGTGGTGGAATATCTACAGGAGGTGGGTGGGATGCAGAAGTTGTTGCCTGCTGCGGATGTTGTTGCTGTTGCTGTTGCTGTTGCTGTTGAAGCCTAGTAATCAGTTCAACCTACTGGGCTATAACCTCTGTTTGGCGAGCGGTAACTTCCGCTTGGTAAGTAGCGTCCCGCTACATGGCCTCGACAGTTTGTTAAAGTTGATGCATCATCTCCTCCATACTCACTGAGAGTTGTTGATCTGTCAGAACCAGTGTATACTCTGTTGAAGTGGAAGCAGAAAACTGGGCCCAACTGCACACAGGTGACTGACAAACTGGTGAACTATGTCGAACTCTTCTCCGTCTCGTAATCGGGGGAAGTGAAGAAAACACTGGTTGTCCTCTCATAAGATCCCCAGATCGATAAAGCCTCCTAACTCTGGTCTAGAGTGCTTAAGGGGTAACTGCCTTGTCAGAAGCAATGGTGAAATGCTATCTTGCAAAAAGAAAAATAAAGCAAAAAGGAAACAACAATCAGCAAACGCACAGCACCTCGGCTTAGATAGAGACAACACACAGTTGAAGTCATAAGTTGGACAATTTCTACTCAAACACTAATTTTTGTCCCAAATTCCTACCTCAAAAACTGATACCCCCAAACTGATACCCAGACTTACAACTGATATATGCATTCCTATAGAGACACACCCTTAACAGCACATATCAAACAAGTAAGAGTCAAAACACCCCTATGGTGGGGTAGGGTTTCCCTGTCCTAATTTTTTCAGGAACTAGGGATTCACTACGCACACATGCGGTTTCAAACAATCCTGCATTCGGGTGAGTAACCCGTCCTAGTTTGGAACAGTCTCTAAGGCTTCCGATATGCATCTAGGTCAAATGGTCAAAAAAGGGTGCCTCAGCAAGACCACCCAATATACCTCTCGCTCCTAACACCGAGAAGTAAAAAGAGGATGAAACGGTATAGCGGTATCCAGATCCAAGGTTTGTGTTCCCATCATGGCAGAGCTCGGAACCGGTCAGCATTATGGCATGCTTTTCTAAGCAAGCCTCCAACAAATCGTTCAGGAATAGCAGATGGCAAACACTGTGACTTAGGCGCACCAATGCAAATGCAAATGCAAAGAAACACATAAGTGTAAATAAAACAACATATTATGAGTTCGAGTCAAGTTCCTTAAGTCCCCAGCATAGTCGCCAGAAACTGTAGACTCGACTTTCTTCGCGCCCCCTTTCGGAGAACTCGAATTGGTCTCCTACTGTTCGGACTCTTATCACTGTTCTGAATCTAATCTCACAAAGTGCAATGTGAGATTGATAAACACCAAAGAGTCCAATCCGGCAAATCATTTTGGAAAATCAATTTTGAATCAAATAATGCCAAAACTGGATTACTTTGCCAGATTACAGAGTCGTCACCTAAATATTTTATTTTTGGAAAATTTAAGAAACCCTGACTCGTGCCAAAGGCCACGTGTCCATCATCACCAAAGTTGCCCCCGCTCGAAAACTTGGGTATGAGAGGGGAAGGTCCTGAAATGAGCAACCCCACTCGCCCAATCAAAGGATCGGCCTCTACTAAGCATGATATGTTGTTTTAAAAACATATGTGTTCTTATTCGGCTTATTAGCTAACTTTACTATGTGACGCACACATACAAGTATAGACTATATCGCAAGAATTGGAACAAAACAGCTCATGTTTGTTTTTGAAAATGGTTTGAAAGTGCCACCCTCAAGTGGGCTTAAAACATGATTTTGCCACTTCGCAAAGTTGGCTTAAAACTCACATTTGATGAATTGTTCCAATTCAAGCAACAAAGCCTTCATCCACAAGCATTCATGTAGTTTAGCATTTAAGCAAATAACCTCATGGAAAGCATGCTATCATGGCAACACTCACACTCATGCAAGTATGCTAAAGCGTAAAACTTACAGTGTACTCCAAGCCAAAAGAAAATCTAGTTAGAAATATGCATGATTCTAACTATGTTAAGATGCCTAATGCAACGCATGCAATAATGCAACTAAATAGGCACGACTATCTAAGATGGCATATGAATGCAACAATTTGATAACATGCTTTGAAACATGTATTCAAATAAGTATATTGAAATATAATCCAGTTTAAATGATGCGCCGAGCCCGGTGCATGCAAGACAAATGAATGATGCAAATATGCAAGCATAAGGTATGCTAATCAAAACGTCCCCTAATCTAACCATCAAAAGCGATAAATAAAAGGGAGAAAGACATGGGGTTGGAAGACATGCACACACACACGCACGCTTATTACAACGTTACGCCCTCACGAAGGAGGGTCCGAATGAATAATTAGCTAAGCTACTCTAAGCTAAGCTAACCAAAATAATCTAATTAAACTAATTAGACTAATTATTACAAAACAAAATAAAGAAATAGCTAAGCTAAGCTACTTAATTAGCAAACTAATTAATTAAATTTTAATACAAATGTACACAAACTAAATCATGCAAAGTATTTAAACTACACTGTCATAGCTCTGCTTCGGGGAATGGAGGATGCATGCACTCGATTTTCGCCCCGAAAAGCCTTCCAGTTTGCTCTTGAGAGGCTCTGTTTGCAGGCTTACTCGAAGAGCTTTCTGCTCCATCTTACCAAACCAATGTGAGGAATGCACCAGTGGCCGGCTGGCCATTAATTCTTGCTGCCAGCCATCTTCCGGCCAGAGGGGTGTACTACTAATTATTAGGATGAAGCACTGACAGCCATCAGTGGGCCACTGCCGGCCACTAGTGTGCTAAAACACCAAACTGTAACGGAGCACAGACAGAGGAAAATAGAGGGTTTTCCAGGGGTATGTTTGTTACCGTCCCCTCCTTATCATCTCAAAACATCAAAGGAGTGGCACTCTTGGATCTAAAACCACCAATCAAGCATTTTCAATGCATGATGGCCAAAGATCCAAGTTGTACACTTTCAATAAATGCACAAATCATGACATGGCTCATTTCATCACATCACTTTGAGTATGAAATGGACCAATCTACCTTGTGTTCAATATAACGTCCGATTGAACACAATGAAATGCAAGCACAACATGCTTATCTTAGTCATGTTTTACTTGTCCAATTCTTGTTTACACATTTTAGCATTACCAAGCCATTCTTTAATTGATTTGTCCAAGGTGAGTGTCCTCTAATGAGAGAGGGGTCAACCAAAGGATGGTTTAAGACATGAGAGAGATCATGCCTTTGACTAGTAGAAACCCTCAAAAGAGGATTAAAGCCATTGAGCACAAGCTCTATCTCAAGCTTAAACACAATCATATATAAGGTTAACCAACCCTCAAAACAAATGGAAAAATGAAGAAATGAGGGAGGTTGTAGACTTTTAGTGTTGAAATGGCATGCTAAAGACCTTAAAATCATGTAAGAAACACATGCACAACATGTTAATAGCTAAAAGCATTAAAGCTAATGAAGAGCACTGCACTAGAGCCATGCAATATCAAGCACAAATGACAGAGCTTAAATATGCCAAAACAGAGGCTAAAACATGCTGAGATGGTAGTATAAAAAGCTACAAAAACATGCTCATGTGTTGGCTCATAAACAAATCTCAAAGCACAACTCACAAAAGCAATGAAAAACTGAAATATGTGAGAGTGTGACAGAGCTATATGCATTGAAATCACATGTTAAAAGGTGCCAAAACATGCAATCAACACATGCACAACATGTTAGAGGCCTTAAATCACAAAGGTAGTGAAGCCATTTACACCACAACCATGCATAACAAGACTCATATGACCAAGACCACTCAAAACAAAGTTAAAGCATGATAAATCAGTAGCAAAAACATGTTGAGATCAAGTGACAAATAGGTAGAAAAACATGCTCACATGCTAGGCCATCTACACATGCAAACAAGACACAAAAAGGGGAGGCCACCCCCTCCTATTTTGGACCTCAAAACCAAGTTTTTACCACTGAAATTCCCCTAGAATTCAGTGGTTAAAAGGCCAAGAAAAGGTTGCTTTAAAAGCTTGAAAAGAGGCACAAAAGGCTTCACAAGCCAAAGAGCAAAAGAGGAGACAACCCCCCTAACTCAACAAGGCTTAAACCAACATTTTAAAACCTTAAAAACAGATTTTTTTTATGGTTGAAAAAAACTAGGTCAAAGCAGTGTAAAGAGATGGCCAAGCAATCAAATGAAACAAAGCTTTAAAGTGGTAGCTTTATACCTTTGAAGTACAACAACAAAACAACAATATTCTGAGGTGAAACCAACCTTAGGAGCTCAAACAGGACCTCCAAGAACCTCAGCTCTAAGGTGAAGGTGTTGGCTAAGGGTGCTAGTGCAAATGTGTAGAGAAAACTCACTTTCAAGCACCAAAATATATATATAGAGAGAGAATTCTAGAGAGAGAGAGAGAAATTTTGCTCACAAAATTTGTAACCCTTTGCATGCAAGAGGAAGGTCCCATATATAAAAGATACAAAATCATCTTGAAAAGATCCAACCATCCATGTGCAAGCAGATGCTCCAATATGTGCAAACAGCCGTCAAAAAAATATCACAAAATATCTACTGAAAAACTGGTGGCCGGCCGGCCAACAGTGATGGTCGGCAGGCCAGAGTCCATAGCCAGCAGTGCCCTACCATGGTCGGCAGTGCTCCAAAAGCAACATTCTAAAAGAACCAAAACATGGTCCAAAAATGAGATAGAACTGATGCAGGTTTGGAAAGATCAAACCTGGGGCGCTTCGTCGCGAAGTTCGAGCGCTTGATGAGCAATCAAACTTGTCACTGGATATACCTGCGAGAACATCCAAGTCTTGAGGACGGTCAAAAATGGGGCGTCTACACATTGTATCGAGTTTGAGAAAAAATTGAGAACCAATGTAACGCCCCCAAAATAATACAATAAAGATAACTCATATGCAGAATAAATATGAGAAACAACATACTTTCATACATCAGAGTTCACTGTTTAATGACCAGTTAAATGCCATGTAGGCTTACATGTTTCCAAGTCATTGCTTGGTTACATAAATTGAGTCTCACTCATTACATCTTAAGCCCTTGGCTTTACAAACAACAAATATGCACACAATAAGACATAATTAAGAAGCTCTTTCTTCTCGAAAATCCATCCACGCTATTGTCTTGGAGGAAACTTCTCATTTGCACCTGAAAATGGTATTCCTGTATAGGGTGAGCCAACAGCCCAGTAGAGATAATCTAACACAATAAATGAGGTTTAGCAAAGGTATAAATACTACGTGCATAGACAATACCAATACTGAAATATCCACAAGGCCTGCATATTTATATGCCACTAAGACCAAACCTCATTCCATTTTTCCTTCAATTCATTTCCAGTTCATATATGCTACTCAATTCATGAGTTAAATTCATTATCTTTCAACAACCAAAATGAGACTACAACTCGATGGTTTTCCAACTATGCAAAGCACACATAAAACACTTCAAACCTGCCATTTTACGGATATTTTGTCTGAAGAAATCGGCACCCATTTATATATAAAACTTCGGGTCTTTCACTCAGGACACTCCGGCCAACTTGCTTTAAATGGAGTTCATCCCCTTTCTTCTACCAAACAAATATACATATGCAATGTATTTATAAACATAATCACATATGGAGTACATCCTCTTTCTCCTCCCAATAAACATACATATACAATGTATTTATAACATGGTCATATTCAATGACACCAACAATGGATTAACATTAAATCGCCTAATCCTCATGTAATTTCTACGACAATCATAACTACCCTCCACCAATAGCCAATGCAATTATTTCAAATCAGATGTTCAATATCAAAATAAATAGTTTATTCAAACTTTCATAGGTGAGATAATACATATCCAATATCACCATTTATAACCACAACCTTCCAATTTCACATTTTCGATGTTAATCTCAATTATTTATGCAAGATAATGATTTAATGAAATTAGGGAAAAAATTCCTCTTTTACCAAATCTTAACCCAAACACCAAAAACAACTATTTTGGCACAACATGATCTTATATTCAAGCCTCATACTCATTTACTCTGTATTCATCAAAAACCCCACTTTTCCATATAACACCCAAATCTTAGATTTGTCCAAACCACAACCAAATCTCATCATCTATACACAATAGCAAATAACTAAGCTAAAAACCATATTAGAGTGTAGAAAATCCCTACCTCAAGAAGAGAAGACGAGTAAAGCAAGGTTGAACTCCAAAAATGACAAAACCCAATTTTACTTAGATCAATACGAAGCTCTCGAAGCTCTCTACCTTATTCTCAAAGACACTAGGGTCAAGAACTCAATGGATTTAGATGAAATCTTAGAGAGAATGTGAGTTTTAGAAAGAGAGACAACCGGATTAGGGTTTTAGGGTGAAAAGGAATCAGAAAAATGAAACAAAACGGCGCGGCTGTGAACTGATGTACACCTAGAAAATTTAAGGGAGATGTCTCTAATTTCAACAAATCTCAAAGGAGGTTAGTATAATTTATTCTTTTTTATTTGTTGAAAAGTAGAGCAATCATATTTATGTTGACTTTTGAGACAACCTTCACCAAGTGTTAATAAATTGCGGGAAATATTTTTTCAAAGGGCATTGGTTCTCTTCAGTTGGGTGTCCTAACTTGAGGGTATTGTTGGCCTTCCATGGGGTCACTACAGAGCCCCATTAATAATCAAAACCGTTCAATATGTAAAACTCTTTGAGTGTTTCATCCCTATAAAAAATCACATTGATCGGATATCAATAGCCACTTAATCAATCTCATTTGTGTTAACAATTAATTTTAAATCATTTTACCATTAT
The DNA here is from genome assembly GCA_030407325.1 of Camellia japonica. Lineage (NCBI taxonomy): Eukaryota > Viridiplantae > Streptophyta > Magnoliopsida > Ericales > Theaceae > Camellia > Camellia japonica. The sequence continues at coordinate 149,234,921 of JAPPVO010000031.1, forward strand.
AGCGATCCCTGTTTTCCCTCCATTGGTTATTGTACTCCAGACTTGGGTTCCGTGGAGTTGGTTGTTGTTTATATCTTGTTTTCCGTCTTTTAATTCTTTGTATTTGAGTTTTAGGATGTGTTGGGCAGGTTTGTAACAAGTTGGGTGTGTTTTTCAAACAAATGGTTGCTGCCAAGATTTTGGTGTCTTCGCTCGAGCGAGGCTTTTGTCACTCGAGCGAGCTCTTTGTTTTGGTTCCTTCGCTCGAGCGAGAGTTGATTGTTGTGTGTGGTGGCTTGAGCGAGAAGTCTTGCGCTCGAGCTTGCGTCTGCGTCTGGTTTTGGACCTGAAGGTTGCATTGTTTGGCTCGAGCGAGGCTTTCTACGCTCGAGCGTGGTTCCTTTGTGTCTGGTCGCTCGAGCGACCACTCCTTCGCTCGAGAGCCTCGTATATTTCAGTTCGCACAGGCTTCTCTTCTTCACTTTTTCCCCATCTCTTTACATCTCAAACCCTAGATCTGGCCTCTCTCTCTATATATACCTTCTCTCTAGGGTTTCATCTACTTCTAGAGTGTTCTACCCTAATCTCTTTATAAGAAAGATAGAGGTGGGGGGCTTCACTCTAATCTAAAAAATTGTGGATTTGGAGCACTTTGGGTTTTCATCATCTTCTCCTTTGGTCTCTTCATTATCGAGTAGGGATAACCTACTCTATTCTATGAGTTTTGACATAAATTTTGGTCATTTTGATTAGATGGTGTTGTTTGGAATTTTGGGAAAAGTTAGGGTTTGATTTGTAATTTATAGAAGAGGAGTTTTTCATGTTTGAGTCAAATATGTGTAAAGACTTGAAATTGGGGTTGTTTATGAATTATGAGTGAAACATGAGCCTTGGGGGCAATCTTGTGAATAAGGGAAAAATGCCCTAATTATGTTGAATAATTATTTGAATAATTATTTGGGAAATTGTGAAATTGAGTTGAGGATAATGAAATTGAGAAATTGTGGGAGTGAATGGTGTAGTTGGATAATTTAATCACTCGCCTATGAAAATGTCGATATTTTATCCGTTGATAAATTTATTATTTGTTTAGAAATAACTGCTTTGGGCTATCGGTGGAGGACAGTCTTGACTGTTGTGGACACTATATGTTGATTAGGGAAAACTGAAACTAACACATTGAATATGTCATTGAATATGACGGTTGGAATAATACAATCGAATATGTGTATTGATTGATCATTGTAAATGATAAGTGTTTAAATACATTGTAATATGTATATTGTTTGGGAGGAGATAGGGGATGTACTCATGGTTTGAGAGGAGATAGGGGATGGACTCTCAAACCTGTTTGGGAGGAGACAGAGAATGGACTCCATTGATACAACAAATATGTGTATTAATTGAAGCATTGGAAGTGTTTTGATATGAGTTGTAGTCTCATTTGAATTGTGGATATAGGAACTGTTTAATATGAGATGTAGTCTCATTTAATTGTTTGGCCAGGTTCTGAGCCATGTTTATAAATTGAATTGGTTAAGTAATGGAAAATGAAATGAAACATGTGCATATTTGTCATGGAACTGGATTGTGTTGTAAGTTGGTTATATAAGTGTTAGCCATTTATCATATGCTAATGTTTTAGTTATTGCTCATATCTGGTTTAGTGTATCTCTACTGGCATTGGCTCACCCTATATGGGACATATTTTCAGGTTCAGGTGATATGCCACCTCCAAGTATGTAGCTTGGGAGGTTTTGGGAGTTGAAGACTCTTTTGGTTATTTTTGTTATTTTGGTATTACATGTAAATTCAAGCCGAGGGCTTAATGTGTATTTGAGTTAGTACTCTCTTTTTGTAACCAAGTGTTGTCTTGCAAAGTTGTAGCCTATAGGGCATTTACTTTTGTTGTCAACATGTAATACTTTTGTAATGAATACTCTGATGTTTGGAATATATTGTCACTTTTCTTGTATCATGAATGCATGGAATATGGGTTTATTTTGAGGGCGTTACAACTTGGTATTAGAGCGTACCGGGTTTGAATACTTTGGGTACGTGGGAAGTGGTTAGTACCACAATGGGTTTGTCTCGCTTATTAGAGACTTATGTATGATGTTATGTGCTTAAATTGATAACATGCTTATGTGGCTATATGGGTATGGAATGTAGTTTCTAGGATGTTGATTGGATCCTTGGGTTTCTGGGAGTCTTGTTGGAAAAGCACTTGATCAATGCTGTTTTTAACTGGAACTCTAGCAATGCCTCGGGACTGTCATTACCCGGAAATGAAATTCGTAGCTGCTTATGTGATTATGTGCTTACGTGGAAGGAATTACTGTTGTCCAATGCTTTAGGACGCGAGTGTTATAACTTCGGCACATTTGTGAATGTGCAAATGTCTTTGTTACTTCTATTAGGATGTCTGGACGAGGACGTGGTGGTAGGCGAGGTAGGCCTCGGAGGCAGGACATGCCTATACCGGATGAATTCTAGCACAGCAAGAGGGTGTTGGTTAGGCCAATGTGGCCGAGCTAGTAGGTCAACAGGCCATGGGCGCCTTAGCCTGCAAGATGGCAGGAGCATTGAGGGAATCCATGGACATTCTCGGAGCTGAGAATCAAGTCCAGGCCCATGTTACTGAGGCAGGGCCGTCCTTTCTAAAGAGGGAGTTCTTCCGGTCGAATCCAGACGAGTTTGTGGGTGATCCAAAGGAGCCACTTAGGGCTGATGAGTGGCTTGAGCAGATGACGAAGACGTTTGAGATGCTTGGCATTGAAGATGGGGCATTGAAGGTGACCTTGGCGTCTTTCCAATTGAAGGGAGACGCGAGTCAGTGGTGGAAGTTTGTTCGGGGTCGTATTGGTGGGACTTGGGAGGCCTTCGTTGGTGCCTTTCAGGAGAAATTTCTGTCTCCCGCTATTAGGGAGAAGTTGAGGATCAGTTGTCAGCTCAAGTAGCTGAGTACACCAGTGGCCAAGTTTGAGGCCGCATTTACTAGCTTATCTAGGTTTGCACCTGAGCTAGTGGCGTCTGAGGAACGCCGTTGCCTTGAATTTGAGAAGAAGTTAAGGACTGGACTCAAGATGAGGGTTGTGGGGTCCATGACTCGGGAGTATGGACGCCTTATGGATGCTGCGGCCCATATGGAGATTATTATGCTTGAGAAGGAGGAGAGGTTGAGGGGCTCCAAGAGGAGTCAGGATGGCCAGGGAGATGATAGGAGGCAGAGGGGTTCTAACCCTCAGCAGTCCCAGGGTGCTTTTGTGAGATCTACCTTTCTAGTGCCGAGTGCAGGCTTTGGAAGAGGCAGTCAGGGAGACTTTACTTATTACAAATGTGGTCAGCTGGGCTACAAGTCTCTAGCTTACCCGCAGAAGGGAGGAAGTCAGAGAGCAACTTCATCTTTGGCTCGTCCTCAGAGCCAAAGTCAAGGCAGAGGTCAACCGCTCTCTCGTTACCAGTGTGGTCAGGCGGGGCATCTGAAGAGGTTTTGCCCACAGTTGAGTGGCACATCTGGTGCATTTGGGTCGAGGCAGAGTTATCAACCAGCTCAGTCTGTTCAGGCCTCGAGGGCCAATCAGGGACCCTCATCGTCTCAGTCTGTACAGCAGTCTTTTGCTCCGAGAGGTGAGCAGGGAGATCAGAGACTTTCAGGGCGCGTGTATGATGTTACCGCGCAGGATCTTGTACGGGCTCCATCTGTTGTGAGAGGTACCTTTTTGTTTTGCTACTCGGTTGCCAATGTGTTGATTGATACGGGTGCATCTCATTCCTTTATATCTGCTGCATTTGCATCTGTTTTGGGGTTGGAGTTGGCACAATTAGCTTCTCCTATTTGTGTTGTATCACCTGTTGGGGGTGAGTTGATTTTGAAACAAGGGTGTCGGGGCTGTGATATTAAGGTCATCGACCGCCGGCTTCCATTTTCTTTTGTAGTAATGGCTATGTCGGGTTTTGATGTGATTTTGGGTATGGACTGGCTATCGTCATACCGGGCTATAATTGATTGTTACCGCCAGAGGGTCACTGTATGTACTTTGAGCGGGGATTGTTTCCATTTCTTGGGAGATCAGGTTGGTAGTGTTTTGCCACCAGTGTATGATATGCGAGGGCGGAGTGAGCTTAGTGGTCTTCTCGCTAGCTTTATGAGTAGTGAGTGTGATGAGATCCAGATTGAGTTACCCAGAGTGGTTTGTGAGTACTCTGACGTCTTCCTTGAGGACCTTGTTAGTTTGCCACCCCATAGAGAGGTGGAGTTTTCTATTGATTTAGTGCCCGGCACGGCGCCGATTTCCATGGCACCATATCGTTTTGCCCCAGCCGAGTTGAGTGAGTTGAAGATTCAGCTCCAAGAATTGCTAGATTAGGGCATTATTCACCCTAGTACTTCGCCGTGGGGAGCACCAGACCTCTTTGCTAAAAAGAAAGATGGGGCTTTGAGACTTTGTATCGATTACCGAAAATTGAATCGGGCTACGATCAAGAACAAGTACCATATGCCCCGTATAGATGATCTGTTTGACCAGTTGAAAGGGTCCCGTTGTTTCTCTAAGATAGACTTGAGATCGGGTTACCAACAGTTGAGGGTTAGGGAGGAGAATATCCCGAAGACACAGATTCCATACACGGGATGGCCATTATGAGTTTCTGGTGATGCCTTTTGGGCTCACCAATGCACCGGCAGTGTTTATGGACTTGATGAACCGGATCTTCTGGGAATTCTTAGATCGTTTTGTGGTCGTTTTCGTGGATGACATTCTGATTTATTCATCTTCGGAGGAGGAGCACAAGGAACACTTGAGAGTGGTGCTTGAGTTGCTTAGAGCCCATAAGCTCTATGCTAAGTTTGGGAAGTGTGAGTTTTGGCTAAGGGAGGTTAAGTTCTTAGGCCATGTGGTTTCCGGGGAAGGGGTGTCCGTTGATGCATCCAAGATAGAGGCAGTGCAAGATTGGGCACAGCCTAAGAGTGTTTTTGAGATCCGTAGTTTTCTGGGATTAGCCGGGTATTATTGCCGGTTTGTGAAAGATTTCTCCAGGTTAGCTTCGCCGTTGACTAGATTGACGCAGAAAGGGATCAAATTAGTATGGAGTGAGACTTGTGAAAAGTCGTTCCAAGAGTTGAAAGTTAGACTTACCACCGCTCTAGTGTTGATTATTACGAAGAGAGGTTTGGGTTATGCGGTTTATTGTGATGTCTCACGAGAGTGTTTGGGTTGTGTGTTGATGCAAGAGGGGAAAGTGGTAGCATATGGCTCGCGGCAGTTGAAAATACACGAGATGAATTACCCTACACATGACCTAGAGTTAGCAGCTGTGATTTTTGCCTTGAAAATCTAGAGGCACTACCTTTATGGTGAGAGATTCGAGGTGTTCTCGGATCATAAGAGTCTAAAGTATCTGTTTACACAGAAAGACTTGAACTTGAGGCAGAGGAGGTGGATGGAATTTATTGAGGATTACGACTTTGAGTTGCATTACCATCCGGGGAAGGCCAATGTTATGGCTAATGCCCTTAGCAGGAAATCCATTAGTGATGTAGCTTGTATAGCCATCCGGGGGTGGGAAATGTTGGGTGCACTTGGCGAGTTTGATTTGCTTCTGGGTGAATCTATTGAGGCTGCGGCCTTGTTTTCTATAGTTGCGCAGCCTACAATTGTGAATCGAGTGTTAGAGGCACACAGTAGTGACCTTGAGGTAGAATTCGTCCGGGAAAAGATCTCCAGTGGGAGGGTTGAGAAGGGTTTGACTGTGTATCCTGACTTGAGTGTGAGGTACCGAGACCGTTTGTTTGTGCCGGAGTCTTGCCGAGAGGAAGTACTCCGAGAGTTTCACCATTCACGCCTTACGGTGCACCCGGGAGGCACTAAGATGTATCATGATTTGGGTCGCCAGTTTTGGTGGCGGGGTATTAAGAAAGATGTGGCATTTTTGTATCTAAGTGCCTTACTTGTCAACAAGTGAAGGCCGAACACCAGAGCCCAGCGGGTTTGTTACAACCCTTGCCTATTGCGAGTAGAAGTGGGAGTATGTCACGATGGACTTCGTTGTAGGTCTTCTGAGGACTTAGCGAGGTAGTGATGCTATTTGGGTAGTTGTAGACCGGCTGACTAAATCGGCGCACTTTATCCCTATGCACGTGAGAGATTCGATAGATCATCTTGCCGACTTGTATATTCGGGACATGGTGAGGTTGCATGGGGTCCCAGTGTCGATCGTCTCAGATAGAGATCCACGTTTCACTGCTAGGTTGTGGCAGAGTTTGCAGAGTGCCCTGGGCACTAGATTGACCTTTAGCACGGCTTATCATCCTTAGACTGACGGGTAGTCCGAGCGTACTATTCAGATCCTTGAGGATATGCTTCGAGGGTGTGTCCTTGACTTTAGTGAGTCGTGGGAGAGGCACTTGCCCTTAGTGGAGTTTGCCTACAACAACAGTTTCCAATCGAGTATTGGTATGGCACCGTTTGAGGCCTTGTATGGCCGACCGTCTAGGTCTCCAGTGTGTTGGGCCAAGGTGTGTGATGCACCTTTGTTGGGCCCGGAGTTGGTACGGGAAACGACGGAGAAAGTTGAGCTTATCCGTACGAGGCTTGTTACGGCCCAGAGTCGCCAAAAGAGTTATGCCGACCGTAGAAGGAGGCCTTTGTCATGTGAGGCGGGTGATCACGTATTTCTAAAAATATCAGGCGGGATTTGATGAGATTTGGGAAGAGTGAGAAGTTGTCCCCTCGGTTTATTGGCCATTTTGAGATCCTTGAGAGGATTGGCGAGGTTGCCCATCGTTTAGCTTTGCCGCCGCAGTTGTCCGGAGTGCATGACGTGTTTCATGTTAGAATGCTTCGGAAGTACGAGCCGGATCCATCACCTGTATTGGATTGGACCGACTTAGAGGTTGATGAGGATATCTCGTATGAGGAGAGACCGGTGCGGGTATTGGATAGGCGGGATCATGTCTTGCGAGGCAAGACCATTCCCTTGGTAAAAGTTTTGTGGAAACATCACGGGGTTGAGGAAGCCACTTAGGAACGTGAGTTGGATGTCCGTGAGAAATATCTGGACTTGTTTGTTAATGTTTAACCATGTATGGGAATATTGTTGTATTGATAAACTTTAAGAGCATTGAATATGTCTTAAGTTGTAAAACATTGTGTATGTTTTGGTTTATGGAAGTATTATTGAATATGCCTTGAAAATGGAAGTTTAATTTAACATTGTATATGTTGAATGTGTTATAGAAATGCAAATGTATCATTAACATTGAATATGTTATGAATTGGTGGAATATGGTATTGGAATTTGTTGAACTTTGAAGAGATGCATGTTGATAATGCATGTTGTAACATATGATGTAATTTACCTCTTGAATAGAAACGGGATGACCGGTAATGGGTCATGATGTTGAATATTTGAATGGTAATATTGTTGAGAATTGAAAAATCACAATTTTGAAACTTATATCTAATTTCGGGGACAAAATTCTTTAAGGGGGGGAGGTTATAGCGATCCCGGTTTTCCCTCCATTGGTTATTGTACTCCAGACTTAGGTTCCATGGAGTTGGTTGTTGTTTTTATCTTGTTTCCGTCCTTTAATTCTTTGTATTTGAGTTTTAGGATGTGTTGGGCAGGTTTGTAACAGGTTGGGTGTGTTTTGAAACAAATGGTTGCTGCCCAGATTTTGGTGTCTTGGCTCGAGCGAGGCTTTTGTCGCTCGAGCGAGCTTTTTGTTTTGGTTCCTTAACTCGAGCCAGGGTTCCTTCGCTCGAGCGAAAGTTGATTGTTGTGTCTGGTGGCTCGAGCGAGAAGTCTTGCGCTCGAGTTTGCGTTTGCGTCTGGTTTTGGACCTGAAGGTTGCATTTCTTGGCTCGAGCGAGCGAGTTGTATGTTTTGGGTTTCTTTGCTCGAGCGAGCTTTTCTTCGCTCGAGCGTACTTCTGGGTTGCAGACCTGAAGCTTTGAATTGTTGGCTCAAACGAGGCTTTCTACGCTCGAGCGAGGTTCCTTTGTGTCTGGTCGCTCGAGCAACCACTCCTTCGCTCGAGCGGGTCTCGTATATTTCAGTTCGCAGCAGCTTCTCCTTCTTCACTTTTTTCCCATCTCTTTATATCTCAAACCCTAGATCCGGCCTCTCTCTCTCTATAGATACCTTCTCTCTAGGGTTTCATCTACTTCTAGAGTGTTTCTACCCTAATCTCTTTGTAAGAAAGATAGAGGGTGGCGTGGGCTTCACTTTAATCTGAAAAGTTGTGGATTTGGAGCACTTTGAGTTTTCATCATCTTCTCCTTTGGTCTCTTCATTTCGAGGTAGGGATAACCTACTCTATTCTATGAGTTTTGACATAAATTTTGGTCATTTTGATTAGATGGTGTTATTTGGAAATTTTGGAAAAAGTTAGGGTTTGATTTGTAATTTATAGAAGAGGAGTTTTTCATGTTTGAGTCAAATATGTGTTAAAGACTTGAAATTAGGGTTGTTTATGAATTATGAGTGAAACATGAGCCTTGGGGGCAATCTTGTAAATAAGGGAAAAATGTCCTAATTATGTTGAATAATTAATTTGGGAGATTGTGAAATTGAGTTGAGGATAATGAAATTGAGATATTGTGGAGGACAGTCTTGACTGTTGTAGACACTATATGTTGATTAGGGAAAACTGAAACTAATCACATTGAATATGTCATTGAATATGACGGTTGGAATAATACATCGAATATGTGTATTGATTGATCATTGTAAATGATAAATGTTTAAATACATTGCATATGTATATTGTTTGGGAGGAGATAGGGGATGTACTCCATGGTTTGAGAGGAGATAGGGGATGGACTCTCAAACCTGTTTGGGAGGAGATAGGAAATGAACTCCATTGATACAGCAAATATGTATATTAATTGAAGTATTGGAAGTGTTTTGACATGAGTTGTAGTCTCATTTAATTGTTTGGCTAGGTTCTGAGCCATGTTTATGAATTGAATTGGTTAAGTAAAGTAAAGTGAAATGAAACATGTACATATTTGTCATGGAACTGGATTGTGTTGTAAGTTGGTTTATAAGTGTTAGCCATTTATCATATGCTAATGTTTTAGTTATTGCTCATATCTGGTTTAGTGTATCTCTACTGGGCATTGGCTCACCCTATATGGGACATCATTTTCAGGTTCAGGTGATATGTCACCTCCAAGTATGTAGCTTGGGATGTTTCGGGAGTTGAAGACTCTTTTGGTTACTTTTGTTATTTTGGTATTACATGTAAATTCAAGCCGAGGGCTTAATGTGTATTTGAGTTAGTACTCTCTTTTTGTAACCAAGTGTTGGCTTGAAATGTTGTAAGCCTATAGGGCATTATTTTTGTTGTCAACATGTAATACGTTTGTAATGAGTACTCTGATGTTTGGAATATATTGTCATTTTTCTTGTATCATGAATGCATGGAATATGGGTTTATTTTGAGGGCGTTACATACCGTTGACCCAAAAGTGATCTGATCAAATGGTTACCGATATCCGATCAATGTGATTTTTTGCAGAGATGAAGTACTCAACGAGTTCTACACATTGAATGGTTTGGATTATCGATGTGCATCCCGTGGTAGGCCCACAGAGGTCCAATAATACCCTCAAATTCGATTTGTACTGGAGAGCAGCCTCCCCTATTTCGAAACCCCCAATTATTATTGGAGGTATTTTGGTAACAATGTTACTCACAAGACTTATTGGAACATAAGAAAATAATTTAAACTAAGTGAAACATAAGTAGGTGAAGAGTGATTTATAAATAAATGCCTCTAGAATTTCTTATGTAACGTATTTTTTATAATAAATATTACTTAATTTTCTAATAAAATTATGACAATTTGTGGTTAAAAAATGAATCAATCACAAATTATCATAACTCTACTAGAAGTTTATGCAAGATTTATTACAAAAATAAGATAAATTACCAAAAAAATGTGTAACACTGAAGGGATTTCTACATTGTACACACCTTTTTTTTTTTTTTTTTAATAACTCAGTATCCAATCCATTGGATCGACTAATCTGGAGGGACCAATCCCATCGTCAACTTGTGCCCCGGGGGGGGAAGGGGAGGGGGGGTCCAATTAAAGTTAAGACAAAGTCTCATATGAACTATCCTCAAGAAATTGTTTACACTTAAAAGGTTTAAAACTTGTGACCTCGGAAGGAGTACACTCACAGGTCCCAAATATTTACCATTAGGCCAACCATTTACCTACCTAATTGTGTCGTTACTTTGCTACATTATATATAAATGACCATTATGCAACAATCCAAATGCATTCAGATATTTTATATTTCGTGTCACTTGAACTAAAGGGTGATTTAGTACAATGAACATTAAGGGAGATGTCTTTAATTTTAATAAACTTCAAAGGAGGTCAATGTAATTTATTCTTTTTTATTAGTTGAAATGTATGGCAATCACATTTATGTTGATTTTTGAAACAACCCTAACCAAGTGTTGATGAATGATGGGAAAGATTTTTTCGAAGGGCACTGGTTCTCTCCAATTGGGAATCCCAACTAGAGGGTACTTGTTGGATTTTATTTGAGAAATACTTAATTTTCAAATATTTTTATATAGTTGATATTTTTGAAAAAAGTATATTTTGATATGCAAATAAATAAATAAGACAAAATGTGCTTAATTATGTGTATCGTATGGATCAAATTAATTTTCTTGTATATTTTTTATTTTTTTCCCCGTCTTATTGATATCTTAATATTAATTTTTTATTTAATTTTTTATTTAACATGAAATTATTTATTACAAAATATTTATATTTAATTTAAATTTTATATACCTATATACAATGTATGAATAATTCAAAAAATAATATTAAAGAAAAAATCAATACTCTATCTAATTAATTTATGTAGTTCTATTTACACACATTTTCATTTTCCAAATAAAAATAAAAATAAGTAATTAGAATCACTTTTAGTTTTATATTACTATTTTTCTTTCTAATTTAACAATTATTTTAAATATTAAAATAAGTGTTTATTTTATTATCTTATAATTTAATATATATCATATAAGATCATTATACGATAATTACACTTTCATATTACAATAGAACTAGAATGATCAAAATAAGCAAATAATTTAAGTAATTTATTGTATATATAAGTATTCGATTAATACTTTTATAGAATGATAATGCTAAGATTATTAAAAAAAATAATTAAAATTAATATTATTCTTTTTTAATACATATCATAATATAAAGTATCATTACATTGATTAAAGTTAACTCCATTGTGATTTTATGTTAGACATCATATTTCTAGAAGTGATTTAATTACGTACACGTGTAGCGTCTAATTTAATATTGAATGATTAAAATAATAAAACTCAATGCCTTTTTTTTTCCTGGTTAAGTTTTAAGAATATAAATTGACACATGTCAAATGATAAATAGTATGGAGTATTATTTTAAAAAATAATGATTCATTGAAAATAATTGTGCATATTTAAGGCACATATTGATATTTCTTGAATAATTTTTTAAAAAAAAAATTAAATTTAAAATGTGCCGCCTAAGTAATGGAAAAATACTACTTATATATCTAGATATATATATATATATATATATGTGTGTGTGTGTGTGATAATTAATTAGAACCCCTTTGAGAACTGAAATTATTAAGGTTATAGAGATTTTGTACCCGATTCCCTTTGAAGACACTGTTTATGATTTGAATTTGTAATTTTTTATACATCAATGTAAATAACTTTTACAATCTTACTAATATAAGAATAAATCGTACCTTTGAGTCAACCCTCCTTAAGTACTTTTTCGTGTAATAAAATACTTAAGTATTGTCAAATAAAAATATTTTAATAGATCATAATCAAGCACACTTAAGGCATATATAATGAAAGACCCGTTGCACCACCTCTCCTCTTTTTTTTTTTCTTTTTTTTTTTTTTTTTTTTTTTTGAGCATATGAAAAACATTTATATTAAAAAACAACAACATACACTTTAAACAAAACAAAAAAACCATAACAAATTAGTAAAGATCTTTTGAATTAATAACCATAATACTTTGTATATTTTAAAATTTTATGTTTTTATTTTCTTTTTTATAAATATTTTGATACACGTGGAATTTATGATTTTTGATAAATTTGATTAAGACAAATGAGGCTTCGATTTTAGGTTGAGAATATATTAATTTTTGTTTTTAAACTTTGAAAGAAATAATTTTTATTAGCCTTTTACCTAGGATCATTCACAATGACAAAAAATTTCATCAATTAGTAGCAAATCTGTTTATATTTGATTTTTAATTAATAAAAAATTTTACACATAAAATATTAACAATTAAAATTAATTTTTTACTTTAAAAATAAATTATCGTGTATACGGGTCAGTTACTACTGCAATCATATGATATTGTTGAGGACAATAAATACTTTTGGGCCATGTTTGTTATCCCTTATGAGTGGTAGGCTTGGAATGATTGTGAGATTAGATATGTGAAAGCATGTTTGGTTGAGGAAATTTATGAGTGGATTATTAGTCTAATTGGATTGACAATCCCCAAATATAATCGGATTAACAAAGCTGGAGAAAGTATGCAATTGAAAAAATAGTGAGAGGATTAAATGTTATTTTATTATTTTTTTACCCCAAGTGCAACATGTTTTTTGTAAAAAGGAAAAAATTATATTTGTTTCAGAATTTTTTTTTATTATAGAAATATATATATATATATATATATTTTAAATTTTATATAAAAATAATTTAACAATTCCATCGATATTTATCACTCCCATTATCATTAAAACAATACACTTTTACTTAATCTCCTCATTAACAATCTTCACATTAACAATCTCTTCATTAACTTATTAACAATTTCATCTAAGCTAATCCGCCAAATAAACATGACATTAGGATTGGTTGTGGCCTTAGAGTGCATCAGGCCAAAAAAATAACATCTCACTCACGTTAGTCATGCGGGGCCGCTGGTAAAAGTTTGGTCTCACTTTCCTCTCTGTTTTTTGCAATAAAGTCTAGACATATGGTTTGGTTTGGGATGTAACGTCCTCAAAATAAACCCATATAACATACATTCAAGACATCCATAAACTTAAGAGAAATAACCATAATTCTATTTTTCAGAGTATTCATTACAAAAATATTACATGTTGACAACAAAAGTAAATGCCCTATAGGCTTACAACTTTCCAAGTCAACACTTAGGTTCATAAACAAATAGAGTTCTAACTCTTTACACAAAATAAGCCATTGTCTTGATATACATGTAATACAAAAAGATAATCACAAAAAGATAAGCCTTCGACTTCTACAACTTCCTAAGCTAAGACCTTGGAGGCGGCATATCACCTGCACCTGACAATAATGTCCCATATAGGGTGAGCCAACGCCCAGTAGAGATATGCTAAACATAATATGAGCAATAACTAAAACATTAGCATTTGATAAATGTTTAACTCGTACAGACCAACATACAACAAAATCCAATTCCCTGACAGATATATCCATATTCCATTCCACTTTCCTTTACTTATCAAATTTCCAATTCATAACATGGCTCAGAACCTGGCCAACCATTTAATGAGACTATGACTCATATCAAAGCACTTCCATTTTAAATGTGATAATAACTCATATCAGAATACTTCCATACTTCACAATAGATACACGTATTTGTTGTATCAATATCATATCAAAACACTTCCATACTTCACAATAGATACACAGATTTGCTGTATCAATGGAGTCCATTTCCTATCTCCTCCCAAATAATATCCGGTTTAGGAGTCCATCCCCTATCTTCTCCCAAACTGTGGAATACATCCCCTATCCCCTCCCACACAATACTGTGTATATAAACAATTATCATACACATGATCAGTCAATACACATATATGATGTATTATTCCAACCATCATATTCAATGACATATTCAACTGATTAGTTTTAATTCACCTAATCATCATGCAGTGTCTACAACAATCAAGACTATCCTCCACCGATAGCCCAAAGCAATTATTTCTAAACAGATAATAAATGCATCGACAGATAAATTATCAATATTTTCGAAAATGAGCGATTAATAAATCTAACTCCATCATTCAATCTCATCTTAAGCCAATTTCATCGTTTCCAACTCAATTTTATATTTTCATAACTTTCCAAATTTATTATACAAAATAATTCATCACAATAAAATTACGACTTTTTTCCCCCTTTTCTCAATATTGACCCAAAGGCTCAAAATATCTTCAATAACACCAATATCCTCATTTTATAACCCAAAATACACAAGTGTGGGTTAAAATAACAAAACCCCTCTTTATAACTTTTGAAACCCTAATACCCAAAATCACCTAAACATCAACAATAAATCAAAATGACCAAAAGCTTATGTCAAAGATCATATACATGAGTAGTTATCCCTACCTCAAGAGATGAGACCAAATGGAGAAGACGAAGAATTTTGAAGTGCTCCAAACCCCAAGATTTTCGGATCAAAATGTAGCCTACACCAAGCTCAACACTTTTTACAAAGGCCCAATGGTGGGAGATCACTACGGCTAGATGATTTCTTAGAGAGATGGTGAAGTTTAAAGTAAGGAGCTCTCCAATGGAGGTTTTGAAAAGTTAGAGAGAGAAAGAGTCAAAGAAAAGTGATCCGAAAAATCACTTTTCGGACTGATATAAAAGTCGCCCCGCTCGAGCGTGGAACTCCCCGCTCGAGTGTCAGACACAGACTCATGCTCGAGCGTGAAAAGCACTGCTCAAGCGTCGATTGCACACTTCCAGAAGTTTTGCAGACCATGGTCCCTGCTCGAGCGTGAAAGTGGACGCTCGAGCGTCCGAAGACCTGCAGACCAAAATACTGAGGGATGAAAAATCATGCTCGAGCGTCAAAATGCCCGCTCGAGCGGAGAAGCAAAAACAAAAGGGCCCACTCGAGCGTCAAAAGCCCCGCTCGAGCGTGAAGGCAAAAATCTGGGCATCAACCTTTGGTTTCTAAACACAACCAACCTGTTTCAAACCTGCCCAACACAACCCAAGACTCAAATACAAAGAGTAAAGGATGGAAAGGAGAATATGACAACAACACATCCACGGAACTAAGTCCGAAATACAGTAAACAAGGAAGGGAAAACCGGGATCGCTATAACCTCTCCCCCTTAAGGAATTTCGTCCCCGAAATTAGTTACAAGTTTCAAAAACATGCTTTCTCAATTCCCAACAATATTACAATGCAATATTCATCAACTTGACCCATTACCAGTCATACCATCCCTTCTCAAGAGGCAAATTACAACATACGCTACAACATGCATTATCAACATGCATTTCCTTGAAATTCACCAATTTCAACACATATTCCACAATTCAATTATATATTCAATGCCAACAATATATTTGCATTTCTAAAACTTCATTATCATATACAATGTTAAAATAAACTCCCATTTGCATGGCATATTTAATAATGCTTCCATAAATCAAAACATGCGCAATGTTTTACAACTTAAGACATATTCAATGCTCTTAAAGTTCACCAATACAACAAAATTTCCTAATACATGGTTAAATGTTAACAAACAAGTCCGGATATTTCTCTCGGACCTCCAACTCATGTTCCCAAGTGGCTTCTTCCACTCCGTGATGTTTCCACAAAACCTTAACCAAGGGTATTGTCTTGCCTCGCAAGACTTGTTCTCGTCTATTCAAGACCCGTACCGGTCTCTCTTCATACGAGGCATCCTCATCAACGTCTAAGTCGGTCCAATCCAATACATGCGATGGATCCAGCTCATACTTCCGAAGCATACTAACATGAAACACGTCATGCACTCCGGACAACTGCGGCGGCAAAGCTAAACGGTAGGCAACCTCGCCAATCCTCTCAAGGATCTCGAAAGGGCCAATAAACCGAGGGGACAACTTCCCACTCTTCCCAAATCTCATCAAACCCCGCCTAGGTGATGTTTTCAAGAAGACATGATCACCCACCTCAAACAACAAAGGCCTCCTCCTACGGTTGGCATAACTCTTTTGGCAACTCTGGGCTGTAACAAGCCTCCTACGGATAAGCTCAACTTTCTCTGTCGTTTCCCTCACCAACTCCGGGCCCAACAAAGGTGCATCACCCACCTCGGCCCAACACTAGAGACGTACAAGGTCGGCCATACAAGGCCTCAAACGGTGCCATAGCGATACTCAACTGGAAACTGTTGTTGTATGCAAACTCCACCAAGGGCAAGTGCCTCTCCCACGACCCACTAAAGTTAAGGACACAACCTCAAAGCATATCCTCAAGGATCTGAATAGTACACTTGGACTGTCCGTCAGTCTGAGGATGATAAGCCGTGCTAAAGGTCAATCTAGTGCCCAAGGCACTCTGCAAGCTCTGCTACAACCTAGCAGTAAAACGTGGATCTCTATCTGAGACGATTGTCACTGGGACCCCGTGCAACCTCACTATGTCCCGAATATACAAGTCGGCAAAATGATCTACCGAATCTCTCACGCGCATAGGGATAAAGTCCACCGACTTAGTCAACCGGTCTACAACCACCCAAATAGCATCACTACCCTGCTGAGTCCTCGGAAGACCTACAACGAAGTCCATAGTGACATGCTCTCACTTCCACTCAGCAATAGGCAAGGGTTGTAACAAATCCGCTGGCCTCTGATGCTCGGCCTTCACTTGCTGACAAGTAAGGCACTTCGATATGAAAACTGCCACATATCTCTTCATACCCCGCCACCAAAACTGGCGACCCAAATCATGATACATCTTAGTGCCTCTCGGATGCACTGCAAGTCGTGAATGGTGAAACTCTCGGAGTACTTCCTCTCGACAAGACTCTGGCACGAACAGACGGTCTTGGTATCTCACACTCAGGTCGGGATACACAGTCAAACCCTTCTCAACCTTCCCACTAAAGATCTTTTCCCGGAGGGGTTCTACTTCAAGGTCACTCCTCTGTGCCTCTAACACTCGAGTCACAAGTGTAGGCTGCGCAACTACGGAAAACAAGGCCGCAGCCTCAACAGATTTGCCCAGAAGGAAATCAAACTCACCAAGTGCACCCAACATTTCCCACTCCCGGATGGCTATACAAGCTGCATCACTAATGGATTTCCTACTAAGGGCATCGGCCACAACATTGGCCTTTCCCGGATGATAGTGCAACTCGAAGTCGTAATCCTCAATAAACTCCATCCACCTTCTCTGCCTCAAATTCAAGTCTCTCTGTATAAACAGATACTTCAAACTCTTATGATCTGAGAACACCTCGAACCTCTCACCATAAAGGTAGTGCCTCCAAATCTTCAAGGTAAAAATCACAGCTACTAACTCTAGGTCATGTGTAGGGTAATTTCTCTCGTGTATTTTCAATTGTCGTGAGCCATAGGCTACCACTTTCCCCTCTTGCATCAACACACAACCCAAACCCGCTCGTGAGGCATCACAAGAAACCGCATAACCCAAACCTCTCTCCGGAATAATCAAAACCACAGCGGTGGTAAGTCTAACTTTCAACTCCTGGAACGACTTTTCACAGGTCTCACTCCATACAAACTTGACCCCTTTCCGTGTGAATCTAGTCAACGGCAAAGCTAGTCTAGAGAAATCCTTCACAAATCGGCGGTAGTACCTTACTAATCCCAGAAAACTGCGGATCTCAAAAACACTATTAGGCTGTGCCCAATCTTGCACTACCTCTATCTTGGATGTATCAACAGACACCCCTTCCCCGGAGACTACATGACCTAAGAACTTAACCTCTCTTAGCCAGAACTCACACTTCCCAAACTTAGCATACAACTTATGGGCTCTAAGCAACTCAAGCACCACTCTCAAGTGTTCCTTGTGATCCTCCTCAGAAGGTGAATAAATCAGAATGTCGTCTACGAAAATGACTACAAAACGGTCTAAGAATTCCCGAAATATCCGGTTCATCAAGTCCATAAACACTGCCGGTGCGTTGGTAAGCCCAAAAGGCATCACTAGAAACTCATAGTGGCCATACCGCGTACGGAATGCCGTCTTCGGAATATCCTCCTCCCTGACCCTCAACTGGTGGTAACCCGATCTCAAGTCTATCTTAGAGAAACAACGGGACCCCTTCAACTGGTCAAACAGATCATCAATACAAGGCATAGGGTATTTATTCTTAATCGTAGCCTGATTCAATCTCCGATAATCAATGCAAAGTCTCAAGGCACCATCTTTCTTTTTAGCAAAGAGGCACCTCCTGCCTCCTAGGCCTACCTCGCCTACCACCACGTCCTCGTCCTGACATCCTAATAAAGGTAACGAAGAACATTAGCACATTCACAAATGTGCCGAAGCTATAACACTCGCGTCCTAATGCATGGACAACTGTAATTCACTCCACGTAAGCACATAATCACATAAGCACTTACGAATTTCATTTCTGGATAATGACAGTCCCGAGGCGTTACTAGAGTCCCAGTTAGAAATAGCATTGATCAAGTGCTTTTCCAATAGGACTCCCAGAAATCCAAGGATCCAATCAACATCCTAGAAACTAAATCCCATACCCAAGTAGTCACATAAGCACATAACATTACCTCTAAGTCTCTAACAAGCGAGACAAACCCATTGCGGTACTAACCACTTCTCACGTACCCAAAGTATTCAAACCCCGTATGCTCTGATACCAAGTTGTAACGCCCTCAAAATAAACCCATATAACATACATTCAAGACATCCATAAACTAAAGAGAAATAAGCATAATTCTATTTATCAGAATATTCATTACAAAAGTATTACATGTTGGCAACAAAAGTAAATGCCCTATAGGCTTACAACTTTCCAAGTCAACACTTGGGTTCCTCAAAAAATAGAGTTCTAACTCTTTACACAAAATAAGCCATTGGCTTAATATACATGTAATACAAAAAGATAATCACAAAAAGATAAGACTTCAACTTTTACAACCTCCCAAGCTAAGACCTTGAAGGCGGCATATCACCTGCACCTGAAAATAATGTCCCATATAGGGTAAGCCAACGCCCAGTAGAGATATGCTAAACATAATATGAGCAATAACTAAAACATTAGCATTTGATAAATGTTTGACTAATACAGACCAACGTACAACACAATCCAATTCCGTGATAGATATATCCATATTCCATTCCACTTTCCTTTACTTATCAAATTTTCAATTCATAACATGGCTCAGAACCTGGTCAACCATTTAATGAGACTATGACTCATATGAAAGCACTTCCATTTTCAATGTGATAACAACTCATATCAGAACACTTCCATACTTCACAATAGATACACGTATTTGCTGTATCAATATCATATTAAAACACTTCCATACTTCACAATAGATACACAAATTTACTGTATCAATGGAGTCCATCCCCTATCTCCTCCCAAATAATATCCGGTTTAGGAGTCCATCCCCTATCTCCTCCTAAACCGTGGAGTACATCCCCTATCTCCTCCAACACAATACCATGTATATAAACAATTATCATACACATGATCAGTCAATACACATATATGATGTATTATTCCAACCGTCATATTCAATGACATATTCAACCGATTAGTTTTAATTCACCTAATCATCATGCAGTGTCTACAACAATCAAGACTATCCTCCACCGACAGCCCAAAACAATTATTTCTAAATAGATAATAAATGCATCGACAAATAAATTATCAACATTTTCGAAAGTGAGCGATTAATAAATCCAACTCCATCATTCAATCTCATCTTAAGCCAATTTCATCGTTTCCAACTCAATTTCATATTTTCATAACTTTCCAAATTTATTATACAAAATAATTCATCACAATAAAATTACGGCTTTTTTCTCCCTTTTCTCAATATTGACCCAGAGGCTCAAAATATCTTCAATAACACCAATACCCTCATTTTATAACCCAAAATACACAAGTGTACGTCAAAATAACAAAACCCCTCTTTATAACTTTTGAAACCCTAATACCCAAAATCACCCAACATCAACATTAAATCAAAATGACCAAAAGCTTATGTCAAAGATCATATACATGAGTAGTTATCCCTACCTCAAGAAATGAGACCAAATGGAGAAGATGAAGAATTTCGAAGTGCTCCAAACCCCAAGATTTTCGGATCAAAATGTAGCCCACACCAAGCTCAACACTTTTTACAAAGGCCCAAAGGTGGGAGATCACTACGGCTAGATGATTTCTTAGAGAGATGGTGAAGTTTAGAGTGAGGAGCTCTTCAATGGAGGTTTTGAAAAGTTAGAGAGAGAAAGAGTCAAAGAAAAGTGATCCGGAAAGTCACTTTTCAGACTGATATAAAAGTCGCCCCGCTCGAGCGTGGAACTCCCCGCTCGAGCGTCAGACACAGACTCACGCTCGAGCGTGAAAAGTGCTGCTCAAGCGTCGATTGCACACTTCCAGAAGTTTTGCAGACCATGGTCCCCGCTCGAGCGTGAAAGTGGACGCTCGAGCGTCTGAAGACCTGCAGACCAAAATATTGAGGGATGAAAAATCACGCTCGAGCGTCAAAATGCCTGTTCGAGCGGAGAAGCAAAAACAAAAGGGCCCGCTCGAGCGTCAAAAGCCGCACTCGAGTGTAAAGGCAAAAATCTGGGCATCAACCTTTGGTTTCTAAACACAACTATCCTGTTTCAAACCTGCCCAACACAACCCAAGACTCAAATACAAAGAGTGAAGGATGGAAAGGAGAATATGACAACAACACATCCACGGAACTAAGTTTGAAATACAATTAACAAGGAAGGGAAAACCGGGATCGCTATAGGGAAGTGGGTTGACTTTTTGACTTTTTTAGCTATTTTAACCTAGGGCTAAAAAGCCTGATTTGGGAATGACTTTTGACTTTTTTGACTTTTTTGATTTTTTGTAAGATGAAGAATGTAATGATTATGGTTTGGATGTGATGTTTTTGTCTTTTTTTTTTTTTTTTGATCAGCAAATAAAGCTTTATTGATATAATAATACAAAACATGCATAAATTACATCAATAGAGCGGGGAGATTGGTGAGAAACCAATCGGAAGCAAACAAACAAAAAACAAGAAAGAAAAACCAAGAAAAACATCCAGCAAAGCAACAACCAAACAACCAGCTGCCACAATACTACAAAGAAAATCTGCTATCCAAGGTATCCATTCAAGAGCAACACTCCAACTACCAGTTGGGTAACTTGAATGCAACACTGACAGAGCAAACATTTTGTCCTACTGACTCAGAATAGTGGCCATCAAATATCTGTGTAATCAGATCAGCAGAGGATCAGAAGCTACATCCAAATCAGTCAAAAACCGCAGCAAGCAGAGTAAATCACCCAGAACGGACTCTGCCACCACACCCTGATACTAATGCACTTCACAAACATACCAGCCATACCAATTGCCACCTAACACACTTCTTCCTGACATACACCTACTCACTTGCCTAAATAATCACAACAGCAGCAAAATAATCACCTCTATCTCCTTACCTTGAACGTCCAATCCCAGAATTTTCCCAACTTCCATGGTAGCTTGGGCCTCATTTAAATACTTGTTCCTCCTCCTGGTGTTAAGACTCTGCTCTACTGACATTGAGATAGCAGCAGCTGCTGCTCTGAAAATAGCTCCTTGCCTGAAACAGTTCCCCTGCAATGCACCTTTTTGGTTTATCTGATTTTTGTTCGGTTTTGCCCTATTACGCAGATTACCTTCAACCTTATTACCTTTGTTTACCACTGCTTGAGAAGGCTTCCCCCTTCTTACTGGGTTGTCGTGTTCTGCTACTCTTGACTGGGCCTCTTGATGAGCAAGGGGCCTAAGTTGAGTAGGGGCTGCACAATCACTTAAATCTGAAAGAGCAGTGATGGGCCTAATCTCTTGAAACCCATCCTGAGGCCCTTCCAGCACCACCTCTAAATTTAAGTGGGGCCTTAAACTCTCTGGCCCACTCAGACTTCTAATGAACCCAGGAGCATAAACATGACCTTCGACAATTTGAATATGTTTTCTTGGGGTTGCCGCGTTCTCGATACTAACCTCCAGACTAGCTCCTCTGACTTTGTGATTTCCCATGTCATCCTCAGTTCCTTTTACAGTTGGTGAAGATGGGCACCCACTACCTTCTCCTTTTTCCCCTGCCTCTCGGTCCACCATAACCTGATCATCACCTGACACCTCCTCTTTCCTACGCAGCTCCTCCTTCCCTGTGTGTTCAGCTTCAAGTTCCTCCGTATCTGACCCACCATTTTTTGACAGTTGATCTACTTCAACTTGAGCCGTATAACCACTGACCTCATTTTCCCTGCATGAATTGTTGCAGTGGCACGGCTGTGCTGCTGCTGGAATCTCTTCACAAACTCTAACTGGGAACAGACTACCATTGCATTCAACATGAATCTCCGAATTAATGAACTCCATCCTGGAAGTAATTACTCGTACCTTTCCCTACTGAAAAGAATTTTGTCTAGTAGTGTCATCATCCAATTGGACAACTTCACCCCAAAGCTTGCCAATATCTTTGAATGTATTAACACTCCACAAATGAAATGGTACGCCTACACAGATGAGCCATACACACCTTTCTTGTTCAACATACTTGCCTTTCTCCCAATCTGTAATGGACTCACACCATTCTAGCATCCACTCTTCTATCTTAGGTCTAGCCTCCTTTCTATGTTGCTGGGACTTGAAAGTTAACATTGCTACCCTTCCTCCTCCTTCTCTGACTCTTACTTCCTCCATACCTCTTTTACCAACCTCCTTGTTGAACTCCTCAAAAGATATGCATGATTTCAACTTCACTATTATGCTCTCATAGAGCCACCCATTGCCGACTTCAACTGCCTTAACAACCATCTTCAACTTCTCATTGCTGCCACCACTCTGAACTACTTCTGCAAAAGATCTTCGACCTATACTATCCCATCGTCTGTGACCGACACTCTTCTGTGGGCACTGCATCCTCGGACCATCGCCTCTGTTTTTCATTGTTTGCTGTTGAAACTCCCCTTTTTTGAGTTCTGCGTTCTTCACTTTTAGAGCCTTATTGTCGCACCATAGTCCATCAGCCTTCAGCACCGCTATTTCAGCAGCCACCTTGCATTCGTATCTCACAAAACCAAACCTCGACCCCGTCGTTTTTCGTCTTTTCGACGGGATAAAGACATCTGTAACTACACCAAACTTATTGAACAGAGTAAACAAACCCTTTGGGGTCATTGAATTTGGGATCTCATCCACAAAGAGAGTAAACACTCCATAATCCACCGATCGAAAGTTTTGGTTGGCCACACGCCTTCTTCTAAGCACCGGATTCCATCCTCCGGCCTCCAGAAAATGGGATTTGCTGCTGGATTTCCTAGTGATGTTCATCCCGGCGAACAGCAGCCTCCTCTCTCCCTTATATAACTTAAACTAATATTTAATATATCCTGTTGAATCTATGTGATGTTTTGTCTTATTGGGCTTAAAAACCTATTTTGTTTTTTGTGGCTATTTTACCCAAAAAAAAAGCCACAAAATCTTCTTCCCAAACATAGGTTACATAAATAAAAGAATTTTAGTCATATAATCTTAAATAGTAAAATTTGCAATCGAAAAAAAAAAAAAATCTATTCGAATTATTGTATTTATTTTTTATATTTTGTGTGATTGGTTCTTAAATTTGTTATATATACATAAACTTCTGTGCGCTTAGTTTCTATTTTCTAAAAAAATGAGTTTTTTATTTTTCGTATTTTTTTTTATTTTTAGTGAATATTTTTAAAATTTTAAGCATTTTTTTTTTTTACTTTTTTAGATGCACCTTATTTAGATGTATCTAAAAAGTAAAATATTTGTGAAAAAATTTTTTAAAAAATTAATAAATAAACAAAAATATGAAAAATATATTGAATTTTTATATATTTTCAAGTTTTTGGTATTTAGTGAATTTTTAAAAGATTTTTTTCACGAAAATTATACGTTTTAAGTTTATTTATGTTAGATGTGTATAAAAATTAAAACAATTGCTTAAAATATTTTTAAAAATTCAGTAAAAGCAAAAAAATGCAGAAAACAAGAAAGTAAAATTTTCTAAAAAGTATTTTTAAAAAAATGAAAACAAACATAGTAATGTTATTTTATTTCCTTCTTCTATATTGTAATAGGAAAATACCTTGGACCCCCAGTGGGGGTGACCACCACCACCCCCACTAATTTTTTATTGGCTGGAAATTGTTTTTTGTTTTTTTTGACCTTGCTCTCACAGCCCCCTGTAACAAGCCCGCGAGGGGGGGCCTCTCTGGGTTACAGTTCGGACTCGATTTTGTCACGGTTCATAATCTGAACCAAAGAGTCCAAATCTAGCAAATCGTTTTGAGAAAACAGATTTTTGAAAGAAATGCCAAACATGGACTGCTTTGCCAGATACAGAGTCGCCACCTAAATATTTTATTTTGGGAGAATTTAGGAAACCCTGACTCGGTGCCAAAGGCCACGTGTCTGTCATCACCAAAGTTGCCTCGGCTCGGGAACTTGGGTACGATTGGGGAAGGTCAGCTATGAGCACCCCTGTTCGCCCGATCAAAGATCGGCCTCTACTAACCATGATATTTAGTTTTGAAAACATTATGCGTTCTTATTCCAGTTATTAGCCTAGAATTACTATGTTATGCGCGCAGCAAACAATTATAGACCAAATTGCCTAAATTGGAACAAAACATTTCATGTTTGTTTTGAAAAATGGTTTGCTACTCGCAAGTAGGCTAAAAATACAGGTTTTGCCACCCTCGAGTGGGCTTTAGAAAAAGATGGTTTTGCCACTATCTAGTGGGCTTTAAAACTCACAGTTTTAATACATTATTCCAATTCAGGTAATTCGACCTCCACCCACAGGCATTCAAGTAGTTATATCACATAAGCAGCTAGCCTCATGGTAATCATGCTATTATGGTAACACTCACACGCATGCAGTATGCTAAAGCATAAAAGCTTACCTAGTATTCCAAGCCAAAACAGAAACTAGTTAGTAATCATATGCATGACCCCTACTTCATGTTAAGATGGCTAATGCAACACATGCAAGATGCAACTATAATAGGCTCGGCTATCCTAAAGATGGCATGCGAAATGCTGCAATTAACAAGTACTCAACTTGTGATTGAAATACAAATGCAGTTAGCATGATGTACCGAGCCATGGTGCGTGTAAGACAAATGTATGGATGCACGCATGCATAGCATACGGTATGCTAATTTAAATATGCCCTAGTCTACCATCATAAGCGGGTAAATAAAAGGGAAGAAAGACGTGGGATTGGAAGACATGCACACACTGTAGACACCCCATTTTTGACCGTCCTCAAGACTTGGACGTCACCGCTTGAACACTCGGTGATTATCCATGTTTGTGTTCGTTTGGAGTTCCCAGAGTTCTCGGCCACGCGCCTTGCCTCAGGATCTCCGAACTCGACTGTTTTTGTGTCTGGTTTTGCACCAAACACTTGTGTTTTGCCTTGGAGAGGCAGGGAATGCCTTGTGAGGCATCCCCACACACCACCGGCAGTGGCTAGAGGCCATCGGCCGGTTTTTTGTTGCCACCGGCAATGTTTATTGCCGGTCGGCACTCTTTGTTGCCGGTCGGCAGTCATTTTTGTCAAAATGACAATTTTGAGCGGCCGACCACTGTTCATCTACTTTTTGTAGATATTTTGTGCCAGCTGTGATAGCTGGCACCCACCACATTCCCCTCCATACACGTGTATGGAGGGATTTCCCTCTAAACAAGCTTCTTGAATAAGCTTTGCAAGGAGGGAATGGCCTATAAAGGAGAGGGTCTTCTCTTTGGCCAGGGTTAGACATTTTTACAGCTTTTCTTAAAGTTTGAGTTCTAGGGTTAGGGTTAGATACATATCCTATCTCTATAAGTGTGTTTTTGGTCATACTTTGCTCACAAACACACACCACCACAACCATCTCTTGGACTTAAGCCCCCTCGAGGGTTGTTTTGGAAGTTTCTGAGTGGATTCAAGCTCAAGAAGGCTGCTGGAGCATTGCTTGTGGAAGAAGGACTTCAAGGGTAAGAAACTTCCCTTTTATTCCCCATTTTTGCATCCTATTTTGCCTATCTTAGAAGAACAGTTTTTGTGCTTAGTGTTTAATACAAAAAGTTCTGTTTTTAGGCCCTCTTGATAGTTTGTTAAGAGTGTTTTGTGGTTTGGGGTGTTTGACCACCCTTAGGCCTTGAAAGGCCCATTTTTTTGTGCTATTTTGTGCAAGTTTCGAGACTTTGGTGTTTGGGCCTCTTCACCACTGAAATCTTGAGGGATTTCAGTGGTGGGGATGGTGCCTTGAAGTCTCCAAAAGGGGAGGGCCACCCCCTCTCCTTGTTGTCCTTGAAAGGGACCATTGGCCTTTAAGGAAGCTTTGTTAAAGGGAGCATGTGTTTGTGTGTTCTAGGCTGCATTTCATGCTTATTATGCCATAATATAATCATGTTGTGTGTTGGTTTTGGTACACCATGCATGCTTAGCATACCTACCATGTAATGCCTTGTAATTGCCTTAATATGCCTTAGGTTGTTAGCCTTTGTTCGAGCATGTTTTAGGCTTAGCCTTGTGAATGTTTTGTGCTTATTTTGCCATGCTTTAGGTCTGTCCATAGTTGTTTGGATCGATTTTGGCATGCTTAGTATAGCTCCTTTGCATTTGTGGCTTGTCGGGCTTGTATGCCTCAAGTATGTGAATATGTAGCATGTGTTGATTGCATCATTTTGGTGGTTTGGAACCATCCAACATGTAATTTCAGTCCCTTTGGCATGCTCATATGCTTGCCTTAGTTGCCTCTTTGTCGCTTTGAGAGCATGTGTGTGTATGCCCTATGTTTTGACCATTGTGCATGCCTGTGATGCCTTTGAATTGAGCCCACTTAGATGCCATCTAAGTAGTCCTTTGGCCTTGTTTTAACATGCTAAAAATCTTTTTTAGTTGTTTAATGCATGCCATGTTTGTTATGCTAAATGTGCTTCAAGGCTTCATGACTTGCCTCAAGTACTTGGACCATGCTTGCATGCTTATGCTTGTCTCATTTGGGTTGGTTTGGCACCACATTTTGACATGATTTTAAAGCTTTTCATTCCATGCCAATTGTCCATGTTTAGCCTCTTTCAAGTGTGTTTGAGAGTTCTTGTTTAATGCTTAGGTTTGTGCCTTAACATGTGCATGCATGTGTGTGTGTGCTTAGCCTTCATTTTTGGGCACTTTGGCTACTGATTTTGGGCCTATTGGAGTTGCCTAAGTCATGTTTAAGTCCACCCCTTTGCTTGGTTTACATGCTTGCCTTGTATGTGTGTTTGCATACTAGCATTCTTGTTTGCATCCCATGTTGCATATCTAGTTGACATGCTTAGGATTGCACACATAGACATGCATGCCTTGTCCCTTGATTTGGTGATGGGAATTGGGCCCTTTATTTGTTTGGTTTGCATTTCATTTGAAATTGAAGTGCACACTTGATTCTTTAGGCCATCATGCATGGAAATGCGTGATTGGTGGCCCGAGAATCGAGGCACATCCTCCCTTGAGTCGCAAACATGATAGGGGGGCATGATTGGTGCATACATAGCTTGAATAGCATTGCCATGCAAGATTCTGTCCTCTGCTGCTGTGAGTTGCAGGTTCTGCAGGCATTCTTTGCCGACCGGCAACATATTGTGCCGACCGGCAGTAAATCAACAGCCGATGGATGAATTTTGTGCCCGTGACCACAATTCACTGCCGGTGGTAATTCTATTTAGCCGGTGGTATTCTCCAGTGTCTAGAGAGGCATCCTTGAGACTTTGGCAGTCTTCAGAGGAGCAAAGCAGGGAAAACAGAGGCAAACTATGCATGGCAGTGCGATTCCGAGCAAGTCCCGAGCTTGCGCTGCATCTGACCCGCTTCCCGAGGGCTTTACTGTTTTAATTAGATTAATTAATTTGTTTAGTTAATTTAATTAATTTGTAATATTTAATTAGCTTGCGTAGTTAATTAATTTGTATATTTATTTGGTCCCTCCGAGCGGGGGCGAATCTGTAATAAGTGTGTGTGAGTGGTGTGTATGTCTTCCAACCCCCACTTCTTTCTTCCCTTTTATTTACCCGCTTACGATGGTAGATTAGGGCACGTTTATTTTAGCATACCTTATGCAATGCATGCGTGCATCCATACATTTGTTTTACATGCACCGGGCTCGGTACATCATACAAACCGCATTGTATTTTCAATTTCCAAATTGAATACGTGTATCGAGTTGTAGCATCTCACATGCCATTTTAGGGTTAGCCGAGCCTATCCTAAACGCATTTCTGTATGTGATGCATTAATCACTTAACATGAACTAGGACATGCATGTTTGCTAACTAGTTTATTGTTTTGGCACGGAGTACGATGTAAGTTTTACGCTTTAGCATCTCGCATGCGTGTGAATGTTAACATGACAGTAGGCTTACCATGTGGCTAAATGCTTATATGAGATAAACTGTTTGAATGCCTGTGGGTGGAGGTTGGATTGCTTGAGTTGGAAAAACTCGTTGAAATCCGTGTTTTAGCCTACTTGCGAGTAGCAAATTCCGAAACACTTTCAAAACAAACGGATATGCAATGCTTATTTCCAAATTAGGCAATCTAGTCTATACTTGTTTGCTGTGCGCATAACATAGTAATTCTAGGCTAATAACCGGAATAAGAACACATAACGTTTTCAAAATTGGATATCATGGTTAGTAGAGGCCGGTCTTCGGACCGGGCGAAAGGGGGTGCTCATAGCTGACCTTCCCCGATCGTACCCAAGCTCCCGAGCCAAGGCAACTTTGGTGATGACGGACACGTGGCCTTTGGCACCGAGTCAGGGTTTCCTAAATTTCCCCATTAAAAAATATTTAGGTGGCGACTCTGTATCTGGCAAAGCAGTCCATGTTTGGCACTTCTTTTCAAAAATCTGTTTTCTCAAAACGATTTGCCAGAGTTGGACTCTTTGGTTCAGATTAAGAACCGTGACAATTTGAGTCCGAACTGTAGTAAACCCAATGACGGAACGGGACTTAACCCTCCCGGGCGTTCGGGGACGTCTACAGTTTCTGGCGACTCTGCTGGGGATTTTAGAGAGCTTGACTCGAACTCGTGATATCCTGTTTTGACTACACTTATGTGTTTCTTTGCATTGCATGTGCATTGGTGCGCCTAGGACACCGTGTTGGCCATCTGCTATTCCTGAGCGGTTTGCTGGAGGCTTGTCTTGTCAAGGCATGACCATAAGGCTGACCGGTTGCGGGCTCTGCCAGTATGGGAACACAAACCCCGGTTTTACGGGGCACCCTTTTTGACCATTCGACCTAGTGCATATTCGGAATCCATAGTGACCATTCCAAACTAGGACAGGTTGCTTACCCGATTAGGTTGTTTGAAGCCGCTGCGTGCGTAGTGAAACCCTAGCTCCTGACAAAATAGGACAGGGAAACCCTACCCAATATAGGGGTGTATTGGCTCTCTTTTACATGCTATGTGCTTTTAGAGTGTATCTCTACAGGAACGCATATCAGTTTGCAAGTTTGAGCATCAGGCCCGAGGGCACTAGTATCAGTGTTGTTGAGAATCAGTTATGTCTGCGGGTATCAGTTCAGTTTTGAACAGTGATTCTGGGGAACAGTGATCAGTAGTAGAGTGCAGTTGTTCGGCTACACCAGTGTTTGATCTGTTTGGGGCTGAAATACTGCTTGTTTTCCGTTTCAGTTCAAAGATTCAGAGAATTGATCCAGAACAGCTAGTGTCTTCTCCTTGCTGAGGCAGGACTTAGCATGACGCAGAATTCAGAAGAGATCGTGGTCATGACGGCCGCATTGGATCGAGGAATCACCCTACACAGTGAGACTACTGTTGATATGCCGCATCCACCCAGATCGCCGGCTGCGCACCCAGTTTGGGCCCCCAACTATATCAGGCTCGCGAGCCTACTACATTTGAACTAATGGGAATGATAGGTGATCTTCAAAGATCCGTGGCGGATCTCGCCTATGGAATGTCAGCTTCACGCCAGCCGCACCATATGCCGGGAGCTTTGTACCCCAGGAGCCCCCGCTATTGGGACGGAATTGTTATTGAACTTAGCCAACCGGAGATGGCCTCCAGTTATGGCAATGACATGTCAACACCAACTCAATCCTAGATCAGGCTGAGGCCCGAGACAAAGGTAAAATGAAGGCAGATGCCGATCCTATCGAACAACTGCTGTGGGCAGTAGAGGCTTTGAAAGCCGGGGGAATGAACAAGCAACAGATATCTGCAGTTGTGTCGAAAGCTGTGGAGG
Organism: Camellia japonica; assembly: GCA_030407325.1. Taxonomy (NCBI): domain Eukaryota; kingdom Viridiplantae; phylum Streptophyta; class Magnoliopsida; order Ericales; family Theaceae; genus Camellia; species Camellia japonica. The sequence continues at coordinate 149,265,262 of JAPPVO010000031.1, forward strand.
ATGCTTTCCCCACTCCGCCTGAGGGCAGTTCCAGTCAATCAGAGAACCGGGATAGGCCCCGTCATGCCAAAACAGTTCTTCCCGCTCCCAACCTTGCATCCGGAAAGGATCAGAAATCCAAGGCCGCCCCCGCCGATCCGTTCGCTAGTACATCTAGCAAGAGTGCTCAGGCTCCAAAGTACCTTCCCGAGGGCGCAGGGTCTTCCATGCTCTCTACATGCCATTGTCCAAGGCACTTCAAATCTTGCCGAGAGGGGACACCTTAAACCCCTGGAGCCTCGGCCTCTCCCGAAGAATCTCCCTGCTACTCATGACCCTGCTCAGTACTGTGCGTACCACCAGCAGACAGGCCATGCTACCGACAATTGTTTCCGCCTCCGGCATGAGGTGCAAGATTTGATTGACAACGAGGTTATCCTCCCCCCACCTCAGCAAAGTCCGTCACCACCCAGTTGTTGGATTTTGAGGACACAGACACTGCGAGTATGTATCAGTAGGTGAACCGCCTGTGGGCAGTGCCTGGCGCGTTTTGGATGTGGCGTTTGGCACGCATTTTTGGCATCTGTTAATGTTAGTCTTGTAAATTCTGACTTGGGTGTCGAGTCAGTCTTTTGTTTTGTTTTGAGTCTGTCTCATTGTCTTGAGTCAGTCCTTTTGCTTATGGGTCTGTCTTTTGTAATGAGTCAGTCCCTCTTGTATAGAATACCAGGTGATTCCGGGGTTGTCCTCGAACGCCGTTTTGTAATTATACTTTTGTTTTCGCTTCTTGAGTCTGTTGCTGCCGAGGAGCCAGCTATACCAACAAACTTGAATGAAACAGCCGTGGCTATCACGTTCCGTACTTGTTGCTATTTGAGTCAGCCGTGCCAGAGGATGTGAATGGAATGACGGTACATGCCACCTACTCTCTTGTGCCTTGAACATCGTTATAATGACCTAAGCTTTTCATAAAACCCTTTTCGAACACTGCGGATGAAAACGAAGAGGAAGTAATTCCTCGGGTTTTGTAAAATTTTGATCATTTTGAGAGAAAGAGAGGCCTGCTAAGCTTTTAATGAATGAAATCATGCTTGTCAGCGTGAGTACTGAGAAGGATCCTGGTTCGATCCAGACTGGTTCCACACTATCTTCAGCGCGAGCGATTTGTCGCTTTCCTAAAAACTTTCAAAAAAAAAATGTTTTGCGCGGTCTCGCGAAACCTGTGTGGAATCACTCTTGAGATTGTGCAGCCCAGGATCATTCTCAGCCTCAAGATTCAACCTATCTGTTTCAAACCTGGAATCCGTTCAAAACATTCAGTGCCATGAAATGCCTGTGTGGCCCTTTGGAGGCCAACCCCGATCAAGAGGCACCAAAGCCAGATTAAGAAGATCAGATCTCACCGGAAGAGGCTCGTGAAGCGACCGTGATGGATTTTCTGCAAATCAACACAACAGTCGCTCTCCTGGATACAGAGAGGCTTCAATCTCAAAACCATTTGGCATGGGCTTGCTACACTTTTACCTTTGAGAGGCTCGCTGGGGCCGAAAACCGGAAGGGCGACCCAGGCAAAAGTTAGAGCAAAGAAAAAAAAAGAAATAAAAAGACAAAAAAAGAAAAAACAAAAAAAAGAAAAGAACAAAGAATGCAAAAGAAAGAAAAGAAAAAAGAAAAAGGAAAAGAAGAAAGAAAAAAGCACAGCTCGCAAGGTCGAAAACCGCATTGGGCACCTTGGCAAAAGTTAGAGCCTAACAGTGAAGGTTAAAATACCCGAGTGTACCTTAACCGGAACTACGTAAGGCTTGATTCCCATGTTTGGGATACGTAGGCAACTTCATCCTGAAGTCCAGCCCCCAACGCTTCCATAGCGTCTCAGTCCATGTCATGGTTTTGATCATTTGCCTCTCTTGAATCCAACGTCTCGATTGCAGCAACCGGGAACTACGTGATTAACTTCCTCTTGAAGTCCGAACCACCAACACCTTCTAGGTGACTGTGTCCATATATTGATCAAACCGTCTTATCTCCTCCGCGTCCGAGGGTCCGATCGTCGTCAACAAGGACTGGCTTACATGCCGTGGCATCATCCAACAAGGGGCAACTTTCCGTTGCCATACAGTGCCATAAGTTGCCCTGAGTTACCGTCCAAACCAGGGGCAACTTTCCGTTGCCTTATCCCCCTTTAAGCCAGGGGCAATTTTCCATTGCCTCGATCCGAGGTTGCATATCTCGAGGGTCAGTTCCGCGATCGTTGAGCGTTGACTGTTTGCAAAAATAGTTTTGAAAATTTTTACTGAGGTTGACTTATTTTCCCGAAAACTATTTCATTTTTCAAATTGGACCATGTTTGGACCCAAAAAGGAGAATTTTCAGTGCTCACAGCCTGACTTGTATGATTTTCAAATCAAAAATCGAACAAGTATGTCAATCCAACTCTCATTTTGGTCAAAACTGTTTTAGTAGAAAACCAAAACAAAAAATGGTCAAAGTGATGAACTACGGGCACAGTTGAGTCAGGCCTTCTGTCTTTTCCCATCGTCAACATACTCGCCGGAAAAGCACCCTACCCGCTGGGAGAAATAGCCGTGAGCTAACAGTGTTGGGCGTGAACCTGTGACTTCCTATTCATCCATCAATCACTCTGGGAGGGATGAAAAATGAGAGAATAAAGAATAGAGAGGTGTAAGCAGAGGAGAAGTGACAGAGGGTTTTGAGAGAAAAACCGAGCCTAAGGGCCGAGCGATGTGAGTATCACAAATCAGAAAGGGTGGGAAATAATACCCGGCAGAATTGGCTCCTCGAGATTTGAGGTCTTTTTGCAAACACGTCTGTGTGTCGTGTCTTTTGATTTGTCGGTCTCGTTTTTTTGGCTTTGAGTCTTTTCCGAGCACGTTCGTTATAGGTAGTGTGTGCCTTTTGTTTCTTTGTTTGAGTCTGTCTCGCTGTGCTCTGTGGTAGACTCGATACCCCGGTTTAAAACCCTTCTTATTTCAAAGAAACCGTTTGTGCTCAGAATGCTGTGCCATTCTCTACATTCGTGCGAAGCAAAAGAAGAAAATGGAAAATTTGGGACATCCGAGTGTGTTTCAACTGCGACCGTGTCAGCTTTTGTGGTTCGTCTTGTCAGATTGGGGCTGTTTGTTCAGGGTTTGCTGTGTGCAGAATGAACCGAATGTTGTGTTATGAGCTGTATGCAGATCAATCCCCAGTAGAGTATGGGCTGTATTGTGCAGTTTGAGTAGTGGTTTGTATGAGTCATTTGTTGTTAGTTGGTTGGTTATCCGATTATCATAGTGCAAGTGCTCAATTTTCAGACGACAGATCAATATCATTTACATTTGAGGTGTAATATGATGCAATACAGTGCAAGGTATGAAATATACACAAATGTAAACACTTTTTTCAGACAAAAAGTTTGTTTCATTTCATATCATCTTTTCAAGTACATAAGTTTTGGGAAAACAAAATCTGCCTGCGGCAGTACAAAAGTACCCTAACTACTAACCACAAGGGGAAAATGCAAAAAGGAAGAAAAATAGCAAAAATCTGTATCGAATGTCAAAATGGCTCCGGAGCTATCAATCTGTCCTAGTCCTCTTCCTGGACGAAGGTCCAGGAGCATCATCACCAGGAGCACCACCAGGAGCACCACCGTCTGAGCCCGAGCCCGAGCTGTCCCCGGTCTCCTCCTTCTCCGACTCCGCCTCCGCCTCCGCCTCAGACTCGTCATCTGGAACTGGAGCCTGCGAGCTGCTCCCGACATGAGTGCGCCCCCCTCTGGTACGGGGATATACTCTGCCATCCCGGGTAGAAATGGGAGGTCCAGCTAGAGCGCCACCCACCGGAGGAATCTGGAAGGGAGGCTGAAAAAGCATGAAAGGCAAATGCATCAGAATACTGTGAGCAGTAAATCAGTATAGAATACAGTACAGTGTGTGTGGATACTGTGAGCAGTAAATCATTATAGAATGCAGTGTATGAGTACAGTGTATGGATGCTGTGAGCAGTGAATCAGGGCAGAATGCAATGTATGAGCATAGTGTGTGGATGCCGTGAGCAGTGAATCAGTACGGAATGCAGTGTATGAGTACAGTGTGTGAATACCGTGAGCAGTTTATCAGATAATTGTGTCGTGCATCAGATTATGTAAAGCAGTTTATATATGGTTTGAGGCTGTGGTCAGAAAGAACATACCGGAATGCTGTAAAGGGCCAGGAGATCGAAGGTCCACTGGAGCATCCCCATCATGGAGGCATTCATCTCCAGTGACTGCCGGGTGTACTCAGAAGACGCTTGCAAAAGTACCAGATGTATCAGTATTCTGTGGAATATCAAATAAACTGAAATGAAATAACAGTGCAAAATGCGAAATGAAGTAATACATACCGGAGGCAAGTCGGGGACACCGACAAACTCATGATCAGCTGGCGGAGAGGCGAAGGGGATCTGATAGGTCGCCCCACCCTGCCCTCTGAAAGTCAATGCAGCAGGCAGAGCAGGCCAACCGGTCCCACGCCTCCGCTGGACTCCGTCCCTGCCACGGACTCGGGCTCTCCTCGACACTCCCACTCCAGCCGCTGGCGCCGCTGGTCTCTCTCTCTCTGCTCAGCGGCCGCCGCTCAGAGGTCGCATGATAAAGGTCCGGACGTACTCCGAGTAATCGCCCTCGCCTCTGAAGCCGTCTGCCTCCCAGTCGATGGTGTAATCTACCATCTGCTCGGCAATGAAGCGCTCAGTATCCCGCATGTGCTCGGGAGGGTGCACCGGGACTATGTGCTCAGGCAAGCCTAGGGTCTGACACAAGAAGCGCTCGCCCAGGTACCAAGCCCGACAGCCCAGGCCCTCGAGCAGAATCCGGTAACGTGAGGTCTCATCGGCACCGGCAAACCGATCCCGCGCCACGGCTGGCAAAGGAGCCCAGGGTTGCCAGACGATCTGAAAATGAAATACAATTTGTTATCTACTGTTATTGAAATATGCAGTGGAAAGGCGAAGCTTAAATAAACTGCAAGTAAAACATACCTCGGCATGGGTGATGGTGTCGAAGTAGCGGCGGAAGAAGCTGAATGTCTCCCGCGGCCTCCGGGTGCATCTCCCGTCAAAGCGACACGAAAAAGGGACGACCAGAGGGGTCTCCGCCTCGGGTACAGGAGCGAGCCTAGGAAAGTAGGCGTAAACCCACAACTGCAGGGTAAATACCAATGCATTTATCAGATAAAGCAGAACACTGAATAGAAGGCAGAAATAGCAGAGCCGTGTGTTGTGCAGTGTATTGTGCAGAGTGTACAGTGTGAGCAGTGTTGTGCAGTGTATTGTGCAGAGTGTACAGTGTGAGCAGTGTACAGTCAGTGTAAAGCAGGGTATGTGTGTGCCGTGTGTACAGTATACAGCAAGTGTAAAGCAGACTACAGTGTGTGCACTGTGCAGAGTACAGAAAATAAAGAACGGAAATGAAAGGCAGGAAAAGAAATGTACCTCCCAAGCACGCCAGTAACCCCCGAGCAACTATCCGCTGCCACGGGAGGCTGAGCTCATATATCCATGAAGGGTGGCCAGAGCGGCGCCACCCCAGTCATAATGTAAAATGTCTCTGACATCCACCAGTGCGCTGAGAAGATAGAGAGGCACGGTGTTCGCCCGGTCGGCGAAAATGGTCATCCCGAACAAGAACATGAGGAAGCCGCGTGCATATCTCTCTATGGCCTCTGAGGTCATCTGAGCTGCATCGACGAGGAGGGGCTGGACCCGGAACTGCACCTCGAACCAGGAGTACCGGACGAAGCCAGGACGCGCGAGAGGCGGTGCCGCGCCGAGCAAGTAGACCTGAGCCGCGGTCTACTCGTCCATATCTGTATCAAAGGGGATCGGATCACCCCCTACCCCGATGCCTGTGAGCACCGAGAAATCATAAGGGGTCATCGTCATGTCCCCCGTCGCAGAAAAATGAAACGAATCGGTGGTGTCCCACCACCTCTCCACCAGAGCGGCAAGGAGAGGTCTGCATGTCGTAAGCCGGGAGAGTCCCCTGCAAAATGCGCCGAAGCCGGCCTGCTCCACAATGTGGCGAACTGCGTCTGGAAGCTCAGCGTACCACTCACGAGCGGTAGTATTTCCATACCCGCGGATGGTATGGGAATCTCCCTGTTTTCAAACAAGTAGTTGCGAACCAATATAAAAGGTATAGTTTTGAAGAAACAGTCAAAATCGATGCAAATCTAGCATGCGTGCATATTTTCAGATTCAAACAGATACCGGGTGCCGGTGTGCTTATAGTGAACTACAACGTGTGATGCGTCAGCGTGTTTAAGTGGTTCAGTGCAAATTTGGCATGCGTGCAAGTTTATCAGATTCAAACAGATACCGGGTGCCGGTGTGCTTACAGTGAACTACAACGTGTGATGTGTCAACGTATTTGAGTGGTTCAGTGTAAATTTGGCATGCGTGCAAGTTTTTCAGATTCAAACAGATACCAGGTGCCGGTGAGCTTATAGTGAACTACAACGTGTGATGCGTCAGCGTGTTTGAGTGGTTCAGTGTAAATTTGGCATGCGTGCAAGTTTTTCAGATTCAAACAGATACCGGGTGCCGGTGTGCTTACAGTGAACTACAACGTGTGATGTGTCAACGTGCTTGAGTGGTTCAGTGCAAATTTGGCATGCGTGCAAGTTTATCAGATTCAAACAGATACCGGGTGCCGGTGTGCTTTTAGTGAACTACAACGTGTGATGCGTCAGCGTGTTTGTGTGGCTCGGTGCAAATGTGGCATGCGTGCAAGTTTTTCAGATTCAAACAGGTATCGGGCAATGGTGTTCGCAGTGAAATACGGTGTGTGCCGTGGTTTGAGTGGTTCAAGGCTAGTGCAGTGTGTGCGCGTGTGAGTCTTAAACAGATAATCAGTTGCAAACGCGTTTGTAATCAAACTACAATATACAGTGTATCAGTGTATTGGCACTAAGCAGTTAAAGACTGTAACTAGCTATGGCAGTTGGCATTCAAAATTTCTACTTTGCAGAAAGTAAAACAGAGAAAGAAAGTTACCTCGGAAGCGCCGGAGGATAGGTGGGAGACAGGCTCGCGTAGCAGCAGATCGGGGTCCAACGCCATGTCAAAACTCCTGAACTGGCGCAGTCCGTCGGGTGGTAGAACGTGAATCGCCGGCCGGTAGGTCGCCGGGTAAAACGGGCGCTCGCTAAACGGGAGGAACTCGACCTCGGGATCCATCTCGTGATCCGAGGGAGTCCCACCGCGTGGAATGTCGTCAGCCATATCGAGAATGATGAGAAAATGGTCGAGGAATGAAAATCGGGTCGGAATACGAAGAGTCAACTGAAAAGTCAACCCCCGGGAAGGTGAAAAATGGCCGGAAAGGTCGGGATGGAAAAAGGCACGAAAATGAAGAGGAAATCGAGGGGAACAAGTCCCAAAAAGGTGAAAATAGCAAAAGGAGCATCGAAATGAAGTTTCAATCGGTCCAAAATGTTCGAAACGCGATGAACTTCGCGAATCGAACGACGAAAAAGGCGCGAGAACTCAAAGAAATGAGGAAATGAGGAGAGAAAAAGGCCCTAGAGAGAGAGGGTGTGTTTTTTTCGGCGGAGGAGAAGTAAAAAAATAGGGTTTAGAAACCCTATTTTAAAAGAACCGGGGTGAAAAGTCGAATCTGCCCCGACTCAGCAACTTTTTTCCGGTCGGCAACATTTTGTGCCGGCCGGCAGAATATTGTGCCGATGGAATTCTTTTGTAGCCGGTGGACAGCCGGTGGCCTCCTAGCCCGGCCGGTGGTGTTCCCACAGCCTTGTTTAGGCAATATGAGTGCTATTTGGTCATCATAGCTCGAGAAAGTGCAAGAAAGTGTATCTCCGACGCTCAACCGGCCTCCGTTTTGACCTCGGACCGTGTCTTCTGTGCGTAGCACTCAAATTCATGCAATGTTGTATCCTTTTGTATTCTTTTGCCTTTTACAAGATTCAAAAGTTGCCCCGTATGCGTTGCATGCATTCATCATACTGTCTGTTGCGTTGCATCATGCCGTGATGCGCATCGCGGTTGCATTGTTGTGCGCCTTTTTACTTGCGTTGTTGTTCTTTCCTCTCTCGCGTGTACTATGCTGAGAGGTTTCTTTTTGCTTTCCTCTTTCCTCTCTCGTGTGTACTACGCTGAGAGGTTTCTCTTTGCCTTTCTTCCCCCTCTCGCGTGTGCTACGCTGAGAGGCTTCTTTTTGCTTTTCTTTCCCCTCTCGCGTGTGCCACGCAGAGAGGCCCTTCTTCCCCCTCTCGCGTGTGCTACGCTGAGAGGCTTCTTTTTGCTTTTCTTTCCCCTCTCGCGTGTGCTACGCTGAGAGGCTTCTTTTTGCTTTTCTTCCCCTCTCGCGTGTGCTACGCTGAGAGGCTTCTTTTTGCTTTTCTTTCCCCTCTCGCGTGTGCCACGCAGAGAGGCCCTTCTTCCCCCTCTCGCGTGTGCTACGCTGAGAGGCTTCTTTTTTCTTTTCTTCCCCTCTCGCGTGTGCTACGCTGAGAGGCTTCTTTTTGCTTTTCTTTCCCCTCTCGCGTGTGCCACGCAGAGAGGCCCTTCTTCCCCCTCTCGCGTGTGCTACGCTGAGAGGCTTCTTTTTGCTTTTCTTTCCCCTCTCACGTGTGCCACGAGAGAGGCCCTTCTTCCCCCTCTCGCGTGTGCTACGCTGAGAGGCTTTTTTTGCTTTTCTTCCCCTCTCGCGTGTGCTACGCTGAGAGGCTTCTTTTTGCTTTTCTTCCCCCTCTCGCGTGTGCTACGTTGAGAGGCTTCTTTTTGCTTTTCTTTCCCCTCTCGTCTGTGCCATGCAGAGAGGCCCTTTCTTCCCCCTCTCGCGTGTGCTACGTTGAGAGGCTTCTTTTTGCTTTTCTTTCCTCTCTCGCGTGTGTTACGCTGAGAGGTTTCTCCCGGTCTAGGAGACCTTAAATCCTCGGGAGGTGCAAGACCTTCGGTGCATTAAGGTGCACACCTCATTTCATTTGGCATGCATCTCGCAAGCCGCGCATTGGCGCGCATTTCAAATACATCATGCATCATTTGCATTAAAAAAAAACAAAAAAACTTACATTGTCTTGCATCTTTCCCAACATCATGCATCATTCTCATTTTAAAAAAAAAAGAAAAGAAAACATGCATTGTCATGCATTGCATCCCGGTCTAGGAGACCTTAAATCCTCTGAAGGTGCAATTCCTTTGGTGTTTGTCGTGCCTGAACGACTTCCGGTGGTCTGGTAAAGCCACCAGCCTGTGTTTGCAGTGAGTTCCTAGGAGACCAATGGGGACGGTGAAAACTAGAGTTTGAACGGCTCATGCCTAGAACGCAAAGGTTCGGAATTTCCGAGACTAAAGTCTGGTTTAAATACCCAAAGGGTGTACCCTCGGCTTGAAATCTGTATGGAAGCCCCATAGGTTGAGGCGTCGTGTCTACGCCTCAGTTCTGGATACTGAACCAACCTAGTATATCGCCCTGTTGGGAGAATAGGGAAAACTGCAATCGCAGCCATTGCATCATACTGCATTATCATGCATCATTGTAATATAGTGCATATGTCATACATGTCCATTGCATTTCCATTCCATTGCATGTTTATAGATATTGCATTATAGTTTGCATGCATTTCACTGCATCACCTTCCGTCTATGGCTTGCGCCTTTCCTTGTTGAGCTTGGTCTGGTATGTGCCTATACTTTTCACGTTGAAACACAGTTCTGCATGTGTACGTGCCTATTCCACGCTGGTATGTTGGTTTGAGGGTTGCGGCACCTTTTCTGTGATTAGACGCGGTTTGTATGCGTACATGCCTTTCCTAGGCAAGACTTGGTTTGGCTTGCGTGCCATATCCATTGTGTCTATCCCTTTTCATGCATCCACTGCATTCCCCCCCATTTATGGCTTGCGCCTTTCCTTGTTGAGCTTGGTCTGGTATGTGTCCATACTTTTCACGTCAAAGCACAGTTCTGCACGCGTACAGTTCTGTGATTAGATGAGGCTTGTATGCGTGCATCCCCTTCCTAAGCGAGATACGGTTTGGCTGCACGCCATATCCATTGTAGATATTACATTGTAGTGTAATCGTCGCATCCTGCTTTAGGATCATTGTTCTTTCCTTAGCGGGTTGTCACCCCCACTTATGTCATTCCACCCAATACTCGTCCTTGTGTCTGTATGCATCACTCATAGTTCAGACATCGTTCTATGGTAGACAGACTTGTTACTCCCATCAATCTATTTGACATAAGTGTGTGGTTTCGAACCGCTCATGATTGAATCATGATTCAATTGCTCTGCATTTAGTTTGCATTGTTTCAATTGCATTACATTATCATTTGCATTGTTTATACTTAGTTTTGTATATATTGCATATCATTTTGCATTCATTCTTGCATTGTCATGCATGTTGCTAACAATATCATACCTGTTAAGTTTGTTTTCTTTACAAGCACGATATTGTATGTACGGCTCATTTGAGGCCGGTGCAACCGGACGAGCCGCATAGGTATTGTATCCTCCGTGTGAGACGTATTGAGAATTGCATAATTCTCTTACATCCTTTCTGCATTGCAGTGTAGTCTGGTGTATGCTAGCTTATAACTGTCGCATGCATGCTTCATTACAGCTTTCTTTGCATGATCATAAGTTATGCTCGGCTTCTTGCATTTTCAATTGCATTTTGCCCCTGCCTTCGGGCGCATACCTTGTTTGTCTTGCATGTTTGTCCAAGTCTTCGGCCTTGTCAAAAATGGGTCGTCTCTGGGCTTTGACATTCACTCTCGTCATTGTTATGACTTTCGAGTTCTGTCAAAGAGGGGCAACTGTAGACACCCCATTTTTTACCGTCCTCAAGACTTGGACGTCACCGCTTGAACACTCGGTGATTATCCATGTTTGTGTTCATTTGGAGTTCCTGGAGTTCTCGGCCACGCGCCTTGCCTCAGGATCTCCGAACTCGACTGTTTTGTGTCTGGTTTTGCACCAAACACTTGTGTTTTGCCTTGGAGAGGCAGGGAATGCCTTGTGAGGCATCCCCACACACCACCGGCAGTGGCTAGAGGCCACCGGCCTGTTTTTTGTTGCCACCGGCAATGTTTATTGCCGGTCGGCACTCTTTGTTGCCGGTCGGCAGTCATTTTTGTCAAAATGACAATTTTGAGCGGCCGACCACTGTTCATCTACTTTTTGTAGATATTTTGTGCCAGCTGTGATAGCTGGCACCCACCCCATTCCCCTCCATACACGTGTATGGAGGGATTTCCCTCTAAACAAGCTTCTTGAATAAGCTTTGCAAGAGGGAATGGCCTATAAAGGAGAGGGTCTTCTCTTTGGCCAGGGGTTAGACATTTTTTACAACTTTTCTTAAAGTTTGAGTTCTAGGGTTAGGGTTAGATACATATCCTATCTCTATAAGTGTGTTTTTGGTCATACTTTTGCTCACAAACACACACCACCACACCATCTCTTGGACTTAAGCCCCCTTGAGGGTTGTTTTGGAAGTTTTTGAGTGGATTCAAGCTCAAGAAGGCTGCTGGAGCATTGCTTGTGAAGAAGGACTTCAAGGGTAAGAAACTTCCCTTTTATTCCCCATTTTTGCATCCTATTTTTGCCTATCTTAGAACAGTTTTTGTGCTTAGTGTTTAATACAAAAAAGTTCTGTTTTTAGGCCCTCTTGATTGTTTGTTAAGAGTGTTTTGTGGTTTGGGTGTGTTTGACCACCCTTAGGCCTTGAAAGGCCCCATTTTGTGCTATTTTGTGCAAGTTTCGAGACTTTGGTGTTTGGGCCTCCTCACCACTGAAATCTTGAGGGATTTCAGTGGTGGAGATAGTGCCTTGAAGTCTCCAAAAGGGGAGGGCCACCCCCTCTCCTTGTTGTCCTTGAAAGGGACCATTTTTGGCCCCTTAAGGAAGCCTTTGTTCAAATGTGTGTTGAGCATGTCTAGGCTGCATTTCATGCTTATTATGCCATAATATAATCATGTTGTGTGTTGGTTTTGGTACACCATGCATGCTTAGCATACCTACCATGTAATGCCTTGTAATTGCCTTAATATGCCTTAGGTTGTTAGCCTTTGTTCGAGCATGTTTTAGGCTTAGCCTTGTGAATGTTTTGTGCTTATTTTGCCATGCTTTAGGTCTGTCCATAGTTGTTTGGATCGATTTTGGCATGCTTAGTATAGCTCCTTTGCATTTGTGGCTTGTCGGGCTTGTATGCCTCAAGTATGTGAGTATGTAGCATGTGTTGATTGCATCATTTTGGTGGTTTGGAACCATCCAACATGTAATTTCAGTCCCTTTGGCATGCTCATATGCTTGCCTTAGTTGCCTCTTTGTCACTTTGAGAGCATGTGTTGTATGCCCTATGTTTTGACCATTGTGCATGCCTTTGAATTTGAGCCACTTAGATGCCATCTAAGTAGTCCTTTGGCCTTGTTTTAACATGCTAAAAATCTGTTTTTAGTTGTTTAATGCATGCCATGTTTGTTGTGCTAAATGTGCTTCAAGGCTTCATGACTTGCCTCAAGTACTTGGACCATGCTTGCATGCTTATGCTTGTCTCATTTGGGTTGGTTTGGCACCACATTTTGACATGATTTTAAAGATTTTCATTCCATGCCAATTGTCCATGTTTAGCCTCTTTCAAATGTGTTTGAGAGTTGCTTGTTTAATGCTTAGGTTTGTGCCTTAACATGTGCATGCATGTGTGTGTGCTTAGCCTTCATTTTTGGGCACTCTGGCTACTGATTTTGGGCCTATTTGGAGTTGCCTAAGTCATGTTTAAGTCCACCCCCCTTGCTTGGTTTACATGCTTGCCTTGTATGTGTGTTTGCATACTAGCATTCTTGTTTGCATCCCATGTTGCATATCTAGTTGACATGCTTAGGATTGCACACATAGACATGCATGCCTTGTCCCTTGATTTGGTGATGGGAATTGGGCCCCTTTATTTGTTTGGTTTGCATTTCATTTGAAATTGAAGTGCACACTTGATTCCTTAGGCCACCATGCATGGAAATGCGTGATTGGTGGCCCGAGAATCGAGGCACATCCTCCCTTGAGTCGCAAACATGATAGGGGGCATGATTGGTGCATACATAGCTTGAATAGCATTGCCATGCAAGATTCTGTCCTCTGTTGCTGCGAGTTGCAGGTTCTGCAGGCATTCTTTGCCGACCGGCAACATATTGTGCCGGCCGGCAGTAAATCAACAACCGATGGATGAATTTTGTGCCGGTGACCACAATTCACTACCGGTGGCAATTCTATTTAGCCGGTGGTATTCTCCAGTGTCCAGAGAGGCATCCTTGAGACTTTGGCAGTCTTCAGAGGAGCAAAGCAGGGGAAACAGAAGCAAACTATGCATGGCAGTGCGATTCCGAGCAAGTCCCGAGCATGCACTGCATCCGACCCGCTTCCCGAGGGCTTTACTGTTTTAATTAGATTAATTAATTTGTTTAGTTAATTTAATTAATTTGTAATATTTAATTAGCTTGCGTAGTTAATTAATTTGTATATTTATTTGGTCTCTCCGAGCGGGGGCGAATCTGTAATAAGTGTGGGTGAGTGGTGTGTATGTCTTCCAACCCCCACTTCTTCCTTCCCTTTTATTTACCCACTTACGATGGTAGATTAGGGCACGTTTATTTTAGCATACCTTATGCAATGAATGCGTGCATCCATACATTTGTTTTACATGCACCGGGCTCGGTACATCATACAAACCGCATTGTATTTTCAATTTCCAAATTGAATACGTGTATCGAGTTGTAGCATCTCACATGCCATTTTAGGGTTAGCCGAGCCTATCCTAAACTGTATTTCTGTATGCGATGCATTAGTCACTCTAACATGAACTAGGACATGCATGTTTGCTAACTAGTTTATTGTTTTGGCACGGAGTACGATGTAAGTTTTTATGCTTTAGCATCTCGCATGCGTGTGAATGTTAACATGACAGTAGGCTTACCATGTGGCTAAATGCTTATATGAGATAAACTGTTTGAATGCCTGTGGGTGGAGGTTGGATTGCTTGAGTTGGAAAAACTCGTTGAAATCCGTGTTTTAGCCTACTTGCGAGTAGCAAATTCCGAAACACTTTCAAAACGAACGGATATGCAATGCTTATTTCCAAATTAGGCAATCTAGTCTATACTTGTTTGCTGTGCGCATAACATAGTAATTCTAGGCTAATAACCGGAATAAGAACACATAACGTTTTCAAAATCGAATATCACGGTTAGTAGAGGCCGGTCTTCGGACCGGGTGAAAGGGGGTGCTCATAGCTGACCTTCCCCGATCGTACCCAAGCTCCCGAGCCAAGGCAACTTTGGTAATGACGGACACGTGGCCTTTGGCACCGAGTCAGGGTTTCCTAAATTTCCCCATTAAAAAATATTTAGGTGGCGACTCGGTATCTGGCAAAGCAGTCCATGTTTGGCACTTCTTTTCAAAATCTGTTTTTCTCAAAACGATTTGCCAGAGTTGGACTCTTTGGTTCAGATTAAGAACCGTGACAATTTGAGTCCGAACTGTAGTAAACCCAATATGAACGGAACGGGACTTAACCCTCCCGGGGCGTTCGGGGACGTCTACACACACTCACCCACACTTATTACACAATACGCCCTCACACGGAGGGACCGAAAGAATAATACAGTCCGAATAAATAATACATAATTAATCATTACAAAAACTCCTAATTAATTAACAAATTAAATGCAAAATTAAAATGGCCACAGCCCCGCCTTCGAAATGCTTGGATGATGTATGCTTGACTCGTACTGCCCGGAAGCTCGCTGCCATAGCATTGCTGCCTCTGTTTTCACTGCCTAGCTCCTTTGAAGACTGCACAAGTCTCAGGACAGGTTCTATGCACACTTTAGAGCACCACCGGCTAAGAGGAATGGCCACCGGCCATGGGAAATAGCCACCGGCCACTGATGAAGCTATCGGCCATTCATTGATGGCCGGTCGGCACTAGAGATGGCCGGCCGGCCAAAACTTCCTGCAGGAGTCAGTTTTGACAGCAACAGAGGGCAAGCAGTGTATGACATGAAATTTCAAGCAAATGTAAGCATGGCCACACTCCCTATCATGCAATAGACTCAAGGGAACATGACTCTCGACCCTCGGGTCATCAATTGTGCATTTCGATGCGTGATGGCCTAAGAGGCCAAGGTTCACAATTCAATGTGAATGCATGCAACAAAAGAGATGAGTGCCAACACCCTATCATATTGAGGTCAAGGGGATTGGCGACTGAGGGTTGAGACGTGTTACATCACTTGGAGTATGAACACTTCTCAATCCTCATACTTGGTTTGACACCCCAAACCAAACAAAATGTAATGCAATGCATGCAATGTGGCTCAAGTATACAACACGACTCAAACATGCAACATGAGGCTAGAGATACAAAACATGCCAAATGCGAAGTGACCTATCGTACAAAATGCAATGTGATACATCCTATCATACAATGCAAGCATGAAACCAAAGTAATGCAATACAATCATGCAATGGTGGACTTGAACCACAAAGGGGGCAGACCTCAGCCCATCCTAAAATAGTGACCAAAAGTAGTGCAAGAAGGCACAAATCATGTGTGCAAGCATGCACACATCAAGGTTCATTACTTAAGCATGGAAGAGGACAACTCTAAGCACACATCAAAGCAATATACTTGGACATTAAACACTCGTATTAAATCATGAAAAGCATGCAAAAGATGACCCCAAAACATGTTAGGGAATGATGTAAAAAGGGGAGCATTCAAGGCCTCCAAAAAGGGGGATTCTACCACAACCACCCAACCACTCATGGTATGAACTGAACAACCCAAAACAGAGTTTCAACATGCAAAATGGACCCCCAAAATCCACTGATATGACAGCTCAAATGACTCAAACACAAGGCATGCATTATGACCCTTTCCAATGCACAAAAGAACAACCCTTCAAGGCATGAAGGGGATGACAAGTGCAGGCATACAAGTGTGAATTAGGGACTGAAATGGCATTTGAGATGACCCCAAATCACTTAAACAACCTAAACCAAGCATGCTCATGATTCACATGACCAATGCCAACATGCTAGAATGCTAAGGAGCCATGTAAAGCATATCAAATATGACCAAACCAGCACCTAACAGACCCCAAGCATGGAAAAATATGGCTAAGAACTTCACAAAGTTAGGCCAAAACATGAGGGCATGAGAGGTTGCATGCATGATGCATTTCTAGGCCAAATAAGGGAATACAAAGCAAGTATATTAAGCATGCAAGGGGCTATGAATCCGACCAAAAATAGAGGCATAATATGACCCAACAACACTCAAGAACCTCTGAAATGGAGTCATGAAGAACTAAGCATGCATGCTACCATATTGAGCCAAAAACATGGATAAATGAGAGGCAAAGGGAGAGGGGTGTCCCTCCCCTATGCAAGACCTCAAACCCTCTTCTTCACCACCGAAAATCCACTGGATTTCAGTGGTGAGAAGACCAATGCACAAGAGTAACCAATGCTTAACAAAAGGAGCTCCAAAAAGGCCAAACAAGGCCTAAGAGGGGGAGATCGACTCCAAACAACAAAACAACCTTAATGAAGTATCTTAAGCATGAAAATACAAGACTTTTTTCAGTTATACACAAAGCTTAAATCAATATGCAAGATAGGCAAAAAACTAGTGCAAGATTGGGGTATCTAAAGTGAAAAGATTACCCTTGATGAACAGCAAGGCCAGCCACCTTCTTCTGGTCAAAATCAGTCCAAAAACTCAAAAATAAACCCCAAAAGCCTCTCAAGGTCGAATTATGGTGTAATGGTGTGTGTATTAGTGCAAAAACAAGGTCAAAATACACTTTTTGGGCTTCTAAACACACACAAAGGATGAGAGAGAGGGAGATATAGAGAGAGAGAGAGAGAGTATATGACAGATGTATATATGTATAAGCTCTATTTTTTTTGTTCTAACCCTAACAATGGAGAAGAAGGAGGCCTTATATAGGCCAAGCCAAAAGCTTAAAGCTTCTCAAAGAAGCTAAATAAGAAAGGGGCAAAGGGGGCAAGAAGGTCAAGGCTTTTAGAGGAAGCTAAGACAGCTGGCCAAGCTTCTTGAGGAAGCTTTCACAAAGGGTCAAGCTTCCTCAAGAAGCTTTGACCAAAAGGGTGCAAAAGGGGCAAAACAGCCACACTATGCACGGGGAAGAGTGTTGGTGCATTCCAGCTGGCACAGCTGGCATACACCAAGCCTGAAGGGTGCAAAAGGTGCATACCAGCCAGCAAAAGAGGTCACCGGCCAAAAAAAGTGCCGGCCGGCCACATATAGTGCCGACCGGCCATTGGTATCAAGAAACCATGGCCGGTGGCAACACTGAATGGCCGGTGAGGCAAAGGGGAGGCCGGTGGGGTGTGGGGATGGCCAATAAGCCATTCCCTGCCCCTCAAAGCAAGGTGCAAAACCAAACACAAAACAAACGAGTTGAGAGATCCTGAGGCAAGGCGCGCAGCCGAGGCCTCCGGGAACTCAAAACAAAGACGAACATGGATGATCACCGGGTGTTCCAACGGTGACATCCAAGTCTTGAGGACGGTCAAAAATGGGATGTCTACACCCCCCACGTGGAGGTGGGGGTGCTGGGGGTCACCTTCCACCGGGGGTCCCCAGCAGTGCTCATTGTAATAATCCTTTCACTTTCTCTCCCTTTAAAAATTGAACCGTCTTTCAATTTTTAATTTTTTTTTTAATTTATCAATTGATAGTTCCTTTAAGTCATATTTGGACTTTGATTTTTTGTACTGATCCTGCTGTTTAAAAAATAAAAAGCAAAATTTGAAGCTGTTTTTGTAACGCCCTCAAAATAAACTCATAAATCATACATTCATGACATCCGTAGACTGAAGAGAATAAAACATATTTCCATTCATCAGAGTATTAAATACAAAAGCATTACATGTTGACAATAAAAGTAATTACCCTTCGGGCTTACAACTTTCCAAGTCAACACTTGGGTTCAACAAAAGAAGAGTTCTAACTCAAACACATTAAGCCCTCGACTTGAATTTACATGTAATACCAAAAGAAAACAAAACAACCAAAAGAGTCTTCAACTCCCAAACCTTCCAAGCTATGTCCTTGGAGGTGGCATGTTACCTGAACTTGAAAATGATGTCCCATATAGGGTGAGCCAATGCCAAGTAGAGATATACTAAACCAAGTATGAACAGTAACTAAAACATTAGCATTCGATAAATGGTTAACACTTGTAAACCAGATTATAACACATTTCAATTCCATGACAATATGTCCATGTTTCATTCCACTTTCCTTTACTTATCCAATTTTCAATTCATAAACATGGCTCATTATCTAGCCAAATAGTTAAATGTGACTACAACTCATATCAAAACACTTCCATTATCCACAATTCAAATGAGACTACAACTCATATCAAAACACTTCCAATACTTCAATTATCTACATTATGCAAACGTAATTAGAATTTCGGAACTTTCACCCCGGACACTCCGGCCAACTTAGTTATCAATGGAGTCCATCCCCTATCTCCTCCCAAACAGGTTTGAGAGTACATCCCCTATCTCCTCTCAAACCATGGAGTACATCCCCTATCTTCTCCCAAACAGAATACATATGCAATGTATTTAACACTTCTCATATACAATGATCAATCAATACACATATTCGATGTATTATTCTAACCGTCATATTCAATGACATATTCCAGGTGATTAGTTTCAGTTTTCCCTAATCAACATACAGTTTCTACAACAATCAAGACTATCCTCCATCAATAGCCCAAAGCAGTTATTTCTAAACAGATTATAAATTTATCAAACAGATAAATTATCAACATTTTCATAGACGAGTGATTTACTTATCCAACTACACCATTCAATTCCACAATTTCCCAATTTCATGATTTTCATCTCAATTTCATATTTTCCCAAATTAATTATACAAATTAATTTATCACATTAATTAGGGTATTTTTTTTTATTCACAATATTGCCCCCAAGGCCCAAATTTCAATCATATTTCATAAACAACCCCAATTTCAAGTCTCTTATACCTATTTGACTCAAATATAGCAAAACCCCTCTTTTATAAATTACAAATCAAACCCTAACCTTTCCAAAATTACCAAACAACACCATCTATCCAAAATACCCATCATTTATGTCAAAACTCATAGAATGTAGTAGGTTATCCCTACCTCAAATGGAGAGACTCAATGGAGAAGAAGGTGAAAACCAAAGATGCTCCAAACACCAACTTTTTCGGATTGAAGTGAAGCCCACACCAAGCTCTACCTTTCTTACAAAGAGGCTAGAATAGAAGACCCCTAGAACTAGATGGATTTGTAAAGAGAAGGTATGTAGAGACAGAGAGAGCAGCCGATCTAGGGTTTGTGTAAAAGAGGTGATGAAAAAATGAAGTGTAACCCGCTGCTGCCAACTGATATATTCGAGGCTCGCTCGAGCGAAAGAGTGGTCGTTCGAGCGACCAGACACAAAGAAACCTCGCTTGAGCGTAGAAAGCCTCGCTCAAGCCAACAATTCGACGCTTCAGGTCTGCAACCCAGAAGCACGCTCGAGCGAAGGAAATCTCGCTCGAACGAAGAAACCCAAAACATAGTCCTCGCTTGTTCGAGCAAAGGAAAGCTCGCTCGAGCCAAGAAATGCAACCTTCAGGTCCAAACTAGACGCAGACGCACGCTCGAGCGAAGGAACCCTGGCTCAAGCGAAGGAGCTAATACACAGAGCTCGCTCGAGCAACAAAAGCCTCGCTCGAGCGAAGACACCAAAATCTGAGCAGCAACAATTGGTTTAAACTCACTACCAACCTGTAATAAACTTGCCCAATACATCCCAAAATTTGAATACAAGGAATTTAAAGGATGGAAACAAGATATAAACAAAACCAACACCACGGAACCTAAGTCCAAAATACAATAAACAATGGAGGGAAAACCGGGATCGCTATAGTTTTTATATTATTATTTTTTGAATTAATTACTTAAAAGTCGTATTCACAAATGTTATGATAGCTCATGTTCTATCTAAGAATTTTTGAACCAACAGTCCTATTTAGTAAAATTTAGAATATTATCAATTTTTTTTTAAATTTTTTATTATTAATTTTTAAAACTAAGAATATTATCAACTTTGCATAGTAGTGTTCTAGATTATTGTTTCACTAACTGATAAAAAAAATCGAGCACGAGATTAAATGTTTTTGCCTTTTACTTATTAATTTGATTCAACTATCCAATAAAATTAAGAACATTATCAGTTTTTTTTCAATTTTAAAACTTAGAATATTTTCAATATTGGGCCATGTTTGATATGTGAAAGCATGTTTGGTTGAGGAAACTTATGAGTGGATTATTAGTTTAGCCGGATTGGCAATCCCCCTATACAATCTGATTAATAAAGCTGGAGAAAGTATGGAATTGAAAAAATAGTAAGGGGATTAAGTGCTATTTTATTAATTTTTACTCCAAGTGCAACATGTTTTTTGTTAAAAAAAAAAAAAATTATATTTGTTTTAGAATTTTTTTTAATATAGAAATATTTTTTTTTAATTTTATATAAAAATAATTTAATAATCCCATCACTAATTATCACTCCCATTATCATCAAGACAAATATATTTTTACTTAATCTCCTCACTCATAATTTTTACATTAACAATATGTTCACTAACTTATTAATAATGTTATCTAACTTAATCCGCCAAACAAACGTGTCCTTAGGATTGATTGTGACTTTAGAGAGCATCGGGCCAAAAAAATAACATCTCATTCACGTGGTAGAAGTTTGGTCTCACTTTCCTCTCCGTTTAGTCATATAATCTTTAATAGTAAAATTTGCAATAGAAAAAACAATTTATTGAAATTATTCTATTTATTTTATATATTTTTTGTGATTAGTTCTTAAATTTGTTCTATATGCATAAACTTATTGTTATTTTAATTCTTTCTTCTATCTTGTAGTAATCCTTTCACTTTCTCTCCCTTTTAAAATTGAATCGTCGTTCAATTTTTAATTTCTTTTTTTTATTTATCAATTGATAGTTCAATAAATTCCTTTAAGTCATATTTGGACTTTGTTTTTTTATACTGATCCTGCTGTTTAAAAAATTAAAAGCAAAATTCGAAGTTGTGTTTATGTTATTATTATTTTTTAAAAATTAATTACTTAAAAGTCGTATTTACAAATGTTATGATAGCTCATGCTCTATCTAAGATTTTTTAAACCAATAAGTCCTATTTAGTAAATCTTATAATATTATCATTTCTGTTTATCAATTTTTAAAATTAAGAACGTAATCAATTTTGCATAGTTGTGTTCCAGATAATTGTTTCACTAATTGATGAAAAAAAAATAGAGCATGAGATTAAACGTTTTTGCCATTCTACTTATTGATTGATTCAACTATCCAATAAAACCGAGAACATTATCAAAAAAAATTTCAATTTTCAAACTTAGAATATTATGAATTTTTTTATTTTTAAAGTTTTTTTTTTCTTCAGTTTTGCACATCAATGTTCCATTATCATGATCTTTTATAAATACAAAATTTTCAGTTTTGCACAAAAAAAGATTCAGTTTTTTTAAATTTTATCAAAAAAACAAATATTAGTTTTTTTTTTTTGCACATTTTTTTTTAGTTTATTTAATTTGAAAGTTGATGTTTTAAAGTTTCAAAAATCAAAATAAATGACGAACGTGAAGGTCCAAAAAACTTAAGACTTAATGAAATATAAGTTCATAAATTAAAACTTGTATGTAAATATGCCCCTTTATTTTATTTCATTGAAAAAAAAAAAGGAAAATAAGAGCATGGAAAGCATTAGTGGAATTTAAATAAATTTCCATTTTTAGCCGATTCTCTCTCTCTCTCTCCCTCCCTCCCTCCCTTCCTCCCTCCCTCCGTATATCACTATCTTTGCCACGTCCCTTATCAGATCATAACTTGTTGATAATCTTAAGAGCAAAATAGGATTTACTTATTGTTTTTCCAATAATCAATACACTAAGATGGACCATAACCCAAAATTTTATGAATTACAATACCGATTTTGAGCTCATATCAATTAATCTGTCTAAATCAGTTTCAACCTTTTTTTACAAACCAAACAAAATATAATTTGTGATAGCCTAATAAAGAATAAATTCTTATAGCTTGAACTAAAAGGTGATTTAGTAAAATTATAGCGATCCGGTTTTCCCTTCTTTATTTATTGTATTTCGGACTCGGTTCCGTGGATGTGTTGTCATCATATTCTCATTCCCATCCTTTAATCTTGTATTTGAGTCTTGGGTTGTGTTGGGCAGGTTGGGACCAAGTTGGTTGTGTTTAGAAACCAAAAGTTGATACCCAGATTTTAGCCTTCACACTCGAGCAGGGCTTCTAACGCTCGAACGAGCCCTTTGTTTTTGCTTCTCCGATCGATCGGGCATTTTGATGCTCGAGCGTGATTATTCATCTCCCAGTATTTTGTTCAGCAGGCCATCGAACGCTCAAGCGTCCACTTTCACGCTCGAGCAGGGACCCTCGTCTGCAAAACTTCTAGAAGTGTGCAATCAACACTCGAGCAGCGCTTTTCACGCTCGAGCGTGATTCTCTGTATGATGCTCGAGCGGGGAGTTCCACACTCTTGCGGGGCGAGTTTTATATCAGACCGTGAAACAGCTTTTTGGATCATTTTTCTTTGACTCTTTCTCTCTCTACCTTTTAAAAACCTAAACTTGAGAGCTTCTCACTCGAAATCTCAACTTCTCTCTAAGGTTTGATCTAGTTTTAGTGTGTTTCTAGCCTAGTCCCTTCGAAAAAAAGGTTATGCTTGGTGTGGGCTTCACTTTGATCCGAAAATCTCTTGATTTGGAGCACTTCGAGTTTTCTTCAACTTCTCCATTTGGTCTCTCCGTTTGAGGTAGGGATGACTACTCATATTTATGGTCTTTGACATAAACTTGTAGTCATTTTGATATAATGTTAAAGTTGGTTAATTTTGGGGGTTAAGGTTTCAAAATATATAAAGAGGGGTTTTGTTCTTTTGACTCATACATGTATATTTTGGGTCTTAAAATGAGGTTATTGATGTTTAATAAAAATATTTGAGCCTTTGGGTCAATGTTGAGAAAAGGGGGAGGAAAGCCCTAATTTGTTATTATGAATTAATTTGTACAATTAATTTGGAAAGTTATGAAAATATGAAATTGAGTTGGAAATAATGAAATTGAGGAGTTATAAGAATGAATGGTGGAGTTGGATAAGTTAATCACTCACCTTTGGAAATATTGATAATTTATCTGGTTAGAAATAATTGCTTGGGCTATCGGTGGAGGATAGTCTGCATTGTTGTAAACACTGTATGTTGATTAGGGAAAACTGAAACTAATCACGTTAAATATGTCATTGAATATGACGGTTGGAATAATACATCAAATATCTGTATTGATTGATCATTGTATATGATAAGTGTTTATATACATTGTATTGTGTGGGAGGAGATAGGGGATGTACTCCACGGTTTAGGAGGAGATAGGGGATGGACTCCTAAACCGGATATTATTTGGGAGAAGAAAGGGGATGGACTCCATTGATACAACAAATATGTGTATCTATTGTGAAGTATGGAAGTGTTTTAATATGACATTGATACAGGAAATATGTGTATCTATTGTGAAGTATGGAAGTGTTTTGATATGAGTTGTTATCTCATTTAAAAAGGAAGTGCTTTAATATGAGTCTTAGTCTCATTAAATTGATGGCCAGGTTCTGAGCCATGTTATGAATTGAAAATTTGATAAGTAAAGGAAAGTGGAATGAAATATGGACATATCTGTCATGGAATTGAATTGTGTTGTACATTGGTTTGTATGAACTAAACATTTATCAAATGCTAATGTTTTAGTTATTGCTCATATTATGTTTAGCATATCTCTACTAGGCGTTGGCTCACCCTATATGGGACATCATTTTCAGGTACAGGTGATATGCCGCCTTCAAGGATGTAGTTTGGGAGGTTGTAGAATCTGAAGGCTTCCTTTTTATGATTATTTTATGTATTACATGTAAATCAAGCCAAGGGCTTATTTTGTATTTTGAGTTAGTACTCTCTTTTTGTAACCAAGTGTTGGCTTGGAAAGTTATAAGCCTGTAGGGCATTTACTTTTGATGTCAACATGTAATACTTTTGTAATGAATACTCTGATAAATAGAATTATGCTTTAGTCTCTTAAGTTTATGGACGTCTTGAATGTATGATTTATGGGTTTATTTTGAGGGTGTTACAACTTGGTATCAGAGCGTACCGAGTTTGAATACTTTGGGTACGTGGCAAATGATTAGTACCACAAAGGGTTTGTCTCGCTTGCTAGAGACTTATGTGTGATATTACGTGTTTATCTGATAACATGCTTATGTGACTACTTGGGTATGGGATTTAGTTTCTAGGATGTTGATTGGATCCTTGGGTTTCTGGGAGTCCTATTGGAAAAGCACTTGATCAATGCTGTTTCTAACTGGAACTCTAGCAATGCCTCGGGACTGTCATTATCCAGGAACGAAATTCGTAAGTGCTTATGTGATTATGAGCTTACGTGGAGTGAATTACAGTTGTCCATTGCATTAGGACGTGAGTGTAATAACTTCAGCACATTTGTGAATGTGCTAACATTCTTCGTTACCTTTATTAGGATGTTAGGACGAGGACGTGGTGGTAGGCGAGGTAGGCCTAGGAGGCAGGAGATGTCTATACCGGATGAGATTCCGGCACAGCAGGAGGTTGTTGGTCAGGCCAATGTGGCTGAGCCAATAGGTCAGCAGGCCATGGGCGCCTTGGCCCACGAGATGGCAGGAGCATTGAGGGAATCCATGGACATTCTCAGAGTTGAGAATCAAGTCCAAACCCATGTTACTGAGGCAGGGCCTTCTTTTCTAAAAAGGGAGTTTTTTCGGTCTAATCTGGATGAGTTTCTGGGGGATCCGAAAGAGCCACTTAAGACTGATGAGTGGCTTGAGCAGATGACGAAGACATTTGAGATGCTTGGCATCGAAGACGGGGCTTTGAAGGTGACCTTGGTGTCTTTCCAGCTGAATGGAGACACGGGTCAGTGGTGGAAGTTTGTTCGGGGCCGTATTGGAGGCACTTAGGAGGCTTTCGTCAGTGCCTTTCAGGAGAAGTTTCTGTCTCCCGCTGTTAGGGAGAAGTTAAGGGACCAGTTTTGTCAGCTCAAGCAGCTGAGTATGCCAGTGGCTGAGTTTGAGGCCGCATTTTCCAGTTTATCTAGGTTTGCACCTGAGGTTGTGGTGTCTGAGGAATGCCGTTGTCTTGAGTTCAAGAAGAAGTTGAGGCACGGGCTTAAGACTAGGGTTGCTGGGTCCATGACTCGGGAGTATGGACACCTTGTGGATGCCGTGGCGCATCTTGAGATTATCATGCAGGAGGAGGAGGAGAGAATGAGGGGCTCCAAGAGGAGTCAGGATGGCCAGGGGGATGGTAGAAGGTAGAGGGGTTCTAACCCTCAACAGCCCCAGGGTGCTTTTGTGAGATCTACCTTTCCAGTGCCGAGTTCCGGTTCTGGGAGAGGCAGCCAGGGAGACATTACTTGTTACAAGTGTGGTCAGCTGGGCCACAAGTTTCCAGCTTGCCCGCAGAGGAGAGAAGGGCAGAGAGCAGCTTCATCTTCGGCTCGACCTCAGAACCAAAGTCAGGGCAGAGGCCAGCCACTCTCTTGTTACCAGTGTAACCAGGCGGGGCACCTGAAGAGGTATTGTCCGCAGTTGAGTAGCATATCTGGTGCGTCTGGTGTGAGGCAGACGTAGAGTTTTCAGTCAGCACAGTCAGTTCAGCCCTCGACGCCCAATCAGGGGGCTTCATCGTCTCAGTCTGTGCAGCAGTCTTTTGCTTCGAGAGGTGAGCAGGTAGACCAGAGACCTTCAGGACGTGTGTATGCTATTACCGCCCAGGATCTTGTACCTGCTCCATCTATTGTGAGAGGTACCTTTTTGTTTTGCAACTCGATTGCCAATGTGTTGATTGATACGGGTGCATCCCATTCCTTTATATCTCCTGCATTTGCATCTATTTTGGGGTTAGAGTTGGTGCAGTTAGCATCTCCTATTTGTGTTGTATCACCTGTTGGGGGTGAATTGATTTTGAAGCAAGGGTGTAGAGGTTGTGATATAGAGGTCGCCGACCACCGGCTTTCATTTTGTTTTGTAGTTATGGCTACGTCGGGTTTTGATGTGATTTTGGGTATGGACTGGTTATCGTCATACCGGGCTGTTATTGATTGTTACCGCCAGAGGGTCACTGTATGTACCTTAAGCGGGGATTGTTTCCATTTCTTGGGGGATCGGGTTGGTAGAGTGTTGCCACTGGTGTATGATCCACGAGGGCGGAGTGAGCTTAGTGGTCTTCTCGCTAGCTTTATGAGTAGTGAGTGTGATGAGACCCAGACTGTATTGCAGAGAGTGGTTTGTGAGTTCTCGGACGTCTTTCCCAAGGATCTTATTAGTTTGCCACCACATCGAGAGGTGGAGTTTTCTATTGATTTAGTGCCCGGCACGGCGCCGATTTCCATGGCACCTTATTGTTTTACCCCAGCCGAGTTGAGTGAGTTGAAGGTTTAACTCTAGGAGTTGCTAGATAAAGGTTTTGTACGCCCTAGTGTTTCACCGTGGGGAGCACCGGCCCTCTTTGCTAAAAAGAAAGATGGTGCCTTGAGACTTTGTATTGATTACCGAAAATTGAATCGGGCTACGGTTAAGAACAAGTACCCTATGCCTCATATAAATGAGCTGTTTGACCAATTGAAAGTGTCCCGTTGTTTCTCTAAGATAGACTTGAGTTCGGGTTACCATCAGTTGAGGGTCAGGGAGGAGGATATCCCGAAGACGGCATTCCGTACACGGTATGGCCACTATGAGTTTCTGGTGATGCCTTTTGGGCTCACCAATGCACCGGCAGTGTTTATGGACTTGATGAATCGAATCTTCTGGGAATTCTTAGATCATTTTGTGATCATTTTCGTGGACGACATTCTGGTTTATTCACCTTCTGAAGAGGAGCACGAGGAACACTTGAGAGTGGTGCTTGAGTTGCTTAGAGCCCATAAGCTCTATGCTAAGTTTGGGAAGTGTGAGTTTTGGCTAAGAGAGGTTAAATTCTTAGGCCGTGTAGTCTCCGGGGAAGGGGTGTTTGTTGATACATCCAAGATTGAGGCAGTGCAAGATTGGGCACAGGCTAAGAGTGTTTTTGAGATCCGTAGTTTTCTGGGATTAGCTGGGTATTACCGCCGGTTTGTGAAGGATTTCTCCAGACTAGCTTCGCCGTTGGCTAGATTGACGCGGAAAGGGGTCAAATTTGTGTGGAGTGAGACTTGTGAAAAGTCGTTCCAGGAGTTGAAAGTTAGACTTACCACCGCTCTAGTGTTGATTATTCCGGAGAGAGGTTTGGGTTATGCGGTTTATTGTGATGCCTGGCAAGAGGGTTTGGGTTATGTGTTGATGCAAGAGGGAAAAGTGGTAGCCTATGTCTCGCGGCAGTTGAAAATACACGAGAGGAGTTACCCTACCCATGACCTAGAGTTAGCAGCTGTGATTTTTGCCTTGAAGATTTGAAGGCACTACCTGTATGGTGAGAGATTCGAGGTGTTCTCAGATCATAAGAGTCTGAAGTATCTGTTTACACAGAAAGACCTAAATTTGAGGCAGAGAAGGTGGATGGAGTTCATTGAGGATTACGACTTTGAGTTGCATTATCATCTGGGGAAGGCCCACGTTGTAGCCGATGCCCTTAGCAGAAAATCCATTAGTGATGTAGCTTGTATAGCCATCCGGGAGTAGGAAATGTTGGGTGCACTAGGCGAGTTTGGTTTGCTTCTAGGTGAATCTGTTGAGGCTGCGGCCTTGTTTTCCGTAGTTGCACAGCCTACACTTGTGAATCGTGTGTTAGAGGCACAGAGAGGTGACCTTGAGGTAGAATCCCTCCGGGAGAGGATCTCCAGTGGGAAGGTTGAGAAGGGTTTGACTGTGTATCCCGACTTGAGTGTGAGATACCGAGACCGTTTGCTTGTGCCGAAGTCTTGCTGAGAAGAAGTACTCCGAGAGTTTCACCATTCGCGCCTTGCGGTGCATCCGGGAGGCACTAAGATGTATCATGATTTGGGTCGCCAGTTTTGGTGGCGAGGTATGAAGAAGGATGTGGTAGTTTTTGTGTCTACGTGCCTCACTTGTCAGGAAGTGAAAGCCGAGCATCAGAGGCCAGTGGGTTTGTTGCAACCCTTGCCTATTGCTAAGTGGAAGTGGGAGTATGTCACCATGGACTTCGTTGTAGGTCTTCCGAGGACTCAGCGGGGTAGTGATGCTATTTGGGTGGTTATAGACCGGTTGACTAAGTCGGCGCACTTTATCCCTATGCGCGTGAGAGATTCAGTAGATCATCTTGCCGACTTGTATGTTCGGGACATAGTGAGGTTGCACGGGGTCCCAGTGTCGATCGTTTCAGATAGAGATCCACGTTTTACTGCTAGGTTGTGGCAGAGTTTGCAAGGTGCATTGGGTACTAGGTTGACCTTTAGCACGGCTTATCATCCTCAGACTGACTAGCAGTCCGAGCGTACTATTCAGATCATTGAGGATATGCTTCGAGGTTGTGTCCTTGACTTTAGTGGGTCGTGGGAGAGGCACTTGCCCTTGGTGGAGTTTGCCTACAACAACAGTTTCCAATCCAGTATTGGTATGGCACCATTTGAGGCCTTATATGGCCGACCGTGTAGGTCTCCAGTTTGTTGGGCCGAGGTGGGTGATGCATCTTTGTTGGGCTCGAAGTTGGTTCGGGAGACAACGAAAAAAGTTGAGCTTATCCGTAGGAGGCTTGTTACAGTCCACGGTCGTCAAAAGTGTTATGCCGACCGTAGAAGGAGGCCTTTGGTATTTGAGATGGGTGATCACGTCTTTTTGAAAATATCACCTAGGCGCGGTTTGATGAGGTTTGGAAAGAGTAGGAAGTTGTCCCGTCGGTTTATTGGTCCCTTTGAGATCCTTGAGAGGATTAGGGAGGTTGCATACCGTTTAGCTTTACCGCCGCAGATGTCTGAAGTGCATGACGTGTTCATGTTATCATGCTTCGGAAGTACGAGCCGGATCCATCACATGTGTTGGATTGGACCGACTTAAAGGTAGATGAGGATGCCTCGTATGAGGAGAGACTGGTGCGGGTCTTGGATAAGCGAGAACCAGTCTTGCGAGGCAAGACAATACCCTTGGTAAAAGTTCTGTGGAAACATCACGGGGTGGAGGAAGCCACCTGGGAACGTGAGTTGGAGGTCCGTGAGAAATATCCGGACTTATTTGATGATGTTTAACCATGTGTTGAAAACTTTGTTATGTTGTTGAATTTTGAAAACATTGTATATGTTTTAGATTGTGGAAAGGTTATAGCCATCGAATATGGTTCGGAAATGGAAGTTTATTTTAACATTGCATATGTTAATTCTATTTTAGAAATGTAAATATATTGATTGGCATTGAATATGTAATTGAATTGTGGAATATGTGTTGAAATTGGTGAATTTCAAGGAAATGCATGTTGATAATGCATGTTGTGACTTATGTTGTAAATTGCCTCTTGAATAGAGATGGGATGACCGGTAAGGGGTCAGGATGTTGAATATTGAATTGTAATATTGTTAAGAATTGAGAAAACATGTTTTTGAAACTTGTATCTAATTTTGGGGATGAAATTCTTTACGGGG
Source organism: Camellia japonica (assembly GCA_030407325.1). Classification (NCBI taxonomy): domain Eukaryota; kingdom Viridiplantae; phylum Streptophyta; class Magnoliopsida; order Ericales; family Theaceae; genus Camellia; species Camellia japonica. The sequence goes on from JAPPVO010000031.1 coordinate 149,295,035, forward strand.
GGAGGTTATAGCGATCCCGGTTTCCCCTTCTTTATTTATTGTATTCCGGACTCGGTTCCGTGGATGTGTTGTTGTCGTATTCTCATTCCTATCCTTTAATCTTGTATTTGAGTCTTGGGTTGTGTTGGGCAAGTTGGGAACAGGTTGGTTATGTTTAGAAACCAAGAGTTGATGCCCAGATTTTGGCCTTCACGCTCGAGCGGGCCCTTTGTTTTTGCTTCTCCGCTCGAGCGGGCATTTTGACGCTCGAGCATGATTATTCATCTCCCAGTATTTTGTTCTGCAGGCTATCGGACGCTCGAGCGTTCACTTTCACGCTCGAGCGGGGACCCTCGTCTGCAAAACTTCTGGAAGTGTGCAATCGATGCTCGAGCGGCGCTTTTCACGCTCGAGCGTGATTCTGTGTGTGACGCTCGAGCGGGGCGAGTTTTATATCAGTCCGTGAAACAGCTTTTTGGATCATTTTTCTTTGACTCTTTCTCTCTCTACCTTTTCAAAACCTAAACTTGAGAGCTTCTTACTCTAGATCTCAACTTCTCTCTAAGGTTTGATCTAGTTCAAGTGTGTTTCTAGCCTAGTCCCTTTGAAAAAAAGGTTGTGCTTGGTGTGGGCTTCACTTTGATCCGAAAATCTCTTGAATTGGAGCAATTCGAGTTTTCTTCAACTTCTCCATTTGGTCTCTCCGTTTGAGGTAGGGATAACTACTCATATTTATGGTCTTTGACATAAACTTGTAGTCATTTTGATATAATGTTGAAGTTGGGCAATTTTGGGGGTTAGGGTTTCAAAATATATAAAGAGGGGTTTTGTTCTTTTGACTCATACATGCATATTTTGGGTCTTAAAATGAGGTTATTGATGTTTAATGAAAATATTTGAGCCTTTGGATCAATGTTGAGAAAAGGGGGAGGAAAGCCCAAATTTGTTGTTATGAATTAATTTGTACAATTAATTTGGAAAGTTATGAAAATATGAAATTGAGTTGGAAATAATGAAATTGAGGAGTTATAAGAATGAATGGTGGAGTTGGATAAGTTAATCACTCACCTTTGGAACTATTGATAATTTATCTGTTGATGCATTTATTATCTGTTTAGAAATAATTGCTTTGGGCTATCGGTCGAGGATAGTCTAGATTGTCATAGACACTATATGTTGATTAGGGAAAACTGAAACTAATCACGTTGAATATGTGTCATTGAATATAACGGTTGGAATAATACATCAAATATGTGTATTGGTTGATCATTGTATATGATAAGTGTTTATATACATTGTATTGTGGGGAGGAGATAGGGTATAGCGACCCCGGTCTTTTTCCTTTTGATTATTGTATCCGGACTTATGTTCCGCAGATTCTATTGTTGTATTATTGTTGTTGTCGTCCTTTAATTCTTTATTTTTGAATTATGGGTTGAGTTGGGCAGGTTTGTTACAGGTTGGTTGGGTTGGAAACCAAGTGTTGCTGTCCAGATTTTTGGACCTTCGCTCGAGCGAGGAGTTGGTTGCTCGAGCGAGCTGTTGTTTTGTTCTTCGCTCGAGCCAGGGTTTGGTCGCTCGAGCGAGAGTCTGCGTCTGGGCTTAGGACCTGAGAGATGTGTTTCTTGGCTCGAGCGAGCACTTCTTCGCTCGAGCGAGCGAGGTGTATGTTTTCGAGTTCGTCGCTCGAGCGAGCATTTCGTCGCTCGAGCGAGCTTCTGGGTTGCAGACCTGAAGCATCGAGTTTTTGGCTCGAGCGAGCTTTTCTTCGCTCGAGTGTGCATTTTTGTGTCTGGTCGCTCGAGCGACCATGTCTTCGCTCGAGCGAGCCTGTTCAGTTTAAATAGGCAGTAGCGGGTTTTTTAATCAGTTTTCTATCTCTTTTTGTTTCTAAACCCTAGGTTCGACCATTCTCTCTCCCTACACACCTTCTACCCTAGGTTTCATCTAGTTTTAGGGTGTTTCTACCCTAGATCCTTTATTAAAAAGTTAGAGTGGGTCAAGGGCTTCAGTTTGATCTGAACTTTTGGTGGGTTGGAGCACTTTGGAGTTTGGGGCTTCATCTTCGTCTTCTCTTTTTGAGTTATTTCTTCGAGGTAGGGATTTCCTACTCCATTTATACGCTTTAATCCTAAGTGGTGGTATTTTGGTATGTGGGGGTAGTTTGGTAATTTTGGGAGAAACCTTAGGGTTTTGTCATAGATTAATTTATATAATTAATTTAAAGGGAGATTATGATATTGAGTTAAATTCATGAGATTGGGGAATTTAGTGATTTAATGATGTATTTGGTAGTTTAAATACTTACCTTTGAGAATATTGAAATTACATTTATTGTTATAGTTATTTCTTGCTTAGAAATAATTGTTTTGGGCTATCGGTGGAGGATAGCCATTGATTGTTGTAGACCTTTGTAGACACCCCATTTTTGACCGACCTTAAGACTCAGACGTCACCGATTGAGCGCTTGGTGATGTTGCATATTGTGCTCGTTCAGAAGTCTCAAAGTCGCGGCCGTGCGCCCTGCCTCCGGACTTCCGAACTCTCTTCTGTGCTTTGTCTCGGTTTGCGAACCAGACTCGGATTTCTCTGTTTTCTTTCCTGAGGGAAGGGAGTGGTCCCATAGACTATCTCCCAGTGGCCGTGGGTTACTTTTCGTGGCCGTAGGCCATTTTGCCCATTTCGGTGCCCGGTTCCCCGTTTTCGGAGCCGTCAGGCCGTGTGCCTCGGTTCGGGACCGCCCAACCATCTCCGTTTTCTCCGGTTTTCGGCGAGTACCTCTGTTTTATCATACCGAGGGACACTGAGGCCTCAGATACCCACTTCGTGGCCAAACACCACTTTCGGTGCCTGCAGCCCATTTTCGGGACCCCGAACTGCGTGATTTGGGCCCCGAGCATTCATTTTGCATTAGTTTTTGTTCAATTTTGGCAGGTACCTCTGTTTTAGCACCAGGAAGATCACTGGAGGGTGGGAGGCCAGCAATTATCTCAGAAAACCAGTTTCGCTCCTCCGGCGCCCGTTTTTCTCACTTCCGGGCTAATATTGAACACCCTAGGGATATTTTCTTCGAGCCGAGGCCACATATTTGTGATGAGGGGACATGGGAGGACACCAAAAAGTGGTGGTCGGCCAGTAATTGTGATTTTCATTTTTGAGCCTCTCTTTCAAGTTCAATGTTGTGACTCCTGTTTCAGAGTTGCCAAATTCCAACCTTGGAACCTTGTTCTACACACCTGGGAGGACACCAAAACATGGTGGTCGGCCAGCAATTCTTCACTTCTTTTTTTGGCCATGGCCGGCCGGCCAGGGAGAGTGGCTGGCCGACCAGTTGGGGTGGCCGGCCGGCCACCTTCAAGAAATCCACCTGGCCGGCCAGCTTTCTGCTTTTGAACCCTTTACAGCTGTCCAGCTGCTTTTCAAAATATCCCTGTCCTCCGGGGGATATTTTGGGAGGGAAAGCTTGGATGCATTTCCCTCCCCTTTTACAACCTTTTTGGTCCTCTTCAGGGGCTGGACAGCTCCTTTGTTGAGGTTACAAAATTTCATCTCAAGAGCCTCTCTTCAAAAACCTCCATTTCCATAGCCAAAAACCCTAAAAAGCTTCAAGTTTCTAGCTCCTCTCTTCATCAACCCTAAGCACCACCATCACCACCTCCATTTCAGCAGCAAAGGAGTGATTTTCAAAGGCTAGGGATCAACAAATTGAAGCCAAGAAGCCATCAAAGTTAGATCTTCAAGGGTAAGACTCTATTTCCTTTTTTTGAGCACAACTTTGAGTCAATTCTTTACCCTATTTGCTTTTTGTTTTGGGCTCCGACCCCTACTGGTTTTAGGCTTATTTTGAGCCCCCCTACAACTTTATAGAAGGGCTCAGCTCTGTTTGGTGTCTCCATGATGCACCTCTTTCAATACCACTCTTTAGGCCGTAAAATTGCATGCTTTGTTTGGCTTTTGAGTGATCCATTTTCGAGCCTGATATATACTGTGAGTGGGCCTATTTTGAACCCTTCTTCAACTTTGAAGAAGGGCTCAATCATGTTTGGCCTCTCTATCATGCACTTTCTTTGTAATCCTCCATATTTTTCCGTAAATTGCATGATTTATTTGGCCTATTTGTGATCTGATTTGGAGCATCTCATGAACTAATATTGTGCTTATTTTGACCCCCTCTTCAACATTGAAGAAGGGCTCAACCTGGTTTTCATGCTCTACATGCCACTTGCTTTGAATTCATGTTCTACTCCTATTTGGCATGCCCCTTTGAGCTTATTTGGCTTCTGTTTTGAGTCGTCATCAGGCCTGGAAAGAGCCTTGTTTTGGCCTTCTCATAATGTTTTGTTAAGGGTCTTAGGCCATTTGGTGCATGCTTTTGGTACTTCATGTAATACCATCTCTGATTCCGTAAAATTGCATGCTTTGTTAGGCTTTCTTGGCTTCTGTTTTCAGCCTTCATCAGGCTTAGAAAGTGTCTTAAAATGACCCATTCTTCATGTTTTGTTAAGGGTCCAAGGTTGTTTGATGCATTCTTTTGGTACCTCATGTTATAGCCTTTGTTGGCTCATTATTTTGCATGCTATGTTTAGCTACCTACATACTGAATTGGGAGATGTCATCTCTTGTAAATGTGCATATTTTTGGCCCCTATTTAATTTTGTAGAACTGTGTTTTTCAGTTTGAGCATTGTATATACCACTTGCTTTGTAATTCTCCTCTTTCCCCCATTTTTGCAAGCTATTTTTGCCATACTTGTGATCATTGTTTGGCCATACTTTGTACTGAAAAAATGCTAGTTTAGGGGCTGCCTTGCTACTGTTTTACATGTTATGTCCATATTGTGCATGTTTAGTAGGGCTGTAGGCCGTTTCGGGTGCATAACATTGCATTTCGGGCATCGGGTGTAATTTTGTCATAATTCGGGGGCTATTTGTGCATCATTTTAGCTACTGAAATTTGCATTTTTCATATACCATATGCCACGTTTCATTTGCACGCCATTTCATGCCTTTATGTCATTACCTCGGTTTGCGTGCCCGTGGGCACGCATTTCGAGGCACTTTATTTTCATCCATCGGCTTCTTATGTGAGTGTGGCTGAGGCTCTCTCATGTTAGTGTAAGTCCAATTTGCATTCTGTTTGCCATTTCATGATCTATATCATTGCCTCGGTTTGCGTGCCCGTGTGCACGCATTTCGAGGCATCTCATTTTCATAGCATTGTGTATGTTAGGATTGCATATTGCATCGTGTTCGGGGTAGGAGTTAGCCCGGGCACGGGAAACGAGGCGCGTTTCGTACTCCGAGTGACGGAAGGGGTCTCAATTCCCAAGTCACCGACACTCCGGATTACCCATGATGGAGTTAGGTTTTGTTGTAGCATTCATCTGCATTCATCTTACATTGAGTTGTGCAATCCGATTCCTCGGCCATCATGCATCGATATGCGTGATTGGTGGCACGAGGATCGAGGCATGCATATATTTGTGAAATACATTGCTATGCCCTTTTCCTGCTCTCTGTTGCAGCAAGATAAGGAATCAGCAACTTTTCGGAGTCCAGCACGCTTTTCGAGAAACATTGCAAACAGAGGCTAAATTGGGCATCCCAGTGGATTTCCGCGCAAGGCAGCCCAGCATACATCATTTCATTATCCGGAACGAAGCAAGGCAGCCCCTGGCTTGCATGCCAGTTTACAGCTTTCTTAGTTTAATTTGTTAATTAATTAGGAATATGTATATTATTTCGGACTGTATTATTCTTTTATTCGGACTGTATTATTTATTCGGACCCTCTGCGCGAGGGCATAATTGTAATAAGTGTGGGTGAGTGTGATGTATGTCTTCCAACCCCCACTTCTTTCTCCCTTTTATTTACCCGCTTATGATGGTTAGATATAGGGCATATTTCAATTAGCATACAGTATGACAGCATGTTTGCATCATTCATCTGTTTTGCACGCACCGGGCTCGGCACATCATACAAACTGCATTTGTATTTCAATTCCAAGTTGAGTACTTGATAGCTGTAGCATTCCATATGCCATGTTTAGAATAGCCGAGCCTGCTATAATTGCATCTTTGTATGTGTTGCATTAGGCAATTCTGTATATATAGAATCATGCATGATTTCTAATCAGTTTTCTGTTTTGGCTTGGAGTACTTGGTGAGTTGTTATGCTTTAGCATCCTTGCATGCGTGTGAGTGTTGCCATGATAGCATGCTTACCATGAGGCTATGTGCTTATGTGATATAACTGCCTTGAATGCCTGTGGGTAGAGGTTGGGTTACTTGGATTGGACAATTCATCAAATGTTTGTTTTAAGCCCACTAGATAGTGGCAAAATCATGTTTTCTTAAGCCCACCCGAGGGTGGCAAATCCGCGTCTTAGCCTACCTGCGGGTAGCACCATCAAACCATTTTCAAACAAACAAGCATGAAATATTTTGTTCCAATTCAGGCGATTCAGTCTATACTTGTATGCTGTGCGCATCACATAGTAACCTAGGCTAATAACCAGAATAAAAACGCACAAAGTTTTCAAAAACAGATATCATGGTTAGTAGAGGCCGGTCTTTGACCGGGCGAGCGGGGGTGCTCACGATGTGACCTTCCCCAATCGTACCCAAGTTCCCGAGCCAACTTTGGTGATGACGGACACATGGCCTTTGGCACCGAGTTAGGGTTTCCTAAATTTCCCATTTAAAAAATATTTAGGTGGCGACTCTGTTATCTGGCAAAGCAGTCCATGTTTGGCACTTCTTTCAAAAAAACTGTTTTTCTTCTCAAAACGATTTGCCGGATTTGGACTCTTTGGTTCAAGATTAAGAACCGTGACATTTGAGTCCTTCGAACTGTAGTGACCCAATATCGAACCAGAACGGGGGGGACTCGCACTCCCTTCGCCCCGGGATGCGTTCGGGGACGTCTACAGTTTCTGGCGACTCTGCTGGGGATTTAGAGAACTTGACTCGAACTCGTGATATCTGGTTTTGACTACATTTGTGTGTTTCATTGCATTGCATTTGCATTGGTGCGCCTAGGAACAGCGTGTTTGCCATATGCCATTCCCGAACGATTTGCCGGAGGCTTGTCTTGTCAAGGCATATCCATAAGGCTGATCGGCTCTGGGCTCTGACAGCATGGGAACACAAACCCCGGTTTTACCGGGGCACCCTTTTTGACCATTCGACCTAGTGCATATTCGGATCCATAGTGACCATTCCAAACTAGGACAGGTTGCTTACCCGTTTATAGGTTGTTTGAAACCGCTGCGTGCGTAGTGAAACCCTAGCTCCTGACAAAATAGGACAGGAAACCCTACCCCAACATAGGGGTGTTTTTGCTCTTACTTATCTGCTATGTGCTTGTTAGAGTGCGTCTCTACAGGGAATGCATGTATCATTTTATGAGTTTGGGCATCAGGCCTGCGGGCACCAGTTCATTACTTTGGGATTCAGTTTACCTGAGGGTAGCAGTTTACAGGCAGAATTTTGGGACAGAATTCAGTAGAGGGCACAGTCATCCTGTTATGCTCATATCCGTTTTGGTGAAATCAGGCTGAGATGCTGCATGTTTTCTCTTTTGCTAGGTAGTCCTGGAACCATAGCTTCAGAAGGCTTCGATATCCCCCGGGTACATTGGACTAGTGCTGATAGACTTTGTTAGATCAGAAATTCAATTCAAGGGCAACCAGTGTTCTGTCGTTGAGGCAAGGCAAAGAAAGGCCAGTCAGGGCTCATCGGTTCATCTGATCCGTCAGTCACCAGTCACATCACCTTTGTTCGGACTCAACAGACCGTGATGTCACAGGGTTCGGAAGAATTTGTGGCCGTGGTAGCAGCGTTAAATCAGGAAACTGCCATGCAGGCTGAGACCAGTATTGAAACGCAGCGCCCATCTGGGGCGTCTGCCTCACATCCAGCTTTGGGACCCCAGCCGAACTTTGACCCACTTCCGCCAGCTGAAGATTTGCAGGGTCTGGATCCTCGAGAAGGGCTGGCTCAAGCCCAAGTTTTCAGACCCCTGGTGCAGCCTAATGAAAGGCTCTATCCCCTTGATGCTAATGACCTCGATCTGACCGCAGTGAAAATTGCGAACTTGAGAAGCAATTCAAAAAGGCACAGGGCCTTAACTCCATTCCCGACATTGAGGATGGGCACGCCGAGTCTGCTGTCCGGCTCCCAGACAGATTCAAAATGCCACATATTGACCGTTTCGATGGGTCTGGAGATCCTATGGTACATATCCGACTTTTCTTGGATGTCCTGAAGCCGATGGGTTTGACTAAGCCACAGAAACTCTCTCTGTATGGAAGAACCCTGTCGGGTGTAGCAGCCACTTGGTATGCCAAATTGGAGGATACAGTGAAGCAAAACTGGGAAGAATTGGCCGAGGCCTTTGTCGATCAGTATTCTTACAATACCCAAGTTGAAATGACCATCCAAGAACTTGAAGCAACCCGCCAAAACCCAAAAGAGCCTTTTGTGAAATTTGTCGCAAGATAGAGAGCAAAGGCAGCACAGATGACAGATCGCCGCCCTTCTGAGAGGGATCAAGTGCAGATGATGGTGCGGAACCTCGAGCATGATATGTTGCAGAAATTGATAGTGGCTCCGCTATTCACTTTCAAAAGTTTGCATGAACTGGGGGTTCAGGTCGAGAATGCGTTCAACAGCGGGATCATTCTCAGAACAAGTGAACCGACAAGGAGGGCGATTGCAAGGAGTACCAATGCCGGAAGTAGCACTATTCCCGAACCCACTGAAATCAATACAGTCGCCACAGCCAACCCTTTTGCCAATCCAAGCCTACAAACAGCCGACCCGGCCCAAGCCCAGGGCAGAACTTTCACCCCTCTCTATATGAGCCTGACTAGCGCACTAAAACTCCTGATGGAAAGAGGGCATCTCGAACCCCTCGATCCTCAACCTCTTCCCAACCCACTCCCAGCCAGACATAACCCCTCCAAGTACTGTATGTACCATCAGCAGCGCGGTCATGGCACCGACCGTTGCTACCGCCTTCGTCATGAGGTCCAAAATCTCATCGACAACCGGACGATAGCTCCACCTTCAAACCCCAATGACCAAACATTTCCACCTACCTCAATCTCATCCATACACTGCCATCCACCTATGACCCCAGCATATAATCACCCCAGCCCATCTACCAAGCCTGAGGTGTCTATCCCAGAAAGCATGGACTTATGCATGATGGGTGCACCTGAACCCCAATCATCTCAAACCCATGAACCCACTACTTCCGAGCTGATGAGGATGATTGAAGATCTTCAGAGAACAGTGGCGGATTTAGCCTTTGGAGTTTTGGCTCCATCATCAACCACATCGCCTACCAGGAGAGTTCATGTCAAAAGGCTCCCCAAGCTTGGGACGGGCTGCATTGGGAGAAGGCAAATCCCTTGGCAAAGTGGAAGCGAACGGAAAGAACAAGATAGGGGCGGACATGGATCCCCATGAGCCATTCTTTTGGCTGTTGAGGCTTTGAAAGCCGAGGGACTGAACAAAGAACAAGTGCTCGCGGTTGTCACAAAAACTGTGGACGGCATTTTCGCCACTCAAGTTGGGAGCAGTTTGAATCAAGCGGCAAGCCGGGAGAAGGGCCGATATACCAGAGGCAGTCCTGTTAGCTCTAATCCTCCATTCAGAAGAGATCAGCAAACCAGGCCAGCACCTGCCAATCCCTTTGCGGGTGCACCCAGCAAAAATCCACAAGCCTTGAAGTACCAATCCCGAGGTCAAAGGGTCTTCCATGCCCTCCACATGCCTTTGTCCAAAGCTCTCCAAATCCTTGTTGGACAAGGCCATCTCAAACCCCTTGAGCCTCAGCCTCTCCGAACCTTCTCCGGCTACACATGATGCTACCAGTACTGCGCATACCATCAGCAAACTGGCCATGCTACCAACAATTGCTCCGTCTTCACCATGAAGTACAGGATCTATTGGACAACGGGGTCATCCTCCCGCCGAGCTCAGCAAAGTCTATCGGCACTGGGTCAGTGAACTTGGGGGATAATGTTATGTGATCGAGGGATGAACCACCTGCGAATGGCTCTCAGATTACTCCAGCTGTGGTGAATGGCATGCACTGTTTTGAGCAATGTACAAGTGCTGTTAATTTTACATTCTGACTTGGGTATTGGGTCAGTTTTGTTACTTTGTTTTGAGTCAGTCTTTTTGTTTTGAGTCAGTTTCTCTTTTTTTGGGTCTGTCTTGTTGTATCGAGTCAGTCCTGTTGTATAGGAGTCGGGTGATTCCGGGGCTGTGTTACCTCGGGCGTCACCATTTTGTTTTGCGTTTTCTTTTTGTCTTGTTTTGAGTCTGTTTCTGCCAGGGAGCCAGTTATGCCAACAGATTTTGAATGAAACAGCAGTGATTTTCACGCTCTCACATTCTCTGTTTTGTTGTGTGTGTAGTTTGTGCCGGGATTTGAATGAAATGGCAATGCATTCCACCTGCTCTTTTGTACCTTGAAGTCATTGTATTGACCTAAGTTTTTCAAAACCTTTCTGAACACTGCGGTGAAAACAAAGAGGGAGGAATTCCTCGGGATTTGCAAAACTTTGATCAAATGAGAGAAAGAGAGGCATACTAAGCCCTTAATGAATGAAATCATGCTTGCTAGTGTGAGTACTGAGAAGGACCCTGGCTTTGATCCAGATTGATCCTACACTGTCTTCAGCGCGAGCGATTTGTCGCTTTCTTAAAAACTTTCAAAAAAATGTTTTGCGCGGTCCTGCGAAGACATGTGTGGAATCGCTCTTGAGATTGTGCAGCTTAGGATCGCTCTCAGCCTCGGACCGCCCCCCCCCCCCCCCCCTTTTTGCTTTCAAACCTTCAACGTGCATTTAGAATGTTCAACGGTCGACCACAATGCAAGGCCTGTGGGGCCAGATTTGAAGCAGCCTTCGAACAAGAGGCACCAAAGTCAGATCAAGAGAATCAGATGTCGTCAAAAGAAGCTTGCAAAGCTAGATTAGGAGCACCCCTCGAACTAGGGGCAAAAAATATCCGATGTGCTCGGAGAGCCAAAGGTGGATCTTTCTGCAAATCAATACAACAGCCACTCTCTGAATACAGAGGGCTTCAATCTCAAAGCCATTTGGCATGGACTTGTTACACTTTTACCCTTCGAGAGGCTCGTTGGGCCGAAAACCCGGAAGGGCGACCCAGGCAAAAGTCAGAGCAAAGAAAGAAAAGAAAAAAAAAAAAAGAGAGAAAAAAAAATGCAAAGATACAAAAATGCAAAAAGAGAAAAGAAAAGAAAAATGCAAAAAAAAAAAAAGAAGAAGAAAAAGGAATGAAAAGAATAGAAAAAAAGAAAAGAAAGAAGAACAAAGCTCGCAAGGTCGAAAACCTGCAATAGGCGCCTTGGCAAAAGTTAGAGCATAAAAAGGAGAGGTTAAATACCTGAGTGTACCTTAACCCCGAACTACGTAAGGCTTGATTCCCATCTTTGGGATACGTAGGCAACTTCATTCTGAAGTCCAGCCGTAAAACAATTCAAATTCAGTTGTGTCCATGTAATGGTTTTGACCATCCTTGCCTTCTCTGTATCCGAGAGTATAGTTGCAATCATCGCTCTGAGAACTGACTACAATGCGCTGTAGTACCATTCAAACAAGGGGCAACTCTTCGTTGCCATTCAGTGTGCTGCGGCGCCATTCAAACAAGGGGCAATTCTTCGTTGCCATTCAGTGTGCTGCGGTGCCATTCAAACAAAGGGCAACTTTCCGTTGCCATTCAATGCGCCGCGGTGCCGTTCAAACAGGGGCAACTTTCCGTTGCCATGCAGCTCTCTTCAAGCACGGGGCAGTTTTCCCTTGGATCCGAGGTTGTGTATCTCCAAGAGTAGGTTTCATGCTCGTTGAGCAATGGCCGTTTGCAAAAATAGTTTTTGAGGATTTTTACTGAGGTTGACTAATTCTCTCGAAAATTATCCCATTTTTTAAAAACTAGACCATTTCTTGGACCCAAAAAAGGAAAATTTTCAGTGCTCATAGCCTGACTTGCGTGATTTGAAATCAAAAATCGAACAAGCATGTTAATCTAACTCTCATGTTGGTCAAAATTGTTTTAGTAGAAAGCAAAAACAAAAAATGGTCAAAATGATGAACTAGGGGTACAGTTGAGTCAGGTTTTCTGTCTTTTCCCTTTATCAACGCGCTTGCCAATAAGGGCACTCTACCTGCCGGAAAAGGGCACCACTGAAGCTAACCGCAAAAGGGCTGAAAGCTCTCTCATCCTCCAAGCAAAAACTGTCGAGCCAAGTGCGAAGCACGAACTGGAATGAGGCAAGATATTCCACTCCATCATCTGGACAGATCTTATCACGTCCAAACTCCCCAGCAAAGCATCATCAACCGATGCTAGCTGCAGATTTGCCTCACACCCAGTTGTAGCGCAACCCCTCTGTGGGAGGAATTCACTAGTTGCGTGTAGAAGAAGAAGAATCTAGCAGAATGCTAGGGGCACGAGCCCACAACTTGATGTTTATCCATCAACCACCCAGGGGAGGGATGAAAATGAGAGATTGAAGAATAGAGAGATGTGCGATGTGAGAAAAAGTGAGCAAAAGGGTTTTGAGAGAAAAATCGAGATTGAGTGCCCGAGCGATATGAGAGACACAAATAAGAAAAGGTGGAAAACACTACCCGGTGAAACAGGCTCCCTGTGCACGTCTGAGTGTCGTGTCTTTTTGTTTTATCTCGATTTTGTTTTGGGTCGTTTCGAGTGTTACTCGATGTGTCTAGGTTGTGTGCCTTTTATTTCCTTGTTGAGTTGTTTTGCTGTGTTCAGTCGTAGGCTCAATACCTGGTCGAAAACTCATCTCTCAATTTCAAAAATAAAATCGTTTTGTGCTCCGAGTGCCGTGCCGTTCTCCACATTTGTGCAAAACAGGATTGGTTCTTTCAAAAAGTCGCGGGGTCCCCCCGATAAGTGTGAACAGTAGAACAAGGGCCTATCTAAGCTTTTTAGGTTCCGGACTACAAAGCAAAAGAAAAGAAGGAAAATCGAAGCATCTGAGTGAGTTTCACCTTCAGCAAGTTCCGTGATTGTATTCCGGATGTACCTCTTCGGGCCTTGTTAATACTACCGAAGTGTGAGTGCGCCTCTACCTCAAGTGTAAGCCTGCTTCAAGTCAGAATGGCAGTCCAAGCAACACCCGAGGGTTCTACATGCAGTTGTTATCTCTCGCTAATTTGAACAGGGTGTGCCCTTTTTGAGCTGAGTATGTTGTGAAGTCCTCTAAGAGGTAAATCAGAGATAACAGAGTACATATTTGATACTCCTCTATTGCATAGAATGTGAACTTTCATATACACTGTTGTTGCATGCGTGCCGCACATCGTTATGATTCATGCATAGAATATGCTTGTTTTCGATTCCGCATAGAATATGCTTTGCTTGTTTCATGCATAGAATATGCTTGCTTTCAATATTGCATAGAAAATGCATTTTATCGCACTTTCTTGTGCATTTTATCTCATTCGCACTATCTTGTGCACTTACACTTTGTATCTCACCCGCACTGTCTTGTGCATTTCAAATCACTCGCACTGTTTAGCGTATCGCGCTGTTTAGCGTATCGCACTATCTTGTGCATTTCAAATCAATCGCGTTGTTTAGCGTATCGCACTATCTTGTGCATTTCAAATCAATCGCGCTGTTTAGCATATCGCACTATCTTGTGCATTTCAAATCAATCGCGCTGTTTAGCGTATCGCACTATTTTGTGCATTGTATCATTCGCGCTATTTTGCGCACCACAATCGCACTGTTTTGTGCAGTTTATCATTCGCGCTATTTTGCGCACCTGAATCGCACTATTTTGTGCAGTTATCATTCGCGCTATTTTGCGCAACTCAATCGCACTGTCCTGTGCTTTGCATGTCACATCGCACTATCTTGTGCATTTCAAATCAATCACGCTGTTTTGCGCATCGCACTATTTTGTGCACATTACTTGCATTGTGCATGCATTTTATCGTGCTATCTTGCGCACCTTACTTGTATCACACTGCTTTATGCATTCACCCGCCGGCACCGCGTGTGTCAAACTTCGGATTCACAGGAATCACATTGAATATATGTTGTTAGCATATTGTTCTTGTTGAATTTCTCTATTTTGCAGGCACGATATTGTATGTACGGTTCATTTGAGGCTGGTGCGACCAGACGAATCGCGCAGGTATCGTATCTTCTCCGTGTGAGACGCGACGAGAGTTGAATAATTCTCCGCATTCCTAACTGCATGAAATGTAGTCGTTGCTTTGCATTCTTGCTTAAAACTGTTGCATCTATTTGTCAATACTTGCTTCATTACAGCTTGCTGCACTTGCATAATCACCTGGCTCCGTGCCTATCATTTTGCATTTTGCCCCTGCCTGCGGGCATGCCTGCGGGCACACATATCTCTGTTTATCTTGTGTGATTGTCTAAGTCTTCGGCCTTGTCAAAAATGGGTCGTCTCTAGGCTTGGACATTCACTCTCGTCACTTCTTGACTTCCTAGTTCTGTCAAAGAGGGGCAACTGTAGACACCCCATTTTTGACCGACCTTAAGACTCAGACGTCACCGATTGAGCGCTTGTGTGTTGCATATTGTGCTCGTTCAGAAGTCTCAGAGTCGCGGCCGTGCGCCCTGCCTCCGGACTCCGAACTCTCTTCTGTGCTTTGTCTCGGTTGCGAACCAGACTCGGATTTCTCTGTTTTCTTTCCTGAGGGAAGGGAGTGGTCCCGTAGACTATCTCCCAGTGGCCGTGGGTTACTTTTCGTGGCCGTAGGCCATTTTGCCCATTTCGGAGCCCGGTTCCCCGTTTTCGGAGCCGTCAGGCCGTGTGCCTCGGTTCGGGACCGCCCAACCATCTCCGTTTTCTCCGGTTTTCGGAGAGTACCTCTGTTTTATCATACCGAGGGACACTGAGGCCTCAGATACCACTTCGTGGCCAAACACCTTTCGGTGCCTGCAGCCCATTTTCGGGACCCCGAACTGCGTGATTTGGGCCCCGAGCATTCATTTTGCATTAGTTTTTGTTCAATTTTGGCAGGTACCTCTGTTTTAGCACCAGGAAGATCACTGGAGGGTGGGAGGCCAGCAATTATCTCAGAAAACCAGTTTCGCTCCTCCGGCGCCCGTTTTTCTCATTTCCGGGCTAATGTTGAACACCCTAGGGATATTTTCTTCGAGCCGATGCCACATATTTGTGATGAGGGGACATGGGAGGACACCAAAAAGTGGTGGTCGGCCATAATTGTGATTTTCATTTTTTGAGCCTCTCTTTCAAGTTCAATGTTGTGACTCCTGTTTCAGAGTTGCCAAATTCCAACCTTGGAACCTTGTTCTACACACCTGGGAGGACACCAAAACATGGTGGTCGGCCAGCAATTCTTCACTTCTTTTTTGGCCATGGCCGGCCGGCCAGGGGGAGTGGCTGGCCGACCAGTTGGGGTGGCCGGCCGGCCACCTTCAAGAAATCCACCTGGCCGCCAGCTTTCTGCTTTTGAACCCTTTACAGCTGTCCAACTGCTTTTCAAAATATCCCTGTCCTCCGGGGGATATTTTGGGAGGGAAAGCTTGGATGCATTTCCTCCCCTTTTACACCCTTTTTGTCCTCTTAAGGGGCTGGACAGCTCCTTTGTTGAGGTTACAAAATTTCATCTCAAGAGCCTCTCTTCAAAAACCTCCATTTCCATAGCCAAAAACCCTAAAAAGCTTTAAGTTTCTAGCTCCTCTCTTCATCAACCCTAAGCACCACCATCACCACCTCCATTTCAGCAGCAAAGGAGTGATTTTCAAAGGCTAGGGCAACAAATTGAAGCCAAGAAGCCATCAAAGTTAGATCTTCAGGGTAAGACTCTATTTCCTTTTTTTGAGCACAACTTTGAGTCAATTCTTTACCCTATTTGCTTTTTGTTTTGGGCTCCGACCCCTACTGGTTTTAGGCTTATTTTGAGCCCCCCTACAACTTTGTAGAAGGGCTCAGCTCTGTTTGGTGTCTCCATGATGCACCTCTTTCAATACACTCTTTAGGCCGTAAAATTGCATGCTTTGTTTGGCTTTTGAGTGATCCATTTTCGAGCCTGATATATACTGTGAGTGGGCCTATTTTGAACCCTTATTCAACTTTGAAGAAGGGCTCAATCATGTTTGGCCTCTCTATCATGCACTTTCTTTGTAATCCTCCATATTTTTCCGTAAATTGCATGATTTATTTGGCCTATTTGTGATCTGATTTGGAGCATCTCATGAACTAATATTGTGCTTATTTTGACCCCCTCTTCAACATTGAAGAAGGGCTTAACCTGGTTTTCATGCTCTACATGCCACTTGCTTTGAATTCATGTTCTACTCCTATTTGGCATGCCCCTTTGAGCTTATTTGGCTTATGTTTTGAGTCTTCATCAGGCCTGGAAAGAGCCTTGTTTTGGCCTTCTCATAATGTTTTGTTAAGGGTATTAGGCCATTTGGTGCATGCTTTTGGTACTCATGTAATACCATCTTGATTCCATAAAATTGCATGCTTTTTGTTAGGCTTCTTGGCTTCTGTTTTCAGCCTTCATCAGGCTTAGAAAGTGTCTTAAAATGACCCATTCTTCATGTTTTGTTAAGGGTCCAAGGTTGTTTGATGCATGCTTTTGGTACCTCATGTTATAGCCTTTGTTGGCTCATTATTTTGCATGCTATGTTTAGCCTACCTACATACTGAATTGGGAGATGTCATCTCTTGTAAATGTGCATATTTTTGGCCCCTCTTTAATTTTTTAGAACTGTGTTTTTCAGTTTGAGCATTGTATATACCACTTGCTTGTAATTCTCCTCTTTCCCCATTTTTGCAAGCTATTTTTGCCATACTTGTGATCATTGTTGGCCATACTTTGTACTGAAAAAATGCTAGTTTAGGGCTGCCTTGCTACTGTTTTACATGTTATGTCCATATTGTGCATGTTTAGTAGGGCTGTAGGCCGTTTCGGGTGCATAACATTGCATTTCGGGCATCGGGGTTGTTAATTTTGTCGTAATTCGGGGGCTATTTGTGCATCATTTTAGCTACTGAAATTGCATTTTTCATATACCATATGCCACGTTTCATTTGCACGCCATTTCATGCCTTTATGTCATTGCCTCGGTGTTGCGTGCCCGTGGGCACGCATTTCGAGGCACTTCATTTTCATCCATCGGCTTCTTATGTGAGTGTGGCTGAGGCTCTCTCATGTTAGTGTAAGTCCAATTTGCATTCCGTTTTCCATTTCATGATCTATATCATTGCCTCGGTTTGCGTGCCCGTGTGCACGCATTTCAAGGCATCTCATTTTCATAGCATTGTGTATGTTAGGATTGCAATATGCATCGTGTTCGGGGTAGGAGTTAGCCCGGGCACGGGAAACGAGGCGCGTTTCGTACTCCGAGTGACGGAAGGGGTCTCAATTCCCAAGTCACCGACACTCCGGATTACCATGATGGAGTTAGGTTTTTTGTGTAGCATTCATCTGCATTCATTTACATTGAGTTGTGCAATCCGATTCCTCGGCCATCATGCATCGATATGCGTGATTGGTGGCACGCACGAGGATCGAGGCATGCATATATTTGTGAAATACATTGCTATGCCCTTTTCCTGCTCTCTGTTGCAGCAAGATAAGGAATCAGCAACTTTTCGGAGTCCAGCACGCTTTTCGAGAAAACTTGCAAACAGAGGCTAAATTGGGCATCCCAGTGGATTTCCGCGCAAGGCAGCCCAGCATACATCATTTCATATCCGGAACGAAGCAAGGCAGCCCCTGGCTTGCATGCCAGTTTACAGCTTTCTTAGTTTAATTTGTTAATTAATTAGGAATATCTATATTATTTCGGACTGTATTATTCTTTTATTCGGACTGTATTATTTATTCGGACCCTCTGCGCGAGGGCATAATTGTAATAAGTGTGGGTGAGTGTGATGTATGTCTTCCAACCCCCACTTCTTTCTCCCTTTTATTTACCCGCTTATGATGGTTAGATATAGGGCATATTTCAATAGCATACAGTATGACAGCATGTTTGCATCATTCATCTGTTTGCACGCACGGGCTCGGCACATCATATAAACTGCATTTGTATTTCAATTCCAAGTTGAGTACTTGATAGCTGTAGCATTCCATATGCCATGTTTAGAATAGCCGAGCCTGCTATAATTGCATCTTTGTATGTGTTGCATTAGGCAATTTTGTATATATAGAATCATGCATGATTTCTAATCAGTTTTCTGTTTTGGCTTGGAGTACTTGGTGAGTTGTTATGCTTTAGCATCCTTGCATGCGTGTGAGTGTTGCCATGATAGCATGCTTACCATGAGGCTATGTGCTTATGTGATATAACTGCCTTGAATGCCTGTGGGTGGAGGTTGGGTTACTTGGATTGGACAATTCATCAAATGTTTGTTTTAAGCCCACTAGATAGTGGCAAAATCATGTTTTCTTAAGCCCACCCGAGGGTGGCAAATCGCGTCTTAGCTACCTGCGGGTAGCACCATCAAACCATTTTCAAACAAACAAGCATGAAATATTTGTTCCAATTCAGGCGATTCAGTCTATACTTGTATGCTATGCGCATCACATAGTAACCTAGGCTAATAACAGAATAAAAACGCCACAAAGTTTTCAAAAACAGATATCATGGTTAGTAGAGGCCGGTCTTTGACCGGGCGAGCGGGGGTGCTCACGATGTGACCTTCCCCAATCGTACCCAAGTTCCCGAGCCAACTTTGGTGATGACGGACACGTGGCCTTTGGCACCGAGTTAGGGTTTCCTAAATTTCCCATTTAAAAAATATTTAGGTGGCGACTCTGTTATCTGGCAAAGCAGTCCATGTTTGGCACTTCTTTCAAAAAAACTGTTTTTCTTCTCAAAACGATTTGCCGGATTTGGACTCTTTGGTTCAAGATTAAGAACCGTGACATTTGAGTCCTTCGAACTGTAGTGACCCAATATCGAACCAGAACGGGGGGGACTCGCACTCCCTTCGCCTCGGGATGCGTTCGGGGACGTCTACAACCTTGCATGCGGCTTAGGTATAACTGAAATTGAGTCAATTGTTTGACTGTTAAGTTAATACAGAACATTCGTGTATTAATTATGTGTTGTATATGGCAAGTATTGATTGTGTTGCATATGCATTTGGTTTTGGAGGAGATAGGGGATGAACTCCACGGTTTAGGGGAAGATAGGGGATGGACCTCTAAACCGGACTTGTTGGGAGGAGATAGGGGATGGACTCCAGTAGCATCACTTATGTGTGTGCTTAATTATAATAGAAATATTTCTATTTGTTGTTGATATGATACATCACCACCATGTGTATCAGTCGGGAAGTAAGGAAGTGAATTTGATTGAGATTGGTATAACACCAGCATGTGTGTTTATTATGTTATGAGAAAGGTTTAACCTGATTTGTTATCCTTGTTGAGTTGTTTGGGCAGGTTCTGAGCCATGACTGTTTAAATGGAAAGTAAAAGGTGTCATAGACCATGTGTCATAGACAACGTAGGCGTTTGTGTCGATGAATTGTAAATTGATTATCTTGTGTTAACCATGTATCGGGTGCTACTGCTTTAGTTAATTCTTATGCTTGGTTTAGTATTTCTCTACTGGGCTGTGGCTCACCCTATATGGGAACTTCATTTTCAGGTTCAGGTGGTTCACTACCTCCAAGGACTTAGCTTGTGAGGATTTGGACTTGAAGACTTGTTTTATTTGTTTTAGTTGTTTTATTTGAATTATGTAAACATTCAAGCCTAGGGCTTTATTTGTTTTGAGTTAGAACTCATGAAATTGTGTCCAAGTGTTGGCTTGGCAAGATGTAAGCCGTAGGGCATTTATTCTGATGTTTTATTTCGCAATACTCTGATGATTTAAATAATATACTGTTTTTCTTTTAATAATGCATGCCTTGTTTTATATTTAATGGGTTTAATTTTGAGGGCGTGACAACTTCGTATCAGAGCGTACCGGGTTTGAATACTTTGGGTACGTGGGAAGTGATTAGTATCACAATGGGTTCGTCTCGTTTGATAGAGACTTAGTGTAGTATTATATGTTTGCATGATAACATGTTTATGTGATTATGTGGGTATGGAATGTAGTTCTAGGATGTTGATTGGATCCTTGAGTCTCTGAAAGTTTTGTTGGAAAGGCACTTGATCAATGTTGTTTCCAACCGGAACTTTAGTGGCGCCTCGGGACTATCATTATCCAGGAATGAAATTCGTAGGTGCTTATGTGATTATGTGCTTACGTGGTGTGATTTATTGTTGTCCAATGTATTAGGACGTGAGTGTTATAGTTTTGGCACATTATTTAGAGTGCTAAAGACTTTGTTTCCTTTATTAGGATGTCAGGACGAGGTCGAGGTCGTGGTAGGCGTGGTAGGTAGGCCAGGCAGGAAGTGCCTATACCGGAGGAGATTTCGGCAGTTCAGGAGGGTGTTGGCCAGGCCAATGTGGCCGAGCCAGTAGGACAGCAGTTTATGGGCGCTTTGGCCCAAGGGATAGCAGGGGCATTTCAGGCGTCAGTTGACATTCTGAGGGCTGCGAATCCAGCCCAGACTGTTGTTGCTGCAGATACAGGACCTTCTTTTCTGAAGAGGGAATTCTTCCGGTCTCACCCGGACGAATTTTTAGGTGATCCTAGCGAGCCGCTTAAGGCAGATGAATGGCTCGAACAGACAACGAAAACGTTTGAGATGCTTGGCATCGAAGACGAGGGGTTGAAGGTGACCTTGGCATCTTTCCAGCTTAAGGGGGATGCGGGTCAGTGGTGGAAGTTCATCAAAGGTCGTATTGGAGGTACTTGGAAGGCTTTTGTTGATGCTTTTCAGGAGAAGTACCTGTCTCCAGCTGTTCAGGAGAAGTTGAGAAATCAGTTCCGCCATCTTGAGCAGAACAGTTTATCAGTGGCCGAGTTTGAGGCTGCATTCACTAGTTTGTCCAGGTTTGCACCTGAGTTGGTGGCGACTGAGGAACGCCATTGCATTGAGTTTGAGAAGAAGTTGAGGCGTGGCCTCATGCTGAGAGTTGTCGGATCTATGATTAGGGATTTTGGGCGATTGGTTGATGCAGCAGCCCATACCGAGACTATGATGCAGGAAGAGGGGGAAAGGCAGAAAGGCTCCAAGAGGAGTCAGGATGGCCAGAGTGATGGCAGGAGGCATAGAGGTTTCACTCCTCAGCAGCCTCAGAGTAGTTTTTCTAGATCCACTTTTCCAGTGCCGAGTGCTAGTTCTGGGAAAGGCAGTCAGGGAGACATTACCTGTTTCAAGTGTGGCCAGCTGGGTCACAAGTCTCCAGTTTGTCCTCAGAGGGGAGGAGTTCAGAGAGCAGCATCTTCTTCGGCTCGATCTCAGAGCCAGACTCAGGGTAGAGGCCAGCCGCTCTCTTGTTTTCAGTGCGGTCAGCCGGGGCACATGAAGAGGTTTTGCCCGCAGTTGAGTGGCACACCTGGTGCATCTGGTTCGAGGCAGACTCAGAGTCAGCTGCCTGCTCAGTCAGTTCAGGCCTCGAGGGCCAATCAGGGGGCTTCTTCGTCCCAGTCTGTGCAGCAGTCTAGGGGTGAGCAGGTTGATCAGAGGCCATCTGGGCGCGTGTATGCTGTTACAGCGCAGGATCTTGTACCGGCTCCATCTGTCGTGAGAGGTACCTTCTTGTTTTGTAATTCAGTTGCTAGTGTTTTGATCGATACGGGTGCATCTCATTCCTTTGTGTCTGCTGCATTTGCATCTGTTTTGGAGTTGGAGTTAGCACAGTTAGCGTCTCCTATTTGTGTAGTGTCACCTCTTGGGGGTAAATTGATCTTGAAACAAGGTGTTAGGGGTTGTGATATAGAGGTCGATAATCATAGAATCCTATTTTCCTTTGTAGTTATGCCTATGAAAGGCTTCGATGTTATTTTGGGTATGGACTGGTTATCGTCATACCGAGCAATTATTGATTGCTACCGTCAGAGGGTCACTTGTTGTACCGTGAACGGGGAGTGTTTTCGTTTTCTGGGGGATCGGGTTGGTAGTATTTTGCCACCGGAGTATGATCCGCGAGGGCGGAGTGAGCTTAGTGGTCTACTTGCTAGTCTTTCGATTAGTGAGGGTGATGAGACCCAGTTTGTGTTGCCGAGGGTGGTTTGTGAGTATTCGGAGGTTTTTCCCGAAGATCTTATTAGTTTGCCACCTCAGCGAGAGATTGAGTTCTCTATTGATTTAGTGCCCGGCACGGCGCCGATTTCTATGGCACCTTATCATTTTGCCCCAGCCGAGTTAGTTGAGTTGAAGGTTCAACTCCAGGAGTTGCTAGATAAGGGCTATATTCGCCCTAGTGTTTCGCCGTGGGGAGCACCGGCCCTCTTTGCTAAGAAGAAAGGTGGTGCTTTGAGATTGTGTATCGATTACAGGAAGTTGAATCGGGCTACAGTTAAGAATAAGTATCCTATGCCCCGTATTGATGATTTGTTTGACCAGTTGAAAGGTTCCCGTTGTTTCTCTAAGATAGATTTGAGATCGGGTTATCATCAGTTGAGAGTCAGGGAGGAGGATATTCCGAAGACGGCATTCCGTACGCGGTATGGCCACTATGAGTTTCTGGTGATGCCGTTTGGGCTCACCAATGCACCGGCAGTGTTTATGGATTTGATGAACCGGATCTTCCGGGAATTCTTGGATCGTTTTGTGGTCGTCTTCGTGGACGACATCTGATTTATTCACCTTCGAGGGAGGAGCACGAGGAACACTTGAGAGTGGTGCTTGAGTTACTTAGAGCCCATAAGCTGTATGCTAAGTTCGGGAAGTGTGAGTTCTGGCTAGAAGAGGTGAAGTTCTTAGGCCATGTAGTTTCTGGGGAAGGGGTGTCTGTTGATACATCCAAGACTGAGGCAGTGCAAGATTGGGCACAGCCTAAGAGTGTGTTTGAGATCCGCAGTTTTCTGGGATTAGCTGGGTATTATCGTCGTTTGTGAAGGATTTCTCCAGGTTAGCTTCACCTTTGACTAGATTGACTCGGAAGGGAGTCAAATTTGTATGGAGTGAGACTTGTGAAAAGTCGTTTCAGGAGTTGAAGGTTAGACTGACCACCGCTCCAGTCTTGATTATTCCGGAGAGAGGGTTGGGTTATGCAGTCTATTGTGATGCCTCACGAGAGGGTCTGGGTTGTGTGTTGATGCAAGAGGGGAAAGTGGTCGCCTATGGCTCACGTCAGTTGAAAATTCATGAGAAGAATTACCCTACGCATGATTTAGAATTAGCAGCTGTGATTTTTGCCTTGAAGATTTGGAGGCATTATCTTTATGGTGAGAGGTTCGAGGTATTCTCGGATCATAAGAGTCTGAAATATCTGTTTACACAGAAAGACTTGAATTTGAGGCAGAGGAGGTGGATGGAGTTCATTGAGGATTATGACTTCGAGTTGCACTATCATCCGGGGAAGGCCAATGTTGTGGCCGATGCCCTTAGTAGGAAATCTGTTGGTGACTTAGCTAGTATAGCCATCCGGGAGTGGGAGATGTTGGGTGCAGTTGGGGAGTTTGATTTGCATCTGGGCGAATCCGTAGAGGCTGCGGCCTTGTTTTCTGTTGTTGCACAGCCTACACTTGTGACTCGAGTGTTAGAGGCTCAGAGGGGTGATCTTGAGGTAGAATCTCTCCGAGAAAAGATTTCCATTGGGAAGGTTGAGAAGGGTTTGACGGTGTATCCCGACCTGAGTGTGAGATACCGAGACCGTCTGTTTGTGCCGGAGTCTTGCCGAGAGGAGGTACTCCGAGAGTTTCATCATTCGCGCCTTGCGGTGCATCCGGGAGGTACTAAGATGTATCGGGATTTGGGTCGCCAGTTTTGGTGGCGGGGTATGAAGAGAGATGTGGCAGCTTTCGTGTCTAAGTGCCTTACTTGTCAGCAAGTGAAGGCCGAGCATCAGAGGCCAGCGGGTTTGTTGCAACCCTTGCCTATTGCCGAGTGGAAGTGGGAGCATGTCACTATGGACTTCGTTGTGGGTCTTCCGAGGACTCAGCGGGGTAGTGATGCTATTTGGGTGGTTGTAGATCGGTTGACTAAGTCGGCGCACTTCATTCCTATGCGCGTGAGAGATTCGGTAGATCATCTTGCCGACTTGTACATTCGGGACATAGTGAGGTTGCACGGGGTCCCAGTGACGATCGTCTCAGATAGAGATCCTCGTTTTACTGCTAGGTTGTGGCAGAGTTTGCAGAGTGCCTTAGGCACTAAGTTGACCTTTAGCACGGCTTATCATCCTCAGACTGACGGACAGTCCGAGCGTACTATTCAGATCCTTGAGGATATGCTTTGGGGTTGTGTTCTCGACTTTAGTGGGTCGTAGGAGAGGCACTTGCCATTAGTGGAGTTTGCCTACAACAACAGTTTTCAGTCTAGTATTGGTATGGCACCGTTTGAGGCCTTGTATGGCCGACCGTGTAGATCTCCTGTTTGTTGGGCCGAGGTGGGTGATGCACCTCTGTTGGGTCCGGAGTTGGTGAGGGAAACAACGGAGAAAGTTGAGCTTATCCGTAAGAGGCTTGTTACAGCACAGAGTCGTCAGAAATCTTATGCCGACCGTAGGAGGAGACCTTTGGTATTCGAGGTGGGTGATCATGTCTTTCTGAAGATATCACCTAGACGTGGTTTGATGAGGTTTGGGAAGAGCGGGAAGTTGTCCCCTCGGTTCATAGGTCCTTTTGAGATCCTTGATAGGATTGGCGAGGCTGCTTATCGTTTAGCTTTGCCACCGCAGTTGTCCAGAGTACATGACGTGTTTCATGTGAGTATGCTTCGGAAATATGAGCCGAATCCATCGCATGTGTTGGATTGGACTGATTTAGCTGTTGATGAGGATGTCTCATATGAGGAGAGACCAATTCGGGTCTTGGATAGACGGGATCAAGTTTTGCGAGGCAAAACCATCCCTTTGGTGAAGGTTTTGTGGAAGCATCACGGAGTGGAGGAGGCCACTTGGGAACGTGAGTTGGAAGTCCGCGAGAAATATCCGGATATGTTTATTGATTTGTAATCTTGTATTTAGATTATATAATATTGTGAACTTGAGAATTTTATATATGTCTTAAGTTGGAAAACATTGAAATGTTTTGGGTTTAATGTTAACATTTGAACTTGCCTTTTTATGGAAGTGGAGTATAACATTTATATATTGAATGTGCTGTTTATATCATGAACTTGAATAATGATATGGAAATTGTTAACATTGAAAGGAATAATGCATAATATTGATGCAAGTTGAATATATGTTGATTTATACATATTGTGAGATGCCTCTTGATAAGAGATGAAGTGACCGGTATTGGGTCAAGTTGTTGTTTATTGTTTTATAATATCATTGGGAATTGAGAAAAACTTGTTTTTACAAACTCATGCTTAATTTCGGGGACGAAATTCTTTTAAGGGAGGGAGGTTATAGTGACCCCGGTCTTTTTCCTTTTGATTATTGTATCCGGACTTATGTTCCGCAGATTCCATTGTTGTATTATTGTTGTTGTCGTCCTTTAATTCTTTATTTTTGAATTATGGGTTGAGTTGGGCAGGTTTGTTACAGGTTGGTTGGGTTGGAAACCAAAAGTTGCAGTCCAGATTTTTGGACCTTCGCTCGAGCGAGGAGTTGGTCGCTCGAGCGAGCTGTTGTTTTGTTCTTCGCTCAAACAAAGGTTTGGTCGCTCGAGCGAGAGTCTGCGTCTGGGCTTAGGACCTGAGAGATGTGTTTCTTGGCTCGAGCGAGCACTTCTTCGCTCGAGCGAGCGAGGTGTATGTTTTCGAGTTCGTCGCTCGAGCGAGCATTTCGTCGCTCGAGCGAGCTTCTGGGTTGCAGACCTGAAGCATCGAGTTTTTGGCTCGAGCGAGCTTTTCTTCGCTCGAGCGTGGATTTTTGTGTCTGGTCGCTCGAGCGACCATGTCTTCGCTCGAGCGAGCCTGTTCAGTTTAAATAGGCAGCAGCGGGTTTTTTAATCAGTTTTCTATCTCTTTTTGTTTCTAAACCCTAGGTTCGACCATTCTCTCTCCCTACACACCTTCTACCCTAGGTTTCATCTAGTTTTAGGGTGTTTCTACCCTAGATCCTTTATTAAAAAGTTAGAGTGGGTGAGGGCTTCAGTTTGATCTGAACTTTTGGTGGGTTGGAGCACTTTGGAGTTTGGGGCTTCATCTTCGTCTTCTCTTTTTGAGTTATTTCTTCGAGGTAGGGATTTCCTACTCCATTTATACGCTTTAATCCTAAGTGGTGGTATTTTGGTATGTGGGGGTAGTTTGGTAATTTTGGGAGAAACCTTAGGGTTTTGTCATAGATTAATTTATATAATTAATTTAAAGGGAGATTATGATATTGAGTTAAATTCATGAGATTGGGGAATTTAGTGGTTTAATGATGTATTTGGTAGTTTAAATACTTACCTTTGAGAATATTGAAATTACATTTATTGTTATAGTTATTTCTTGCTTAGAAATAATTGTTTTGGGCTATCGGTGGAGGATAGCCATTGATTGTTGTAGACCTTGCATGCGGCTTAGGTATAACTGAAATTGAGTCAATTGTTTGACTGTTAAGTTAATACAGAACATTCGTGTATTAATTATGTGTTGTATATGGCAAGTATTGATTGTGTTGCATATGCATTTGGTTTTGGAGGAGATAGGGGATGAACTCCACGGTTTAGGGGAAGATAGGGGATGGACCTCTAAACCGGACTTGTTGGGAGGAGATAGGGGATGGACTCCAGTAGCATCACTTATGTGTGTGCTTAATTATAATAGAAATATTTCTATTTGTTGTTGATATGATACATCACCACCATGTGTATCAGTTGGGAAGTAAGGAAGTGAATTTGATTGAGATTGGTATAACACCAGCATGTGTGTTTATTATGTTATGAGAAAGGTTTAAACTGATTTGTTATCCTTGTTGAGTTGTTTGGGCAGGTTCTGAGCCATGACTGTTTAAATGGAAAGTAAAAGGTGTCATAGACCATGTGTCATAGACAACGTAGGCGTTTGTGTCGATGAATTGTAAATTGATTATCTTGTGTTAACCATGTATCGGGTGCTACTGCTTTAGTTAATTCTTATGCTTGGTTTAGTATTTCTCTACTGGGCTGTGGCTCACCCTATATGGGAACTTCATTTTCAGGTTCAGGTGGTTCACTACCTCCAAGGACTTAGCTTGTGAGGATTTGGACTTGAAGACTTGTTTTATTTGTTTTAGTTGTTTTATTTGAATTATGTAAACATTCAAGCCTAGAGCTTTATTTGTTTTGAGTTAGAACTCATGAAATTGTGTCCAAGTGTTGGCTTGGCAAGATGTAAGCCCGTAGGGCATTTATTCTGATGTTTTATTTCGCAATACTCTGATGATTTAAATAATATACTGTTTTTCTTTTAATAATGCATGCCTTGTTTTATATTTAATGGGTTTAATTTTGAGGGCGTGACATAGGGGATGTACTCCATGGTTTGGGAGGAGATAGCGGATGGACTCCTAAACCGGATATTATTTGGGGGGAGATAGGGGATGGACTCCATTGATACAGGAAATATGTGTATCTATTGTGAAGTATGGAAGTGTTTTAATATGACATTGATACAGCAAATATATGTATCTATTGTGAAGTATGGAAGTGTTTTGATATGAGTTGTTATCTCATTTAAAAAGGAAGTGCTTTAATATGTCATTAAATTGTTGGCCAGGTTCTGAGCCATGTTTTGAATTGAAAATTTGATAAGTAAAGGAAAGTGGAATAAAATATAGACATATCTGTCATGGAATTGGATTGTGTTGTACGTTGGTTTGTATGAACTAAACATTTATCAAATGCTAATGTTTTAGTTATTGCTCATATCATGTTTAGCATATCTCTACTAGGCGTTGGCTTACCCTATACGGGACATCATTTTCAGGTACAGGTGATATGCCGCCTTCAAGGATGTAGTTTGGGAGGTTGTAGAAGCTGAAGGCTTCCTTTTTGTGATTATTTTGTGTATTACATGTAAATCAAGCCAAGGGCTTATTTTGTGTTTTGAGTTAGTACTCTCTTTTTGTAACCAAGTGTTCGCTTGAAAAGTTGTAAGCCCGTAGGGCATTTACTTTTGATGTCAACATGTAACACTTTTGTAATGAATACTCTAATAAATAGAATTATGCTTTATTCTCTTAAGTTTATGAATGTCTTGAATGTATGATTTATGGGTTTATTTTGAGGCCATTACAAAAATGATTATTTCCATTTATAGTGTCAAGTCAAAAAGTCTGATAAGGAGGTCTATGTAATTTCAAAACCTTCAAAGGAACTCTCTATAATTTCAACAAACTTAAGGGGGGGTCAGTATAATAAATCCTTTTTTATTAATTGAAAATAGAGCAATCACATTTATGTTGATTTTTGGACAACATTAAGTGTTAGCAACTTACCACCAACTCTCATCTCGGATTGTTGGTCCCGACTAGTCTCTATTTTCGTTTTTTTTTTTTTTTTTTATAAATAGAACTCATGGTTATGTATAGGTGAATTACTTAGTGTGAATTGTGATTTCTTATATCGAAAGCACTACGTCATCAATATCACAAAATATACTAGGATTTTCTAATAATTTCTATTCAAAAAACATTTTTATAATCACTCTCTCTCTAATATTTTTCTTTCAAATAAAAATTATAGAAATTTTATAATGATTTGTGCTATAAATGATTTGCTTCTATTTTCTAAAATTAAGAATTTTAATTTGTAATCTTTTGTGCTAAAATTGCATATTTATATTTTTATTGCATCTGAGTTATTTCACGTTATTATAGAATTTTGATTAGTTTCTATTAACAATGAATAATTAAATTTTTATGCCTAAATTTAGCTCATAAAATTATTATTATTTTTTTAATCATCAAAAAAAATTAAAATTGTAAAATGCCCCTTCTAACTTAATTTCTTGAATCCGGCACTGATGATATTAACCACCTTCATTTGTATATAGAGTATAAAATACTAAATAGAAATAAATATAATGATTTAAAAAAACTAGACAATTTTTACATGGATAGAAATACCCTCATTTTAGAGTGATGAAATTGACCTATTTATAAAATTCAAATATTAATATATAGTGTCAGCTAAAATAATTAGAGCCACCGTACATAATTTAATGATTTAGATAAACGTGTATTGTTCAATTTAATATTGATTAATTAAAATAATAAAACTTAAATATTTTTTTTTGTTAGGTTTTTAGAATATAAATTGACACATGTCAAATGATAAATAGTATGGAGTATTATTTAAAAAAAAAAATGATTCATCGAAACTGATTGTATATATTTAAAGCACATATTGATGTTTTTTTGAATAATTTTTAAATAAAAAATTAAATTTAAAATGTGTTGCCTAAGTAATGGAAAAATACTACTTCTATATATATGTATATGATAATTAATCAAAACCCTTTTGAGAGCTGAAATTATTAAGGTTATAGAGATTTTGTGCCCAATTTCCTTTGAAGACACTGCTTATGATTTGAATTTGTAATTTTTTATGCATCAATGTGAATAACTTTTACAATCTTACTAATATAAGGATAAATTTTACCTTTGAGTCAACCCACCTGTTGGCTTATTTTTCCTATGAAGAAAAATATCATAAATGCGAGCGTGCCAGCAAGGATTGAAAAATCCTTACAGATTAAATTCAAGCCAATTATCAAGCGATTGTGTTGACGGTTCTTTTGCCTCAATGAAGATGACTTCAAAATTGCCAAGTGTAGAAAAAAGAAAAATTAAAAGAAGAATGAGAGAGACGAAGACAGACGATTGAGTGAACAATCAAAGTAATAATTACTTACCTCTACTCCTATACTTCGAAAAGGAAGTGCATAAAATGCTTTGAAAAGGAAATGCTGAAAATAAATGCTTTGAAATATAAATCTATGTTAAATTACTCCTAAGATAAGGAAAATGACAAGAAATATTGAAATCAATTATCTTTGATTTGAATTCTGGATCCTTTACAATGTAGTCATGAATGGCTATTTATAGGCAAATATTTGTAGGAAAAAACTTCCAGCAATAACTACCCAATAATCACCTAAAACTACCCACTCTTCCATCTTCATTCCCACAATGCCACATATCCCTCCATGTCTTCATAACTTCTTTTAACCTCCAATTCATGCTCAATGTTCTCCACTTTATTCTCCATCATCTTTTCACATTTCATAACTTCTCATAACCTCCAAATGAGTAGGAGGATGCCATATGTCCTACAATTATATAAATAATAATAAAAATTACAAATTTATGGTGCCAACATTACCCCTCGCGACCCTTAAAAATGATATTTACTTGAATTTTTGAAGGGTCGAACCAAGCACATGACTAATCTAAGTAATAAAGTGCTTCGAATGAGTATGAAATTATGACTAGATGTTGTGAATTATATATATACGCATTGAAGGGATATTATTGCAGAAACGTTTCGAAGGATAACCACAAATTTTCAAGGCAAAGCCAATGATTCACCTTAGCAAACTATTACACATGCTAAATAACCAGCTTCGAAGGTGGTATAGAGGAGCAAAATCATCATTTGAAGTCGAAAGTGCCGACAAAGGACGAATTACATCCTTGGAAATACTCGGCAAAGCTTCGAAGGTTCACAACCATCACTATTTTTTATTCGAAGCTGTTGTTGATGCAAGATGGAGTGCTTCGAAGCTTACAAAATTATGGCAAAAGGGCTTTCGAAGTAACTTTTGGCCAATATTGTGGTTATTTAAATTTTGTATGTTTTGGTTCATACATAATTAATGAAAATATTAATTTTATGCTTCAAACCAATTATTAATTCTCTGAAGACACCAAAACCGTTGTTCTATGAACCAATTTTTGTAGAATACTAGTTACATTTTCATGTAACAAATGGCTATAAAAATGTTTATTAGTAAAGCCACTAATTATCATGCCAAAATATGCATTATTTGACAATTAATTAATTGCCATTTTACATATATTTGAAGGGAGGTACACATTTCGAAAGCCTTCACGTTTCATGTTACATTTTGAAGGTGTTTATTGATGACAAAACCACCATTCGAAAGTCACGTATGTTACTAAAGGATCAAAGTTGTCCTTCGAGAGTGCTCACGACATCCCTTCGAACCAAATCCAAAGAGTTGGATTAACAACCTTCACATATTCTTAACAACATGCTTCGAAGTGTGTTGGGACATGCTTCGAATGTAATCACAAAACCAAATGGTGATGGTTTTATGGATCAACTAATAATCATATTTTTGGCCCAATATATTGCAATAACAAAATATTATTTGTTAGCCATTCCATCAAAGTCAACGTTTGATGTAATCCACAAATCCAAAATGGATTTTGAACAACAAAAATTATGGTATAATATAACCATGAAAATTCATACTTTTTGACATTTTGAAAAATGTCAAAATTTTTTAATTCATGAACAGTGACTTGTTCATTCTTCTTGACCATGTTTGGTTTAAAAACATGACTTTCGCCGAATTGATTTTCATAATTATTTAGCAAAGTGGGCTGTTTTTCCATGTTAACCATTAATGGCTTATGAAAATCTCCCATAGGTATGCTATTTTCATGACTTGACTCTTTAAAAATTAGTTTTTGAACTGCCCGAGCCATGCATGGAACATTACTCTTAGCCAAATTTGGCTCAAGAATATGCTCTTTTGTTATGCTAATTTCATAATTTGACTCTTTTAACGTGGGCTTTCGAACCCCCCGAACCATTGATGAAATCAACTCTTTGCTTTTGCTATTTTTAACCATGGAAAAATTTTGAAAAATTTCACCAATTCCGGCCATTAAAGCCTCAGTTAAAGACTTGGTAGTGAGAGTTAATAACTCATCATTCCATTGGCGAATTTTCCATATCAAGTTGATGAATTTCTTTAATTAAATGGTGTCTTTTTTCTTTCACAAAATGATAGTGTAAAGGATGAAAGTTTATTTCATCAAGAAAATGGATTTCTTCTTGAAGATCCAATTTTTTTGTTTACGCCAATAGATTTCATCTAGGCTATTTGAAATGGACGAATCCAATTCATTTTTCATTTCTTATACTTGACGTCCCATTGGGTGTGCCAAAAATTGTTGGCTTATTTTTCCTACGAAGGAAAATATCATAAATATGAGCGTGCCAGCAAGGATTGTAAATCCTTACAGATTAAATTCAAGCCAATTATCAAGCGATTGTATTGACGGTTCTTTTGCCTCAATGAAGAGGACTTCAAATTTGCCAAGTGTAGAAAAAAGAAATATTAAAAGAAGAATGAGGGAGACAGAGAAAGACGATTGAGTGAACAATCAAAGTAATAATTACTTACCTCTACTTCTATACTTCGAAAAGGAAGTGCATAAAATGCTTTGAAAAGGAAATGCTGAAAATAAATGCTTCAAAATATAAATCTATGTTAAACTACTCCTAAGATAAGGAAAATGACAAGAAATATTAAATTAATTGTCTTTGATTTGAATTCTGAATCCTTTACAATGTAGTCATGAATGGCTATTTATAGGCAAATATTTGTAGGAAAAAACTTTCAGCAATAACTACCCAATAACCACCTAAAACTACCCACTCTTACATCTTCATTCCCACAATGCCACATATCCCTCCATGTCTTCATAACTTCTTTTAACCTCCAATTTATGCTCAATGTTCTCCACTTTATTCTCCATCATCTTTTTACATTTCATAACTTCTCATAACTTCCAAATGAGTAAGAGGATGCCATATGTCTTGTAATTATATAAAAAATAAATAAACATAAAAATTTCAAATTTATGATGCCAACACCACCTTAAGCACTTTTCTGTGTAAGAAAATACTTAAGTATGGTCATATAAAAATATTTTAATAGATCATGATCAAATACCACTTGAAGCAGATATAATTAAAGACCTGTTGCATCACTTTTTTTTTTTTTTTTTGGATTGTTTTGTTTTGTTTTGTTTTTTTTTTTTTGAGAACATAAAAAACATTTATATTAAAAAATAACAGCATACACTTTAAACATAACCAAAAACATAAGAAATTAGTAAAGATTTTTTCGGTTAATAACCATAATACTTTGTATACTATGAAATTTTGTGTTTTTATTTTATTTTCTTAAAAATATTTTGATACACATGGAATTCATGATTTTTGAGAAATTTAATTAATACAAATGAGCATTTGATTTCAGGTTGAGAATATACTCATTTTTTTTAAATTTTTTTTTAAACTTTGAAAGATCATACTAATTTTATGAACCTTTTACCTAGGATCATACACAATGACAAAAAATTTCATCAATCATTATAAAATCTATTTGTATATAATTTTTAATTATTAAATTTCTTTACATAAAATATTAACACTTAAAATTAATTTTTTACTTTAAAAATAAATTATTGTGCATACGGGTCAGTTACTACTACAATCATATGATATTGTTGAGCACAATAAATACTTTTGGGCCATGTTCGTCATCCCTCATGAGTGGTAGGATTGGAGTGATAGTGAAATTAAATATGTGAAAGCATGTTTGGTTGAGAAAATTTATAAGTGAATTACAGTCTAGCCAGATTGACAATTCCCTAATACAATCAAATTAATAAAACTGAAGAAAGTATGGGATTGAAAAAATAATGAGGGGATTAAGTGCTATTTTATTATTTTTTACCCCAAGGGCAACATGTTTTTTGAAGAAATAGTGAGGGAATTAAGTGCTATTCCACGTCCACGGTTGAAAACACGTCTACCCGGTTATCACTACAAAAAAACACACCTTTGGCGACTAAATTTTTAGTCGCCAAAGGTCGATTTTTAGTCGCCAAAAGTGGCTGTTTAACCTTCCCCGACTAATTTTTTTGGTCGCCAGTTTTGTCGCCAATAAACGGTCGCAGAAGGTTTTGGCGACTAATCTGTCTTTTTGTCGGCAAAAGGCAGGTTTTTAGCGACTAAAGGTTTGGTCGCCAATGCTCAATTCCATTTTCGGAAATTATACCTTTGGCGACTAAAATGTTAGTCGCCAATAGTTAACTTTTTTTTTATTATTTATACAATTGCCACTCTTTTGGCGACCAAAGTATTTCGTCGCCAAAAGCATTTGTCAAAAAAAAAAAAATAACCCACAGTGCACTGTGCTGCCTCAGGAGCTCCTAAGGGTTTCGAACCTACGACTTCAACCTTCCAAGCCTTAAACACAACACGCCACCCACTATGCCACTCAACCATCTCATGATTATATGTGCAATATATATTATTTATATAGTATAATTACCGCTATGAATACAAAATAATATTTTATAAATATAATTTTTTTAATTGAATTAATTTCTGTCAAAAAATAAATTATTTACTGAAAAAAAAATTTGGCCACTTTTGGCGACTAAAACAATTATTTAGTCGCTAATTGTATTATTTTGGGCTACTAATTATTTATTTGTCGCTAAAAAAAGAAGTTCCAATTAAAACTCAGCACTTTTGGCGACCAAACCTAATTTTAGTCGCCAAAAACGTCGCCTTTTGGCTACTAAACTGAATTTTAGTCGCCAATACTCAGTTTTTAGCTACTAATTTTTTTTTGGTAGCCAAAAAGCTTCACTTTCAGCGACCAATCTGTTTTTAGTCGCCAAAACACCTATATTCGGCGACTAAACTATTTTTTAGTCGCCAAAAGCTGTACTTTTGGCTACTAACTGTCTTTAGTCGCCAAAAACCGTCGCCTTTGGCTACTAAAATTGTTTTAGTCGCTAAAAACCCTGTATTCGGCGACTAAACTTACTTTTAGTCGCTAAAACACCTATATTTGGCGACTAAAGTCTTTTAGTCGCCAAAAGTGATCAAATTTGGCTACTAACTCACTTTTAGTCGCCCATTGGCCTACTTTCAGCGACGAATTTGTAATTTTTGGTCGCCAAAACTGCATTTTGTTGTAGTGTATCCTCCCGGACATTCTCCAAATGTCCGGCCAGTTGATCGGAACAAAGTTCTTTTTTCTTTTTCTTTTTTAATTTTATGGCACATGTTATTTTTATATTTTAAATAAAAAATATTTTGAGAATTTTTTAAAATTTTTTTATGAGCTTTGAATAGAATTTTAGGTTGTGTGTTTGGTCATGAATTGTAATTTTTAAATAAAATATCATATGTCACATCACTCAATTCAAAACTCATAACCAAACATATTTTCCACAATCAAATTATAATTCCAAAACTCACAAACTCAAAATACAATTCTATTATCAAACAACAATAGTTGGTGGGCCGAAAATACATGGCTCGAATGGCTCGAAATACCCAAAACGACGTCGTTTTGCTATATTCGAGCCATTCGAGCCATAGAATTCGGGCCACCAAATATTTTTCATTATCAAATCATAATTCTAAATCTCTGTCAAACGCTAACTATATTTGTTTCAGAATTTTTTTTAATATAGAAATATTTTTTTATCACTCTCATTATCATTTAAACAAATACAAGTTTACTTAGTCTCTTCACCGACAATCTTCATATTAATAATCTTTTTATTAGTAATTTTCATATTAATAATCTCTTTATTAATTTATTAACTTATTAACAATTTTAATTCGCAAAACAAACGTGGCATTGAGGTTGATTGTGACTTTAGAGAGCATCAGGCCAAAAAAATGACATCTCACTCAGGTGAGTCATGCGGGCCGCTGGTAGAAGTTTGGTCTCACTTTCCTCTCTGTTTTTTCGCAATAAGTCTAGACATATAATTAATCATACATATATAAATGAATTTTTGTCATATAATCTTAAATAGTAAAATTTGCAAAAGAAAAAAAATTATTCAAATTATTCTATTCATTTTTTATATTTTGTGTGATTGGTTCTTAAATTTGTTTATATATATATATATATAAATTTCAGTATGTTTGGTTTCAGTTTTCTAAATTCAATTTTTTGAAAATTGAGTTTTTTATTTTTATTTATTTTTTTGTTTTTAGTGAAATTTTTTAAAATTTTAAGAATTTTTTTTAACCTTTTTAGATACACCTTACTTAGATGTATCTAATAAGTAAAATATTTGTGAAAAAATATTTTAAAAAATTAATAAATACAAAAAAATACAAAAAATATACTGAATTTTAATATATTTTTTTTAATTTTTGGTTTTTCATGAATTTTTTAAAGATTTTTTTCACGAAAATTATACTTTTTAAGTGTATTTATGCTAGGTGTGTATAATTTTTTTTTAAATTACTTAAAATATTAAAAGATTCAATAAAATTAAAAAAATACGAAAAATAAAAAATAGAATTTTCTAGAAAGTGTTTTCAAAAAAATGGAAACAAACATGGTGATGTTCTTTTATTTCTTTCTTCTATTTTGTAATAATCCTTTCACTTTCTCTCCCTTTTAAAATTGAATCGTCTTTCAATTTTTATTTTTATTTTATCAATTGATAGTTCAATAAATTCCTTTAAGTCATACTTGGACTTTTATTTTTTATATTGATCCTACTATTTAAAAATAAAAAGAAAAATTCGAAGCTATGTTTATAGCGATCTCGGTTTTGACCTGACGCTTGTGGTAGTCCGGACTCGAGTTTATGATTTCTGAGTATTGCTGATTTTCCTTTCCTCTTTATTCTTCCATAAATTTGATTATTTGGGCATTTTGAGTATGTTTGGAACATGTTGGTTGCTTAATCTTCAAATCTTGTGTTGTCTAGAATTTTGGTTCTCTGCTCGAGCGGCCTTTTCTGTGCTCGAGCGTGGTTTGCAAACTCTTAGTACTTTACACGTCTACAAAATTACTGGAGGGATATTTTTCACGCTCGAGCGGCTTTTCCTACGCTCTAGCGGGTTGGCGCTCGAGCGGTCTTTTTTGCGCTCGAGCGATTTGCCTATTGTCCGCAAAAGTACTGGAGGTTTGCATTTTGCGCTTGAGTGGAACAAAATTTTGTGTCTGACGCTCGAGCGTCAACTCTTCTGCTCGAGCGGACTGTGCGTATATTAGATCGTCAAAACAACATTTTATATCACTTTTTCATTTTTCTCTCTCTACAAAACTTTTCAAAAACCTAGATCTTGACTCTCTGTCTCTCTCTTTCTCTCTCCCTCTAAAATACTCTCTCTATATTTTGTCCTAGATCCTTTGGGTTCTCTACCCTAGTGTCTTTGAGAAAAAGTTAGAGCATCTCAAGAGTTTCTTTTTGGTCCGATTAAAGTTTGATTTCGGCGTCTTTGAAAATTCTCCATCTCTTCCTTTGCTCTTCCAAGCTTGAGGTAGGGATATTTTACACTTTAATATGATTTTTTGCCTAGTTATTTGTTGTTATGTATAAATGGTGAAATATTGGGGATATTTGTGGATGAACTTAAGACTTGGGTGTGGAATGAGAGAAGGGTTTTCAAATGAAATGGGTAAAAATGGTTTGGGTGTAAATGTAAAGTTTTGTTGTTGAAAAAGGGTTGATTGGGACACTTGATGTAACGCCCTAAAAAAAAACCCATAATACCATACATTCAAGATACGAGAAAGAGATATTATATTACAATCATCAGAGTATTCTTACAAAATATATTGCATGTTGAGAACAAAAGTAACTGCCCTATAGGCTTATAACTTTCCAAGCCAACACTTGGTTACAAAAAGTGAGTACTAACTCAATTACATATTAAGCCCTTGGCTTGAATTTACATGTAATACATCAAAGAAAACAAAACAACAAAAAATAATCTGTCTGCCTCTAGCCTCCCAAGCGATGCCCTTGGAGGTGGCATATCATCGGTACCTGAAAATAATATCCCATATAAGGTGAGCCACAGCCCAGTAGAAATATATTAAACCAACTATAAACAATGACTAAAATAATAGCATTCAATAGATGTTCCACACTTACATTCCAACTTATATCATATTACAGTTTCATGACAATCATGTCCATGTTATAATTCATCTTCCATTCCTTATTCGACATTAAGTTTAAAAAAAAAACAAGGCTCAGAGTCTAGCCAAATAATTTAATGAGATTATAACCCATCACTAAAATACTTTCGAAATTCATTATGGATATACATTTTAGTGCTGTACCAATAACACATAAAACCACTTTCATACTTCACAAATGATAATGATATACATTTTAGTGCTATATCAAATCAAACAAACACTTCCATACATCACAAATGATAATGATATACATTTTAGTGCTATATCAATTCAAACAAACACTTCCATACTTCACAAATGATACACATTGCAGTGCTGTATCAATCTCAACAAAATTTGGTTTAGAGGTCCATCCCCCATCTTCTAATAAACCGTGGAGTACATCCCCCATCTCCTCCCACACAATACAATGCATATAAGCAATTATCATATACAAATTTAATCAATCAAAACAAGTGATACACATTTTAGTGCTATATCAATGTCAGACAAAACACTTCTTTACTTCACAAATGATACACATTGTAGTGCTGTATCAATCTCAAACAAAATCCGGTTTAGAGGTCCATCCCCTATCTTCCAATAAACCGTGGAGTACATCCCCCATCTCCTCCCACACAATACAATGCATATAAGCAATTATCATATACAAATTTAATCAGTCAATACAAAATTTGATATATTATACCAACCGCTATATTCGATAGCATCCTCAATGGATTAGTTTTAGTTTGCCTAATCATCATGCATTGTCTACAACAATCAAGACTATCCTCCACCAATAGCCCAAAGCAGTTATTTCTAAACAGAAAATAAATGCACCAAATGGATAAAGTATCAACATTTTATCTAGGTGAGCGATAAATTAATCCAACAACACCCTTTGATCCCGTACCTTTCCAATTTGAATATTCCTTATTCAATTTCTTATTTCCCTAAATTAATTATACAAATTAATTTATCCAAACAATTAGGGCTTTTTCCCATATTCACAACACCAATCCTAAGGTTCCATTTTCCATCAATAATCCAACACCAAGTCCATTTTCTAATGTATTACATACATAAAGGTTTATATGTTTGAAACCCCATCTTTTGAAAATTACACAAAGATCCCAAATTTTCTCAAAATTACCCAACAACTCCCAACATATCAAAATGCCAAAATTTAAAGACAAAGATCATAAGATGGAGTAGGAAATCCCTACCTCGAAGTTAGAGCTCAAATGGAGAAGAAGACCAAAACCAAAGTGCTCCAAATCCACAAATTTTCGGATCAAAAGGAAGCCCTCGACGATCAACACACTTTTTACAAAGGCCAAAGGTTAGGAAAACACTCTAGCTAGATCAAACCCTAGAGAGAAGGGAGATTCTAGATAGAGGAGCTCTCAAAATCGCTTTTGGGAAAGTAAGAGAGAGAAAGGAAGTTGAAAAAGTGATTGAAAATCAACCAGCTGATATCTGATATACGACTCTCCCGCTCGAGTGGAGAGCAGGACACTCGAGCGTCAATCACAAAAAATTGGACCCGCTCGAGCTCAAGGAGACCCGCTCGAGCGCTAAGACACAACTGCAAAACACACCCGCTCGAGCGCAAAGGGAAAGCCGCTCGAGCGTAGATTACCCCATTCCAGAACTTTTACAGACAATGAACTACCCGCTCGAGCGCCAAGGAACCCGCTCGAGCGCGCTCGAGCGTAAACAAACCCGCTCGAGCGTGAAAAACACACCTGCAGAAGTTTTGCAGAGGCACGAAATACTGGGAGTGTGTGAACCCCGCTCGAGCACAAATATACCCGCTCGAGCGTACCACCAAGAAATGAACTCCGCTCGAGCATATAATGACCCGCTCGAGTGTAACACCAAAAACCTGGGCAACGACACTTAAGACCAACACTCAACCCACCTGTTCGAAACAAGCCCAACACATCCTAAAACTCAAACGTAGGGAATTAAAGGATAACAACAAGATAATACAACAACCAATTCCACGGAACTAAGTCCGGAATACGATTAAACAGAAAAGGGAAAACCGGGATCGCTATACTTGAGTTAATATTTTGAAGAAAGAGAGTTGTGGCCTAGATGGGTCAATTTATGTTTTGTATAAATAAGCGAAATTGATTATGATGACATAAAATTGGATTGTTGTGGATATAAATGGTGGAGCCGGATATGCGTTATCTCGCTTCTATGGAAATTTAAATGAAACATCTGTCTCGAGAATTGAATACCTGTGTAGAAATATTTGTATTGGGCTATTGGTGGAGGATAGTTGTGATTGTTGTAGAAATTGTATAAGTATTAGGTGAATTAAAACTAATCGTTTAATTGTGTCATTGAATATGACGGTTTGTTAAGCATTGAATATGTATACTTGATAGTCATTGAATATGACGGTACTTTTATATACATTGTATATGTATAATGTTTTGGGAGGAGAAGAGGATGTACTCCATGTTTTGAGAGGAGATAGGGGATGGACACCATCGAAATTAAGTTGGTCGGAATGTCTAGGGTACACGTCCCGAAATCATGTAAATGCATGGGTGCCGATCCTGCGGACGAAATTTTTGTAAAATGACAAGATTGAAGTGCTTGTATAATGACTGTGTTAATTGAGAACCATTGAGTTGTATTCTCAGTTGGGTTATTCGGAGAATTATAAACTTTGCCCATGAATGGAAATGAAATGAATTAACTTGAAATGAATAGATGGGAATGGGTTGAGGTGTGAATATCAGTACCGTATGGTTATGTGGAGAAAGTGTGGTTTGTCATGAATATTGAACATACACTTCACACTTTTATCTTCGCTAAATCTCATATATTGTGTTGGATTATTTCTACTGGGTTTTGGCTCACCCTACTTGGGAAACCATTTTCAGGTTCCTGTGACATGCTTCCTTCAAGGACGTAGCTTGGGAGGACTTAGGAGTTGGAGGCTCTATTTTGTTATTTGTGCTTAAATGTTTATTCAAGCCAAAGGCTTTATATGTACAGAGCTTATGATTCTCTTTTGTTATAACCAAGTTATGTCTTGGAATGATGTAAGCCCGTAGGGCACTTATTTGTTGATCACAAATTGGTACTACTCGCTATAGATTCAGGATATATATTTATGAATGTATATTGCATGTGGTATCTTTTGTAATACGAATTCTGATGAATGAAAGTATTTTATTTCTGTTATTCTTCTTCGTGAGTTGGATTTATTACATTATTTTGGAGGCGTTACGACGTGGTATCAAAGCGTACCGGGTTCGAATACTTTGGGTACATAAAAAGTGGTTAGTACCACAATGGGTTTGTCTCGCTTAGTTGAGATGTTAGTATGTATTGTATGCTTATGTGATAACATGCTTATATGACTATATGGGTATAGAATTTAGTTCATAAGATATCGATTGGGTCTACGGGTTTCTGGAAGTCCTATTTGAAGAGCATTTGATCACTGCTGTTTCTAATTGGAACTCTAGTGACGCCGTAGGACGGTCATTATCTAGGAAGGAAATTCGTATGTATTTATGTGATTATGTACTTATATGGAGTGATTTACTGTTGTCCATTGCATTAGGACGTGAGTGAGTTAGCCGCTAATCTCTTTCGTTACCTTTATTAGGATGTCAGGACGTGGACATAGTGGTGGTAAGCGTAGTAGGCCTAGAAGGCATGAGGTGCCTCTAGCAGATGATATTCCTGCACAAGAAGAGGGGTTTAGTCAGGCCAATGTGACTGAACCAGTTGGTTAACAAGCCATGGGTGCCTTAGCCCGTGAGATGGCCAGAGCATTGCGGGAGTCCATGGACATTTTCAGGGCCAAGAATTAAGTCTAGGCCTAAGTAGTTAAGGCAAGGCCATTTTTCTTGAAGAGGGAGTTCTTCCGGTCGAATCCGGACGAGTTTTTAGGTGATCCCAAGGAGCCACTAAAAGCAGATGAGTGGCTAGAACAGATAGTGAAGACGTTTGAGATCCTTGGCCTCGAGAATTACTAGTTGAGGGTGACCTTGGCATCTTTCCAATCGAAGGGGGATGCGGGTCAGTAGTGGAAGTATGCGCTTGGGCACATTGGGATGACTTGAGAGGCTATTGTCAGCACCTTCTAGGAGAAGTTTCTGCCTCCCACAGTTAGAGAGAAGTTGTGAGACTAGTTTTCTAAGCTGGTGCAGTTGAATACACCTGTGGTAAAGTTCCAAGCCACCTTCACTAGCTTGTCTAGGTTTGCTCCCAAGCTTGTGGCGACTGAGGAGTGTCGTTGCTTGGAGTTTGAGAAGAGGCTGAGGACCGGGCTAATGTTTAAGGTGGTTGGCTCGATGATTAGATATTACGGATGCCTTGTGGAGGTGGTAGCTCATCTAGAGACCGTGATTCAGATGGAGGAGGAGAGGATGAGGGGCTCCAGGAAGAGGCAGAGATGTTCTAATCCTTAGCAGTTCCAAAGAGCACAGTCGAGGTCTACCTTTCCAGTACCAAGTTTGGGTTTTGGGAGAGGTAGTCAAGGGGATTTCACTTGTTTCAAGTGTGGCCAGTTGGGCCACAAGTCTCCGGCTTGTCCGCAGAGAGGAGGAGGGCAGCGTGCAGCTTCGTTTTTGGCTCGTTCTCAGAGCTAGAGTCAGGGGAGAAGGCAGCCGCTTACATGTTATCAATGTGGGCAGACAGGTCACCTGAAGAGATTTTTTCCACAGTTAGGTGGCACACTTGGTACGTCTGGTTCAAGATTAACACAGAGCCACCAGCCAGCACAGGCCTCATGGGCTAATTAGGGAGCCTCTTCGGCTCAGTCAGTGCATCAGTCCTATGCTCCGAGGGGTGAGCAGGTAGATTGAAGGCCTACAGGATGTGTGTATGCTGTTATCACGCTAGATCTGGTGCCAGCTCCTTCTGTTGTGAGAGATACTTTCTTGTTTTGCAATTCAGTTGCTAATATGTTGATTGATATGGGTGCATCCCATTCATTTATCCCGTCTGTATTTGCATCAGTCTTGGGATTAGAGTTGGCCTAATTAGCATCTCCTATTTGTGTGGTGTCACCTATTGGGGTGAGATGGTTTTAAAGCATGGGTGTCGGGGTTGTGACATAGAGGTTACCGGTCGTCGACTTCCATTTGTATTTGTATTGATTGTCATGTTTAGTTTTGATGTTATTTTGGGTATGGACTGGTTATCGTCATACCGGGCAGTCATAGATTGCTACTGTCAGAGGGTTACTGTATGTACTCTAAGCGGTAATTGTTTTTATTTCTTGGGGGACCGGGTGGATAGGGTTTTATCGTCGGTATATGATCCACGAGGGCGGGGTGAGCTTAGTTGTCTTCTTGCTAGCTTCTTGAATAGTGAATGTGATGAAATCCAGGTTGAGTTGCCAAGGGTGGTTTGTGAATACTCCGATGTC
Organism: Camellia japonica; assembly: GCA_030407325.1. Lineage (NCBI taxonomy): Eukaryota > Viridiplantae > Streptophyta > Magnoliopsida > Ericales > Theaceae > Camellia > Camellia japonica. Next base: position 149,338,388 of record JAPPVO010000031.1, read on the forward strand.
TTTCCCAACGACCTCACTAGTTTACCACCTAACTAAGAGATCAAGTTCTCTATTGATTTAGTGCCTGGCACGGCACCGATTTCTATGGCACCGTATCGGTTTGCACCTGCGAAATTGAGTGAGTTGAAGATTCAACTCCAAGAATTGTTAGATAAGGGTTTCATCCACCCTAGTATTTCACCTTGGGGAGCACCGGCTTGTTTGTCAAAAAGAAAGATAGTGCGTTGCGGCTTTGTATAGATTACCAAAAATTGAACTAACTATTAAGAACAAGTACCCAATGCGTCGTATAAATGATCTGTTTGATTAATTGAAGAGGTCTTGTTGCTTCTTAAAGATAGACTTGAGATCAGGTTATCACCAGTTGAGAGTGAGGGAGGAGGATATCCCAAAGACAACATTCCGTACGCAGTATGGCCATTACGAGTTCCCAGTGATGCCTTTTGGGTTGACTAATGCACCGACCGTGTTTATGGATTTGATGAATCAGATTTTTTGTGAGGTTCTAAACCGTTTTGTAGTCGTCTTTGTAGATGACATCTTGATTTATTCACCCTCTGAGGAGGAAACGAGGAACATTTGCAGGTAGTACTTGAGTTACTTAGAGCCTACAAGTTGTATGCTAAGTTTGGGAAATGTGAATTCTGGTTGAAAGAGGTTAAGTTTTTAGGCCATGTGGTATCTGGGGAAGGGGTGATTGTAGACTCATCCAAGATAGAGGCAGTTCAAGACTGAGAACAACTTAAGAATGTTTTCGAGATCTGTTGTTTCTTGGGGTTGATCAGATATTACCGCCGATTTGTGAAAGATTTTTCTAGACTAGCCTCGCCATTGGCTAAGCTGATGAGGAAAGGGATCAAATTCGTGTAGAGTGAGACCTATGAGAAATCATTCCAAGAACTTAAAGTTAGGCTGACCACTACTCTTGTTTTGATTATTCCGGAGAGAGGTTTGGGTTATTAAGTATATTGTGATGCCTCACGGGAAGGCTTGGGTTATGTTTTGATGCAAGAGGGAAAGGTAGTAGCCTATGGCTCGTAATAGTAGAAAACTCATGAGAGGAATTACCATACTCACGAAGTAGAGTTAACGGTAGTGATCTCTGCCTTAAAGATTCGCAGGCACTATCTGTATAGTGAGAGATTTGAGGTGTTTTCTGATCACAAGAGCCTAAAATATCTGTTGACACAGAAAGACTTGAATTTGAGGCAGAAGGGGTGGATGGAGTTCATAGAGGATTATGATTTCGAGCTACATTATCATCCCAAGAAGGCCAATGTTGTGACCGATGCATTGAGTAGAAAATCTATTAGCAGCGTAGCTTGTGTTAACATTCGGGAATGGGAGATGTTAGGTACTATTGGGGAGTTTGACTTGCATCTTGGCGAGTCTGTTGAGTCTGGCTCATTGTTTTTTATAGCTGCATAACCTACATTTGTGAATTGAGTGATGGAAGCACAGAGGGGTGACCTTGAGGTGGAATCCCTCCAGGAGAAGATCTCCAATGGAAAGGTAGAGAAAGGCCTGAATGTATATCCTGACCAAAGTGTGAGATATCGTGACCACTTATTTGTACCGGGGTCTTGCCGAGAGGAAGTGCTCCAAAAGTTTCATCATTCGCGCCTTGCGGTGCATCCGAGAGACACAAAGATGTATTACGACCTTGGTCGCCAGTTTTGATGGAGGGGTATAAAGAAGGACGTGGCAGTATTTGTATCGAAGTACCTTATTTGTCAATAAGTGAAGGCCGAACATTAGAAGACAGAGGGTTTGTTGCAATCCTTGCCTACAGCCGAGTGGAAGTGGGAGCACGTCACGATGGATTTCGTTGTGGGTCTTCCTAGAACTCAATGGGGCAGTGATGCCATTTGGGTGGTAGTTGACCGGTTGACTAAATCGGCATACTTTATACCTATGCGTGTGAGTGACTCCATAGATTTTCTTGCCGACTTGTATATTCGGGACGTAGTGAGGTTGCACGGGGTCCCAGTAACGATTGTATCGGATAAAGATCCACATTTTACGGCCTTGTCATGGCAGAGTTTGTAGAATGCCTTGGGTACTAGACTGACCTTTAACATAGCATATCATCCTCAGACTGATGAACAGTCAGAGCGCACCATTCAGATTTTGGAGGATATGCTTCGGGGTTGTGTCCTTGATTTTAAGGGTTCGTGGGAGAGGCATTTTCCCTTAGTGGAATTCGCCTATAATAATAGTTTCCAATCGAGTATTGGCATGACACCATTTGAGGCCTTTGTAGGGCCGATCGTGTAGATCCCTTGTGTGTTGGGCCGAGATGGGTGATGCACCTCTGTTGGGCCCGGAGTTGGTCAGGGAAATGACGGAGAAGATTACGCTTATCCGTAAGAGGTTGACTATGGCCCAGAGTCATCACAAAAGTTATGTTGACCGTAGGAGGAGACCCTTGTCTTTTGAGGTGGGGAATCATGTGTTCTTGAAAATAACACCTAGGAGGGGTTTGATAAGGTTTGGAAAGAGTGGGAAGCTGTCCCCTCGATTCATTAGGCCTTTTGAGATCCTTGAGCGGGTCAGAGAGGTTACTTATCGTTTGGCATTGTCGTAACAACTTTCCGGAGTCCATGATATATTTCATATTAGCATGCTTCAGAAATATGGGCTGGATCCATCACATGTATTGGATTAGACCTACTTAGAAGTAGATGATGATGTCTCATATGAAGAGAGACCGGTGAGAGTCTTGGATACCTGGGATCAAGTCTTGCGAGGCAAGACAATGCCCTTAGTGAAGATATTGTGGAAACATCATGGGATTGAGGAAGCGACATGGGAGCATGAATTGGAAGTCCGAGAGAAATATCCCGACTTGTTTGTGGATGCTTGAACATGTATTAAGATTTTGATTATGTTAATGGAATGTAATAATATTGTATATGTCTTAAATTATGAGAACATTGTATATGTTATGGGAGTTTGGGATCATGAGTTCAATATAAGCATTGTATATGTTTTAAGAATATGAAATAATTGTGTATGTTGTATCACTTTTGGGAGCATTGTATATGTCGTATAAATTTCAGAAAAGAAACTTGGATTTTGATTAAACATTGCACATGATTTGGGAAAGTATGAATTGTATATTCAATATTGAGATATTGTTTAACTTGTTACTGGGAATGGATGACCGGTGAATAGGTCATGCTAATGAAATTAAATGATTATCGTTGTCATAATTAGTTTTAACTATGTTTTAAAACTTAATTTGAAATTTCGGGGACTAAATTCTTTAAGGGGGGGAGGGTTATAGCAATCCCAGTTTTGACCCGACACTTGTGGTAGTTTGGACTCAGGTTTATAATTTTTGAGTATATTTGGAACAAGGTGGTTGCTTAGTTTTCAAACCTTGTGTTGCCTAGAATTTTGGTTCTCCGCTCGAGCGGCCCTTGCTGCGCTCGAGCGTGGTTTTCCAACTCTCAGTACTTTACATGTCTGCAAAAGTACTGGAGGGGTGTTTTTCACGCTCGAGCGGGTTGGCACTAGAGCGGTTTGCCTGTTGTCTGCAAAAGTACTGGAGGTGTGCATTTTGCGCTCAAGCAGGACTTTTTGAGCTCGAGCGAAATTTTTTTTTTTGTGTTTGACACTCGAGCATCAACTCTTCCGCTGGAGGGGATTGTGCGTATATCAGATCGCGAAAACGACATTTTATATTACTTTTTCATTCTTCTCTCTTTAAAACTTTCCAAAAATCTAGATCTTGACTTTCTCTATAAAATACTCTCTTTCTTTCTCTATAGTTTAACCTAGATCCTTAGGTCTCTACCATAGTGTCTTTGAGAAAAAGTTAGAGCATCTCAAGAGCTTCCTTTTGGTCCGATTGAAGTTTGATTTCGGCGTCTTTGAAGATTCTCCATCTCTTCCTTTGCTGTTCTAAGCTTGAGGTAGGGATATTCTACACCTTAATATGATTTTTAGCCTAGTTATTTGTTGTTATATATAAATGGTGGAATATTGGGGATATTTGTGGATGAACCTAAGGCTTGGGTGTGGAATGAGAGAAGAGTTTTCAAATGAAATGGGTAAAAATGGTTTAGGTGTAAATGTAAAGGTTTGTTGTTGAAAAAGGGTTAATTGGGACACTTGAGTTAATATTTGGAAGAATGTGAGTTGTGCCCTAGATGGGTCAATTTGTGTTTTGTATAAATAAGTGAAATTGATTATGATGACATGGAATTGGATTGTTGTTGATATAAATGGTGGAGCCAGATGCACGTTATCTCTCTTCTATGGAAATTTGAATGAAACATTTGTCTTGAGAATTGAATACCTGTTTAGAAATATTTGTATTGGGTTATCGGTGGAGGATAGTTGTGATTGTTGTAGAAATTGCATGAGAATTAAGTGAATTGAAACTAATCATTTAATTGTGTCATTGAATATGACGATTTGTTAAGGCATTAAATATGTATACTTGATAGTCATTGAATATGACAGTACTTTTAGATACATTGTATATGTATAATGTTTTGGGAGAAGAAATGGGATATACTGTATGTTTTAGGAGGAGATAGGGGATGAACTTCATTGAAATTAAGTTGGCCAGAGTGTCTAGGGTGAAAATCCTGAAATCATGTGCATACATGGATACTGATCCCGCGGACAAAATTTCTGTAAAGTTGCAAAATTGAAGTGCTTGTATATTGACTGTGTTGATTGAGAACCATTGAGTTGTATTTTCAGTTGGGTTATTCGGAGAATTATAAACTTGTCCCATGAATGGAAATGAAATTAAGGCCTCGTTTGACAAGTAGTTATTTTAGCCTAAAAGTTAAAAAGTTACTAAAAAAACCAAAAAGCCTATAACCTATATCAAAAAAATCAAAGATTCCCTTTTATCTCTACTTTTTGCAAATCTTTTCATAAAAAGTCAAAAAGTCACCCCAAACATACTAATTTTTTTTACCTCATATTTTAGCCAAAAAGTTATCAAAATAGCCTGTTCCCAAACGAGGCCTAATTAACTTGAAATGAATAGATAGGAATGGATTGAAGTGTGAATATCAGTACCGTATGGTTATGTGGAGAAAGTGTGGTTTGTCATGAATATTGAATATACATTTGACACTTATATCTTCGCTAAACCTCATATATTGTGTTAGATTGTTTTTACTGGGCTTTGGCTCACCCTATTTGGGAAACCATTTTCAGGTACCGGTGACATGTTTTCTCTAAGGACGTAGCTTGGGAGAACCTAAGAGCTGGAGGCTCTATTTTGTTATTTGTGCTTAAATGTTTATTCAAGCCAAGGGTTTTATATGTACAGAGCTTATGACTCTCTTTTGTTATAACCAAGTTATGTCTTGGAAAGATGTACGCCTGTAGGGCACTTATTTTGTTGATCACTAATTGGTACTACGGCCCTGTTTGGTACAGCTTAATTTCAGCTTATTTAAGCTTTCAGCTTAATTTAAGTTATTTTGATGTGTTTGGTTTAGCTTAACAATACAGCTTATAGCTTTTTGTAAGTCAAAAATCAACTTATTCTTTGAGTGGGGCAGGAGAAGCTTAATTTATAAGTCAGAAATCAGCTTATGTTCATAGTTATAAGCTATAAGCTGTTAATGTATAAGTTATAAACACTTTCTCACAGCTCTACCAAACAGGGCCTACATGCTATAGATTCAGGATATATATTTATGAATGCATATTGCATGTGGTATCTTTTGTAATACGAATTCTGATGAATGAAAGTATTTTATTTCTGTTATTCTGTCGTTCATGAGTTGGATTTATTACATTATTTTGGGGGCATTATAGTGCTTATATTATTATTATTTTTTGAATCAATTACTTAAAAGTCTTATTTACAAATGTTATGATAACTTAATCTAAGATTTTTGAACCAATTAGTCCTATTTACTAAAATTGAGAATATTATCAGTTTTTTTTTTTTTTAAATTAAAAATTTTTTTTATCAATTTTTTAAATTAAGAACATTATCAATTTTTAAAATATGAAGGTGTTGTCTAATATTGATTTTAAATATATTATTTCTTTCTAGGTATTTTATCAATGATTTTTTTTTTTTTTTGGTTAAGTATTTTAATAATATCTTAACAATTTCAAGGTTTTGTTTAATATTATATGGAAATTAAGAATTTTGTTCAACATTGCTAAAATATGCATGGGTGTTTGTTAATTCATATGCAAAACTTTAGTGGAGATGAGTGAAATTTACCATTGAATAGATAAGGTAACTAAGGTGCTACCTTGGCATTTTAGGCCTTATTATGTATCAGATCATAAAATTCCGTTAAATGATCTAATGAAGGATTAATAGTGGAAAAATCTTGATAATAGTATTAAAAATAAGGAAGGTCCGTCTTATTATTGAAATCACTAGGGATGTGAGATTCCGGAAAAAAAAGCACGTAACTTTTATGCAGATCCCATTCACCTTGATTCAAATGAGTTTGTGGAAATGATGCTTCTTGACAGTTGCTTCATCGTCTAGTTAATTCACAAGTTTAGGAATGTGGAACTCAGAAAGGATGACCCCATTTTCCATGGAACATATTGAAAGGATGGCCAGTTGGAACATATTGAATCGAGCAAAAGGCGTGAACCCACTTTACAAATGTTGAAAGTGAGACAAAATTAGTAGTGGCTTAATAGAGTTTAATGACTAAAATATTAATTTTTTTTTTATCAATTTTATTTAAGAAAAATAGGTAGATGGTTTAAATTAAAAACAAATAAAAAGCTTATAAATTTAAATTGATAAAATTATAAATTCAAATTTAATTTATAAAGGTCAAACCCTGAATTCTTATTTGTATAATTTCCCCAATATGTTTTAAACAAACTCCATTTTATTATGGTTCTTGGCATATCAATTTTTACTTTCAATTCTAATAGGTTGACTATTTTTTATTGCTTGAGGCCCAGAGGCCCCCCCTCCAAAAAAATAAAAATAAATAAATAAAAAATAAAAAATCACGTGGGGCTCAATTGAAAAGAAAATTATATGTAAGTAGTGTTGGGATCAATTAAAAATTTATATAATCAGTCTAAATAAATTGAAATGACTATTGTTATTAGTACTCTATTTATTATTTTGGACCTTTTATTTTTTAATTTTTTTTATTACAATAAAGAGAACATCAATCATTTTAGGACACTCCATCTCACAATTAAGCCCACAGCCGCTAAATCATTAGATAGGGTTTATGAAAGCACCCAACTCCATCATCACCTATGCATCTTTTCCAAATCTCACCCTCAAAACCTTGAGAATCCTTTGGCAATGATATTTTAGCAACAACGGTGGCAAACATTAGATTACATACACTTCTTTAGCAATGGCAATGAGTGCGACAATCACAACTTCATTAGACGAGAGGAGTATAACAATATAAGTTTAAAAGAGATTCATAGTTTTGATGGTGTTCTCAGCTCGGAGGAGGTTGGTCTTGTAAGGGAAAATTTCTTGAAAAACACAGCAAAAATAGCAAAAACTGTTCGTATTTTTTTCGGTACTGAACACTTGAACATATGACTAAAATTCAGAAACATAGGCCCGAACATTATTTGTTTGTTTGAGAACACAGATCTGATATGAAAATTTAATATACTTTGAAGTGTTAAAATTGTTCACATTTTCAGAAGTTTTCGTTTTATCAAGTTTGGGAACATCGACTCAAATATTAGTTATTTGTTTAGGAAGGCTCAAATATAACTTATTTGTTCGGGAACACAGGTCTGAACATTCTCAGTGAAAGAGAGATGAGAGAGACATTGAGGGATGGGGGAGGAACGAAATTGAGACTGAGTAAAATGCGGATTTTTACGTATATTCGTTGTGTTTAGGGTTGATCAAGGAAATGAATGGAATTGAAGGAAGACATACGCACTTAATGCGAAGAAAAAGTGAAGATTATAGAAAACATGTTCTTAATACCGATCGATTCACCAAAGAGTTATACGTTGAAAATTATATTTTATTGTCTTGTTCATTGTGTTTTAAGAAACTTAAGTCTTAATTTGCATTTTAGCCTCGTTTGGGAATATGGTTATTTTAGTTAGTTCTTTTGACTATTTTAATTGAAAAAGACATGTGAAAAATCTAGAAATCTCCTAGATGTTGATTTGTGATTATGTATCAATTTTAAGCAGAATATAACAATCCCAATTACACAATCAAGACAAATCGACACACCGATTTTACGTGGAAAAACCACAATTGGACACCTCCAATTGTGATAAAAAACCACGGGCAACAACCAAAAAACAATCCACTAAGAAGATATAAAGGAATTACACAGGTATACTCTCAATTACCTAACGAATCCACACTCTAATTGAACCAACCTCTATGTGTCTCTTCCAATCCCGTCTTCACCTCGGAATTGTCTTGACGATGAGCCACTCCAGAATCCACCAAAGCTTCGGGCTCGAACTCTTCAGAATCCACCGAAGAACAACTCTCTCTTTTTTGTGTAGAACAAACAAAACCTTTGATGTATTCTTTTTAAACCATGAGTTGAATACTCAATAAAACATCAAAGAAAACTAACAAAATATCCCCAGATATAAACCTTAATATCCAAAAAGAAGATCTGGAGGAGTTAGTCTAGTTTTGGGAGAAAACCAACTACTTATAGAAAACCAAAGTAATCCTAGTTTTGGAAGAAAACCAACTTCTTATAGAAATCCTTGTCAAACGGGATTGTCAAGAATAAAACCTAACAATCTCCCCCTTTGGCAATGCCGTGACAAAACACACCTAACAAATAAAATCCTAATCACCCCAACCCATTACAGCCAACAAACGCAAACTTCTTTCTCAAGGTCATGATCTGCAAAACAGCTATTAGTGCCACAATCTTCAAAACAACTATTAGTGTCACAAGAGTATAGGAAAAAGCAATAGACAGATGACAAGATTATCTTGAAGCATGAGATGAAAATATGAATAGATATAAATTGGAGATTTTAAGAACATGTCGCATGAATAGATGAAATGCACCCGTCCGACCCATGGCATGAAAACATGAAATCCAAGGACACATTGACACATGATAGTACTCCCCCTTTTTGTCACGAATTGACAAAGAAAGCTCAAACAATGAAACCAAGAGCGTAAACCACACAAGCAATGATATGATGATGTAAATACCAGTAGCATGCATGAAGGAAACAATAAAGAAGCCAATGCATAACAATATGCAACACAACTAAGGCCAATCTCCCTTACCAAAACAATTCAAAGAGTTCATGTTAACAAGCTCTTCCAATGATAAACCAAACTCCCCCTCACGAAAAACAACCACAAACATTGAAAACAATGAACAGGAAGAAAATGACAAAAATAATATGGTGGAGCAAGCAGGGAATTTCAGATTTGTACCTTAAAACACACAAGACTATCCAAGAAGCACAATTACTTGAAAACACAATGTGCACAGCCTCTAGAAAATTCCTCATAAAAGAAAGTGATGCATTATGTGAAAAGCATAGATCCCATGATAAAAGTGTGTGTGTGACTCTTGGAGTTTGACAAACACAAGATTCAAATTCTAGTAGTGATATGAAAGCTGGACCTCTGACAAGAGATCTCAGCACAACTAAGGAAAGTTAAACCACTAGGAATCAAGGGGTATTTAGTGAGTAAAGGCAGAGGCTCCCCCTCAATCAATGAATCCTTTATTTTTTCCCTTTTGTTTTTTTGTTTACATCTTTTTCTTTTCTTTCTTTTGCACATTTTTTTTTTCTTTTGCACATTTTTTTCTTTCTTTTGCACACTCATTGGCGGCTGACACGCTCAAGAGTATGGAAACTGAACCAGAGAAGCATGGATATAATAAGGATGGACTAGTTGGTGACTTTAAGGTAGCCTTTTCCTCATGCTTGGACTACAAAGAACAGAGGGGAAAGCCATGGAGATGCAAAAAGATAGAAGATGGTTAAGAGACTCAACATCACCCATGATATGCTAGTATAGGTCAATTCCTCTAGAAAAGCAAAAAATACAATGCCAGAAGTCCATAGATAAAAATAATCACTAAGGCGGAAGACTCCGATATTTGCTAATCCAAGAGTGTGTACAGAATGAGACATACTAATAAAAAAATACACACTTCAACATGAGTAATGACCACAGAAAGCACACACATATTAACATGTAATGGATATTCGTATCAATTCCAATATGCACCAAGGACCACTCAAAAAATTTAAGCTTGCAAAACCATATTAAGAAAATCTTTTTGGATACATATATATATATATATATTTTTTTTCTTCTTAACCAAAGCAAGACAAAAAATGAACATGCACACATTTTTTTTTCCCATTAAAAAAAAAACACAACCCAAAGACTAAATCAAATAAACAAGTTAACACAAGTCAAGTTTTCTTACCCAAACTGCTTTAGTATAAACAAAGTTGTGAGCATTGCGGTTCTTCGGTGGTGTCTTGACGTTGTGGTTCCCTTTGCTTTCAATGAGAACCCGTCTCGACTTGGTTTCCAACTTCCTATTAATAAAGTGTCTCCTACCCCATGAGATGTTGGAATTTCTTCCATCTCTATTAGACACTTTCCCATGCAAGTTATAACAATAAGGGCGAATATGACCATGCATACCACAATGATGACAAATAAAAACAGAGTGTAAAGGGTAACCTTCTTTTCTTTGACTTTACCAACTTTAGGAAGATTGAGAAGTCTTTCCTCTCGTTGAATCTTGTGCTCCCTTTGCCCTTGAGTTCTTGTATCATTAGATGTAGATGCATTTTGTTTTTGCTCTTTGTTATCACCAAAGCCAATGCCACTCTTGTCAGAACAAATTTGTTGAGACCCAATGATATTGTCCAAAGTCTTTGATCCTCTGTTCCAAAGACCAATGGTAGCTATAGCACACTTGAGTTCTTCCTCTTTCTTGATGATTGGCTCCTCCAAGGCAACTTGAGACATCTCGAGACTTTCAATATTTTCTTCATATGTTGCAAAGACTTGTTATAGCTCATCCCTCTCTGTCTCACAAGTCAAGAGTTTTGAACAAAGAGCAAGTCGATCATTAGAAATCTTAAGGGCATCATTCCTAGCCTCAGAAATCTCTTTCTTTAGTTTGACATTCTCACTCTCATATGCTTTGAGTTTCATAGTGAGTTTGTCATTCAATTTCGATAACTTAAGAGATTCCTGATACAACTTTTCATAAGCTTGCTCAAGCCCTTCATCACCACTCCCTGAGGATTCATCATCAGTGGTATTATCAACTGGGCTCTTCAGATACTCTGTTCGTCCTTCAGTTTCGGAAGCCTCCATGAAAGCAAGGAATTGTTTATGCCCCTCTTCGCCTTGATCTTCGTTGTCACTTTCATCTTCATCAGATTCTGATTCATCATCCCAAATGATGGCGAGGGCTTTCTTCTTCTTCAAACGAGTGGGGCATTTTGAAGCAAAGTGGCCAAATCCTTGGCATTCATAGCATTGGACTCTTTCAGAGTTCCCTTGTATCTTTCCTTTCTCCTTCTTGGCTATAGAATTAATTTTGAGTTTATCTTTACTTTTAGATTTATGAGTATGAGTAGATTCCAAAAGATTAGGATTCTTTTTCAAAAAAGATTTTTTAAATTGTTTAACAAAAGCAGCCGTAATCTTGGAATCTATCTCACAATCCTCATCAGAATCCTCAACAACTTTATGAGCACTACTAAAAGCAATAGCATCTTTTTGTTTCTTTTTGAAATTCCTATGTGCCTCATAAGTTTGGAGATTTCCAACCAAGTGACCCAGCTTGAGGTTGTCAACATCTTGAGCCTCCTCAATAGCCGTAACTTTTGGTTGGAACCGATCGAGCAAGGATCTCAAAAATTTTCCCACAACTTTGGATTATGGTATTTTTTCACCTAAATTGAAGCTGGAATTTACAATGTCACTCAACTTCGCATAAAATTCATCAAAGGTCTCACTATCTTTCATTGAAAGGTTTTCGAAACTAGATGTGAGCCTTTGAAGTTTTGAGCGTTTCACAGAATGAGTGCCCTCATGAATAGTTTGTAAGATATCCCAAGTCTCTTTTGCGACTTCACAATTACAAGTACGACTAAACTCTTCAGGTGTGACAGCGCAAAAGAGAGAATTGATAGCTTTACTATTCCAGCTACTATATTGGTAATCAATTGTGTCCCACTTATCAATTGGTTTGAGGAAAGTTACTTCATCAACGGTAATCGTTGGTTCAGTCCACCCATACATGACAGATTGCCAAACTTTTTAATAAATAGATTTTAAAAACGATCTCATCCAAGCTTTCCAAAAAGAATAATTGGATTCGTCAAGTAGGGGTGGTCGAACCATAGAATTTCCCTCACGAATTGAATCCATTATCACAAACCAAACAAGATCTCGTTCTAAAAGATATTTTTTTTTAAAAAATAGAACGACTCGCTCTGATGCCAATTGAAAAATCTTGAAATCTCCTAGATGTTGATTTGTGATTATGTATCAATTTTAAGCAGAATATAACAATCCCAATCAACCAATCAAGACAAATCGACACACCGATTTTACGTGGAAAAACCACAATTGGACACCTCCAATTGTGATAAAAAACCACGGGCAACAGCCAAAAAACAATCTACTAAGAAGATATAAAGGAATTACACAGGTATATTCTCAATTGCCTAACGAATCCACGCTCTAATTGAACCAACCTCTATGTGTCTCTTCCAACCCCGTCTTCACCTCGGAATTGTCTTGACGATGAGCCACTTCAAAATCTACCAAAGCTTCAGGCTCGAACTCTTCAGAATCCACCGAAGAACAACTCTCTCTTTTTTGTGTAGAACAAACAAAACCTTTGATGTATTCTTTTTAAATCATGAGTTGAATACTCAATAAAAACATCAAAGAAAACTAACAAAATATCCCCAGATATAAACATTAATATCCAAAAAGAAGATCTGGAGGAGTTAGTCTAGTTTTGGGAGAAAACCAACTACTTATAGAAAACCAAAGTAATCCTAGTTTTGGAAGAAAACCAACTTCTTATAGAAATCCTTGTCAAACGGGATTGGCAAGAATAAAACTTAACAACATGAAAGTTCTACTATTATGTTGAAATTTGGTCCATGACAGACACAGTACAATGTCAGAGCCAAATACTAATCTTGTGATCGATATAGATAAAAAGCTTTAAGTTACATCCTACGTCATCTGAGTGTTGCATCTTTGAAGTACGTGATAGCTTATGAACCAGAAGTAGTTGCTATTGGTCCTTATCACCATGGTAAGGATAAAGTGAAACCAATGGAAGATCATAAATTACGTTAATGGAAGATCATAAATTACGTTACTTGCAATAGTTTCTTGAAATAAGAAATTGAACCAGTGTGGAAAACTACACTGTGGCGATGCGAGATTCTGAAAAAGAAGCACGCAACTTTTATGCAGATCCCATTCGCCTTGATTCAAATGAGTTTGTGGAAATGATGCTTCTTGACAGTTGCTTCATCATCACAAGTTTGTGAATAAGGAACTCAGAAAGGATGACCCCATTTTCTAATTGGCACATATTAAATCGAGCATAAGGCGTGATTTAATGTTATTTGAAAATCAACTTCCATTCTTTGTCCTCATGAAGTTGTTCAACATGCCCCAAAATTCTGCAGCCTCACTAAACAACTTAGTTCATATGTCCCGTGCATTTTTCAAAGCAGCAAAACTGTGTGTACTTTAGGACCTCCTGTTGGAGATCTAGAGAAACTTGATATCAAACATCTTCTAGGCCTGTTGCATTATTGTTGTTGCTATGAATTTCACTCAATGGTATCACAAAATGTTCCAATAAAAGAAAAGTTTCTAAAGTCTGCGACAGAGCTCCATGAAGCTGGGATCAAATTCAAGAAGGATGAGGAAGGGAGTTTGTTCAACATAAAGTTTGCAAATAGGACAATTGAAATCCCAACTTTAGAAGTTGACGACAATACAGAGTCTTTTCTTAGAAATTTAATTGCATACGAGAATTACCTTCCTGCTCATGATACTTCAAGGAATTATTTCACTGCGTATATGAACTTCACAGATTTCCTCGTGAACTCCTCAGAAGATGTCGAAATAATGAGTCACCATGGAATGATTCATAACCTTTTAGGTGACAATGCGGTGGTTTCCACTATGTTGAGCAAGCTCGGCAACAATATCGTGCTACCTTTTTTAGGTTACCCTGAAGTTTATAACAATGTGAACAAGCATTGCAAGGAGAGTTGGAACTGATGGTTGGAGATCTTAAGACGGGATTATTTCAACACTCCATGGGCACTCATCTCGTTTCTTGCAGCTCTTTTGTTGCTTGTACTCACTATGGTACAAACTATATTTTCTAGTCCTTCTTTTGTCTAATTTTCCTAGATTTGCTTCAAGTCCTGTTTCTTGTTATGTCACATGATGTTTAGATAAGATAAACTATGTAATAATGGGAGCAATGTGGATAATTTCTTTTCTGTTATGAATAAAATCTCTTTTTTGTTTGCCAAACAAAAAACAAATATATATATATATATATATATTGATCAATCAGTCCAATGCTTTGGAAAATACATTCAATGATAAACTGACTTTGATTAATTTCTGAACCCACTTTACAAATTTTGAAAGTGAGACAAAATTAGTAGTGGCTTAATAGAGTTTAATGACTAAAATATCAATTTTTTTATCGATTTTATTTGAGAAAAATAGGCAGATGGTTTAAATTGAAAACAAATAAAAAAAGTTTAGAATTTAAATTGATAAAATTATAAATTCAAATTTAATTTATAAAGGTCAAACCCTAAATTTTTATTGGTATAATTTCCCCAATATGTTTTAAACAAACTCCATTTTGTTATGGTTCTTGGCATATCAATTTTTACTTTCAATTCTAATAGGCTGACTATCTTTTTTATTGCTTGCCCAGCGGCCCCCCTCCCCCCCTCAAAAAAAAAAAAAAATTAATAATAATAATAAAAATAAATAAATAAATAAAAAATCATGTGGGGCTCAATTGAAAAGAAAATTATATATAAGTAGTGTCGTAATTGGTCTAAATAAATTGAAATGAGTGTTATTATTAGTATTCTATTCATTATTTTGGACCTTTCATTTTTTGATTTTTTCTATTACAATAAAGAGAATATCAATCATTTTAGGACACTCTATCTCACAATTAAGTCCACAGCCACTAAATCATTAGATAGCGTTTATGAAAGCAACCAACTCCATCATCACCTATGTATCTTTCCCAAATCCTGCCCTCAAAACCTTGAGAATCCTCTGGCGGTGATATTTCAGCAGCAACGGTGGCAAACATTCAATTACATACACTTCTCTGGCAATGGCAATGAGTGCGACAATCACAACTTCATGAGACTAGAGGAGTATAACAATATAAGTTTAAAAGAGATTCATAGTTTTGATTGTGTTCTCAGCTCAAAGGAGGTTGGTCTTGTAAGGGAAAATTTCTTGAAAAACACGACAAAATAGCAAAAACCATTCGTATTTTTTTCGGTACTGAACTCCTGAACATATGAATAAAATTCAGAAACATAGGCCCAAACATTTGTTGTTTGTTTGAGAACACAGATCTGATATGAAAATTTGATATACTTTGAAGTATTAAAATTGTTCACATTTTTAGAAGTTTTCGTTTTATCAAGTTTTGGGAACACCGACTCAAATATTAGTTATTTGTTCAGGAAGGCTCAAATATAATTTATATGTTTGGGAACACAGGTCCAAACATTCTCAGTGAAAGAGAGATGAGAGAGACTTCGAGGGATGGGGGAGGAACGAAATTGAGACTGAGTAAAATGCAGATTTTAATATATATTCGTTGTGTTTAGGGTTGATCAAGGAAATGAATGGAATTGAAGGAAGACATACGCACTTAATGCGAAGAAAAAGTGAAGATCATAGAGAACATATTCTTAATACCGATCGATTCACTTTAGAAACATTTTTCTTCCACCGCCATGAGAGAGAGAACGGATTGTAGGGAGTTTTTTTTGTCAGGATTTTGGGAGATAATGGTCCGAGGTGTAGGGGTATGCACTTGAGTCGGGGTGAAATTTTCATAAAGATAGTTTTGATATTATTTAAGGGAAAGAAATTTTTTTTAAAAGTTTTAAAATTTGTAAGTGGGGGTCCAAAATAAGAAATGGAGTGCTAATAGTAGCACTCATTCAAATATATATAAATATATGGATAAATTACAAATACATCTCCTGAGATTTGCTTAAAATACGGATTACTCCTTTTGATTCTACAATTATATCACACCCTTCAAGTTTTTAATTTAATTGCATAACAAATAATTATTTTAAAAATAAATCATCAAGTCAATTAATTTTTTTCAAAAATAATTTTAATTAACAATTCATGTAATTTTATTATTATATAGAAGAATAGTTAGGAACTTTATTTTTTCTTTTGTTAATTTGGTTAAATAAAAATTCTAACAAGAGAATATTTGTAATTTTTAAACTCACATAAAACATTTCGTATTTTAAGTAAACTTCAAAGAGTATATTTATAATTTATTCTAAATATATATTATATAATGAGTTCAAATAGAGTCTCATATCAGTAACCTACCAAGTTATCAAAACAAAAACTTTTTTTTCTCCCTGTTTCTTCATATATATGGAGGGTGGAAATCAAAACCCAACCCAATAAATATATAAGTCCAAAGAAACCAGGTAAGCTCAAATGAATAAAGCTCAAAATAAACAAGAGCTGACCAGATTGATCGAGTGTATCAGACGGAATCAAGCTTAAAGCAAACTGATCCTTGACAGAAAGATGGCCATCTTATCGGGGTAGATCCAATGGTCAAAGACAAGCGCAAGTCATTCACTACCGCAATGACCTCTGGCAGAAGGATATCTGTCTGATCAACTAAGATCCAACGATCGTTCTCAATGCAAGTTGGCCATTACTTTTGATAGCGAGCCAACTGTTTGATAAGTAGAGATCTAACAATAGGATAGTGATTACAAGTTGGCCAGTAATCTTTGACAAAAGACTGACCACCTGATCAAGAAGAGATCAACGACCAACAATGGCATACCAATTAACTATAAAAGGGTTTTAAGCAAACAGGTAGAGAGACCTACAGAGAGGTAAGCATCTACAAAAATTTACCCTTCCTAGAGAATAAGTGAAGCTCTCATCTATTCAAAGCTCTAGAGGAGGGTTTGTTTGGGAATTGAACATTTTAACAAAAAAAAATCAAAAAGTCATTAAAATTTTTAAGGGAAAATTATTTATAAGTCCTATTAGGGAAACTTATGCTACATATGGTCCTATTAAAAAACTTATGTTCCCATAAGTCCTGTGAGAAATTTGTTGACACATTTACCCTCAATATTAGTTGTTAATATCATAAATAATAGTAAAACCATATATAGGAAATTGATATAAACGTAACGTAACGTGACACCTACATAAACGTAACGTGACACCTATACGTAATATGACATCTACATAAACGTAACGTGACATATCTACATAAACGTAACGTAATGTGACACCTACGTAAACGTAACGTGACACCTATATAAACGTAATGTGACATATCTACATAAACGTAACGTAACGTGACACCTACATAAACGTAACGTGACACCTATGATCTATGGTAACATTCAATTTTTTATATAAGAAATTGATTTTATTTATTTTTTGGATTTTTTTATTTTTTTTTTTCAGAGATTTTTTCTGCCACGTCAGTGATTCGGCCTCGAGCCGATGTTGCATACTGCATTCATGCGCTTGTGAGGCGATTGGACAATTACAACCTGGAGTGATGCTTTTCAACACCAACTGCCGAATGCATTAGAGTTCCGTTATAAGAGGGTCGTACCAGATTCGGGAACCAGAGGGAAGAGAGAGGATTATCGATCGATCAAGGACGACAGTGATAATAACGTGATGGGAAGAGAGAGACACTCTCAAAGTGGGGTTAAGGTTGCGCACTAATATACACACGTAGAGTAGTCATTTCTATTTATTTTATTATAATGAAAAGGGGTTTAAGCGGTCGCGGTGGTGGTGAGGAGCCGAGCCCTAGCGTAGTGTGCCCTTCCATTAATTAATTTAAAATTATAATTTTTATTAATT
This sequence comes from Camellia japonica, assembly GCA_030407325.1. NCBI lineage: Eukaryota > Viridiplantae > Streptophyta > Magnoliopsida > Ericales > Theaceae > Camellia > Camellia japonica. Next base: position 149,356,530 of record JAPPVO010000031.1, read on the forward strand.
AATTTAGATTTCACATATATTATTGATAATTTTTTAAATTTTACAATTAATAATACAAAATAAAAATATATTAAGATTATATATCTATTTCAAAACAAACGGATTAAAAAAATAAAAACTTATTAAGTTTGCGAAATGTAACGTGACACGTTATGTTACGTTTATGTAAGTGTCACATTACGTTTATATAGGTGTCACGTTACGTTTATATAGGTGTCACGTTACGTTACGTTACGTTTATGTAGGTGTCACGTTACGTTCATATTGGTGTCACGTTACATTTATATAGGTGTCACGTTACGTTATGTATATATAGGTGTCACGTTACGTTACGTTTATATAAATGTCTCGTCACGTTACGTTTATGTAGGATCTTGTGGAATACATTCTTATGAAAATAGGACTTGAGACTCTATAAGAAATTACACAGGACTTAGCCTAGCATAAGTGTCTGAAAAAGGACTTATAAATAAGTCTCCCAATTTTTAAAGGTCAAAAGCAAAAAATTCAAACAAAAAAAATAAAAGCTTTATTCATATTCATTCTATTTTTTACATATCTTTTTTTCATTTATTTATAAAAACTGAAAAGATCATTTCTAAACACTTCAATTTCTTTTACTTCACAATTTAACTAAAAAATTACCAAAACAACTACTTCCCAAATAAATCCTAAGATGCCTTATAATTGTGAGAGGCCATGCCATGGGCATTTTTGGAAAATGTCTCGTAACTCAAATTTTGTGGCTCAAAAGTGGCTCAAATGGCCAAAACGACGTCGTTTTGGCCATTTTTATGTTGTTCTGTACTCAAAACGACGTCGTTTTGGCCATTTGAGCCACTTTTGAGGCACAAAATTTGAGCTACGTAGCATTGTCAGGCATTTTTTATCCTTAACTTGTAGGGTTGGGAAAAGTGTAAATTTTCAATAAGGTATAAAGTAGAGGATTTTTTTTTGCAAAATTGGAACGGAGAAATAGCTCCTTTTATTTTACTTGCTTGGTTAACAAGTGAAGCTTCCAATGCTCTTTTTATTTTATTTTTCTTTCTTGCTTTTTTTCTTTTTTCTGTCTTTCTTTCTTTTTATTATTTTTTATGTGACATGAAAAAACGACTTATTTGTTTATATTTTCATAAGATTAATTTTTATATGGTTTGCTTGGGGGTGATGATTTTATTTTTTTATTTTTTTGTTGCAATAATATCTCTCTTTTGTTTTGTTTTGTTTTTTGTTTTTTTTTTTATGTGGAGACTCATATCCAATCTTGTGTTGATGTTTCCTCTATTCTTTTTGGCATCTATGTTGTACTCTGATATACTTTATTGGATAACTTATTATCGAATGTGCAATATTAAAGTAGTGTACGTTCCCAATAAATAAATAAATAAATAAACTAACTAAAAAAGATTTTCTAGTTTAAGAAAACTCATAGTTATAGAAATACATAGATTTATTTTGGACCAAAGTACCCATAGTGAAATTTTATTACCCTACTCCCTTAATGTCATCACTATCTATCTCCAACCACCATCAACAAGCTTTAACTGCCACCTCAGTCAACAACAATTTTTTAGTGACCAATGTCTATCACCATTGACCACTTTTTGGAGACCATTTTGACATATTAAAATTTTACTACTTAGCACAACAAAATTTTCTTGTCACAATCTTTACTGTGACGATGATGATGAAATTTTACATTGTTTTGAAAAAGAGAGAACATAGAGAGAGAGAGAGAGAGAGAGAGAGAGAGAGAGAGAGATCTAGATCTAGATCTAGATCTAGACTGATGAAGGGAAACAAAAAAGCAGAAGGCGAAGAAGGTGGTGGCGGTGCAAAATGATAGAAGTGAAATTGATAGGGACTAATGAGAATGTTGAACAACAATAGAGATCTGGATCAACAAGACACAAATGATAGTGATAAAGGCATGAACAATGATTTTGAAGTAGTATGATTAACATCAATCCAGATCTTACTAAATTATTTTGAACGTAAATTATCCTATTATACAAACTTATAAAATATTTTTTCTATTTTTTCATCCTAATGTCGTGTCATACTGTAACGATCCTGGTTTCGATCCTTCTTTCATATTTTGCCACTTCGACTGGGCCGGTCAGGGATCGAGCTGCTCGATCAGCTCGCAGGGGTCCAGGGGGCAGCACCCCTTAGCGAGTCCAAGGGTAGCGCCCTGGCGGAGGTCGAGCTGCTCGATCAGCTCGCGGGGATCTAGGGGGCAGAGCCCCTCGGCGGGTCCTAGGGCAGCGCCCTGGCGGGGTTGAGGGGCAGCGCCCCCAAAACAAAAATGCAAAATGCATTCGAAGTTGCTTATCCGCTCGAGCGGCCATTTATGTGCTCAAGCGGAGAATGTTAAGTTTCAGAAGTTTGACATGTCTGTAAAAGTACTGGGTTAGTGTATTTGACGCTCGAGCGGACCATGTTATATCAGTTCGTGAATCTGATATTTCATATCACTTTTTTTAGTTCTCTCTCTCTCTAAAACTCTCTAGAATTCCAGATCGGGAGCTTCTCTCTCTAGAAGTCATCTTCTCTCTTTGATTTCTCCAAATCCATTGGGATTTAGACCTAAGTTCTTCACCAAAGTTGGTTATCATCTCGAGGGCTTCGTTGTGTGCGGTAAAGATCGAGTTTTGACACCATTGATTTTGGGGGATTCATCTCATTTCTTCTTCAAAAATTGAGGTAGGGATTTTCTTAGAGTTATATATATGTTTTTTCAAGATCTAGATGATTTTTGAAATCATCTTTTGATTAGCTTTGAGAAATTGATTATTGATTTCAAGAAGATGAGTGATTTGAAAGAGAGTTTAATTTCTTTTCCTTTTAAAAATAGAAATTGAAGATTTTGAACCATATTGAATGAAGAAAGATGATTTTGGAGAGATTCTTCTAAATATTTTGGAGATGAATGGTTTTGGTGAGAAAACCTAGAAATTGGGTCTTTTCTTTGAAAGATGTTGAAAGTCCTTGGAAGATGTTGTCATATTTATTTTGTGTACCAAAATAAATGGATGCTTTGAAAATTGTTTATTTATATATAAATGATGAATTTTGTGAAAAAAAAATGAGAAATGTTGTTTATTTTGGAAATTGTTGTCAAAATGTTGATTTAGTCTTGAATTGACTAAATTGTTGAGATTGCTCGAAATGTGGAAATTACGTTATTCTTTTAAATGAATTGGATATAAAAGTATATATATATATATATATATATTCATCTTATGGAATTGTGTTGAAAAGAGGATTGAGAATTTTAATTACAATGGTATATTGTATGGAACAATTGAATATGGAAGTAATGTTGCATTGCATTATTAAGCATACATTGGCATTTCAATTCATTGGACTATGTTAAGTTTTGGAAATTTGCATTGAGAAAAGAATGTTGGGAAATGGGTTTTCATGAAATGGTTTTGGGGTAAATACGGTGGTAAGTCTTGATAGGTGGTGTAGATGAAATTGTTTAAGTTGGCCTGAGTGTCCTTGGTGAAAGACTAGAAAGTCGCGCGGATAGGTGTCGAGCCTTCCGGTTAATACCGGTAAAAATGACAATTGGTAGTACTCGTATAGTCTATTTGCAGACACTGACCTAGGGATTACTAGAATTGTATTTACCGCCCCCTTTAATTAAATTGATAAATTTTGAACAGTTAAAGTTGCATAACATCATTGAGCATGATAGTTTTCAAAAGATGAAGATGTGTTTTATTTTAAAAAAGGCATGGCATGGCATGTGCACTCATCTCTTGAGACTTGTATAAAATGTATATACTTTGTTAAAGATTTCCTGCTGGGCTTTATGCTCACCCTACCAGATTTTTGTGCAGGAAAAGACGTGGTAAATCCACCTAATTGAGGGCATGGAAATGTGTGTGTTGAGAGCACTAATGTTCTCATTTGCTGTGATCCTATTTGTAAGCTAAGGGCTATGTATGTGTGGGTTTGAATAACCATTTTGTGTACCGGGCTTAAGCCTTGGAAGATTGTAAACCCTTGGGGGTGCTTATTTGGTTATTTACTTGTTGTTGAATCAATGTAATATCGCATGAGGAACCATTATTATTATTATGTAATGTAAGTATGGAAATTTATATTTGGTTTTCCTTTAAGAGAGCCATGATTGTTGCATTATCATTTGGGCTAGAAATTTGGGGCGTTACAACTTGGTATCAGAACTACCGGGTTTGAATACTTGGAGCTCATGAGAAGTGGTTATTTAACCACAATGGGTTCATTTAGCATGCTTAGGATGTGTTATGCATTTTGTGACTATGTGATAACATGCTTATGTAACTAAATGGGTATGGGATTGGACTTTTGGGATGTTGTTTGCGCCTGTTAAATTCTTTGAGATCTTATTAGAATGGTACTTGATAAATACTCATTCTACTAAGAATTCTTGGTTTTTCGTGGGACGAATCTCATCATAAGAGTATAATCCGTATGTGTTTAAATGACTAAATGCTTATGTGGAGTGAAATTGAATTTTGTATATGGTAGATAAATATATAGAATTGTTATAGTCAAACGTGTGAGTCAAGTTACGAGCACATATGAGTTAATGTGCTAAATTATTTCTCTTATGTCCTTTATTAGGATGTCAGGAAGGGGTCAAGTTCGTGGTGGTAAAGGCAGGAGGCGTGGTAGGGCTCGCCGAGGTGTGCATAAGGTACCGATCCATAGGGTTCTGGTGCAAGAAGAAGGGTTCGACCAAGCTAATATGGCTGAGCAAGCAGGCCAAGCTAATGTGGCCGACCAGGTGGGACAAACGGGTCAAACCGCAATGGGGGCCCTAGCTCGAGAAATGGCAAGGGCTTTGAGGGAGTCCATGAACTTGTTGAGGCCGGAGAATCAAGCTCGAGGGAACACCGTGGAGTCAAGGATGAGTTTCCTTACTAGAGAGTTTTTACGGGCCAAACTAGATGAATTACATGGTGGCCTCGAGCCCAAGAAAGCGGATGAGTGGCTTGAACAAACTGTGAAGACGTTCGAGATGCTTCATACAGATGATAGCGAGTTGAGGGTGACTCTAGCAAGTTACTACTTTAAAGGGGATGAGGGTCAGTGGTGGAAGTATGCCAAGGGTAGGGTGGAGCCATCATGGGAAGCCATTGTGGTTACTTTCCAAGATAAGTATTTACCTCCTGCTACTAGGGAGAGATTGAGGCAAGAGTTCAAAGACCTCGAACAACTCGACATGACTATGGCCGAGTTCGAGGCAGTCTTCTCTAGTTTATCTAGGTTTGCACCAGAGTTGGTGGCAACAGAAGAGCATCGTTGCATTGAATTCGAGAAAAAGTTGAAAACTAAAACTTTCTTTAAGATTGTTGGGAACATGATTCGGAACTATGACCGTCTTGTAGAGTCGGCGACATACATTGAGATTTTTGTACAAGCCGAGGAGGAGAGGCTTCAAAGTTCGAGGCCTAGGGGCCAAGAGTCTCAAGGAGACTATAGGCAGAATAAGAAGAGCAGGGGTACTTTTTCATTCCAGCTACAACCACAGTAGTCAAAATCCACTTTTCCTTTGCCCAGTGCGGTTCTGGAAAAAAGTACATCTAGTGGCTTCACGTGTTTCAAGTGTGGCCAGCCGGGCCACAAAGCCTTTTCGTGCCCACAGAAGGGTGGAGGACAGTTGATGTTGCCACAACCACCACCTAACCGATCTCAGAGTCAGTCTCAGTCTCAGAATGGAGGCCAGGGATTTAATTGTTATCAGTGTGGTCAGCCGGGGCATATGAAGAGAACTTGCCCTCAGTTCGGAGGCACATCTGGCGCATCAAGGTCAAAGCAGACTCAGAGCCACCAGCAGGCTCATTTAGCTCAGGCTTCACGAGCTAATCAGGGAGCCACTTCGGCTCAGTCAGTACAATAGGCCTATGCTCCGAGAGGGCGGCAAGTTAATCAGGGGCCACAGGGGCGCGTGTATGTTGTTACCATGCCAGAGTAGTTTCCATAATCCTTAGTTGTGAGAGGTATTTTTGTTGTGTGTAATTCTTTAGCTAATGTATTGATAGACACGAGTACGTCTCATTCATTTATATCTACTGCATTTGCTTCTGCATTGGGGTTAGAGATAGCACAGTTAGTGCCTCCACTCAGAGTAGAGTCACCTGTTGGGGGTACAGTTGATTTAGACCGGGGTTGTCGTGATTGTGAAATAGAAGTTGCCGGGCGTCGACGTCCGTTTGCTTTTGTGTTGCTAGATATTTCGAGTTTTGATGTCATTTTAGGCATGGATTAGTTGTGTTCTTATCAAGCTGTGATTGATTGTTACTGTCAGAGAGTTACAATGTGCACTTCGGGGAGACACCATGGGGTTGAAGAAGCGATGTGGGAACGGGAGGCGGAAGTCCGCTCCAAATATTCGAATTTATTTCAAAATGCTTAAGTTGCTTTTCTTTGTAATATTCCCTAGTGTTGAGGGAAAACGTATTTAAAGTTGTTAACAACATGTTGATATGTGCGTTGTTGTTTTAAGCATAAGGTTGTTTAGAGTTGCCATTACTTTTTGGGAAATTTCATGTTTATGCATATTTGGGGGGTTGTTATTAATGAGATAACCATGGTGGAAATGGTGGAATCTAGTTGAGAGTTAGTATTGTGATCTGAAAATGAAATAGCGTGGCTTTGATCGCTAGAAACCCCTTTGTTTGGGTAGTTTGATTTGAAATTTCGAGGACGAAATTCTTTAAGGGGGGAAGGTTGTAGCGATCCTGGTTTCGATCTTTCTTTCATGTTTTGCCACTTCGACTGGGCCGGTCGGGGGTCGAGCTGCCTAGTCAGCTCACGGGGGTCCAGGGGACAGCCCCTCTTGGCGGGTCCAAGGGCAGTGCCCTGGTAGGGGTCGAGCTGCCCGGTCAGCTTGCGGGGGTCTAGAGGCAGCGCCCTGGTGAGGTTGAGGGGCAGCGCCCCCAAAACAAAAATGCAAAATGCATTCGTAGTTGCTTGTCCGCTCGAGCGGATGTTTATGCACTCTAGCGGAGAATGTTTGGTTTCAGAAGTTTGACCTGTCTGCAAAAGTATTGGGTTAGTGTATTTGACGCTCGAGCGGGGCATTTCACGCTTGAGCAGACCATGTTATATCAGTTCGTGAATCTGATATTTCATATCACTTTTTTTAGTCCTCTCTCTCTCTAAAACTCTCCAGAATTCCAGATCGGGAGCTTCTCTCTCTAGAAGTCATCTTCTCTCTTTGATTTCTCCAAATCCATTGGGATTTAGACCGAAGTTCTTCACCAAAGTTGGTTATCATTTCGAGGGCTTCGTTGTGTGCGGTGAAGATCGAGTTTCCACACCATTGATCACTACAACAAAAAAGGCCTTTGGTGACAGACTGATTTTGTCTCCAAACATCAAATTTTTGTCACTAAATTGATCTGCGACGAAAAAAATTTGTCACCACGTTCGTGGCCTATACGTTGTCGCTGAAAGTACCTGGTGACGAAAAACAATTTCGTCGCCTATTTTTCATTTTTGGCGAGGAAATGTTTCGTATCCAAATGTTGAATTTTTCGTCCTCTAAAACATCAATTTCGTCACCAAAACTAAATAATATTTTATTTTAATTATTTTTGGCGACGAAATATTTCATCACCAAATAGATTTTGTTGACAAAAGTTTTCCTCACCATTGATATGGATTAAGGTGACAAAAAAATTCGTCACTAATATGAGCAGAAAAGAAAATTATTCAATGACAAAAACAACATTTTATCACCAAATATTTCAATTTAGCGACGAAATATTCAACAAATGTGACAAAATTATTCGTCATGTTTTTTGAAAACTAATAGCAACATTTTTCATTTCGTCACAAATAAAAATTAAAAAAAATTAAAAGGGAGGTACTATTTTCATATTAAATTTTTTCTTTTCAGTAAAAATTCCCTGCACATTTCAATAACCTGTTCAATAACCTATGCAATAACCTGTTAGATGGCCTATTCAATAACTTGCTCAATAAAATATCTATTACAAATCAATACAAAAATCTGTTCATTTTCATAAACATCACAATCGAATTTCAGCACTATCCACAAAAATACAATATGAACTGCATGCGGATTATAAACATGTCTTCTAATATCCACAAAAAACATGTCTACTAATATTTACAAAAATATAATATCAACCGCATGTGGATTACCAAACACGTCTCGTAATATCCACAAAAAACATGTCTATTAATATCAACAAAAATAAAATATAAAGTGCGGATTACCAAACATATCGTGTAATATCAACAAAAATATAAAATTTATAACGCAACCAAAATACATGTAAGGTAATATGAACAAAAACACAAAATAAGCTAGCTTTTGCTCTCCAAATTACCAAACATGTCCATATCAAATCTTGAATATGCAAAAAAATGAAACACAAAAAAAAAAAAAAAAAAGAAAAAAAAAAGAATACAAGTTAGACAATTATTATCTTATCAATAAAATATAAAATTTAACATGCATTTTTCGACTTAGTTTTCAAATCAGGAGTCCGGTGCAAGTTCTGTAAGTTTTCACAACTTACATTGGTCCCTCCCAAGGTGTTTGAGATGTTCCCCCGGCCTTCCCATGCCTATTACACGATTTTGGCCCCCGATAGCCTATTTACAAGCTTAACTGTTGGAAAAATTCATTTTTGGACTTAGTTTTCAAAACGAGAGTACCGTGTGTAGACACCCCATTTTTGACCGTCCTCAAGACTTGGACGTCACCGTTTGAACACTCGGTGATCATCCATGTTCGTGTTCGTTTTGAGTTCTCGGAGGTCTCGGCCGTGCGCCTTGCCTTAAGATCTCTCAACTTGACTGTTTTGTGCTTGGTTGTGGACCAAACACTTGTGTTTTTGCTTATGAGGGCAGGGAATGGCTTGTTGGCCATCCCCACACCTCACCGGCCATGGCTTGAGGCCATTGGCGCTGTTTCCTTCCCATCAGCCAATAGGGTTGGCCGGTCGGCTTTGTTTTTGGTCGGCTGGCCATATATGCTGGCCAATCGGCCATATTTTCCAACCGACCCCTTTCCATATACTTTTGGCAGATATTTTATGCCAGCTGTAATAGCTGGCATGCACAATTGACCCCCTCCATAAACGTGTATGGAGGGATTTGCCTCTTGTTTAGCTTCTCTTAGAAGCTTGAGGATTTGAACCTCTATATAGAGAGAGCTTCTCCTCCCTCCTCCAAGGTTCAGAGAATTAGGATTAGAGAGGATAGAGATAGCCTTGTATCTATACTTCCTTGTTTAAGCCTTATTTTGTGACCTAAAGTGAGTTTTGTCTTACTTTTGCACTAGAACACCTAGCATTACACCATCCTTCGATTGTTGAGGCCTTAGAAGGTTGTTGTTAGGGTTCTTGGACTGGTTTTGACCAAAGAAAGGTGCTAGAGCTTGGTTCCTAAAGAAGGTCTACATGGTTGAGCATCCTTACTTTAGTTACCCCTTTCTTGCATAGGCTTTTAGCCATTCTTTCTTTTTGTTTTAAGCTTCGACTATAACTGATAAAAGTTCTGATTTTGTGTGTTTTAGAACTTTGTTTAAGGTTACCTTGAGGTTTGGGGTTGTCTCCCCCCTCCAAGGCCTTGTTAGGCCTTGTTTTAGGCCATACATTCTGGCCATTGTTTTGGTCTTCGCATGACCTCTCAACCACTGAAATCTAAAGGATTTTCAATGGTGGAGAGGTGGTTTGGAGGTCCTAAATAGGAGAGGGTCATCCCCTCTCCTTGTTGTCTCTAATGCTTGCATAAATGGCTTATGTGGTAGCATGTGTGTTTAGCTTGTTTTAGCCTTATTTCAGTGTGTATTAGGCTTTGTTTTGCCATGATACACCTCTGTTTTGAGTTGGTTTAGACATGCCATGTATGCTTTATACACTTGTCTTGTAATCTCAAGTTTTGGCCTTAACATGCATCATGTTGTAACATGTGTTTTAGCATGATTTTGGCCTAACTCCATGAAGCTTTTAGGCTTGTTGTAGCATGCTTAAGCTCTATTTTTCATTGTTTTGGTCATGCTTACATTGTTTTGTATAGCTACCATGCAATCTAGCTTGTTAGCTTTGAGTATCCAAGTCATAAGCATGCTTTATTTGGGCCATTTCAGTGGTTTGGCATCATTTAGAATGTTATTTCAGTCCATATGACATGCTTGTATGCTTGCACTTTTGACTCCTTTAATGCTTTAAAGAGTTTGTGTTGTATGCCTCATGAATGTGTCATTGTGTATGCCATCATGCTTAGACCATTTAGATGCATGTATCGAGTTGAATACGTGTATCATACTATCCGCACAGTATTTCAATTCTAAACTTGAATACGTGTATCGAGTTGTTGCATTTCACATGCCATCCTTAGATTAGCTGAGCCTATTCTAGTTGCATTTTGTATGTGATGCATTAGCCATTTTAACATGGACTTGGATCATACATTAATTACTAACATGTTCTTTGTTTTGGCTCGGAGTATACTGTGAGTGTTTATGCTTTAGCATCTTGCATGTATGTGGGTGTTAACATGAGAGCATGCTTGGCATGAGGCTAATTGCTTTTTTGATTAACTGCCTGAATGCCTGTGGATGAAGGTTGGGTTGCTTGAATTGGAATAATTCGTCGAAATTCGTGATTTAGGCTACTTGTGAGTAGCAAACTTTCAAACTGCTTTCCAAACAAATGGATATGCGATGCTTTGTTTCGAATTAGACGATCTAGTCTATACTGGTTTTGCTGTGCACATCACATAGTAATTCTAGGCTAATAACCGGAATAAGAACACGTGTGTTTTCAAAAACTAGATATCATGTTTAGTACAGGCCGATCTTTGATCGGGCGAGCGGGGGTGCTCATAGCTGACCTTCCCCAATCGTACCCAAGTTCCTGAGCCGATGCAACTTTGGTGATGACGGACATGTGGCCTTAGGCAACGAGTCAGGGTCTCCTAAATTTTCCCAAAAATAAAATATTTAGGTGGCGACTCTGTATCTGGCAAAGTAGTCCATGTTTGGCACTTCTTTCTAAAAATCTGTTTTCCAAAACGATTTGCCGGATTTGGAGTCTTTGGTGATTTATCAGTCTTGCATTGCACATTGCGAGATCAGATTAAAAACCGTGACAAACGAGTCCGAACTGTAGAAGCATAAAGCCCGAGGGCGCGTCTACAGTTTCTGGTGACTCTGCTGGGGATTTAGAGAACTTGACTTGAACTCATGATATCTTGTTTTGACTACACTTATGTGTTTCTTTGCATTGCATTTGCATTGGTGTGCCTAGGACACCGTGGTTGCCATCTGCTATTCCTGAACGGTTTGCTGGAGGCTCGCTTTGAGAAGCATGCCATAAGGCTGACCGGTTACGGGCTCTGCCACGATGGGAACACAAATCCCGATTTTACCGGGGTACCCTTTTTGACCATTCGACCTAGTGCATATCGGAATCCGTAGTGACTATTCCAAACTAGGACAGGTTGCTTACCCGATTATAGGTTGTTTGAAACCGCTGTGTGCGTAGTGGAACCCTAGCTCCTGACAAAATAGGGCAGGGAATCCCTATCCCAACATAGGGGTGTTTTGGCTCTCGTTTCCTTGCTACATGCTGTTAGAGTGTATTTCTACAGGGTTGCGTGTATCAGTTTGCAAGTCTGGGTATCAGGCCTACGGGCATCAGTACCAGTGTTTTGAGAATTAGTTATATCTGCGGGTATCAGATTCAGTTTTGGGGCAGTAATTTGGGGGAACAGTAATTCAGTTATATCTGCGGGTATCTGTCTTGGTAAAATTGGGCTAAGATGCTGCCTGTTTTCTCTTTCAGTTCAGAGATTCAGTTTAGAGCGACCAGTGTTCCCTTTTGCTGAGGCAAGGCAGAAAAAGGCCAGTCAAGGCTCACCGGTTCATCAGATCTGTCAGTCACCGGTCACATCAACTTCGTACAGTTCAGTAAACTCGTGATGTCACAAAATTCAGAAGAAATTGTGGTTATGGAAGGCACATTAAACCAGGAAACCACCATGCAGAGTGAGATTGACGTCGAAATGCAACGTCCACCCAGGTCACCTGCCGTGCACCCGATCTGGGAGCCCCTGTTGTTTCAAGCTCGTGAGCCCACCACATTTGAGTTGATGGGAATGATTGGTGACCTTCAGAGATCTGTGGCTGATCTCGCCTACGGAATGGCGGCTCCGCCACCAACTACATCGTACGCCGGGAACTTCATACCGGAGGAACCACCACTACTGGGGCGAATTGTAATCGAACTCTGCCAACCTGAAGCTGTCTCAAGCTACGGCAATGATATGTCAACAACAACCGGGTTCCTTTCTGATGTAGCGACCCAAACCCTCGATCAAGCTGAGGCTAGAGGGAAGAACAAGGTAGGGGCAGATGTTGATCCCGTCGAACAACTGCTGTGGGCAGTCGAGGCTCTAAAAGCCGGGGGGTTGAATAAGCAATAAGTACTCGCAGTTGTGGCTAAGACTGTGGATGACATCTTCCTCACTCAAACCGAGAGCAGTTCAAGCCAAAGGGAAAATCGAGATGGAGATTGTCGTACCAGAACCGTTCCTTCCAATCCTAACCTTGCACCTGGAAAAGATCAGAAAGCCAAGGCAGCACCTGTTGATCCTTTTGCTAGTGGGCCGGCAAGAGTCAGCAAACCTCGAAGTATCTACCCCGAGGTTGCAGGGTATTCCATGCCCTTTATATGCCTTTGTCTAAGGCGCTCCAGATCCTTGCTGAAAAGGGGTATCTCAAACCCCTTGAGCCTCGGCCTCTCCCTAGTCGTCTTCCAGCTGGTCATGACACTACCCTGTACTGCGCATACCACCAGCAAACTGGCCATAGCACCGACAACTGCTTCCGTCTTCGCCATGAGGTACATGATTTGATCGACAATGAGGTCATCCTTCCACCTATCTCAGTAAAGTCTGTCACCGCTCAGTTGGTGGACTTTGAGGATAATACAAGTATGTGATCAGGGGTTGGTCTGCTTGTGGGCGACGCTCGGTTTATTTTAGATGCGGCGTTTGGCACGCACTATTTTGAGCATCCGCGAATGCTAATTTTTGTAGTCTCTGACTTGGGTGTTGAGTCAGTTCTATGGTTTTGCTTTGAATCTGTCTCGTTGTTTTGAGTCAGTCTTTTTGGTTAAGGGTCTGTCTTGTTGTATCGAGTCAATCCTGTTGTACAGAAGTCGGGTGATTCCGGGGGTGTTACCTTGGGCATCACTATTTTGTTTTGAGATTATCCTTTTGTTTTCTTTTGAGTTTGTTTCTGCTGTGGAGCCAGTTGCAACCAGGAAATCTGAACGAAACAGCTGTGGTTGTCATGTTTTGTACCTATTGCTACTTTGAGCCTGTTGTGCCAGCAAGTTTGAATGAAACAGCAGTACATTTCACCGACTCTTCTGTGCCTTGAAATCATTGCATTGACCTAGGTTTTTCAAAACTTTTCGAATAATGTGCTGAAAACGAAAGGAAGGAATTCCTCGGGTTTGCAAAAATTTGATCAATTGAGTGAAAGAAAGGCGTGCTAAGCCCTTAATGAATGAAATCATGCTTGCTAGTGTGAGTACTGGGAAGGATCCTAGCTTGATCCAGATTGGTTCTACACTAGTCTTCTGCGCGAGCGATTTGTCACTTTCTTAAAAGATTTCAAAAAAACTATTTTGCACAGTCCTGCGAAGACCTGTATGGAATCGCTCTTGAGATTGTGCAGCCTAGGATCGCTCTCAGCCTCGGGACTCGACCCCTTTGCTTCCAAACCTTGAACTTGGATTCAGAATGTTCAACGGTCAACCACAATGTGAGGCTTGTATGGCCAGATTTGAAGCAGCCCACGAACTAGTGGCACGGAAGTCAGACCAAGAAGATCAGATGTCGTCAAAAGAAGCTTGCGAAGCTAGATCAAAAGCACCCCTCGAACTAGGGGCAAAAAATATCAGACGTGCTCAAAGGGCCGAAGATGGATTATTCTGCAAACCATTGAAGATCGGCAAGAATGCCAAATCCCAGAAGGGAGGAAAGAAGAAAGTATTGCTGAAGGACTCTTACATCATCAGTGAACAACAGCCACTCTCCTGGATTCAGATGGCTTCGAGACCCTAAAACCATTTGACATGGACAAAGCTACACTTTTACCCTTGAGAGGCTCGCTGGGCTGAAAACCCAGAAGGGCGACCTAGGCAAAAGTTAGAGCAAAAAAAAAGAAGAAAAGAAGGAAAAAAAAAAGAAAAAATGCAAAGAATGAAAAAAGAACAAAAAGAAATGAAAAGAAATAAAAAAAAGAAATGAAAAGAATTGAAAAGAAATGAAAAACATAGCTCGCAAGGTTGAAAACCCGGAAGGGCGGCCTTGGCAAAAGTTAGAGCGTAAAAGGAGAGGTTAATACCCGAGTGTACCTTAACTGGAACTACGTAAGGCTTGATTCCTATGTTTGGGATACGTAGGCAATTTCATCCTGAAGTCCAACCACAAACACTTTCAAAGTGACTGTGTCGATATATTGGTTTTGACCATCTTCGTCTTCTCTATATCCGAGAGTTCGGTTGTGATCATCACTAATGAGAACTGTTTACAATATGCTGCGGTGTTATCCAGACAAGGGGCAACTTTCCGTTGCCACAAGTTGCCGTCCAAACAAGGGGCAACTTTTCGTTGCCATGCAGTGCCGTTCGAAAAGGGGCAATGTTCCATTGTTATGGATCTGAGGTTGTGCACCTCAAGGGTAGGTTCCATGCTTGTTGAGCAGTGGCCATTTGCAAAAACAGTTTTTGAGAATTTTTACTAAAGATTGACTAGTTTTCTCGAAAATTATTTCACTTTTCTAAAACTGGACAATTTCTTGGACCCGAAAAAGGAAAAATTTCAATGCTCATAGCCTGACTTGCATGATTTCAAATCAGAAAATTGAACAAGTATGTTAATCTAACTCTCATATTGGTCAAAATTGTTTTAGTAGAAAACAAAAACAAAAATGGTCAAAATGATGAACTAGGGGCACAGTTGAGTCAGGTGTTCTGTCTTTTCCCCGCTATCAATGCATACATGCCAGAGAAAGGCACCGTATTTGCCAAGAAGGGCACAACTGAAGCTAACAACAAAGGGCTGGAAGCTCTCTCACCTTCCAAGCAGTGAGGTGTCAAGCCAAGTGCGAAGCACAAATTGGAATGGATCAAGACACTCCACTCCCTCATCCGGGGCATCGACTAAACATCACCGGAGGAAATAGCCGCGAGCCGATAATGTCGGGCATGAACCCACAACTTCCTGTTTATCCATCAACCACCCAGGGGATGGATAAAAAATAAGAGATTGAAGAATAGAGAGATGTGCGCTAAGAGAAAAGGTGAGGAAAAGGGCTTTTTTCAGAAAAACAGAGCTTGAGGGCCGAGTGATGTGAGAATCACAAATAAGAAAGGGTGGGAAGCAATACCCAGACAAACAGGCTTCCTGTGCACGTCTGAGTGTCGTGTCTTTTGTTTTGTTTGTCTCGATTCTTGTTTTGAGTCGTTTCGAGTGTCTGTGTTTTTCTTTAGGTTGTTTACCTTTGTTTTCCGTTGCTGAGTCATAATGCGCTGTGTTCAGTCGTAGGCTCAATACCCGGTCAAGAACTCATTTCCTATTTTCAAAAAAAAAATCGTTTTGTGCTCAGGAGTGCTGTGCTATTCTCCGCATTTGTGCAAAACAAATCTATTCTTTCATGAAACCGCAGGGTTCAACCCAAATCACGTGAAAATAGTGAACATATGGGTTCCAGATTGCGAAGAAAAGGAAAAGAGGGAAAACCTGGGGCATCTGAGTGTGTTTCAACTTCTGCTAATTCCATCTTTGCATCTCGTCTGTTCAGATTGAACTGTTTGTTCAGAAATCGCCGTGTGTAGATTAAACCAAGCACTGTGTTATGGGCTGTATGTTCAGATTGAGCAGTGCGTTGTATGAGCTATGTGCCGAATAAACCAAGCGCTGTGTTATGAGCCGTGTGTTCAGAATGAGCAACATGTTGTATGAATTGTTTTGTCGTTAGACGGTTCACTATCTGGTTATTACGACACAAGTGTTTAATTTTTAGACAAAAGTCCAACCTCATTTGCATTGATTGTAATATGATGCGATGCAATGTGATGCATGAGATGTGAAAATATAACACTTTTTCATACAAAAAGCTTGTTTCATTCCATCATCTTTTCAAGTACACAATTTTGAGGAAAATAAAACCTGCTAGCGGCAGTACAAAGTGCTCAAACTACTAGCTAGAAAGGAAAATGTCTGAACAGAGCAAAAAGAAGAAAAAAAAAAGCAGCAAAAGTCTGGATCAATGTCAACTGGTCTCAGGCGTGAGAGTCTGTCCTCGTCCTCTTCCTGGATGAAGGTCCATGAGCATCGTCGCCGGCTTCACCATCCGAACCCGAACCCGAGTCATCTCTGGTCTTCTCCTCAGACGACTCTGCCTCTGCCTCCGCCTCAGACTCATCATCGTCTGGAACCGGTGCCCGTGAGCTGCTCCCAATATGAGTACGCCCCACTTTGGTGTGGGGGTACATTGTGGTCCCTCATCCCGCTCTCCCTCCTCCTCGGGCAGATACGGATGGTCCTGCTGGAACACCCCCCGCAGCCGATATTTGGAACGGGGCCTGAAAAGGACAGATGGTAAATACATCAGTTATGCGATGCAAAGCAGAGTATTAGTACAGAATGCAGTGTATGAGTACAAAGTATGAATGCCGTGAGCAGTGTATCAGTACAGAATGCAGTGTATGGGTACAGTGTATGAATACTGTGAGCAGTGTATCAGTACAGAATGCAGTGACTAAGTGCAGTGTATGAATGCTGCGGGCAATACTGTGGGCAGTCTGTGGGTTACAGTGTATCAGTGTCGTGAGTGCTGTGTATCAAGTGCCGTGATTGCCGTGATTGATATTATGATGCATCAGATCGTATGCGGAACAGAACATGCAGAACTTCAGGACTAAGTTTCAAGGAACTCACCGGGATCCCATAGATGGTCAGCATGTCGAGACTCCGCTGTAGCATCCCCATCACGGAGGTGATCAACTCCAGAGACTGGCGAGTGTACTCGGAGGAAGCCTGCAAGAGTGTTAAAAGCATCAATATTCTGTGGAATGTTAAGAGAAATGAAATGAAATGACAGTGCAGAATGATTGAAAACGCAGTAGTACATACCGGGGGCAAGTCATGGAACCCGACTAGCTCGTGATCAGCCGGAGGGGGAGCGATAGGGATCTGGTAAGCCTCCCCACCCTACCCTTGGCACGTCATCGTCATAGGCAGCGCTGGCTATCCAGCTCCCTGCCCTCTCCGGGATTCTCTCTTGCCTCGGGCCGGAGGTGCCCTCGGTGCTCTCGGCGCTCCTGCTCCTACCGCTGGCGCTGCATGCCTCTCCCTCTCCACTCGGCGAGCACCACTCAGAGGCGGCATCAGGTAGGCCTGGATGAACTCGGTGTAGTCACCCTCACCCCTAAAGCGCTCCGCATCCCAGCCAATCGTGTACCTCTCCATCTCCGCTAGGGTATATCCCTCAGTGTGCCTCATGTGGGTAGGAGGTAGCTCTGGGACTATCTGCCCCGGTAAGCCCAAGGTCTAGCACAAGAAGCGCTCGCCCAGGTACCAAGCTCGATAGACCGGGCCCTCCAACAGAATCCGGAATCGGGCAGCCTCCTCAGCGTCCGCATACTAATCTCTCACCGCATTTGGCAACGGAGCCCAGGGCTGCCAGGTGATCTGTAAATGATATGCAGTTTGTTATCTACTGTTATTGAAAGAATAATGTAAAGTGAAGCTTAAATGAACTGTAAAGTCTAAAATACCTCTACGGCGGTAATGGTATCGAAATATCGACGATAGAAAATGAAGGGCTCTCGTGGCCTCTGTACGCATCTCACGTCGAAGCGGTGAGAGAATGGCACGCCAAGAGGGACCTCCTCATCCGGCATTGGGGCAAGCCTCGGGAAGTAGGCATATACCCACAACTACAAGGTATAACAGAGCAGACATCAGTATGCTTATCAGATAAAGCAGAATACAGAATGAAGTAGAAATCACAGAACCGTGTATTGTGCAGTGTATTGTGCTGAGTGTATAGTTTGTATGATATACAGAGAATGTAAAGTAGAAATGTAAAACAGAAAAAAGAAGATGTACCTCCCAAGCCCACCAGTAGCCTTCGAGCAACTATCCGCTGCAGTGGGAGGATGAGCTCATATATCTATACAGAGTGGGCAGGCCAGTGCCACCCTAGTCGTAGCCACGGATCCGGGTCACGTCAACAAGTGCACTCAGTAGACAAAGGGGCACAGTGTTCGCCTGGTCGACAAAGAGAGTGGTCCCCAGCAGGAACATAAGAAAACCGCGAGCATACTGCTCCACCTCCTCTTGAGGCATCGGCGCCTCCTGAGCCAAGGATGGCTGAACCCTGAAGTGGTCCTCAAACCACGAATACCGCACGAATCCTGGGCAGGCAAGAGGCAGTAGGTCACCGAGCAAGTGCATCTGAGCAGCCTCTCACTCATCCATATCTGTATTGAAGGGGATCAGATCACCCCTTACCCCGATGCCGGTGAGCATTGAGAAGTTAAAGGGAGTCATCGTCATCTCCCCCATGGTGGAAAGGTGGAAGGAGTCAGTGGTGTCCCACCACCTCTCCACCAGAGCAGCAAGAAGGGGCCTGCTCACAGTGAGGCACGAGAGTCCCATGCAGAAAGTGCCGAAGCCGGTCTGGTCAACAATGTGGCGAACCGCATCAGGCAGCTCCATATACCATCCTCGGGCCATGACATTCCCATACCCCCGGAAGGTATGGGAATCTCCCTGTGTTAAAAATCAAACAGGTGCGAAGCATTATTAGAAGTACAGTTTTGAAAAGCATTCAGAATTGATGAAAATGCAGTGAGGGTGTATGTGTTCGGGTTTACACAAATTTTAGATGGGCTAAGCATATGATGTAACAATTTGTTTGGGCCATTTCAGTTGAAAATGCAGTGTGTGCATGTGTTTGGGTGCGCTTAGAATGGATGAAAATGTAGTGTGTATGCATGTGTTCAAAGTTTAAACAAATAACAGGTGCAGGTGTGTTTACAATGAACTACAGCATGTGGTATATCGGTGTATCAGGGCCAAATAGTTAAAGAACAGAATCGACTTTTGCAGTTATGTATTCTATGTTGCGGAAAACGAAAC
The DNA here is from genome assembly GCA_030407325.1 of Camellia japonica. Taxonomy (NCBI): domain Eukaryota; kingdom Viridiplantae; phylum Streptophyta; class Magnoliopsida; order Ericales; family Theaceae; genus Camellia; species Camellia japonica. The sequence continues at coordinate 149,375,733 of JAPPVO010000031.1, forward strand.
AGGAAAGAGTATACCTCAGAAGCGCCGAAGGATAGATGTGACTCTGGCTCGCGCAGTAGAAGCTCTGGAGGCACGCCCTTAGCAAAACTCTTGAATTGGCGAAGACCATCAGGAGGTAGCACATGTATCGTCGGCCTGCAAGTCGCCAGATCAAACGGCCGAACACACAAAGGCAGGAGCTCAGCCTCGGGGTCCATATCCTGCTCCGGGGGAGTCCCGCCTCGTGGAATGTCGTCTGCCATCTCAAGAATAGTATGAAAATGGCCGAAAGCGCGGAAAACGAGCAAGAATGCGAAAAATCAACTAAAAAGTCAATCCCGAGAGGGTGGAAAATGGACGGAAAGGTCAGAATGTGGGAAAAGGCACGAAGACCAAGTAAAACTCGGGGCAAACAAACCCCAAGTGATGGAAACCAAGAAAAAGTCACCGAAACCAAGATTTGTTCGGTTCAAAATGTTCGAAACAAGGAGGTTTTCGCGAATCGAATGACGAAAAGGGCTCTAAAACGCGACAAAAGCGTGGATCGAGGGTTGGAAAATGACCTAGAGAGAAGGGGGGAGAGTTTTTGAGCTTGGGCAAGTGAGAAAATAAGGGTTTGAGGCCGTATATTTAAAGACCCATGGCCAATTGACAAAACTGCCCTGATACAACAATATTTGGCCGGTCGACCAAATGTTTAGCCGATGACCTTATTTTGTGGCCGATGGTTGGCTGGTGGTCTTCCCTGGTGGCCGGTGCACCTCCCACTCCCTTGTTTGGGTCAGTTATGTGGTTTGGAACCTTCATTACTCAAGGCAGTGCAAGAAAGTGCATTTTTGAAGCTTAACCGGCCTTCGTGTTGACCTCGAGTCATGTCTTCTGCGCATGGCATTTGGTACATACGAGGTGTATCCTTTTTGTATCCTTCCGTCTCTTGAGAGGTTCGGAAATTGCTTTACATGCGTTACATTACAAGGTTTTGTCTTGCTTATGACAAACTTGCATAGTTTGCATCGTTATGCACTATTTACGTGTGTTGTCACGCGTTTGAGTTCATTTGCATTGTCATGCGTTTCCTACTCATGCATTGTCATGCATTTCAGTACTGTGCATTGTCATGCACGTTTCATTTGCATTGTTATGCGTTCCCTTATCATGCATTGTCATGCATTTCCTCATTTGCATTGTTATGCATCTCTCTACTGTGCATTGTTATGCATTTCCTCATTTGCATTGTCATGCATCTTTCTACCGTGCATTGTTATGCATTTCCTCATTTGCATTGTCATGCATTTCCTACTCATGCATTGTCATGCATCTTTCATTCGCATTATCATGCATTTCAAACCATGTGCATTGTTGTGCATTTCCTTATGTTGCATCGTAGTTTGCATGCAATCATTGCATTATCCGTCTATGGCTTGCGGCTTTCCATGTTGAGCTTGGTCTGGTATGTACTCATACTTTTCACGTTGAAGCACGGTTTTGAGATTTTGTGTACACGCCTAGTGTTGAGGGTGACAGCACCATTTCCGTGTTAGACGTGGTTTGTTTGTGTCCATGCCTTTCCTAGGCAAGGTACGGTTTGGACGCGCGCCTTGTCCGCTCCATTCATTGCATATAGAATATATATTGCATTGTAGTTCGCATGCATTTACTGCATTCATTGCATTATTCGTATATGGCTTGCGCCTTTCCATGTTGAGCTTGGTCTGGTATGTGCCCATACTTTTCACGTTGAAGCACGGTTATGAGTTTTTGTGTATGCGCCTAGTGTTGAAGGTGACGGCACCATTTCCATGTTAGACGTGGTTTGTTTGTGTCCATGCCTTTCCTAGGCAAGATACGGTTTGGACACGCGTCTTATCCGCTCCATTTATTGCATGTAGAATATATATTGCATTGTAGTTCGCATGCATTTACTGCATTCATTGCATTATCCGTATATGGCTTGCGCCTTTCCATGTTGAGCTTGGTCTGGTATGTGCCCATACTTTTCACGTTGAAGCATGGTTATGATATTATGTGTACGCGCCTATTGTTGAGGGTGACGACACCATTTCTGTGTTAGACGTGGTTTGTTTGTGTCCATGCCTTTCCTAGGCAAGATACGATTTGGCCGCGTGCCTTATTCAATTCATCCATTGCATTGTAGTATGTTGCATCCAGCATTTAAGATCATGATCTTTCCTCAGTAGATCATCCCTCACTTATATCATGCCACCCAATTACTTGTATTTTGTATTCCGTCTACAAACACATAGTTCTGCATGTGTACGCGCCTATTCCACTAAAGGGATTGTGGTTTGAGGATGTCGGCACCTTTTCTATGGTAGACGTAGTCTGATTTTGCATCTCCATCCCTTTATGATATTTGTGAGGTTTTTATACTGCTTGTGGTTTGATCATATCAAATACATTGCATATCATTTGCATTGCTTGGTTGCATTGTATACCGCCTCACTGTTTTGTGCACCCGACTTGCGTTTTGCTTGCATTTCATTTCGTGCTATTTTGCGCATCGCTTTGTCTTGTGCATTGCATTTCATTTCGCGCTATTTTGCGCATCGCACTGTCTTGTGCATTGCATTTCATTTCGCGCTATTTTGCGCATCGCACTGTCATGTGCATTGCATTTCATTTCGCGCTATTTTGCGCATCGCACTATCTTGTGCATTGCATTTCATTTTGCGCTATTTTGCGCATCGCGCTATCTTGCGCACTGCATACATGCACTTGTTAGTGCATTACATCTCATATTGCATTTTGCATGCATTTCATCTCGCGCTATTTTGCGCATCGCGCTATCTTGCGCACAACATATGCACTTGTTAGTGCGTTGCATTTTGCATCATTCGCGCTATTTTGCGCACCTCATGCACTTGTTAGTGCATTGCATTACATTCGCGCTATCTTGCGCACTCTACCTGCACTTGTTAGTGCATTGCGTTGTTACGCACCCCTCCATGTGCGTTGTCACGCACTTCTCACTTGCATTGCTATGCATGTTTCTAACGATATTGTACCTGTTAAGCTTTTTTTCACTTTCAAGCACGATATTGTATGTACGGTTCATTTGAGGCTGGCACGACCAAACGAACTGGACAGGCACGCTATTGTATGTATGGTTCATTTGAAGCTGGCGCAGCCAGACGAACCACACATGTTTTGTATTCTCCGCGTGAGACGTAGCGAGAATTGAATAATTCTCTTACATCCTCTCTGCATTGTAATGTAGTTTGGTTTATCCTAGCTTAAAACTGTTGCATTTATTGTATGTATTTGCTTCGTTACAGCTTTCTTTGCACGATCATAATTTATGCTCGGCTTTGTGCATTGTTTTTGCATTTTGCCCCCGCCTTCGGGCGCATATCTTTATCTGCATCTTGTATGCCTGTCTAAGTTTTCGGCCTTGTCAAAAATGGGTCGTCTCTGGGCTTTGACACTCACTTCCGTCATTGTTATGACTTTCGAGTTCTGTCAAAGAGGGGCAACTGTAGACACCCCATTTTTGACCCTCCTCAAGACTTGGACATCACCGTTTGAACACTCGGTGATCATCCATGTTCGTGTTCGTTTTGAGTTCTCGAAGGTCTCGGCCGTGCCCCTTGCCTTAAGATCTCTCAACTTGACTGTTTTGTGCTTGGTTGTGGACCAAACACTTGTGTTTTTGCTTATGAGGGTAGGGAATGGCTTGTTGGCCATCCCCACACCTCACCGCCCATGGCTTGAGGCCACCAGCCCCGTTTCCTTCCCATCAGCCAACAGGGTTGTCCGGTCGGCTTTGTTTTTGGTCGGCCGGCCATATATACTGGCCAATCGGTCATATTTTCCAGCCGACCCCTTTCCACTTGCTTTTGGCAGATATTTTATGCCAGCTGTAATAGCTGGCATGCATAATTGACCCCCTTCATACACGTGTATGGAGGGATTTGCCTCTTGTTTAGCTTCTCTTAGAAGCTTGAGGATTTGAACCTCTATATAGAGAGAGCTTCTCCTCCCTCCTCCAAGGTTCAAAGAATTAGGGTTAGAGAGGATAGAGATAGCCTTGTATCTATACTTCCTTGTTTAAGCCTTATTTTGTGACCTAAAGTGAGTTTTGTCTTACATTTGCACTAGAACACCTAGCATTACACGATCCTTGGATTGTTGAGGCCTTAGAAGGTTGTTGTTAGGGTTCTTGGACTGGTTTTGACCAAAGAAAGGTGCTGGAGCTTGGTTCCTAAAGAAGTTCTACAAGGTTGAGCATCCTTACTTTAGTTACCCCTTTCTTGCATAGGCTTTTAGCCATTCTTTCTTTTTGTTTTAAGCTTCGACTATAACTGATAAAAGTTCTGATTTTGTGTGTTTTAGAACTTTGTTTAAGGTTACCTTGAGGTTTGGGGTTGTCTCCCCCCTCCAAGGCCTTGTTAGGCCTTGTTTTAGGCCATACATTCTGGCCATTGTTTTGGTCTTCGCATGACCTCTCAACCATTGAAATCTAAAGGATTTTCAATGGTGGAGAGGTGGTTTGGAGGTCCTAAATAGGAGAGGGTCATCCCCTCTCCTTGTTGTCTCTAATGCTTGCATAAATGGCTTATGTGGTAGCATGTGTGTTTAGCTTGTTTTAGCCTTGTTTCAGTGTGTATTAGGCTTTGTTTTGCCATGATACACCTCTGTTTTGAGTTGGTTTAGACATGCCATGTATGCTTTATACACTTGTCTTGTAATCCCAAGTTTTGGCCTTAACATGCATCATGTTGTAACATGTGTTTTAGCATGATTTTGGCCTAACTCCATGAAGCTTTTAGGCTTGTTGTAGCATGCTTAAGCTCTATTTTTCATTGTTTTGGTCATGCTTACATTGTTTTGTATAGCTACCATGCAATCTAGCTTGTTAGCTTTGAGTATCCAAGTCATGAGCATGCTTTATTTGGACCATTTCAGTGGTTTTGCATCATTTAGAATGTTATTTCAGTCCATATGACATGCTTGTATGCTTGCACTTTTGACTCCTTTAATGCTTTAAAGAGTTTGTATTGTATGCCTCATGAATGTGTCATTGTGTATGCCATCATGCTTAGACCATTTAGATGCCATCTAAGTGGGTTTTTTGGGCTCATTTTAACATGGCATACCTCTGTTTTTGATCGCCTAAATCATGCCATGTTTGGTTGTATTAGGTGTAGAGTAATGCCTCTTTTGTGGTCTTGTATGCCTCATGCCTTGCCCTCTTTGTTTTGGCTTGTTTTGGCTTGGTTCATTGCATGTTTAGGCTTACTTTGCCATGATTTAGGACTGTTTTGGGTCATACTTGCCATATGCTCTTTGTTTTGTGTAGCTTTGGTCCTAGTTTTAAGCCTGACTCGTTGCCAATAGAGTATACACTGACTTATCCGTCGGAGTGAAAATTCCGGCACCCCCGACCGGAGTGTTCATTCCTTTTCAGGTGACTAGCTGAGGATCAAGAGCGTCCTACAAGATCCAGAGAGTATTTTCTAACCATTTCTTCACAATTGGCACCGTCTGTGAGAATACTCAAGCACATCTATGGCGTGCGTGACGGAAGATCCTTCAGTAGTCGCTGACGACCTTACGCCATGAGATGATACCACTCCAAGCAACATGCTTGGGCCAGAGAACATTGCCGCACGAAGGGCCTTGAACTTCGACTTAGTTGCCTAGACCTCACCCTCGACATCAGCACATGAGACAATGCAAGCGATTATGGATTAAGCGAAGCAAAATGAACAGAGGTTGGAAAATATTATGGTTGAGAACGAGCGCCTTTGACAGGATTTGGCCTTGGAGGTTGGCAAAATCCCAACAGGCCGCGTGCTAAGATCCGGGACAACCTCGAATTCGGAGACATGATAGTGGTAGTGATTCTGACTCATCATCCCCAGAATCCAAAAAGAGGGGACGAGTCGAAGTCTCCAATTCCTCCGAAGGAAGTCTGCATGCACGAAATAAGGGAAAAAAATGATTCAGACGAAGAGGATCAACGTGACCCCTTTGTGTGACGGATCGCAAGGGTAGTGCTACCCAAAAAGTTCAAAGCTTCATCGTTCATGTGATTTAAGCCTTAAGCCTTAATCATGCATGCTTGGCTTATTCATGTGATTTGGCATCACCTTTAGCATCATTTTAGAGCATGTAATGTTGTCACATTTGCATGCTTATCTTCCCTTTTAAGTGTGCTTAACAGTTGCCCCTTCGATGTTTAAGTGTTAGGCCAATTGGCATGCATGTTTGTATGTACTTTTGTCCTCATCTCCATAGCATTTTGGCCACTGATTTGGGCTTATTTGAGAGCTGCCCATTTTGGTTTAAGACCAATCCCGCATGTTGTTGCATGCTTTCCTTGTATGTTGTTGCATACTTGGCCCATTGACATGTTGTTGCATGTTTAAGTGGTGCTGCATTTGGCATGCATCTTGTGTTAAATTGCTTTGCATATTTGTATGAGTTTGTCCCTCACATGTTGTTACATGCTTGCCTAACCATGAATATTGTCACATGCTTTGCATGTTTGCATATTAGTTTAGGTTGCATTACATTTGGCATGTTTATTATACATTGCTTGTTGGCATGCCCATGTTGCACTAGTGTGATTGCATGTTTAGGATTGCATAGCATTAAGCGTGCATCCCTTGCCTCTTGATCAACCATGATTGAGGTTGGGGGCGCCTTGGTATATTTTGTGTTTTGTGCATTTGATATTGAAGTTGCACACTTGACTTCTTGGACCATCACGTATTGGAATGCGTAATTGATGGTCCGAGGGTCGAGAACCATACTCCTTTGAGCCTTAAACATGATAAGGAGGGTGGTGGTGCAAACATTGCTCTGAAAATGCATTGACATGCCTTGTATGACCTCTGCTGCAGCAAAACAGGATTCTGCAGGAAGAGATGGTTGGCCGACCATCTTCAGTGCTGGCCGGCCACATATTCATGGCCGAGAGCCCAATTTGTGGTCGATGACCAGTTTCCCATGCCCGGTGACCATTCTTCTTGGCCGGTGACATCCCACGGTGTTCAGGGAGTGGTTCTAAAGCATCCTTGGGACTTATGCAGTCTTCAGAGGAGCAAAACAGTGCAAATAGAGGCAGCATGAATATGGTGACGGATTTCTGAGCAGAGCTGGGCGTGCACGCATTCATCCCTCTTCCCGAGGCCTCTTTACTGCTTTCTTAGCTTAATTAATTCTTTTAATTAGTTAATGTGATGTAATTATTTAATTAGCTTGTTAGTTAATTAATTCGTATTATTCTTTCGGTCCCTCCCTCAAGAGGGCGAATTATGTAATAAGCGTGCGTGTGTGTGATGCATGTCTTCCAACCCCACTTCTTTCTCCCTTTTATTTAACTGCTTATGATGGTTAGTTTTAGGGCATATTTGATTTAGCATACCTTATGCTATGCATGCGTGCATCCATTCATTTGTATTGCATGCACTAGGCTCGGCGCATCATACTAACCGCATAGTATTTCAATTCCAAACTTGAATATGTGTATCGAGTTGTTGCATTTCACATGCCATCCTTAGATTAGCCGAGCCTATTCTAGTTGCATTTTGTATGTGATGCATTAGCCATTTTAACATGGACTTGGATCATACATTGATTACTAACACGTTCTTTGTTTTGGCTCGGAGTACACTGTGAGTGTTTATGCTTTAGCATCTTGCATGTATGTGGGTGTTAACATGAGAGCATGCTTGCCATGAGGCTAATTGCTTACTTGATTAACTGCCTGAATGCCTGTGGCTGAAGGTTGGGTTGCTTGAATTGGAATAATTCGTCGAAATTCGTGATTTAGCCTACTTGCGAGTAGCAAACTTTCAAACTGCTTTCCAAACAAACGGATGTGCGATGCTTTGTTCCGAATTAGGCGATCTAGTCTATACTTGTTTTGCTGTGCACATCACATAGTAATTCTAGGCTAATAACCGGAATAAGAACACATGTGTTTTCAAAAACTAGATATCATGTTTAGTACAGGCCGATCTTTGATCGGGCGAGTGGGGGTGCTCATAGCTGACCTTCCCCAATCGTACCCAAGTTCCCAAGCCAAGGCAACTTTGGTGATGACGGACACGTGGCCTTAGGCAACGAGTCAGGGTTTCCTAAATTTCTTCAAAAATAAAATATTTAGGTGGCGACTCTGTATCTGGAAAAGCAGTCCATGTTTGGCACTTCTTTCTAAAAATCTGTTTTCCAAAACGATTTGTCAGATTTGGACTCTTTGGTGATTTATCAGTCTTGCATTGCACATTGCGAGATCAGATTAAGAACCGTGACAAACGAGTCCGAACTGTAGAAGCATAAAGCCCGAGGGCGCATCTACACCATGCAAGTTCCGTAAGTTTACACAAGTTACAATAGTTGCTTTCGAGGTGATTGAAGTGTTCCTCGGGCCTTCTCGGGGTAGTTTAATGATTTTGGCCCTCGGATGCCCTATTTTCAAGCTTAAGAGATGGAAAAAATGCATTTTTAGACTTAGTTTTCAAACCGGGAGTCTCATGCTACATCCGTCAGTTTCCGCAACTCCCATTGGTCCCTCTGAGGTGTTTCTCGGGCCGCCTCGTGGCTGTTGCACGATTTTGGCCCCTGAAAGGCCTATTTTCAAGCTTAAGTGTGAAAAAGTGCATTTTTGGATTAATTTTTCAAACCAGGAGTCCCGTGCTAGTTCCATAAGTTTCCACAACTTATGATGGTTCCGCCTGACGTGTTTGAGGTGTTCCCCGGGCCGTCTCGTGGCTGTTGCACGATTTTGGCCTCCGATGGCCTATTTTTCAAGCTTAAGTGTGAAAAAGTGCATTTTTGCACTTAGTTTTCAAACCGGGAGTCCCGTGCTAGTTTCGTAAATTTCCACAAGTTAGTTTGGTCCCTCTTGAGGTGTTTGAGGGGTTACCTGGGCCGTCTCGTGGCTGTTACACGATTTTGGCCTCCAATGGCCTATTTTTCAAGCTTAAGTGTGAAAAAGTGCATTTTTTGACTTAGTTTTCGAACCGGGAGTCCCGTGCTAGTTCCATAAGTTTCCACAACTCACATTGGTCCTTTCCGAGGTGTTTGAGGTGTTCCCTCTGCCGTCTCATGGCTGTTGCATGATTTTGGCCTCTAATGGCCTATTTTTCAAGCTTAATTGTGAAAAAGTGCATTTTTGGATTAATTTTTCAAACCAGGAGTCCCGTGCTAGTTCTGTAAGTTTTCACAACTCACATTGGTCCCTTCCGAGGTGTTTTGAGGTGTTCCCCAGGCCGTCTCGTGGCTGCTGCACGATTTTGGCCTCAAATGGCCTATTTTTCAAGCTTAAGTGTGAAAAAGTGCATTTTTGCACTTAGCTTTCGAACTGGGAGTCCCGTGCTAGTTCTGTAAGTTTCCACAACTCATATTGGTCCCTCCCGAGGTGTTTGAGGTGTTACCTAGGCCATCTCATGGCTGTTGCACGATTTTGGCCTCTAATGGCCTATTTTCAAGCTTAAGTGTGAAAAAGTGCACTTTTGGACTTAGTTTTCAAATTGGGAGTCCCGTGATAGTTCTGTAAGTTTCCACAACTCACATTGGTCCCTCCCGAGGTGTTTGCGGTATTCCCCCGGCCGTCATGGCTGTTGCATGATTTCGGCCTCCGATGGCCTATTTTTCAAGCTTAAGTGTTAAAAAGTGCATTTTTGGACTTAGTTTTCGCATCGGGAGTCTCGTGCTAGTTCTGTAAGTTTCCACAACTCACATTGGTCCCTTCCGAGGTGTTTGAGGTGTTTCCCCGGCCGTCTCATGGCTATTGCATGATTTCGGCCTCCAATGGCCTACTTTTCAAGGTTAATTGTGAAAAAGTGCATTTTTGGACTTAGTTTTCGAACCGGGAGTCCCGTGCTAGTTCCGTAAGTTTTCAAAACTCACATTGGTCCCTCCCGAGGTGTTTGAGGTGTTCCTCGGGTCATTTCGTGGCTGTTGCACCATTTTGGCCTCCGATGGCCTATTTTTGAAGCTTAAGTGTGAAAAAGTGCATTTTTGCACTTAGTTTTTGAACCAGGAGTCCCGTGCTAGTTCCGTAAGTTTCCACAAATTACTTTGGTCCCTCCTGAGGTGTTTGAGGTGTTCCCCGGGCCTTCCCGGGCCTGTTCTACGATTTTGGCCCCCGATGGCCTATTTACAAACTTAAGTGTTAGAAAAACTCATTTTTGGACTTAGTTTTCAAAACGGGAGTCCCATGCTAGTTCCGTAAGTTTACACAAGTTAAAACGGTTGCTTCCGAGGTCATTGAGGTGTTGCTCAGGCCTTCTCCGGCTTGTTTAACGATTTTGGCCCCCCGATGGCCTATTTTCAAGCTTAAGAGTTGGGAAAAAATACATTTTTTGACTTAGTTTTCAAATCGGGAGTCCCGTGCTACATCCGTAAGTTTCCACAACTCCCATTGGTCCCTCCTGAGATGTTTGAGGTGTTTCCCGGGCCGCCTCGTGGCTGTTGCACGATTTTGACCCCTGAAAGCCTATTTTCAAGCTTAAGTGTGAAAAAGTGCATTTTTGGATTTAGTTTTCAAACCAAGAGTCCCGTGCTAGTTCCATAAGTTTCCACAACTTATGTTGGTCCCGCCCGACGTGTTTGAGGTGTTCCCCGGGCCGTCTCGTGGCTGTTGCATGATTTTGGCCTCCGATGGCCTATTTTTCAAGCTTAAGTGTGAAAAAGTGCATTTTTGCACTTAGTTTTCAAACCAGGAGTCCTGTGCTAGTTCCGTAACTTTCCACAAGTTAGTTTGGTCCCTCTCGAGGTGTTTGAGGTGTTACCCGGGCCGTCTCATGGCCGTTACACGATTTTGGCCTCCGATGGCCTATTTTTCAAGCTTAAGTGTGAAAAAGTGCATTTTTGGACTTAGTTTTCGAACCGGGAGTCCCGTGCTAGTTCTGTAAGTTTCCATAACTCACATTGGTCCCTCTCAAGGTGTTTGAGGTGTTCCCCCAGCCGTCTCTTGGCTGTTGCATGATTTTGGTCTCCGATGGCCTATTTTTCAAGCTTAATTGTGAAAAAGTGCATTTTTGGACTTAGTTTTCGAACCGGGAGTCCCGTGCTAGTTCCGTAAGTTTTCAAAACTCACATTGGTCCCTTCCAAGGTGTTTGAGGTGTTCCCCAGGCCGTCTCGTGGCTGTTGCACGATTTTGGCCCTCGATGGCCTATTTTCGAGCTTAAGTGTGAAAAAAGTGTCTTTTTCGACTTAGTTTTCAACCTGGAAGTCCCATGCTAGTTCTGTAAGTTTTCACAATTTACGTGGGCTCCTCCCGAGGTGTTTGAGTTGTTGCCCGGGTCCTTCTTGTGGCTGTTGCACGATTTTGGCCCCCGATGGCCTATTTTCAAGCTTAAGTGTGAAAAGTATTCTTCGTTACTATGAACTATGAATCACATGTTAGCCTTGTGTCCTAAAAGCCAATCTAAAAACCATTTGTAATTTCTACCTGGTAATATTGCTGAATTCAAAATAGTATTATTCAAAATGATTATGAAATATCAAAAAAATAATAACAATTAATAATATAATGGTGTAGAGGATGTATTTCATATAATTGAACCTTGTAATGATTTTGGTTTCCAAGGATGCTAAAAGAGAAGTTGGGCTCGCATCGGATTATCCTCAAATATGGAACAATTAACTTAATCTTCTACACAACTTGAACCATACATAGCCCATGAGAGAATGAAATTTGATATCATCAGAACACAATAATGGACCTAAAGAGGAAATTAGTATGAAAATTGAAGAATAGTATTCCACAACCATTTTCTCAAAGAAAAAAATGACATGTGTACATGTATGACTTACCAACCTAGAAAATAATGAAACGCGTGCAGTAGGCCCTATATGTATACATGGTGCTTGTGTGGATCCACAATGAGAGATGAAGAAAACCAGTGCAATTTGCTGCAATGTCACCAGCACCACCAACCTATTAAAAGGATAACCATGCTACAATTGAACAAACACCTCAATAAAAATTTATTTCTGTAGCCAAATAGAGCAAATAAATCAATAGACCAGACTCAATTTATGTCAAGAAATTAATTAATTGTGAAAAATAAGACAGAAATTGCTGGTTTTAGAGGATCAAGAGATTCATCATAAAAACATAGAACAATTGAGTGAACATTACCAAGAGCGTTAAATGAAGGAAAGGTAATTATGAAACCAGTTAAATAATTCAATGGAGAAAACAATTCAGTGAACATTACCCCGAGCATTAAATGCATGGACTCAACTATTTACGAAGAACAATTGCCAAATGACTTTGGATCTCATCATGTTCACTTGAGACCTTGGAATCTAAGACCGTGGAGCCAAACACCTGACAAAAGATCAAAAAGAACCAAATGAGCTGCAGAGACATTATAATGTTGGAAAAATGTATAAACCAATACATTTAAACTAGTCTAGAGCATTACTACAAACAGTATGTGCCAATCCCATTTGGTATTTAATCCTCTCTATTCATGACCTACATAAAAAGAATTCAGATAATCTCTAAAGGACTATATGGCAACAAAGAAAGAAAACAAAGAATGTTGGTGAGGGGACCGCAACAATGCAGACAATATTATGCATAATTGAATCAATGTATATCAATAAAATTTGATACATTAGATGCTATAATCTCTCACAAGATAGAGCAAAATGGATTGTTGTCATAGAGAACAGCGTAGCTGACAGCTACAAGCTATCATTCATTACAACAGTCATGTATACATTTAGCGGGTTCAGACTTAGGGGGGTCGGGCCTTTTCTCTTTAGCCTTCGGTGGACCAACACCAATGAGATCTGCTACCTTTCTAGTCTTTCTCACTCGGGTTGCAACTAAAACAGGATGAACATTCCCAATAACGGTTAGTATCCCCTTATCACTATCCACCAATATCTGATCATTGCATGTTCATTCAAAATATATATAGCATCATTTTACACGTCATAGTTCAAAACATAGTAAATTTCGACAAGCTTGTCAACCCATTCTTCATACCTTGAAGTTTAGTGATGATTTCAATATATTGCTTTTGCACTTATGCCAGTGAATATTGACTTTCACCTCTATTTTCTGCATAAAAATGCAAAGAACAAGAGACGTGAATTTGAAAGAACTAGAATGAATAATAGCGAAATTTCACTAAAACTAGGCCTTACATTCACCTGCATGGCAACGAAAATGATCAAATTGAACTATATGTTCCCTTAACCTAGGATTAATGCTGGAAACCTATTTGTAGGAGTAGGACTATAAAAAAAAAATTAATAATTAAATAAAAAATGTCAACTTAGTAAAGAAAGACCTTGACTTTGTTTTTAAGATTTGAATGGTCGAAAGCAGAATATAAGGTGGTTGCACATTTAGTTTTTTATTTTTTCATTTTTCTTTTGATGCAGGGAAACATGAAGTCTATGATGACATGGAGCAAGTAATAATGTGATGTAAATGTCAAAACTGAGTGGGATGTTTGTGGAAATTTAATAGCTTAGAAAATTCTTGACAGTGATTGTTTTCTTAGAAAATTGTTGGACATTGATTGCTTCCTTAGAAAATTGTTTGACAGTGATTATTTTCTTGAAGAAGGGTTCAAATCCTTCTCCCGAACAGCTCATGGTATTTCAGTGATGTAGACAAAGAAGTGAATTCCATAGGCCAATTCTTCCAAGGATATGTACTCAAACAACAAATTAAGGTCACTAATGTCAATGGAGAGAGAGAGAGTGAGAGAGAGATTTTGACAATTCCATTATATGTATTTTATACCTTTTCACAACAAAAAAAAGGGGATAGGATTGAATTTGATTTGAAAGATTGGCATCTGCTAACAAACCACCCCAAATCAGTACTTCAAAAAAGTCCATCACAAAATTATAATCTCTCTATGATATTTGCACCAGCAGATACTATCTTTTGGATTGGTTAAATAATGTTATTATAGTTTTAAATGGATGGATTTGAATAAAATAACTCCGCAATTATAGCTATTTGAAATCATCAAGATATATATAAAGCTAAACATTTTCCCAAACATTTGCAAAAATTTGTCGCCTAAATGAGTTTTTATCAAAGACCAAAATGCAGAAACCATTCACACTAAATTGAAGACAAGCTTTGTATAATCATTATAAACAAATTGCAGACAATAATACCATGCTTAATTGAAGCAATGTATATACTAGTACACAAAAATTATTAAAATTTGAACACATTAGATGCCATATTCTAGAGACCACACACAAATACGTGTATGGGCAAAAATCTCATGACCGAATACCTCAAAGAAACCTCATCAAGAATGGACAACAAGAACGCTAACTCATTTGCCTCTCTGTCATTAAGATTTCTAAAGAAATTCAAATTCCAACAGAGACATATAGGATGAAACCATAGAGGCAAATAGACACTTGATGAGACAGAGACAAGCAATGCAAACCAGAGAACAATGAACAAAATAATCCTCGCCCCTTCCAACATCTTCCCAGAAATGCACATGCTCCCCATTACCCACATTGACACAAACAATCTGATAAAATTAGACAAGAAATATGCAATTATCCACTGAGACCATTTGTTGTTGTTCTGGTGAATAGATACTCAATTTAAGAAACAACAGATTAGAAAGAAACATGTAGCAGCTTGATACACCCACCAAATCCTAAATACAATATTTTATACTTTTTATTGATATTATTGCCCGTACATATGTGATACATCAAGTTTCTATTATAGAATATATATTTATACACACATATATATATATATATATATAGATTTTTACCAAAGAAAGGGCACACAAATTGACAAACCAAAACAATGAGAACATATATATATATGTACATATATATATAGAAAAGAAGATACCTTGTGAGAAATGGACTGAGAATAGGGCTTCCGGTGGTGCCGCATCAGTGAAGCAAAACGAACAGAGAAGAGGGCTTTCAGTGGTGTGATTCGAACGGAGAGTGAGGGCTTCCGGTGGTGTGATTCGAACAGAGAGAAGGGGTTTCTAGTAGTGCTTGTGTGCATGTGAGAGGGCAAGGAAGAAATCAGTGAGAAGGTTTCACGAGTTCAGACCAGAGAGAGAGACGAGACTGGGTGAGAGTGAGAGAAAGAGCGCGAGAGATGAGTGATTTGGGTGGACTGATTTGGGAAGACAAAACGACGTCGTTTTGTCCCCTTAAAGTATAGGTGACGAATTTATATTTGTCTTTGAAATTTTCTTACAATGGTGACGAAATTTTTCATCTCTAATATGGCGCCCAAATTTTCTACCAAAATTTCCAAGGGCGGGAATTTGTTTTTCGATGAAAAATAAAATTTAGAGATGCTTAAAGTATAGGCGACGAATTTATATTTGTCTTCGAAATTTTTTTACAACGGTGACGAAATTTTTCGTCTCTAATATGGCGCCCAAATTTTCTACCAAAATTTCCAAGGGCGGGAATTTGTTTTGCGACGAAAAATGAAATTTAGAGATGAAAAAAAATTTCGTCACCTATTATTTTATTTATTTTAAACATTTGGTGATGAAATTTTGTTTTTGCCACTAAAAATAGTACAATTGGAGACGAAATTTTATTTTCATCACTAAAACATGTATATTTGGAGACGAAATATTTTTTCGTCATGTGTTTTTGTCACCATAGACCTTTTTTGTTGTAGTGGATTTTGGGGGTTTCATCTCATTTCTTCTTCAAAACTTGAGGTAGGGATTTTCTTAGAGTTATATATATGTTTTTGCAACATCTATATGATTTTTGAAATCATCCTTTGATTAGCTTTGAGAAATAGATTATTGATTTCAAGAAGATGAGTGATTTGAAAGAGAGTTTAATTTCTTTTCCTTTTAAAATAGAAATTGAAGGTTTTGAACCATATTGATTGAAGAAAGATGATTTTGGGGAGATTCTTCTAAATATTTTGGAGATGAATGGTTTTGGTGAGAAAACCTAGAAATTGGGTCTTTTCTTTGAAAGATGTTGAAAATCTGTGGAAGATGTTGTCATATTTATTTTGTGTACCAAAATAAATGAATGTTTTGAAAATTGTTTATTTATATATAAATGACGAATTTTGTGAAAAAAAATGAGAAATGTTGTTTATTTTGGAAATTGTTGTCAAAATGTTGATTTAGTCTTGAATTGACTAAATTGTTAAGATTGCTCAAAATGTGGGGATTACGTTATTCTCTTGAATGAATTGGATATAAAAGTCTATATATATATATATATATATATATATTCATCTTGTGGAATTGTGTTGAAAAGAGGATTGTGAATTTTGATCACAGTGGTATATTGTGTGGAACAATTGAATATGGGAGTAATGTTGCATTGGATTATTAAGCATACATTGGCATTTCAATTCATTGGACTATGTTAAGTTTTGGAAATTTGCATTGACAAAAGAATGTTGGGAAATGGGTTTTCATGAAATGGTTTTGGGGTAAATACGGTGGTAAGTCTTGATAGGTGGTGTAGATGAAATTGATTAAGTTGGCTTGAGTGTCATTGGTGAAAGACCAGAAAGTCGCGCGGATAGGTGTCGAGCCTTCCGGTTAATACCGGTAAAAATGACAATTGGTAGTACTCGTATAGTCTACTTGCAGACACCGACCTAGGGATTACCAGAGTTGTATTTACCGCCCCCTTTAATTAAATTGATAAATTTTGAACAGTTGAAGTTGCATAACATCATTGAGCATGATGTTTTCAAAAGATGAAGATGTGTTTTATTTTCAAAAAGGCATGGCATGACATGCGCATTCATTTCTTGAGACTTGTATAAAATGTATATACTTTGTTAAGGATTTCCTACTGGGCTTTATGCTCACCCTACTGGATTTTTGTGTAGGAAAAGACGTGGTATATCTGCCTAATTGAGGGCGTGGAAATGTGTGTGTTGACAGGACTAAAGTTCTCATTTGCTGTGATCCTATTTGTAAGCCAAGGGCTATGTATGTGTGGGTTTGAATAACCATTTTGTGTACCAGGCTTAAGCCTTGGAAGATTGTAAACCCTTGGGGGTGCCTATTTGGTTATTTACTTGTTGTTGAATCAATGTAATATCGCATAAGGAACTATTATTATTATGTAATGTAAGTATGTGAATTTATATTTGGTTTTCCTTTAAGAGAGCCATGATTGTTGCATTATCATTTGGGCTAGAAATTTGGGGCGTTACACATACAACAAATAAATTTTAGTAGACTCACTTCAATATTATAATAATAATTTCATGATAACTATATTATCTTATAAGATTTTGTTTGGGGTTGATTTTTTGATTAAAATAGCAAAAAATTAAAACATTCAATCACATCACTCATTTTACTTTTTAATTTACATATCTTTTTATAAAAAAATTTAATAGTCAACTAAAATAGCTACTTCTGAAATACTCAAGTAATTGTTCCATTGATTTATTAAGTCCCACCATTTGTGCTAGTTATCATCATAATGGTTCAGTCCTGATACATCACATGATAAGTAAAAAGTAGTAAAATAATTTAATAATCATAGTATTACTGATGATGTAATAGGTGTCAAATTGGCAAGTAAGAAAAATTAGTATATATATATTTATAGTTTATTAAGTTTTATTGGTCTAAGTGGTAAGGTCAGTCACTTTTTTATTATTTATTAGATAAATTATACTTTATACTCTTTTTATATTTGGTTATTTTTCCATTGATTGCCACCTCTTGTAATTAGGGACTGTTGAAAGTAAGCTTGATGGTAGCTACCATGTTTGAAATCTTGATAGCCAGCCACCATGTTTGAAAGCCACCATATTAGAAAGAAAGTTTGCTAGGGGTCAAAGATGGCTGCATGAATTGTAGGGTTTCACATTGTATTGTTGTTTGCTTTTACATTGTCTAGTTTATCTATAAATAGCTAATGTATCAAGAGTGATAAGTGTGTGGAAGGAAGAAAATAAAAGAGAGAGGATTGTAATTCATGCTCTGTGTGATTTTTCAGAATATATGAGTGAATTTAAATTTCAGTTTGGTTCAATGTTAGTCCTCTCATTGTGAATCACCAACAGTGGTTTGCACCCCACTCCCACCAACAGTGGTATCAGAGTCGAAGGTAGCTTGAATTTATAGCCATTCTATAAAAGTTTCAAAAACAGAGTGTGTTGTCACCAATTGCCCAGAAATCAAAGTGGTTGAAATCCATTTTTGATCACATCCGATTGAAGCTCCCGACAAGACGAGCACAACCATGAAAATCGCGTCAAAAACTCAGATCCGCACGCGCTCCATGCGCCTCCTGATGCAGTGCTCACGCGCTACCACTCGCCCATGCGGCACACGCGCTTTCGGAGGAAGAAGACGTGTCATCCAATGCGCAAGCACGTGCCACATGCGCGCGCACCAGAGCCTGACGTCATCTTAGCCGCTGACTAGCTTTGATCGAGCCAACGTCGACCAAGCCGCTGACCGAGCCGAGCCGACGTTGACCGAGCTGAGCCTGAGTTGCGCTGCTAACCAAGTCGCGTTGACTGAGCCGCTGACATCAGCACACGAAGCATTAATCCAGTGTGACGCGGCTAAGGTGCAGTCGCAGATCTGAACTGTTCAACTTGTTTTGGCTTGATCTGAGCCATTCTGAGTTTGTTTCTGGTGATCCAATAGTGCTTTCCAACTATTTGGAGTATTCTGGACACATCTGTATGTTCAGAATTTGCAAATTCCATTCTAAAAATTTGCAAATTTTTAAAGACAACCAATGGCCAACACAAACAACTTCTTTCAGCCCCAGTTTCCAAAACTCAGCAAGGAGAACTATGAAAATTGGAGTATTCAAATGCAAGTCCTACTAGCCTCACAAGATTTGTAGGAGTTAGTGGATCGAGGATATGACGAGCCAGCTACTCTCGCAGATGAAGGAAATTTAAATGATGCTTAGAAGACAGCGTTAAAAGATTCAAGGAGGAGAGACAAAAAGACCTTGTATCTACTCTATCAAGGCATTGATGAGTCAAGTTTTGAGAAGATTTCAGCAGCAACAACCTCCAAAGAGGCATGGAGTATTCTTTACAATTCACACCATGGAATTGAGAAGACGATCAGAGTTCGACTCCAGGTGTTACATGGCGAATTCGAGATGTTGCACATGAATGAGAATGAGTCAATTTCTGAGTACTTTAACAAAACATTGACCATAGTTAATCAGATGAGAAGATATGGAGAGAAGATGGAATCTCTTCAAGTGATAGAGAAGATTCTCCGATCACTAAGTCCAAAGTTCGAGCACGTGGTTGTAGCAATAGAAGAGTCCAAGGATCTCAGTGCCATGACTACCGATGAGTTGATGGGCACACTTGAGATTCATGAACAAAGAATCAACAAGAAGACTCCCTCAAGTTCTTTAGAGCAAGCTCTTTAATCAAAGCTGTCTTTCAGAGATTATAGAAACGAGCAAGAGGGGACATCACAAAGAAGCCGAGGAAGAGGTCGTGGTTACAATAACCGAAGTTTTGGTTTTCGAGGAAGAGGCGGAAGAGGTCCAGCCAGAGGAGGAAGAAGTCAACCACACTTTGCTCCAAGAGGAAGAGCAAGAGGTAGAGGAGGTGGTTACAACAACCGACCAGGATTTGACAAAAGCAATGTTCAGTGCTACCAGTGCCACAAGTTTGGGCATTACAGCAATGAATGGCGAAGTAGAGCAACAACAGAAGCCAGAGAGCAAGCAAATTTTGTTGAGAAGGAAACAAACAAAGTTGGACCTACAGTTCTGTTTGTCCACCATGGAGACACTGAAAACCAAAACAATGTCTGGTATCTAGATTCTGGAGCTAGTAATCACATGTGTGGTAAAAGAGAGTTGTTCGTTGAGCTTGATGAGACTGTACAAGCACAAGTCTCATTTGGTGATTCTTCAAAGACTCCAGTGAAAGGAAGAGGTAATATTCTGATCAAGCTCAAGAATGGAGATCATGATTACATCTCCAATGTTTATTGTGTTCCTGCTATGAAGAACAACATTTTGAGTATGGGACAACTCCTAGAGAAAGGATACAACATCAGCATGAAAGATTGTCATCTTACCATCAAAGACAATCATGGTAATTTGATCGCTCGGGTAAGAATGTCCAAGAATCGGATGTTTGCATTGAACATCCAACATGATGCTGCGAAGTGTTTAAGTGTCATCATCAAAGACAAATACTGGCTATGGCATTTGAGGTTTGGACATCTCAACTTTGGAAGCTTGAAGCTGTTGTCAAGCAAGAATATGGTGAAAAGGCTCCCTCATATTGCTCATACTAATGAGGTATGTGAAAGCTGCATTCTTAGCAAGCATCACAGAACTAGCTTTGCCAAAGAAGTGAAGTGGAAAGCAACAAAGCCGCTGGAGCTAGTGCACACTGATGTGTGTGGTCCATTGAAGCCAATGTCAAATGGACAGAATAGATATTTTCTCACCTTCATTGATGATTATAGCTGGAAGACATAGGTGTACTTTCTTAAAAGAAAGTCGAAGGTGTTCAGTATCTTCAAAGAATTCAAAGCTTTTGTAGAGAAGCAAAGCGGCTACTACATCAAGACATTGCGATCAGATCAAGGTGGAGAGTATACATCAGATGCTTTCGAGAATTATTGCAAAGAGCATGGAATCAAGCATCAAACAACACCATCCTATACGCCACAGCTGAATGGTGTTGCTGAAAGGAAAAATTGCACAATTTTAGATATGGCAAGAAGCATGTTGAAAGGAAAGGGACTGCCCAAGCAATTTTGGTCTGAAGCTGTATCATGTGCTGTGTATCTACTAAATAGATGCCCAACCAGGAGCCTTCATTCTATGACTCCAGAAGAAGCTTGGAGTTCACATAAGCCAAGTGTCAGTCATCTCAGAATATTTGGGTGTGTTGCGTACACCAAGATTCCAGAAGCAAGAAGAACCAAGCTCGATGATAAGGGAGAAAAATGTATTCTTGTCGGATATGAAGACAGAACAATGGGATACAAGTTGTATAATCCCATTACCAGAAAGGTGATCATGAGTAGAGATGTGATATTTGAAGAAGAAGAAGCTTAGAACTGGAATCAAGATGAAGTTGTTAAAGATGCAGAACTCATTCTTGAAGATGAAACATCAAAAGCTCATGTTGAAATCACAAGACAAGTTCAAGATGAGCCACAAACTCCTCCACATAGAATACTGGCACCTAGATCGCCAGTTTCTCATAAAAGTGCTGCATCATCATCATCAGCAGCATCATCAGACGATAGTTTTTTGAAACAACCAAGACCAATGAGAAATTTGCAGGAAATATATGAAGCTATAGAAGAAGCAGATCTGAATTTATTCTACCCCCATGCAGATAGTGATCCACTTACTTTCTCAAAAGCCATCCAAGAAGATAAATGGAAGAAAGCAATGGATGAAGAAATTCATGCCATTGAGAAAAATGACACATGGAAGCTTACCAGTCTACTGGAGGGGCACAAACCCATTGGAGTAAAATGGGTATACAAGACAAAGCGGATTGCACAAGGCGAAGTGCAATGCTATAAGGCAAGGTTAGTAGCAAAAGGTTACAAGGAGAGAGATGGAATTGATTATGGAGAGGTGTTTGCTCCAGTTGCCCGATTGGAGACTATCAGGCTAATAATTTCTTTGGCTGCCCAGCACAAGTGGCAGATTTATCAACTTGATGTGAAATCTGCAATTCTTAATGGTTTCCTTGAAGAAGAAATCTATATTGAACAACCTTTGGGGTATGTTCAAAATGGGTATGCAGACAAAGTGTACAAATTGAAAAAAGCACTTTATGGATTGAAGCAAGCTCTGCGCGTATGGAATACTAGAAGTGATCAGTATTTTCATGACAATGGTTTTGAAAAATGTCCATATGAGCACACACTGTATTTGAAGAAGGAAGATGATGGAAGCATGTGTAACAACGCCCGAACGCCCTGGGAGGGTTAAGTCCCGTTCTGTTCATATTGGGTTCACTACAGTTCGGACTCAAATTGTCACGGTTCTTAATCTGAACCAAAGAGTCCAACTCTGGCAAATCGTTTTGAAGAAAAACAGATTTTTGAAAAGTAGTGCCAAACATGGACTGCTTTGCCAGATTACAGAGTCGTCACCTAAATATTTTTTAATGGGGGAATTTAGGAAACCCTGACTCAGTGCCGTAGGCCACGTGTCCGTCATCACCAAATGTCTTGGCTCGGGAGCTTGGGTACGATCGGGGAAGGTCAGCTATGAGCACCCCCTTTCGCCCGGTCCGAAGACCGGCCTCTACTAACCGTGATATCCGATTTTGAAAACATTACATGCTCTTAAACCAATTATTAGCCTAGATTTACTACGTTATGCGCACAGCAAACAAGTATAGACTAGGTTGCCTAATTTGGAAATAAGCATTGCATATCCGTTTTGTCTCGAAAAACGTGTTAGATTTTGCTACTCGCAAGTAGGCTAAAATACGGATTTCAATGAGTTATTCCAACTCAAGCAATCCAACCTCCACCCACAGGCATTCAAACAGTTTATCTCACATAAGCACTTAGCCGCATGGTAAGCATACTGTCATGTTAGCATTCACACGCATGTGAGATGCTAAAGCGTAAAATACTTACATCATACTCCGTGCCAAAACAGAAACTTGTCAGAAATCCATGCATGGACCTAAGCATACTGAAATGTCTAATGCAACGCATGCAAAGTTGTAATCTAGGCAGGCTCGGCTATCCTAGACATGGCATGTGAAATGCTACAACTATCACGTATTCAATTTGGAATTGAAAATTGCAATGCAGTTTGTATGATGTACCGAGCCCGGTGCATGTTTAGACAAATGCATGGATGCACGCATGCATTGCATAAGGTATGCTAAAATAGACGTGCCTTAATCTACCATCATAAGCAGGTAAATAAAAGGGAAGAAAGAAATGGGGGTTGGAAGACATACACCCACTCACACACACTTATTACAATTTTGCCCTCGCCCGGAGGGACCAAAATAATAATACAAATTAATTAACTACGCAAGCTAATTAAAATATTACAAACTTCACTAAATTAATCAAATAAATTAATTAATCTAATTAAAGCAGTAAACCGCCTCGGGATGAGGTCCGGATGCAACACGCGCTCGGGATTGGCTCGGAACCGCACTGCCATGCACGGATTGCCTCTGTTTCGTCTGCTCTCCTCCTCAGAAAATTGCCAAAGTCCCAGGAGTGCCTCTCAGGGCACTGGGGAGTACCACCGGCTGGGGTAGAGCACCACCGGCTGAAGGAGGAGGCCACCGGCACTAGACTCATCCATCGACTGCCAATTGACTGCCGGTCGGCACTAATCAGTGCCGGTCGGCACAAAATGCCTGCAGAACCTGCAACTCACAGCAGCAGAGGGCAACAACATGCATGGCAATATAATTCAAGCCATTTATGCACTACACACACCCCTTATCATGTTTTTGACTCAAGGGGGGCATGTGTCTCGATTCCCGGACCATCAATCGCGCATTTCCATGCATGATGGCCCTAAGAACCAAGAATGCAACTTTGATTTCAAATGCATGCAATGCAAACAAGCAAACAAGGGTGCTCAACCTCCATCATACTTCACTTCAAGAGGCCAAACATGCACAATACAAATGCAACCCTAAACATGTCAACTAGGCATGCAACATGGACTATGCAATGCACTTATGCAAGCATACAAGCAAGCATACAAGGTAAGCATGCAAATCAATGGAAGGATGATCTTATACATGAATTTAGGCAACTCAAATTAGGCCTAAAATCAGTGGCCAAAATGCTAAGTCAAGAGGGCCAAACACACATGCACACATGCACAAGTTAAGGCACCAACATTTAAGCACAATCAAGCAACTCTTAAACACATCTAAGAGGCACAAACATGGACTATTAGCATACATGAAAAGCTCTGAAAATCATGCTAAACATGGTGCCAAACCAACTAACAAGGCAAGCCGAACAAGGCATACAAATGGTCCAAGCATTAAGGCAAGCCAATGAGGCTTTGAACCACACTTAACACAACCACACATGGCAGTACTTGACCACTTAAAAACAGAGTTTTAACACATAAAACTAAGCCTAAAGGACCACCTAGATGGCATCTAGATGTCATGAATTCGAGGGCATGCATTAAAGCCAAAACACGGAGCATTCAACACATACTCTTAAAGCATTAAAGAGGCATGCTAAGAAAACAAACAAGCACATCAAAGGGACTGAAATGAAATGCTAGAAGGTTCCAAACCATCAAAAATGAAGCAAACAAGGCATGCTACACACTCATGTTCTTAAGGCCAACAAGCCCAATGCAAAGAGGCTATATAATGCATGCTAAGATTGGCCCAAATGACTATGGACAGAGCTAAAACATGGCAATATAAGCACAAAATCTTCACAAATGCAAGCCTAAAACATGCTAGAAGCTAAGGCATACAACCTAGGCATGTTAGAGGATCAAAAGGCATTACAAGGTAACTATGCTAAGCATGCATGAGGGACCTAAACCATCTTAGAAACATGTTATATCATGGCAATATGAGCATGAAAAACAAACCAAACATGCTCAACACACACTTAAACACAAGCTCCCTCAAGAAGCCAAATCTTGCCCTTTTCAAGGACATCAAGGAGAGGGGGTGGCCCTCTCCTTCTTGAGACTCTAAGGCATCATCTTTACCACTGAAATCCCTCAAGATTTCAGTGGTGAAGAGATCCTAACACCAAAGTCTCGGATCTCTCACAAAATAGCACAAAAAGGGGCCTTTTCAAGGCCTAAGGGTGGTCAAACTTGCTCAAACCACAAAACACTCTTAATAAACAATAAAGAGGCTTAAAAAACAGAACTTTTATGTGTTAAAGACTAAGCACAAAAACAGTTCTAAAGCAAGTGAAAATGGAGTGCAAAAATGGGGTAAATAAAGTAAGTTTCTTACCCTTGAAGCTTTTCTTCAACAATGGTGACCTTGATGCCTCCTTAAGCCTCAAACCAGTCAAGAACACCAAGAACCAGCCCTTAGAACCTCAACTCCAAGAGGAAAGTGAAACACTAGGTGCTTGTGTGCAATAGTAAGGCACAAAACACCTAGATTAACAAGAGAGGGATAGAGATGGAATAGATATGGAATTTCTAACCTAAACCAGAGCTTCTCCCTTGTCTAAAAATGGCTAAGTCTCTTTAAAAACTTCAACCTCTGAGCCAAGAGAAGAGGCTTCTCTTGTATAGGCATGAAACTTACAAGTTAAGCAAGCCTAAAGGCTCATCCCTTCCATACACGTGTATGGAGGGGAGCAAAAAGTGATACAGTTGTCTAAAAATATCTGATAAAGCAGCTGTACAGTAGTCGGCAGGGCAAAATGGTCATTTGCCAAAATTGACTGCCGACCGGCACAAGAGAGTGCCGACCGGCACAATATAGTGCCGGTGGCAATACCAAACAGCCGGTGGCCTCTAGCCACTGCCGGTGGTGTGTGGGGGTGCCTCACAAAGCATTCCCTGCCCTCCCAAGGCAAAACACAAGTGTTTGGTGCAAAACCAAACACCAAACGGTCGAGTTCGGAGGTCCTGAGGCAAGGCGCGCGCAGCCGAGAACTCTGGGAACTCCAAACGAACACAAACATGGATGATCACCGAGTGTTCAAGCGGTGACGTCCAAGTCTTGAGGACGGTCAAAAATGGGGTGTCTACAGCATGTTGCTTGCTTGTCTTTATGTTGATGATCTAATCTTCACCGGAAACAATCCAGCCATGTTCAAAGACTTTAAAAGAAGTATCACTACAACAAAATTGACTTTTTACGGCACCACATCAACGGCATACAATAAATGCACGCCGTAGTTTCTAACTTTTACGACTTGCTTTTTTTGCACGTCGTAAATACGTTTCCAACCACGGCGTGTCTATTGTGTAGGCCGTGAAAGATAATAACAATGATTTTTTTACGGCTTGCAATGCGCGTCATAAATAATAAAACTTTCTACGATGTGCATATGGCGTGCCGTTAATACATCAATTATACACGACGCACATACGCCAGCCGTGAAAAGTGAATACTTTTCACAGCACACACAACGCTCGCCGTTAAAAATATTACACTTTTTACGACACACATATCGCTTGTCGTTAAAAATATTACATTTTTACGACGCACAATACATGCCCTAAATTGTATATGAAAAAAAAAAAAAAAAAGCGGGAAAATGAAATTTGGGGCGCCAAAATTTTTTTCCCCCAAAAACAACTATTTTGCCTTATTCTAATCAAAATGAAACATGGGTTTCAATCTCTCTCTGATTTCAATCTCTCTCTCTCTCTGATGATGATGATGAAGGCCGAATCCAGATCCTACACTCCCCTCAACTGTTTCAGAACCTTTGTCTACAAAGGACTACCGTCGGACCCGTCAAAATGGCGATCTCGAACAGGCTGATTGCGCAAAAACGGCCCATATTGCATTAGACTTCCTCTGACCTAATTTATTGGCTTCCCTCTCTTCTTCTCCACTGAGTTTTGTTTTCTCTTTCTCTCTCTTCTCTGTGTGTGTGTGTGTGTAGAGAGAGAGAGAGAGAGAGATGGATATCAATGGAGATGTTGAAGAGTTTTCAAGGCGAATCCAGGTCCGCTTCGTCACAAAACTCCAGGCTCCTTTTAAGGTTCCAAGCACTTCCATTGCTATTCCTTCTAATCTCACTCGCATGGGCCTATCCGCAATTCTCAACAACCTTCTTCAAGCTGGTACATATCTTCTCCTCTTATCTATATCTATGTCTATATGTATGTATGTACATATGTGTGTTGTTCTGTGATTAATAGTCAATGGAGTTTTTTATTTTTTATTTTTTATCTAGGTTTTGTGATCATATGATAAGATAAGAGATTGTTTTTTTTCTTGCTAATTTGAATTGAAAAATGATTGGCTATTGATGGTGTGACCTCTTATTAGTCTTTAGAGAATTGTTTGCTAGACAATTGAAGATTGCACTAGCTTTTATGCTAGTGATTTGCAATACTATTCTCTGTTTGACTTGAATATTTTTATCTATATTAGTCAACTTGCTTGTTCATAAATCAACACTCACACACATGAATGTGTGGATATGTACAAATTCTTTATTTATTTACTTTATGATTTTAAGTTTTTTTTTCTGATCATCACCAGGAAATGCTGATTGGAAAACTGAACCATTTGATTTTCTGATCAATGGAGAGCTAGTTTGGATGTCGCTTGAAGAATTTCTACTCGCCCAGGGCATTTCTGCGGTACTTTTTTTTTCCTTCCTAAAATTGGTGTTTCACAATTTTACAAGTGGAATATCATTTGTGCTCTTTAAAAAACTTTGCTTATTGTTTCACTGCTTGATTTTTACTAAAACGAGAAAGAGATGAACCTGCTTTCAAAACTAATAGAGAATGAAAAATGTGATATTTTAATCGAATTCTCGCATCTATTGTTATACCTTTTATAGTGTTGAACACCCTAGTCCAAAGTTCCACTATTCTGTGGCTGCTGATGTTAACCTTAAGCACGAAAAGTGCTCATGTAGAATTTCATGCATAAAACCAGAGTATGAGCTCAGCAATAAAAAAGGAAAATCAGAGTATGCACTAAAGAAAGGGACACATAAGAAGCTGAAAATACCTTGTTTATTCCGTAGAGAATTTTGTTTCTTCATCATGAATTTGTTCTTTTTCGGCACATTCCTAACCAGAATCTTTGATCTATTACAGGAGAAAATATTAGAAATTGAATACATAAAAGCTGTGGCCCCACGAAAAGAAGAACCTTCTTTACATGATGATTGGGTCAGTGCTGTTGATGGCTCAAATCCTGGGTAAGCTTGTGAATTTGTAAGAGTATCCATGTTGCTTTATTCTTTCACCATTCTATTTTTTCATGTATTAAGTACTTTGATGTTTATGACCTTTCGTTGTTAGGAAGATTTATATCTTTTGGAAGGGAGTAGTTCTCTCTTGCCTGTTGTGAAAATGGGACACACTATGGTGACATCTAATGTTTGATGGTGCCAAATTTGACCGTGGCATTGTCTGAATTTGATTAGATTGAATCGAACATTTTATCTTTCGATCATCCGGTAAATTATGCACCTCTATATTACCTAGCTCTGAGGATGATCTTTTTTATGGTCTTTCCAATAAGACCAAATCAATTGTCTGTCTTAAATTTTGTTTGTATGATGTTGGTATAGGGCATGTGCTTCTATTCATTCCAAAGCAATGAATGAGTAGACTAGGACACGAACAGATAAGAAAACATGAATCGTTAATTTTTCTCCATAGATAACATGTTCTACATTTCTCCATGCACAAATGGATTTATGCAGTGTGACTGTGATATACTATCATCATGCTTCCAAAAGTTATGAAATATACATTTGGGTTGAGTTCATTCCCATCTGGGGTGAGTTCATTCCAATCTGCTTCAGTTTGTGAATTGTTGACAATTATCCACTGCCTCACCTAGATAACAGATTGTTACAAAAGTTTATTCCCATCCTTGTATAAGCTCTTAATCATATAGTTCCCATAGATGGCAGAGACTGTATTGTGCTGTACATTGTCAGGCTAGATAGCCCCAACCTTAACTTACGTGTATTGGATGGAACTTTGGGGCTAAATATCACGTTCTTATTTTATATCTCCTATTTTCTAGATGAAATGGACTATTTTTACTAGCAAATATTGAATACAGTAGCTTATTTGCTATGAAGAGCAGGAAGTTCTTCCCAAAATTTTAGACCTGGCAGTCTTAATATGGTGAAAGATTTAAAGCCTGTTTTGCATATTTTACAATTACGTGTGCATTAGACAATGTGGAATATTGATGTGTTACTAGTATTTCACAAGAAACAACAAAGATCCAAATTCTTCAGTACATTATTCTATTCATTGGTAATGCCTTCATGCTTTTCTTACTGTTTTCCCATTTTTGTCAAATCAAATGCATTGAACGCTTATGCTTCAGTTAAGGGATGACAGAACTGTCACTTATGTCTATCATTGGTTAAGTGCAGGTGTAATGAATAGTCTGTTTTCATTATATAGTATGGTCTTGGAGTTAATAATTTATTATAATGTCAAGTGCGTATTAATGGAATTACAGCTGACTTGCAAGGAACATGTGCCAATGCAGACATATACAATCAACTGATAATGGTGTTGGATGGGGTGTTATTTGGTGAGCATTTTTATCATCTGGAAGTGCATGAATTGTCTTCTCTGGTGAAATAACATAGTGCATGAATTTGTGAGTTGGAACATTGGATTCTTAAATTTATAGTGAAGGATGAGAAACATACTTAGCAATGAAGCTTGAGTGATGATTGGAGGATCAATCTGCTCCAGTCCTTCATTCTTGATCATCTTGATGGCATTTAAAACTGCTTTAATAGGCAGCACTGCCAGATCTGTAAGTGCCAGATCTGTGAGCAATTTTTCTGCTCTTTTTTTTTTTTTTTTTTGGTTCTGTTCTGTTTTTTTCCTCTTAGATTTTCCTTATCTTCTGACTTTTTTTATCAATGGCACAAATTGAAAAGCCTTTACAAAGACATGGTGGGAGGCTTGAACACAATGAGACATTGTGGTTCATGCTATGGTGCGGAAGTGGTATGTTTTTCTATGGCCTTATGTGTCATTGCTAAGTTGAATATTTAATTCTGAAGCTTATACAAGAAATTTTCATAAGAGTTATGGATTATTGAGCTGGACATATTTAGTTCATTATATTATATTGTGCAAACTCAACCCATATTATGAAAGAAGTTTATGTTTCTGTTGCTTATTGATTTTCCCCAATTCTTGCTATTTTGCAGTCAGATGATGATTGTTGTAACTCTTGTGATGAAATTCATGAATTATATAGAAAGAAAGGTGATAAGTGATCTCTGTATGACATGAGAACTGCAATATGGTGATAAGTGAAATCAAAATGACAAAATGACTGATCAAAATATGATTTTATCTCCGGAATTTTGAAATATCTTTCACCCTCTTTCTTCCCTATCGAGGAACTTTCTTTGTCTCTCTAGATGGATTAAAGGCTCTTAATGACCATTACCAACATATTTGGTTCAACCTCCATTTTAATTTTTTCTACCAATATTTAAGTGTTTAATGAACGCCAAATTAGCTTCTATAATATTATTTATTGGCTTCTCAAAAAGGAATTTCCTTTTCTACTTCTCATTCCATGATTTTGTTTATTACTTTTGATAAGAATGAGAATGTTTGGTTAAAAGTTGGTCTAAGAAGGTGGTGCACGTGTACAGTGAGTTTCGTCTTCTTACTAGTGTGTAGCTCTTCCTAAAGGTCACATTTTTGTAGTTTCTCGAATGGACAAGTATATGTTAGTAATGGTTCATGTTATTTAGATGTTGCTCAATGTGACATTAGATACATAAAGTACCCTTGCCAATTCATTTGGGAAATCACAAGTTTATGCTATATGTATTTTTTTGTTGTAAAATATTACAGCTTTTATAGCTACTATAACTTGCAATGTGATCTGATGATGGTAATGTGTAGGAACCAATTCCTGTCACTCAACTTGTAAGGAAAACTGCTTCTATTATCCAGGAGTTCACATAGTCAGGGTAAGTGCTTTCTATCAGTTGACATCTTATATTGTTTATCTTCTTGGCTAGAAATCTTGACTATTGTTAACTTAAATTTCTCAGAATTGTAACATGTGAGGTGCATTTGCCTAACAAATGGTTCAGATGATAAGTATGAGCCCAATAGTAGCAGTGACGATGATGATAGTGATGGCTAGTTTTTAAGGACTTAGATGAATAGATTTCTATAATCTTTGAATAGTTTTGGATTTTGTTTACAAATTTGTATATGATACAGTTTTGGATGGTTTGTAACTTTTTTGTTGAATTTAGAACTTAAGGATAGTCCTTTTGGGTTGTTTTGAACTTACGGTTAATTTTTGGATGTTTGGAATTTATTGACAATTTTTGAATGTTCATAATTTATGGATGTAGTTTATTTTTATGCTTGAAACAATATTTTGATGGTTAATTGATATTTTTTGAAGCTTGTTTGTAATGTTTGTTAGATTATATAAAACAAGTTAAAATAGAACCTGCTGAATTAAAAATAAAATAAAATAATGCACATTCTACGGCAAGCAAATTAGGTCATTATATGAAATATTCCACGACATTCCATGTACGTCGTGGTATGTTCTACTTATCTACGGCAGGCTGAGCAAGTCGTTGTATTATATATTTTACGGCGCACAATCAGCGTTGTTGTTTGTCTCACCAATTAACGGCGTGCAAAAGTAATCGTAGAAAAAGTAACGACGACGCACAAAATCTGCCATTAAATTGTTTTTAAAGGCGTACTATAACATGTTGTAGAAAAAGTAACAACGATGCACAAAATCTGTCATTAAATAGTTTTTAACAGCGTACAAAGCATGTCGTTGAAAGTGAATGACTTTCCATGACTGGTCATAATATGACGTGCGCTTGCACGTCGTAGAAGGGCTTTTACGACGTGCATTGTGCGTCGTAAAAACCCTTTTTTGTTGTAGTGTATGGTCCAAGAATTTGAAATGACAGATATTGGATTGATAGCTCATTTTCTCGGCATTGAAGTGGCACAAAGAAAAGATGGAATTTTTATTTCCCAAAGTGGCTATGCGAAGGAAATTCTCAAGAGATATGGAATGGAGAATTGCAATCCAGTGAACACTCCTGTAGACAGTGGAGTGGAGCTCAGAAAAGGTACGAAGGCAGGTGATGTGGATCCAACTCATTTCAAGAGCCTAGTTGGAAGTCTTCGCTATCTTACTTGCACCAGGCCAGACATACTCTATGGAGTAGGACTGATTAGCAGATATATGGAAACACTGGATCAGTTACACCTTTATGCAGTAAAGAGGATTCTTCGTTACATCAAAGGTACAGTCGATGATGGTTTATTCTATAAACCAACTGATAATTTCAGTCATGTTGTCTACTCAGATAGCGACTGGGGGCGTGACTTGGATGAATGGAAAAGTGCTACGGGATTTACTTTCTTTATGAGAGATATAGCCTTCACATGGTCATCCAAGAAGCAAGCCATTGTGATATTATCAACTTGCGAAGCTGAGTATGTTGTAGCCAACTCAGCTATGTGCCATGCAATATGGTTACAGAACATGCTGAAGCATTTAGGATTTCCACAAGAAAAACCCACTAAGATTTTTGTTGATAATCGCTCAGCAATTGCATTGGCGAAAAACCCAGTTTATCATGAAAGAAGTAAGCATATTGATACACGCTATCATTTCATCTGAGAGCATGTGAAAAAGAGAGAGGTGGAGTTACTGTCTTGCAAGTCTCAAGATCAGGTTGCAGATATTTTTACAAAGCCATTGAAAAATGATCTGTTCAACAGAATAAAAATAATGCTTGGGATGAAGCAGCACGGAGAATCAAGCTGAATGAGGGATATTGAAAGTAAGCTTGGTGGCAGCTACCATGTTTGAAATCTTGATAGCCAGCCACCATGTTTCAAAGCCACAATATTAGAAAGAAAGTTTGCTAGGGGTCAAAGATGGCTGCATGAATTGTAGGCTTTCACATTGTATTGTTGTATGCCTTTACACTGTCTAGTTTATCTATAAATAGCTAATGTATCAAGAGTGATAAGTGTGTGGAAGAAAGAAAATAAAAGAGAGAGGATTGTAATTCATGCTCTGTGTGATTTTTCAGAATATATGAGTGAATTTAAATTTCAGTTTGGTTCAGTGTTAATCCTCTCATTGTGAATCACCAACAGTGGTTTGCACTCCACTCCCACCAACAGGGACAGCATTTCGGTGGCCATTGTCAAATGATGATGACCATTTTCCGTAGAATATTTCTAGAGTAGTGAAATTTCACAATCACAAGAAAATTTTACTATGCTAAAATAGTGAATTTTATAGTTATCAAAACAAATAAATTTTCAATTTGTTGGCTCAAAATTTTAGTTGAAAGTTCATTTGTCTTTACTATCAAGGAGATAGTGAAATTTTACACTAATTTGAAAAAAAAAAATCAAAAAAAGAAGGAAACAGAACAAAGAGAGACATATAGATGAATGAGAGAGAGAGATAATGATAAGATCTAGACTGACAGAGGGAGACAAAAGAGCAACAAGGAGAAGAAGGTGGTGGTGGTAATATGTGGAAGTGGAATTTGTGGAGGCAATTGTGAACGTTGAATGACGATAGAAATTTGGATCAGTGAGCACGAATGATGGCAATAGAATCATGAACGATGGTTCAAATTTCACTAAATTTATTTAGAAAGATAAATTATCTTAATATACAAACTAATATATTACTAATATATTTTACAATATTTATTACCAAATCAAGTCATACAATAAAGTAATTTTGGTAGACTCACTTCAATAATATGATAATAATATTATGATGCCTATGTTATTTTATTATATTTTGTTTACCAACTTGTAAGTCATTATTGCATTGATTTAATATGCCTTACCACTTATGTTGATTATCATATTGTTTCAGTTTGAGACATCAAACGAAAAATAAAATATATGATAAGATAACTAATGTAAGGAAGTTTCGTGTGGGAAGCTTGGGCTGTCCCTAGTTGTCTCCAGCTGCTGAGAGTAGTATTAGGCTTGGGGTGTTTTATTTTGGCTGTATTTTTTTTTTTTTTTTTTGTTTCCTTATTCTTGGCTGGTTGATTGGATCCTCACCAATCATGGGTGTTGTGTTAGCATATGATTGTGCTACCTCTTCGGGGCCAACCTAGTTGGGATTATTGAGTGTAATTATGATGCTTGTTGCACCTCCCTTCTTTATTGATGTAAGTTCTCCGTTGTTTTTTTTCTTCATCAACAAAGTTTTTCTTTTGCTGATCAAAAAAAAAAAAGAAAGAAGTTTGTGTTTGGTAACGTTTACGTTTTCAGTTTATATTTATAAAAATTTTATAAATTGGTTTTTGTTTATTTTTTGTTTATTTTTAAAAAAACATAAACTACAAACGCGTTTGGTAATTGACAAAATATTTAAAAAAATTTAAAAATATAAAAAAGAGTGAGAAATGGCAAGTGGTGGCAAGTGGCGGCGGAAGACGGTGGTAGAAAGTGGTAACAGTAGGTGGTGGGTAACTGGTGGTGGTGGTGGTGGCGGGGTGGGTGGTGGTGGTGGTGGTGGTGGTGGTGGTGGCAGGTGGGTGGCGGATAGCGAGTGGTGGTAGGTGGTGACGGGTGGTGGTGGTGGGTGGGTAGGTGACGGTGACAGATGGTGGGTGGTAGCGAATGGGTGGTGGTGGCAGGTGGGTGGCGAATGGCGGGTGGGTGGTGATGGTAGGTGGGTGGGTGACGGTGGCGGGTGGTGTGGTAGCGAGTGGGTGTGGTGGTGGTGGTGGTGGTGGGCAGGTGGGTGGTGGGTGGTAGCGGGTGGTGGTGGGTGGTGGCGGGTGGTGGTGGTGGTGGTGGTGGTGGGTGGGTGACGGTGGGGTGGTGAGGTGGTAGCGAGGTGGTGGTGTGGTGGTGGTGGTGGGTGGGTGTGCAGGTGGGTACGGTGGGTGGCAGTGGGTGGTGAGTGGTGGTGGCAGTAGGTGGTGGTGGTGGGTGGTAGGCGGGTGGTGTGGGGTGGTGGGGTGGTGGTGGTGGTGGTGGTGGTGGGTGGGTGCGGTGGCGGGGTGGTAGGTGTAGGAGGTGGTGGTGGTGGTGGTGGTGGTGTGTGGGTGGCAGGTGGTAGCGGGTGGGTGGCAGGTGGGTGGTGAGTGGTGGTGGCAAGTAGGTGGCGGGGGTGGTGGTGCGGCGGTGGATGTAGTGGTGGCGGTGGTGGATGGCAGGTGGGTGGTGGGTAGTGGTGGCGAGTGGGTGGCAGGTGAGTGGTAGGTGGTGGTGGGGTGCGGGTGTGCGTGGTGGTGGTGGGTGGTGGTGGTGGGTGGTGGGCGGAGGTGGTGGTGGCGGGGGGGTGGTTTGGGGGGGTGGTGGTGGTGGCGGAAGACGGTGGTGGAAAATGGTGGCGGGTGGTGGCTAATGTTGGGTGGTAAAAAAAAAAAAAACTGAAAACTCAAAACGGAAACACATTTTTTGTGTTTTCATTTTTTAACCAAATTTATAAACTGAGACCACTGATTTATAAATCAAAAATTTTACCAAACAAGTTTTTATTTGAGTTTTTAAAATTTTTGTAAATATAAACAGAAAACTGAAAACGTAAGTGTTACCAAAACAGCACCAGCAATTTTATTTATTTATTTATTTTTTTTTAAAATCTGTTTGACATTACAAATTTATTGATCTATATGGTAGAATCTGTCACTTTTTTATTTTTATTTTTTATTTTTGGACGCAGTTATTTTTTTTATTTTTTATTTTATTTTTGAGGAAACGTTAATGTTAAGCATTGCATTAAAACTAGTAATTAATACTCAATCCAAAAAAAAAAAAGGGTTAATTATACTTTTACCCTCTAAACTATCACCATTTTGTTTATGTAGTCCCTAAACTATTAAATTTGTCTTCTTGATCCCTAAACTTTCAAAAACCCATGCTACTTAGTCCCCAATGATAGATGAAGTTAATTATTTAGCAGAAAATGGGATCATGTGCACTGCACATGAGCTACAAGGATCGTAAAAGGGCTAAATTAGACATTTTACATATATCTCCATTATAAAAATAAATAAATAAAAAAATAGAAAATCAATAATAATTGTCTTAAATTCTGGGGTTGTCTTGAACCTAATGCAAAAGTTGAGTAAGTTTGTAGAAATTTCCAAAGCATTTTGTTCATTTATTTATTTATTTTTATACAACATTTTTTTACTTTTAAAATAGGGGTAAATTTGAGTTTTCTGCTTTATGGTTTGGCTCAGATGGGGATTATCCCAATTATTTCAAAATAACCAGACTGTCCACTTGTAATTTATGAACTAAAGTACACCCTCTCATATTTCATTCAAATTAACAGTAAATGTGAAACACGTATCAAAGCAAAAAGTTATGTGTTTATTTTCAAATGTTACACACAAGTAAAGCACATAGGATTAAAATAAATTTTACATTCCAAAAATGATGAATATATTATGTCAAATATGTATGGGTCCATCTTGTCTAGACGAATCTAAAAAAGTTTAAAAAAAAGGATTAAATTACAAATACGCCCCCTAAAATTTTCTTAAAATATAGATTACCTCATGTGGTTCTAAAAATTAAATTCTACCCCTTCATGTTTCTAATCGCATAAAAAAATGACCCAATTTATTAATAAATTATCCTATCAAGTAATAATATTTAATGATATCATAAATATATTTCAATTAACAATTCAGGTAATTTTATTATTGTATATAAGAGTAGTTAAAAATTTTATTTTTTTTAGTTAATTATGTGAAATAAAAAATTCTGACAACGGATAAGAGTGTAAAAATGGCCGTCAGTCTAAGGCTCGCTCGAGGCTCAGCCCAGGGCCTAGCTCGAGGCTTGGGCCATGTTATTTCTAGCCCAGCTCAACCCAACGGCCCGATCCAGTTTCGGTTTAAAGCCTCACTAGCCTAACGCCCAACGTCACCTTTCAAACTGTTTTGGTGAAAATAACAAAATAAAAATAAACCTAGGCTCGACCCAAGCTCAAACCCAGGCACAAAGCCCGACTCTAGGGCTAATTATCCCCTAGGCCTGGGCCTACATTTTAGACAAATGGGCCGACCTGGACAGAAATGTGGCGGGAGTTCGATAAGCCTGGTCCTAGTCTCGAATCGGCAGGGCCGGGCCTTTTTTACACCCCTGACAATGGTATATTTGTAATTTCCATAATAACAGGGAGTAATATGTATTTGAAACAAATCTCAAGAATATATTTATAATTTATCCAAAAAATTGAAAAAACAAATCGAAAAATGTTCACTAAAGCAACATAAAAATTTGTTTTGGGCTCTTTCTTTTTTTATTTTTATTTTTTCAATCTGTCTATTCATGTAAAACTAAAAGTGTAAAATTTGTTAATTTTATTTATTAAAAAAAAAAAAAACATCAAACACCGCTGGTTCTTTTATCTACTTCTATCGCATTTGTTATTCTACTCTTTTCTTTCCTCTCTCTCCCCCTCCTTTTTGTGATTAATACGCTTGTTGTTGACTATAAAGATGAGTTTTCTTCTCATAATTTATCATCATCTTTTCTTCTCTCACTAAAAACTTGCAAAGATGGCAACGAACCCCTTCTTTGGCTGAGTCGATAATAGTGAAGTCACTGAGAAAGAAACTTGAACAAGTTTTATAGAAATTCCTTCATTACACAATATTTAAAGGTTTTGTACCTTTTTTTTAATTTATTATTTATTCTTGTAAATGTTGTCATAAATTATGATTCAAAAATAAAAAATGCACAATATTACCATAAAAATTTATAGTTATGTTTCGATTGAAATTGAAAATGCACATTTTTGTGATTCACTTTTTAATGTATATTAGATTATGACAAAAATGTGCAATTTCATTTTTAAATCATAAATTATCATAACTCTATTTAAAAATTATCGAATATTCATCACAAAAATAAATAATATAATCCAAAAATACATAATAAAGTGCATACGATAAGGTGTTCCCGAGTTATATACATTCTCAAAGGCATATTATTTTGTATGTGTAAGTGTGTGTCGAAATATATATATATATTCAAAATCTGAATTAGAAGGGATTGTTTGGGTTGTGGGGTCCACCACAGGTCCCGTTTCAACGATCCGAATTGTTTATTTTGTCACGCAATTTATGCATTTCATCCACACACAAAATTAGGTCGATCCAATAACTGCAACTTGTTCAATTTATTTTTTTATCATAAAAAAAATATATGGTTTATTTTTTAAAAACACTATTGTCATCCTTTTTTTTTTAATGAAAAACATGGTAAATTGAATAGGTTACAGTTATTGGATCGATCTATTTTTTTATTTTATTTTTTGGGATGAAATGCACGAAGTATGTAACAAAATAAACTATTCAGATCATCGAAACGGAGCCTATGGTGGGCCTCACGAATCCAAACAACTCCCTCTAGTCTAGATTTTGGACTGGAGGAAATCCTCCCCAAAATATATATATATATATATATTTGTGTTACAATATCTAAGAGAGGGAAAGAGAATATTATATTAAATAATTATATAACAATGTATACAAGACTCCTTTATATAGGAGAAGAAAAACCTAAGTATGGTAATTTTAAGTATGGTAATGAATATAATTTGGTATGTATAATAGATAGGATATATAGTTATTATATTTAACACCCCCTCTCAAACTCAAGTAGGGATATCAATTCGAGTTTGGATAGAGAAACTAAAACATAAAATAAAATTAAAAATAAAATAAAATATGGATAGATCTGGGGCAAATAGATTGCAGAGTCCAGATGGGTGCACATGGGTGCTTGAGATAGATCAGATGCCAGAGCTAATGGCGAGATAGTTTATGGTCATGCCAGACCATTGTAGAAACTGGTCAAAACTAATGTCGAGACATTTTAAGGTCCCATTGAACCATTGTAGGAACTGACCGGAATCAATGTTGGAACAGTTTACGACCTTATGCAGGACCATTGTAGGAATAGATTGGAATCAATGTCCAGACAGTTTAAGGGGTCATGCCAGACTGTTGTAGAGACTTGATATTGAACCAACAAGCGTGGCACACACATAACTTGTGATGTGGTGTTGAATGATGATGGTAACAGATGACTGAGTGCGCCAGGAGGCTGCTTATAAGAAATGCGCCAAGGGGCGGCTTGGATGGTACGCCAGAGGAGGCGGCTTGGGTTGTACGTTAGAAGGGACGACTTAGGTGGTTCACATGGTATATCACTATGCTCACTATGATACACTACAACATTTTCTTAGTAACTATTGGTTTAATGACATT
The DNA here is from genome assembly GCA_030407325.1 of Camellia japonica. NCBI lineage: Eukaryota > Viridiplantae > Streptophyta > Magnoliopsida > Ericales > Theaceae > Camellia > Camellia japonica. Next base: position 149,414,625 of record JAPPVO010000031.1, read on the forward strand.
TTTTAGTCTTGTGGCATTTTGAACAAGTGCTAATTGTATCCGTGCCACAGTAGATACTCGTGCCACGGTAGATACTTGCAAGTGCCACTACACCATCATGGCTAAAAACTTTCAATGACATTTTGATGTCATGGTAGATATTATTTGTGGCACTATCAAGCGCCATTAAAAAAAGAGTTAGTGACACTTATGAGTGTCATTACACTATCAAGACTAAAACCTTTCAGTGACACTTTAATGTCATGGTAGGCACTATTCGTGACGATAATTTGTTGTAGAACAATTTGATCCGCTCTTGCGGAGACTCGAACCGTGTGGGAGCCGGATAATTGAAAAGATCAGAAGCGTACTCTAGAAGACATTAATCGGCTCTACCCGGCACGATCAAGATGCCGAATAAAATAGATAAATAGGCTGAATAATTATTGAACTATGGAGCTGAGTAAATAAGAGGATAATGAGTGAAAAGTGGGCCTGGCCCCGAGGCCCAAGGAACGAGTATAAATAAAGGAATAGCAGACTGAGAAAGGTATGTGTGAATTATTGTGCTAAACTTAGAATACAAGCAATCTTGAGTGCTGAGACTAACTTATCCGTCGGAGTGCTAATTCCGGCACCCCCGACCGGAGTTTTTATTCCTTTTCAGGTGACTATCAGCAGATCATGAGCGTTCCTCAAGATCAGAAGAGCATTTCCGAACCACTTCTCCACAAACTGCCAACCTCCCGTACCATAGACCTTATACACCACACTCTTCCCACTGCACCTCTATAGCACAACATGATTATATATGCAACATATATTATTTATATAGTACATACATCCATATTAATATAAAAGTATATGTATAACATAATTATTTTATTGAACATAATTTATGTAAAATAAACTAGTTACTAGCAAAATAAAAAAATACCACTTTTGGCTACTAATTGTTTTTTAGTTGCTAAAAAACTTAACTTTCGCCGACCAAAATCGGATTTGGTTGCCGAAGATGCACTTTCAGCTACCAAAATTTTGGTCACCGAAAAATTTAATTCCCGCCTTAGGATTTTAGTTCTCCCGTGTTAAAAATGACCACTTTTGGTGACTAAACTTATTTTTTAGTCGTCAATTATAGACTTTTGGCTACTAAAATTTTTTTAGTAACCAAAAAGCTTTACTTTTGGCTACTAAAATTTTTTTAGTTGGTAAAACCCATATAATCAGCGACCAAACTTATTTTTAGTCTCCAATTGTAGACTTTTGGCTACTAAATTTTTTTAGTTACCAAAAAGCTTTACTTTGGGCTACTAAAAATTTTTTAGTCACTAAAACCCATATAATCAGCGACCAAACTTAGTTTTACTCGCCAATTGTAGACTTTTGGCTACTAAAATTGTTTAGTCGCCAAAAAGCTTTACTTTTGGCTACTAATGCTGTTTTGGTCGCTGAAAGCTATACTTTTAGCGACCAAATTTTTTTTGGTTAAGAAATTTAGTCACCGAATGTGCTTTTTTCTGTAGTGTATATTGAGTTTAATTTATTTATTTTTAATCATTTACTGCATTTTAAAAATTTAGAAAATATATTGGCATTTTTTGTTTTTTCAAAAATGCCATTAAAAGCTTGGAAAGTTTTTGGCTTAGTGGCATTTCTAAAAATGCTATAAAATATTTGTTTATGACACTTTTCACCTAAGTGCCATAAAAAGTAATTTGCGCCTACCTAGTGTCCTGACATTTTTTAAAAAATGCCATTGCTACTAAAGTTTAGTGGCATCTGTTGGTAAATGTCACAAATATAATTTTCTGTGTCATTATTTTATAAAATGCCATAAAATTGATCTGACATTTCTTTATTGAAATGCCCCTAGAGCCTTATGTGTTTGTGGTTCTGTGGTATTTTTCTAAAACATTTAATGCCAATTTTTATTTTTGTGGCATTTTCTAAAAACATGCCACTAGTGTAGTGTCACTAAAGTGTAAATTTGTTGTAGTGACATTTTTGTTGTAATGAAGTGACACTTCTTTTAATTGAAATGCCACTAGAGCCTTGTATGTTTGTGGCTCTATGACATTTTTCTTAAAAATGCTACCAAATATTCTTTTTGTGACATTTTTTAAGAACATGCCACTAATATGGTGTCACTAAAATGTGTTTTTGTTGTAGTGATATAGGTATAATACCCCCTCAAACTCAAATAGATGTGAAGATAGAAACCTATTTGAGGTTGAAACAAGGGAAATGCATAGTGGAGCAAAAAAACACACACAAAAAAAAAAAAAGGATTGCGAGTAAAAAAAAATATGATAGAGATATTTAGGATGGGAATAAACCAGTGGATAGAAAAAGAGATCATCACGAAGTGATACTGAAAGGAAAATATGGCAGCGGCATAGGTTGAGGTCCGACAAGTAGCCAAAGCAAGGCTGCCGTCAGCCGGTGAAGCGAAATTATTATGTACTTAACTTAACTCTGATACTATGTTACAATATTTAAGAGAGAGAGAGAGAGAGAGAAGGAAAATATTATATTGAATAATTATGTAACAATGTATATAATTTGGTATGTATGGTAATCTTAAGTACGATAATGATAGATAGAATATATAGTTATTATATTTAACAATTTGGATTTTCTAAACTAAGTGTCAATTCAAAATGATTGAGGCCTATAAAATTATCGTTTTAGGATCAATCTATACAAGGCGTTTGTATTTATACTTGTTACCAACATGATAATGGCACATGTAATATATAATGGTAATTATTGTAGCATTACTCAATTTTCTATGATATTGAAGTAGTTTGTTCCCACCCCATGCAAGAAAATCTTTTATTTTTTATTTAATTTTAGGTGTTACGAGAAATCAATGAAAATATGTATATATTTTAATTTTTTGTGCGTAACATTATTCAATGACACTACAATTGCAAATGAGTTAGTCTAGCGGTTAAAATGTAAGAATATGATCGTTCGATCGAGTCTTTTAAGAGGTCATTAAAGATTTTCTTGACCGTTAACAAAGAATTAGTTCTCAACTATTTAAATTTAATCAAAGTGAGATGAATGGAAAATACTTGAATTATCAAAAAAAACGTCAATGATGCCACAAGAATGTCTATTTTTAAAATAGTGTTGGCACTTCAAGTGAATGTAACATATTTATGTTTTTATATACATTTTTTTGTGATTTTTTTTTCCCTCGTAACATTGTTCATTTATACCACAAGCCTATATTGTTAACATGGAAATGTCATTGAAAAAAATAAAATAAAATTATTAGATAGTTTCGGAGTACCATTAAGATTAAGATTATTACCTTAGCAGCCCATAAAAACATAATTGTAGTGTAATAAAAGGAATTGTAATAATCTCCACTATAAATAGGGCTGTAAATGAATAGAGTCATTTGTGACAGATTTGAGTACAGCTCTATAAGGATTCGTTCGAATTTGGTTCATTAAATTTTTATTGAGTTTGAGGTCGAGCATGAACTCATTGAAATCCTAATAAACAAATCTAAACATATTAAAGCTCAGCTCATTAGCTCTACTCGTTTTAATATTTACTTACATAATATAATAAATAGGATAAATATGTTATTTAAATATTTAAATAATGTAAATAATAGCTAAATTTATTTATATGTAAAAAATAACTAACTATAGATAATACGTTTATATAATATGGTGGTAGATATGATTATTATTTTGGTAAGATATTGACTTTTCTTTTAGTATGTTTATATATATTGTTTATATAATTGTATAATCAAAGTTTCAATTTTTTTTTTTTTTTTGATCAGCGAAAAGGAACCTTCATAGATGCAAAAACCAAACAAGAAGAGAGATTACATCAACAAAGGAGGAGGAAGAGGAGTTTGGTGAGGAACCAAACCCAAGAAGAAGAAGAAAAACAAAAACGAGAACAGCAAAAGAAAACTAATAGACCAAAAGCAAACCGACACCAAACCAATAGCAGAACAGAACAACATCCAAACCAGAACAACCCAACCCCAGCAATCAACACAATCAACACAAACCAGAACCAGAATTCACCATTGCAGATCTACACCCAGCAATTCACCACAAACCTGAGTAATTCACCAAGGCTGAAGCTGCAATGCAGCAATTGGAGTGCTGCTGCAACAAATCAAAAGCCCCACCAACAGAACCAATGCAATAGTAACCAAATAGCAATCCCAGCAGTTTTAAACCAATGCAGTATTAACCAAATACCAAACCCAGCAACCCAACAGAATTCACCATTGCAGATCTTCACTCAGCAATTCACCACAAACCTCAGCAATTCACCAAGGCTGGGGCTACAATGCAGCAATTGGAGTGCTGCTGCAACAAATCAAAAGCCCCACCAACAGAACCAAAAGCCCCAGAACAACAGTAACTCCCAATGCAATAATACAGATGCTGCTGCAAACCAAAACCTCAAGGGGCTGACCTGATCTGATGAAGATTGGACACGATGTCATGGACTGAATAATTCACCACCACATGGCATTTGATCCACAAGGCTATCTGCACCTTAATTTTCTCGCACAAATCTTGAATGTTGGGATGAGCACCCTTGAACACGCAGTCATTCCTCAGCTTCCAGACAGACCATAACACAACAGCAGGGACAATCTGCCACGCCTTGAGTAGCCAGCCTTTGAACCTACCTCCAGCCCACCAATGTAGCAGATCTGCTACTGATCCTGGTGTGGCCCAAACCTGATCCCACCCAGTCAACCATGGTAGACCAACACTTCCACACTAGAGGGCAAAACAAAAGAACATGATCAACAGTTTCCACCTCAGCTTTACAGAGAACACAGAGAATGTTAGCATTCGTATCAATAGCCCCTATTCTTTGAAGGAAGGAAGTAGTTTTTACCCTGCCACGCCAAGCCAACCAACAAAGGAACTGCATTTTTGGAGGAGCAAAGCTTACCCACACCCTTGGAGGGACACCCAGACCAAGGCCCCTAGCTGCGACCCTCCACCTCCACACAGATGCAACTGTAAATTGCCCTGGTTTCTCTGCTGCCCAAGAGCAGGAATCCTCAATATCAGATCTGAGAGGAGGGGATAGAACCAACATCCCTAGCAGCCTCTGAACCTCCTCTTCTTCCCAAGCTAGTAAATTCCTTCTAAACTGAAGCTGCCACCCCCCTGGGGTGCTCTTCTTTGCACTAATTTGCTGCAGGGACTCCTCCTTCTCTGTTGATAAACTAAATAATCTGGGGAATTCATCTTTCAAGGCTCTGCTACCCAACCAAGCGTCATGCTAGAAGTTGATTCTCTTCCCATTACCAATGATGATTTTGACCTGATCAGAAAAAAAAGCGCCCAGCTGCTGATTGACCATAGAAAGCTGTGAGATGTCCTTCCACACAATTGAAGTTCCACCTGATTGATTTACCAGGGGACTCCAACCCCCGCCGATCCTACCATACCTACAGCACACCACAGATTTCCACAGAGCCTTGTCATCCCTACCGAACCTCCACCACCACTTCAAGAGCAGACACTCATTTACCTCTTCTAGATCCCTCACTCCCAAGCCTCCTTGACTCTTGCTCTTGGTAACCTCTTTCCATTTCACTAGGTGCACTTTCCTACTGGTTGCAGATCCGCCCCACAGAAAATTGGCCTGCAGTTTAGAGATAATCTTTACTACCCCTCTAGGCATTTTGAAAAGAGACAGGAAATAGATCGGCAAATTGGATAGAGCTGTTTTAATCAGAGTTAGTCTACCAGCAAAGGATAATAACTTTCTCTTCCAAGATGAAAGTTTCTTTTGAATTTTAGACACAACTGGGGCCCAAGTGATCTTCCTGCTGGGATTGGACCCTAAAGGCAAGCCTAGGAAATTAAACGTCAGCTTCTTAGAAAAACAATTCAGGATCTTAGCAAACTCCTTGGATTGATCATCTTGGTAGCCCACCCCACACACAACTCTCTTATGATAATTGATCTTTAAACCAGATATCACCTCAAAGCACCTCAACACCCTCTTTATATTCAAAATTTCATCCTTACCACCTTCACAAAAAATAATAGTGTCGTCTGCGAATTGTAGGTATGAAATACCCAACTAGTCAGAGCCTACTACAGCACCTTTAAACAAGCCCTTCTCTGCTGCCCTTTTCAATAACAGATTGAGACCTTCAGCTACCACGATGAACAAAAAAGGGGCTAAAGGATCCCCTTGCCTTAAACCCTTCTGGGGTTGGAATTCCTCAGTAGGTGAGCCATTGACCAATATAGACACCTTAGCTGTTGAAATACAAGTTTTCATCCACCTAATCCATCTTGCACCAAAGCCGAAGTTACCCAACATTGACAATAAGAACTCCCAATTTAAGGAGTCATAGGCTTTCTCAAAATCCAACTTCAGTATAATGCCTTTCTTTTTATCTTTTCTCCACCCATCTACAACTTCATTGGCTATCAATACACCATCTAAAATATGTCTACCACTTAGAAAAGCTGACTGCACCTTGCTGATCACAGCTGGAAGCGCCTGCTTTAACCTACTAGATAGAACCTTGGCCAAGATCTTGTAAATAGAGCTAACCAAGCTAATAGGCCTATAATCACCCAAACCTACAGGGCTATCCTTCTTAGGAATGAGCACAATGAAAGAACTATTTATCCCACTTGATAATTTTTACATTTGAATGGAATTCCTGAAAAAATTGAATTATTTCACTTTTCATAGTAAACTAACACCTCTGAATGCATGCGAGATTAAATCCATCTGGTCCAGGGGCCTTGTTCCTATCACAATCTTTAACAGTTGCCCAAATCTCATCCTCGGAAAACAATGTTTCCAGATTAGCTGCAGCCTCAGAGCTAATTACATCAAAAGAACCTGATAACTTAGGCCTAACAACCCAATCCTCTGGAAACTGATGCCTAAAGTGCCTGGTCACAGCTTGTTTGATTAGAGTAGGGTCCTCAAGATTCACCCCCTCCACACAGACTGAGTCTAACAAATTCTTTCTTTGCCTCCTGCTGGCCATGATATGGAAAAATCTGGTGTTTTTATCGCCATTTCGAGCCCATAGCATTTTGGACTTTTGGTGCCATAGACTCTCCTTATTTCTACTTAGATTCCACACCAAACTTCTAGCTTCTCTTCTACTTCGAAGCTCCACATCAGTCAAAGGCCTGATTTCTGCCTTCAAGTCCCAATCATGCAATTCCTCTTCGGCTACTTTTAATTGAGAGTCAATGTTACCAAACACCTCCTTGTTCCACACCTTTAAGTGAGATCTTAAAATTCTTAGCTTACTCAGTAGTTTAAACCCTGCCCAACCTGAAACATGACTGTTCCCCCAGATCTGTTGAACTTCAAGCAAGAAGAAAGGATGTAACAGCCAAGGATTTAAGAACCTGAAAGGTTTAGGACCCCAGTCCCTATCATCCTCCTTCAACAAAATTGGGCAGTGATCTGAAATGGTTCTAGGGAGACCCCACTGTTTGAAAGAAAAATTTTCCAACCATCTTGAATCCAGCAAAAATCTGTCTATCCTACTCCATCTTTCCCCATCTAGAGCATTACACCAAGTAAACTATCTGCCTAGCATAGGCAAATCGGAAAATTCCAATCTGTCTATAAACTCATTAAAATCCTTCATCCCTCTCTCTCTTCTTGAACACCCTATCCTCTCACTCATGAACCTGATCTCATTGAAGTCCCCACCCACACACCATGGGTTTGAATAATGAGGGTACACACTCACCAGAGCATCCCATAATTGACTCCTTCTCAGGGCCTCATTTGGGGCATAAATATTAACAACAACACAGTCAAAAGAAAAACATGTGGAACCTGATATTAGGATGAAATTCCTACTGCAACAGCAATCTTTAAGCTGGAAAACATCTGGTCTCCAGATGCACAAAAGACCACCAGCACTGCCATCTGGATCCACCCCCAAAAAATCCATCTCTTCATATGGCCAAATGGTTTTCACAAAAAACTCATCCAAAGTACTTCTTTTAGTTTCTTGCAGTAACAAGACATCTACCTTCCTGTCCTTCACCAAATTTATGATTTTCCCCCTTTTTTCTGGCCTTCTCAGCCCTCTCACATTCCAAGATAAAATCTTCATAATAGCACATGCATGACGCACCCAATTCCCCCATTATTAGACTGCTAATTTCTGGTTGCCCTTTCAGCACCTGCTGCTCTTTCCACATCCTTCTCTTCTAGCTCCACTAACTTGCTCACAACCTCATCTTCTTGGCCATGGAACTACAGCCCCAGTATACTTCCTACCTTCAGAGTTTTCTTAGCCTGTTCTACCAAATTTCTCCTTCTAATTCTCGAGGCATTCTGGGATGAAGATGATAGAGATGAAGCCATGGCTACTGCAGAAGTTCTGAGGAAGGCACCTCTTGAAAATCCCATACTTCGGACCACACCTTTCTGTCTGCTAGTACTACCAACTACACGGCTGCAACTCTTTGCAATGGGGCCTTTCTTCCAAGGATGGTGGGCTTTGTGTGTTGTAACATTCTTACCTTTACTGCTGCCATCAACCCTCTTACCCAATTTCGTTTGAATGGATTGAATCAGATTGGGCCTAAGACTGAATTGGTCCATACTATCACCCAAGTTTGAGCCCACTTGATTATTTGATCCACAAAGCTGGGGCCTAATCTGCACTCCCTTAAGAAAGACCTCCAGATTAATGTGTGGTCTGTCCCCTTCTGGACCATGGAAGTCTTTTGTTGGCCCAGAAGTGCCTATATCCCCATTAAGATTTTGAATCTCATTCATTATTACCACCTTTGTGTTGACTTGTTGAATTAGACTGCCCTCGTTGGAAAGTGAACCTAAATTGCCATTCCCCATGCATCCTGAGTTGCACCTACGGCTATTGAATACGTGCCATCATTTCCCATGCCTAACATCTCTAATATGGCTGGCATTGTCTCCATCACCCTGCTTATTCCATCCGAGCCTCCCTCCATACCTTCCACCCTTCCTGAAGAAGCTTGCTTAGTATTTCTTCTACACCCACCATTACCAGACAGTTGGTCAACCTCTTCTCTGTCGCTGGTTTGGATCTGAACATGGTTCTTGCTCGTGCTAATGCTGGTGCTATGACATAAACACCGTGGAAGTTCCTCACAAACTCTCATCGGAATTAGCTTACCTCTGCACTCTAAATAAACGGTTGTATTGATCATCCCCATGCACCTCGTGAGCACACGAACTCTTCCTTGGTGGAAGGTGCTAGGATTAATAATATTTTCCTGAAATTGAACCACCGAACCCCAATGGCTAGCTACACTGCGAAAGGTTGTGACACTCCAAAGGTTGATTGGTATACCAAAGCAATATAACCATACACACCTCTCCTGCTCTACAAATTGACCTTCCCCCCATTCTTCAACTGAGTCGCACCACTTCTGACCCCAGTCTTCCAACAGAGCCTTCCCTTCCTTCATATGCTGGATGGAGCTAAATGTTAGCAGCACTAAGTTGCCTCCACATTCCCTAGCAACCACATCCGTCAATCCTTTGATACACAACTCTGATCTGAAATCCTTAAAAGCTAGAAAACTGCTCATTTTCATAACTAGGCTTTCATACAGCCATCCATTACCTTCCTCATTGGCCTTGATTACCACCTTCTCCTTGAGCCAGCACTAACCAACGCCTCTGCATAAGTCTTCTTGCCACTATGATGTGGCCTCTGCTGCAAATGAGTCCTCTGCAAAATCCTCGAACCATCTTCACCTCTGTATGGGCCCCTTTGCTCCATTGGACCGAGAGTTTGGGATTTTTGGTACTTTGCCCTTTTAACCATTAAGGCCTTGTTATCACACCACAGGCCATCGGCTTTCTGGATCGCCAAATCTGCCGCCACTTCACAGTCGTATCTGACGAACCCAAATCGAGATCTTGTTGCTTTCCTTCTCTTCCCCGGAATGAACACATCCTTAACTATGCCGAACTTGCAGAATAGGCTAAATAACCCTTTTGGATCCATGGATTCAGGAATGTTATCCACAAAAATAGTGACCAAACCTCCCTCCTTGCCAGGTCGTCTCTGCCATCCCACCTTTTTCCTATGAATCACTGGATTCCAACCACCTCTTTCCATTCGATGGACGGGGTCAATGGGTGATCTTACTATAAAACACTTTATATTTTATAATCTCATACACAAGTAAAAATTTATAATTTTTTTACCTCGCTAAGGCTCGTGAACAAGCTCGAGCTCGAGTTTGAGTTCGAGTTCGAGTAAAGTCTAAGCCAACTCGACTCTAACCCGATTCATTAAATTTTTATTGAGTTCAAGTTTGAGCTGAATATGCTAAAATCTTATTAAACAAGGCTGAACATATTAAAGTTCAGTTTAGTCCCGCTCATTTGCAGCCCTAATTACAAATACCACCCACTGATAAGTGGAATGATATGTTCCAAATTTAAAAAAATTATACATTTGCATTTTTATTTTATAATCATTAGACATGCAATAGAAAGGATCTTGCAATTTAAAAATTGACAATCATAAAGCAAAAATTAAAAACATTCATTTCACTGCTTCTCAATAATTAGTTTTATCAACTTAATTAAGTTATTTTTACCTCATAAATTGTACCAAACCGTTTGAAACATATTTGTCTTTTAACAAAAAGAAAAAAAAAAAGAGTTATAAGCGCCCCATAAGTTACACCAAACAAATTCACTGTCTGAATTACTCTATCTATATGAAAAAAACTAGCAGGTGGCACATGCGATGTATGTCCAATTCAAATAGTAAGAATAAAAGAAAATAATAATGATATTAACTTTGTGATGTGTATTTTGCTTAAGTGGTATGAGTTCTCCTACCTTAAATCCATTGTCATGGGTTCAAGCCTTACCCACCGCTTTGTTACGTGACATGAGAAGAGCAAAAGTTTCACTACACCAATTGAGGCCTTCTATAGAATAGATAGATAGGTATATCAAATATTTATTGGATCTGGTTAACGTGTTTTTAGGGCATATGTTTTTATTTATTTATTTCATGTGGAATGTATAACAATAAGTCTAGGTATACAGACACCAGACATAGAACACATATGCTTCACATGATATGGGTTCCACATGTAAGTGGATCCTACCTCATGTAAAACATGCGTCACATTCTTTGTTTGGTGTCTATTCCTAGCATTACTCAATATTTAATCCTTTTAAACTTAATGACACATGCCTTGAAAGCTAGGCTAGGCAAAATAATTAAAAAATCGCAAATAGGTCGAATCTAGACCAAACCTTACTATTTGGTTTGATTTTCTCTAAACATGGTTCGATCCTGGTTTTAAAATAGTTTAACCATACTTCACGATTTAGTCCGTAGTTTTATAGTCATGGTTTCGGTTTAAAACCGAATTGGACCGTTTATATATATATATATATATATATATACTTTATTATTTATGGTAGACTCTCAAGTATCTTATCCGTATCTTATATATATATTCATTTTTTTAAAACTTTTTTACCTATACGTGTGTTATTGTATAATAATAGAAGCAGTTTTAAACAATCATCTTAACAATTTTATTTGTAAAATGATGTTATATTAGTTGATATTTGAACAAGTTGTGATTATGTTGCAAATGATGGCAAAATTTATGAAAACAATAGTTCTGAACCGAACCGAACCAAACCGAATCAAATCAAATTGCTTTTTCATAGTTTAGATTGATTTCAAATTTTATGAAATTGTAAATAGTGATTTGTGATTTTGATTTATTTCAAAATTAAATCAAACAAACCATCTTCACCCCTATTGAAAGCAACTGTTAACAAAATCCACATTTATTTTCTTCAAATTCATTAACATTCCTTCGCTTAATTGATTAATTTCAGGACTGATTGCACGGGCAAAAAACATACCAAAAAGAAGTTCAGGTGCGTCATACAAAACCATAATAATACCGTTTTCGCCACAATGCTACTTGTTTTTTCATTTTTATTTTTGTTTTTGTAAGAGCATTCAATATTGAAAATTATATTTCATTGTCTTGTTTATTGTCTTTTTAAGAACCTTAATTCTGAATTTGCATTTTTAATTCATATTTCATAGCAATGAAAACCAAGGTGAGAGAGAAATGCAATTTGCCTTGTTGGTTAATTGTACTTGTGGTTTCATTGAAGGCATGAAAATTTCTACAATTATTTTTGACATAGGGTCTTGAAAATTTGTGTGACAGACATAGAACATGCCAGAGACAAGTGCCGATCATATGCTCGATATTGATAAAAGCTTGCTGAGTTACCTTTTATACCATCTGAACATTGCATCTTTAGAGTACATGATCTACTATGCAATGAAAATATAAAAGCTTATGAACCAAACGTAGTTGCTATTGGTCCTTATCACCATGGTAAGGATAATCTACAACCAATGGAAGAGCACAAATTGCGCTACTTGCAACAGCTTCTTGAACGAAGAAATGAAACCAGTGCGGAAAGATACATCATAGCGATACGAGAATCTGAACAAAGAGCACGCAAGTTTTATGCAGAACCCATTAGCCTTGAATCAAATGAATTTGTAAAAATGATGCTTCTTGACAGTTGCTTCATCCTTGAGTTGCTTTTCCAGTATGTGATGACAATCATGAATCTGATAGACCCGAACGACCGCAATTTTCAGATTAGCCATATTAGAATTGGCATACGCTGTGATTTAATGTTATTTGAAAATCAACTTTCATTCTTTATTGTCATGCAGTTGTTCAAAATGACCACAAATTCTAGTGAGTCACTAGACAACCTCGTCGGCATGTTTGTTAGCTTTTTTGTTTGGATAACACTAGGTAAACGTTTAGAAGCTCTTTTTTAAAATCCAAGAGAAGATGACATCGAACATCTTCTAGGCCTGTTGCATTATTGTTGTTGCCATGAATTTCATTCAATGGTATCCCAGAGAAATATTGTGGAATAGAAGATGAGTCCCTAAAATCTACAAAAGAGCTCCAAGAAGCCGGGATCGAATTCGAGAAGATTGAGGAACGGGATTTGTTCGACATAAGGTTTGTAAATGGGACAATGGGAATCCCAACTTTACATATTGAAGACAATATAGAGTCTTTTCTCAGAAATATGGTTGCATACGAGCAATACCTTAGGAGAAAAAGGAGCAATACCTTAGTTGAAGTATCTCGGGATGCCATTGGGTGCTAACCCTAGGAGAAAAAGGACTTGGCAACCTGTCATTGATAAATACAAATCAAAACTAGCTTCTTGGAAGAAAAGGTTTCTCTTTTTCGCTGGTCGGTTGATGATGATTAAGTCTGTGCTATCTTCTCTGCCAGTCTTTTATCTATCTTTGTTTAGAATGCCTGAATGAGTAGCCAAGGAGATTGATAGGATTCAGTCTAGGTTTCTTTGGGGGGGTGATGAAATTAGAAGGAAAATTCACATGGTAAAATGAGAGGACATCACCCAAAGTAAAAGTACTGGGGGTCTTGGCATCAGAAAGGTAAGAACTATGAATGAATGTCTTCTTCTCAAATGGTGGTGGAGATTTGGGTGTGAATCTGGTGCTCTTTGGAAACAAGTAATCCTCAGCAAATACCCACAGTTAGGAGGGTCTCGGTGGCCAGTTCAAGAGGTAAATTCCAGATGGTCTATGGTGTGGAGGGCTGGGCTGTAACAAGCCTCCTACGGATAAGCTCAACTTTCTCCGTCGTTTGCCTTACCAACTCTAGGCCCAGCAAAGGTGCATCACCCACCTCGGCCTAACAAACTGGAGACCTACACGGTCGGCCATACAAGGCCTCAAACGGTGCCATACCAATACTCGACTGAAAACTGTTGTTGTAGGAAAACTCCACCAAGGGCAAGTGCCTCTTCCACGACCCACTAAAGTCAAGAACACAACCTCGAAGCATATCCTCAAGGATCTGAATAGTACGCTTAGACTGCCCATCAGTCTGAGGATGGTAAGCCGTGCTAAAGGTCAACTTAGTGCCCAAGGCACTCTGCAAACTCTGCCACAACCTAGCAGTAAAACGAGGATCTTTATCTGAGACGATCAACACTGGGACCCTGTGCAACCTCACTATGTCCCGAATATACAAGTCGGCAAGAAGATCTATCGAATCTCTCACGCGCATAGGGATAAAGTGCTCCGACGTAGTCAACCGGTCTACAACCACCCAAATAGCATCACTACCCCGCTGTGTCCTCGGAAGACCTACAACGAAGTCCATAGTGACATGCTCCCACTTCCACTCGGCAATAGGCAAGGGTTGTAACAAACCTGTTGGCCTCTGATGCTCGGCCTTCACTTGCTGACAAGTAAGAGACTTAGACACGAAAACTGCCACATCTCTCTTCATACCCCGCCACCAAAACTGGCGACCCAAATCACGATACATCTTGGTGCCCCCCGGATGCACCGCAAGGCGTGAATGGTGAAACTCTCAAAGTACCTCCTCTCGGCAAGACTCCGGCACAAACAAACGATCTCGGTATCTCACACTCAGGTCGGGATACACAGATAAACCCTTCTCAGCCTTCCCACTGGAGATCTTCTGTCGGAGGGATTCTACCTCAAGGTCACCTCTCTGTGCCTCTAACACTCGACTCACAAGTGTAGGCTGCACAACAACAGAAAACAAGGCCGCAGCCTCAACGGATTCGCCCAGAAGCAAATCAAACTCCCTAAGTGCACCCAACATCTCCCACTCCCGGATGGCTATACAAGCTACATCACTAATGGATTTCCTACTAAGGGCATCGGCCACAACATTGGCCTTCCCCGGGTGATAATGCAACGCGAAGTCGTAGTCCTCAATGAACTCCATCCACCTCCTCTGTGTCAAATTCAAGTCCCTCTGTGTAAACAGATACTTCAGACTCTTATGATCCGAGAATACCTCGAATCTCTCACCATAAAGGTAATGCCTCCAAATCTTCAAGGCAAAGATCACAGCCGCTAGTTCTAGGTCATGAGTAGGGTAATTTCTCTCATGTATTTTCAACTGACGTGAGCCATAGGCAACCACTTTCCCCTCTTGCATCAACACACAACCCAAACCCTCGCGTGAGGCATCACAATAAACCGCATAACCCAAACCTCTCTCCGGGATAATCAAAACCGAAGCGGTGGTCAATCTAACTTTCAACTCCTGGAACGACTTTTCACAAGTCTCACTCCATACAAATTTGACCCCTTTCCGCGTCAACCTAGTCAACGGCGAAGCTAGTCTGGAAAAATCTTTCACAAATCGGCGGTAATACCCAGCTAATCCCAGAAAAATGCGGATCTCAAAAACGCTCTTAAGCTGTGCCCAATCCTGCACCGCCTCTATCTTGGATGTATCAACAGACACCCCTTCCCCGGAAACGACATGGCCTAAGAACTTGACTTCCTTTAGCCAGAACTCACAATTCCCAAACTTGGCATACAGCCTATGAGCTCTAAGCAACTCCAGCACCACTCTCAAGTGTTTCTCGTGCTCCTCCTCCGAAGGTGAATAAATCAAAATGTCGTCCACGAAGACGACCACAAAACGATCTAAGAATTCCCGGAATATCCGGTTCATCAAATCCATAAACACTGCCAGTGCATTGGTGAGCCCAAATGGCATCACCAGGAACTCATAATGGCCATACCGCGTACGGAATGCCATCTTCGGAATATCCTCTTCCCTGACCCTCAACTGGTGGTAACCCGATCTCAAGTCTATCTTAGAGAAACAACGGGAACCCTTCAACTGGTCAAACAAATCGTCTATACGGGGCATAGGGTACTTATTCTTGACCGTAGCCCGATTCAACTTCTGGTAATCAATGCAAAGTCATAAGGCACCATCTTTTTTTTTTAGCAAAGAGGGCCGGTGCTCCCCACGATGAAACACTAGGGCGAACAAAACCCTTATCTAGCAATTCCTGGAGTTGAATCTTCAACTCACTCAACTCAGCTGGTGCAAAACGGTAAGGTGCCATAGAAATCGGTGCCGTGCCAGGCACTAAGTCAATAGAGAACTCGATCTCTCGGTGAGGTGGCAAAACTAACAAGATCCTCGGGAAAAAGATCTGAGTACTCACAAACCACTCTCGGCAACTCAACCCCGATCTCGTCACACTCACTACTCATAAGGCTAGCGAGAAGACCACTAAGCTCACTCCGCCCTCGCGGATCATATACCGGTGGCAATACACTACCAACCCGATCCCCCAGAAAATGGAAACAATCCCCGCTCAAGGTACATACTGTGACCCTCTGGCGGTAACAATCGATAACAGCCTGGTATGACGATAGCCAATCCATACCCAAAATAACATCAAAACCCGACATAGCCATGGCTACAAAGGAAAATGGAAGTCGGCGATCAGCTACCTCTATATCACACCCTCTACACCCTTGTTTCAAAACCAACTCATCCCCAACAGGTGATACAACACAAATAGGAGATGCTAACTGTGCCAACTTCAAACCCAAAACAGATGCAAATGCAATAGATATAAAAGAATGGGATGCACCCGTATCAATCAACACACTGGCAACCGAGTTGCAAAACAAGAAGGTACCTCTCACAACTGATGGAGCTGGTACAAGATCCTGTGTGGTAACAGCATACACGCGCCCTATAGACCCCTGATCTACCTGCTCACCTCTTGGAGCAAACGACTGCTGCACAGACTGGGACGATGAAGCCCCCTAATTGGCCCTCGAGGCCTGAACTGACTGAGCTGGCTGAAAACTCTGCCTCTGCCCAGATGCACCAGATGTGTCACTCAACTGTGGGCAAAACCTCTACAGGTGCCCTGCCTGACCACACTGGTAACAAGACAGTGGCTGGCCTCTACTCTGACTCTGGCTTTGAGGTCGAGTCGAAGATGAAGCTGCTCTCTGCCCTCCGCCCTTCCACGGGCAAGCTGGAGACTTGTGGCCTAGCTGACCACATTTGTAACAGGTAATGTCTCCCTGATTGCCTGTCCCAGAACCCGAACTCGGTACTGGAAAGGTCGATCTCAAAAAAGCTCCCTGGGACTGCTGAGGGTTAGAATCCCGCTGCCTCTTATCGTCCCCCTGGCCATCCTGGCTCCTCTTGGAGCCTCTCTGCCTCTCCTCCTCCTCATGCATCATACTCTCCATGTGGGCCGCAACATCTACAAGGCGCCCATAATCCCAGGTCATAGAACCCCCAACTCTCATCTTGAGGTCATGCCTCAACTTCTTCTCAGACTCCAGACAACGGCGTTCCTCAGACGCCACGAGCTCAGGAGCAAATCTCGATAAGATCGTGAATGCGGCCTCAAACTCGGCCACTGACATACTCAGCTGCTTGAGCTGACAAAACTGGTCTCTCAGCTTCTCCCTCACAGCTGGAGATAGAAACTTCTCCTGGAAAGTATCAACAAACGCCTCCCAAGTCCCTCCAATACGGCCCCTCATATATTTCCACCATTGACCCGCATCCCCCTGAAGTTGGAAAGATGCCAAGGTCACCTTCAAAGCCCCGTCTTCGATGCCAAGCATCTCAAACGTTTTCGTTATCTGTTCTAATCACTCATCAACCTTCAGTGGTTCTTTCGGATCCCCAACAAACTCATCCGGATTAGACCGGAAAAACTCCCTCTTTAGAAAGGAAGGCCCTGCATCAACAACCTGGGCCTGAACTGGATTCTCAGCTCTGAGAATACCCATGGATTCCCTCAAGGCTCCTGCCATCTCGCGGGCTAAGGCACCCATGGCCTGCTGACCCGCTGGCTCGGCCACATTGGCCTGACCAACACCCTCCTGCTGTGTCAGAATCTCCTCCGGTATAGGCATCTTCTGCTTCCTAGGCCTACCACGCCTACCACCA
Source organism: Camellia japonica (assembly GCA_030407325.1). Lineage (NCBI taxonomy): Eukaryota > Viridiplantae > Streptophyta > Magnoliopsida > Ericales > Theaceae > Camellia > Camellia japonica. Next base: position 149,432,453 of record JAPPVO010000031.1, read on the forward strand.
TGTCCTTGTCCTGTCATCCTAATAAAGGTAACGAAGAACATTAGCACATTCATAAATGTGCCGAAGCTAAAACACTCGCGTCCTAATGCATGGACAACTGTAATTCATTCCACGTAAGCACATAATCACATAAGCACCTACGAATTTCGTTTCCGGATATATGACAGTCCCGAGGCGTTACTAGAGTTCTGGTTAGAAACAGCATTGATCAAGTGCTTTTCCAATAAGACTCACAGAAACCCAAGGATCCAATCAACATCCTAGAATTTAAATCTCATACCCATATAGTCACATAAACATGTTATCACATAGACATATAACACTACATCTAAGCCTCTAACAAGCGAGACAAACCCATTGTGATACTAATCACTTCCCACGTACCCAAAATATTCAAACTCGGTACGCTTTGATACCAAGTTGTAACGCCCTCAAAAATACATAAAGACCATACATTCTTCACAAGCTAGAAAGAAGAGAATTAATTATAATTATATTCCATCATAGTATTCATTACAAAATGTATTACATGTTGACAACAAAAGTAAATGCCCTATGGGCTTACAACTTTCCAAGTCAACACTTGGTTACATCAAAAGAAGAGTTCTAACTCTTTACACAATAAGCCCATGGCCTGAAAATACATGTAATACCCAAAAATAATCACAAAAAGGGTTCTCCAACCACTAATCCTCCCAAGCTACGTCCTTGGAGGTGGCATGCTACCTGAACCTGAACATGATGTCCCATATAGGGTGAGCCAATGCCCAGTAGAGATATGCTAAACATAATATAAGCAATAACTAAGACATTAGCAATCGATAAATGTTTAACTCACATAAATCAATTCAATTACATGACCATGTATCCATGTTTTATTCCAGTTCTTATTCAAATTTCCAATCCATAACCCTAGCTCAGAACCTGGCCATATACTTTAATAGAGATTTCATCTCATGTCAACAGTTCTTCCGTTTCAATAATTGAAATGAGATAACAACTCATAACAAAACACTTCTATAAGTCTCAACAGATACACATTGTGCTGTATCATCAACACATATAAACACTTCCTTACTTCACAAGTGATACACGGATTTGCTGTATCAACAGTTCATTAGATACACAGAATTGCTGTATCAGTGAAGTCCATCCCCTATCTCCTCCCACATAACATCCGGTTTAGGAGTCCATCCCCTATCTTCCCCTAAACCGTGGAGTATATCCCCTATCTCCTCCCACACAACACAATTCATATAAATATTTATCATATACATGTTCAATTAATACACAGATTCGATGTATTATTCCAATTGTCATATTCGATGACATATTCAATTGATTACTTTCGGTTTGCCTAATCATCATGCATTATCTACAACAATCACGACTATCCTCCACCGATAGCCCAAAGCAATTATTTCTAAACAGATAATAAATGCGTCAACAGATAGTTTATCAACATTTTCAAAAGTGAGCGATTAACAAATTCAACTTCACTATTCCACCTCATAATGAGCCAATTTCAATAATTTCAACTCAATTTCATGTTCTCATAACAAATGTCATTAATTACATAAATGACCCTATTATACCCAAACATGGTATTTTCCTCCCTTTTCCAATATTGACCCAAAGGCCCAAATATCATCAACTAACATCAATAACCTTCTTTTTAGACCCAAAACATATATATATGAGCCAAAAGAATAAAACCCCTCTTTTCATTATAACACATCTCGAACCCTAACTTCCCAAATCAAACCACCTATACAATTAGTTCAACATCTATGTTAAAGCATATAAGAATGAGTAGGAATCTCTACCTCAAGAGATGAAACCAAATGGAGATGGTGAAGAAATCTGAAATGCTCCAAATCAAGGAATTCTCGGTTAGATAGGAAGCCCACAACAAGCTCTACACTTTATGTGAAGGCACTAAGAGAGTAGATCACTCCTACTAGATCAATCCTAAGAGAGAAGGTAGAAAGTAGTGAGAGAAGCTCTCAAAAATGGCTTTTTCGAAAAGTAAGAGAGAGAGTGGAAGTTGAAAAGTGATCCAAAAAGACCCAGCTGATATCTGATATACGCATGACCCGCTCGAGCGGAGAATAGGACGCTCGAGCCTTAAGCACAAAAATTGGACCCGCTCGAGCGCAAGAAGACCCGCTCGAGCGTCAGACACAAAAACAAAATACACCCGCTCGAGCGCAAGGAAGAGCCCGCTCGAGCGTAGATTACCAACTTCCAGTACTTTTGCAGACACAGTACACCCGCTCGAGCACCACCCGCTCAAGCGTGAGGAAATCCGCTCGAGCGTGAAAAACACAACTACAGAAGTTTTGCAGAGGCACGAAATGCTGAAAGTGTGTAAACTCCGCTCGAGCGCAAAGGGACCCGCTCGAGTGGACCACCAAAAATCTGGGCAACAAGGAATGGGACTAAAGCTCAACCAACATGTTCGAAACACGCCCAACACATCCTAAAACTCAAACATAAGGAATTAAAGGATGACAACAAGACATATACAATAATCAACTCCATGGAACCTAAGTCCGGAATACTGTTAAACAATAAAGGGAAAACCAGGATCGCTATATGTCCCCTACTCTGCCTGCAAATTTGGGGGATCTCATATAGAGGAATGCAGCCCCTCCGAAAGTGCAATTTCTTGGGTGGTTAGTATGGAAAATGAGGATTAAGACTACTAGTTATTTGCAAAGGATTGGAGCAATCAGTGCTAATTCTGATGCTAGTTGTAAATTCTGCAGGAATGAATTAGAGACTGCCACTCATGTGCTACTGTGCTGTCCGTTTAGCTGGCGAGTTTGGTCCAATATCATTGGCTGGTGGGGTGTATCTTGGGTGTAGCCGGGATCACTGACTGGTCTGTTTCAGTGGTGGTCGTGATTTAGATGTAATAACAGACTGAAGGTCCTCTAGAAGATAATACCTTTGTTAGTGTTTTGGTCTCTATGGAAGCAGAGGAATGAAATCACTTTTGGTGACTCACATGTGGATTTTGAAAAGCTATGTGAACTTATTAAAACACGGATCGCATTGTGGTTCAGAGCGTATAGCCTTTCTTTCTACTATTTTGTGAATGATTTAGTGTTAAATTTGCAAAGTGTCAAATTCTGCATTATGCACAGAGGGGTATAATCTGTGAACTGCTTCGGTGCTGATTTTCTAGGTTATTATTGGTGTTGTGGTCTTTTGTATCTTGATATGTTGGGGTCTAACCTCTGATGATGCTATTATACTTACGGGGTAGGGTTGGAGTCTCTCACACTATTGGGGCTTCCCACTGGGATACTGTCAATGGGGTTTTGCTGCTGATAATGACTTCCTCTGGCAGCTGCATTGATTTTCTGCTTTTTGTTGATCTGCTGAGTTTCTCAATTGCTGAACTTCAGTCTGTTATGACCAAAACACTGCTGGGGTTGCTGATCTGCTGAGTTCTCTTGGACTGCACTGATTTTCTGGTTTTTGTTTTTGTTTTGATTCATCTGATCTGTTGTTTTTTTTCTTTATCTGTTGGTTTCTCACCAACTAGGAGGTTGGAGCTTCGTTTAGCTCCAAGCTCCTCTTTATTGATGTATCCTCCTTCTTTGTATGGTTTTCATCAATAAAGTTTTTCGTTTTGCCGATAAAAATAAAAAAATAAATAAATATGAGCAATACCTTCCTGATATTTCAAGGAATCATTTCACTGCTTATTATGTGTTTATGGATAACCTTGCGAACACCTCAGAAGATGTCGAAATACTTACTCACCATGGAATTATTCGTAACCTTTTAGGTGACAATGAAGTGGATGCGACTATGTTAAACAAGCTTGGCAACAATGTCATGGCATCTTATGTAGGTTACGAAGAAGTTTATAACAATGTGAATGAGCATTGCAGGGTGAAATGGAACTTATTGTTTGCGATCTTAAGACGGAAATATTTCAACAATCCATGGGCACTCAAGATCTTGTTTTGTTTCTTGTTATGCATAAAAGAAGCTGGACTATGTGAGTGAGGCAGTTTGGTTGGTTTTGTTACTCACTCCTCTTGTTTTGGCCCCGCGATTCTTTGCTGAAGAATGGGAGCCTTGTGTGATGGTTTCTTTTCACTTATCAACAATATGTCTTTCTACTGTTCAACATAAATAGAACAAATATGTATATATATTGACCAATTAGTTGAATGGTTTGGAAATTTCAGTCATTTTACCATGGGTTGACACGTGCCCCCCTATTCTTCTTTTGGAACTCAGTACCACAAAATTTTAAACATTTGGAGTAGGTTTGATTAGCAGGATTGATAGTGAGGAATTCATGAGATTAGTATTGGATTAGTTATTAGTTGGATTAGTGAGATACATAATTTTCTTTTGTTCACATTTGTTTTGTAATAAATATGAAAAAAAAATATATAATTCCAATTATATGTATTTTTTACATTATTAATTATAGTATTAAAATATTTATCAATTTTGTTAGATAGAATGACCATTGGAATATAATCTGAATAATAAAATTTACAGCCAAACAATGGATTGTGAGTCTTATGGATTAATAATACCAATCCTATACTATTGTGGGGAAATGGGTTGGAAATACTCTTCGGATCCTGGGAGACGCAGATGATCCTCTAGCAGTCACCTGCAAAGACACAAGTACTCCGGTCGGGGGTGCCGGAATTAGCACTCCGACGGACAAGTCAGTCTTCCTCAAGAAAGCTTGTTTACTAAGTTATTAAAAGTGATTTTCTTACATACCTTTTCTAGTTCGTTGCCTCTATATTTATACTTGTTCTTTTTGTGATCCTCGGGACCAGAGCCTACTTTTTCAATCATTATTACTTTCCATTATTCGGCCCTAGGGATCCTTCCCTATTCGGCCTCCATGTCTATGCGGGATGTACGCCGACTAGAGTACAGCTTTTAAGATATATCTCCCCTATCCTTGCTATTTATTCGGCCACCACAATTGCCCCCCGAACTCCCTGTTGACGGTCAGTAAATCGGCGTGTTTGGTTCGGAATTTGAGGATTTTAGTGTCAGGCGGCTTCGCGCGCCCCAACATGTCAGGAAGCACGCGACTTTTGCTCATCATTGCGCTTTCCCGCTCTATTCATGTATACCTCAGCATTTATTGCGATTTGAAACTTTGGCCCTTTCGAATCCATATTTCGTCGATCTTTTTGAGACTTTTGGATTGCCAGTGCATATCCCTCCGTGACTCGCGTCTTCTGCAGCTTCTCCCGCCTTCCTTTGTCTCATCTGTTCTTCGTAAGTTTTCTTATTCCTTCTTTGTGATCCTATTTTTCTATTTGCTATTTTAGCTTCGGCGAATACTTAGCTCCTTGCTAGGATGGCCAAACATTTGAAAGACCTCCTTTCTGAGGGTCGCGTCTCCGGCTTCCGGCAGCATTTTTCCATTCCTGACGATGTCCATTTATCCCTTGTAACGGACAATGCTCTTGATATGGAGAGGGAAGATCAGAACACGATCGTATTCCCTCTTTTATCCATTGCGGAGGGCGGTGTCCGTTTTCCCTTACACCCGCTCCTTAGGGCCGTTCTTCGATATTGGGGTTTGATTCCCTCTCAACCCAACGTAAATTTCTTTCGAATCATTATGGGGATCTTAGAGTTGAACCGACGCCTTAGGATTAACCTTGGGATCCCGGCCATTCGGCATTGTTACTCCCTAGCCAAATCCTCCGGTCGGCTGGGGCGATACTTTCTCAGGGCCAAAGATACCGACCATCACTTGGTGACTATGCTTGCCAGTTCTGGCAAACGGGTTGACGACGTGATGGTCAACGTTCGAGGTAATTGGGAGTTCGCTGAAGGAGAGGATCGCCTGGACCCTATTCCCAGACATAAGGGCGACCCAGGTTGCCACGCGATGTCCTGTTTGTTGGTCTGCTTCTTATTCGGCTTTTTTCTTCTGAATCGCTTTTCGTTTTCCGCAGGTAATAGGTTGAAGAAGATTCTGACTTCGGTTGACGACGCGGTTCTTGGGGAAGTCAAGACTGCACTCAGGTATTTCGGTCGTCCAAACGTACAACGGCAGGGGAGAGCCGCCCATATTCTCCTTCGGTACGAACCCACTTATACTACTTTCTCGGCCGCAGATAACATTCCGATTCCAGTCGGCGATCAGCAGCTCTCGGCGCTTATCTTCCCCAGCTTCAAAAACCTTAGGCAGATCGGTCTCGTAGCTCCTGATTCGGGAGAAGAAGCCGAGCCCGGCGTTGAAGTGGTCGCCGATCCGGAGGAGGGGTCTACTGAGAGAATAGTGGAAGGCGACGAGGTTATACGCTCGGCATTTGAGGCCACCGAGCCATCCGCCTCGGGACGAACAGATTTCTCTTCCGGGGATATTTTTGCAAATTTGGGGGATCTACCCGGCGATTTCTTTGAGGGTATGGCGAAGGAAAGCCTGACACAGATGGCCCGCAAAAGAAATGCGGAGCGCATGGCCGCCCGAAAGAAGGCTGAATGTGCCGTATTAGATCCCAGCTCGATCAAGCCGTCCGTACCCGATTCGGAGGAGATAGTGGTCATTGCGTCCGATACGGAAAAAGAGGGTGGGGGACAAATTGATGAGAAACGGCCGATTCCGGAGCAAGGCCAAAAACGCGGTGCCGAAGGGGAAGCGAGTTCAGAAGCTGGCTCTGCTAGCAAACGGCCTCGGCTTGAAGAAACGGACGCGATCGCTCCGTTCGTTATTCAGCCAAAAATCAGGGATATGCCGATTTTATCCGACGCTTCAGCCGCCGAGGATCCGGCCGTGGCTCTGAGCTTGGCGGCTTCGATTTCTCTGCCGGCTGACAACAAAGCCTTTGGTGCCGTGCCTGACATTATGGCCGTTGCCCTAACTGCTCAATCGGCACTCCTGGTAGGTCATCTTTATTTCGCCTTCTTTGTTGAACGCGTCTAATCATACCGAGTTGTTTTGCAGACGGTCGGAAGGATCACCGACTTGGGTCGCCGTCTTCGTGATGCTCTCGGGAGAATTGACCATTTGCAAACAGAGGTGCAGGGTCAAAAAAGCAGGGCCGAGTTCGAAATTATGAGGGCTGAAATGGAGAGCGCGAGGGCCGAAGCGGAGAAAGAGAGGGCTCGTGTGGCCGAACAGCTTCGTATTGATGCTGAGGGTAGAGCGAATGCGAGCGCGGAGTCGCTCAAACTTTCCAAGGAGGCACTTGCTGAGGCGGAAGCTCAGTTAGAGGAGCTTAAGGCGGCTCGCGAGAAAGCTGAATCGGAGGCCTTCGAAGCAGGGAGGGGGGCCGCTCTATCAGAATATGTTGAAGAAGTGTCCAAGTTTGAGAATCGCGGGTTCAAACATGGCTGGCTCAGGGCCCTTGCCGCCGCTGAGGTTACATTGGACTTGCCGATACCTTATGAACAGGTGGATGTTGAGCCACTTGAATCTGATACCGACGAGTGATCTGGGGGCCGTTTATTAGGAAGCCGTCTTTTTGTTTTTGTTTTTCCTTCTTTTGGATAATGCTTTGTTGATCCAGGGTAGTTTTCATGTATAAATTGATTAACATCTGTGAGCAATTTATTGATGAAAATTTTCCTTGTAATTTTTTGCTTTACCGCCGCACGCTTTGTATAAAGGAGTTCTGTGGTTTAACTTTAATGAATGAATGCTGTGTTCATCAATGCATTTGGTAATATATTGTGGGGAAACCCTGAATTTGGTCCGAGTGATTTTATTTGGAACTATTGTTTATCTTTAGCTTTCTGCAGATCCAATGCATATTCCATCAAAATCACCATTTGCAATTTCACTGCCTACTGATATTCGGCCCTTATATTGACGAATGATCTTCGGCCCTTATATTGACGAATCGGCCCTTGCCCCAGGGGGTTTATGATAAGGACTTCTGGATCGATTCGTGAGCCGGCTGGGGTAGTTTGGCCGTATACAGGGATGAATCTGCCCTTGCCCCAGGGGGTTACTATGCTAAACAAGCCGTATATTGCATATTGTTTATCCAAACTTTAGTTTTCTGCAGATTCAATACATGTTCCAGCAAAATCACCATTTGCAATTTCACTGCCTACTGATCTTCGGTCCTTAACTTAGTCGGCGTCAGTCGAGTGGGTGTCGCGATTAATGAACTTGCCTCGATCGTGCTGCCTGTGCGAGCGTTAAATGACCAAAGGGATAGCTTTTAAGAGTCTGGTATCTTATCTGATTAAGACTCCTGAGAGAATATCAATTGTACGAATGTCCAACAAACTCTTCTTTAACAGCAAAGGGGAAGCCAAGACATTGGCTGAGCTTGGTGGTGACATGAGGCAAAGTGAACACCGTGGTGCGCCCTTGCGAGCTGGGAGCAAGAGTGCTATGGGTCGACAGAGGCGTCTGTCTCCTAGACGTCGTAGTAGGTCGCCCAGACGGGATAGGCAGTCCCTAGGGAAATCGCCACACGCCCAAGTTGATAGGAGACCAGACGCGAATCCGCGCCCATTAAGTTTCGCAGTATTTGTGAGGAATAAACCTATGACAGAAGCGGACTCGATCGTTCGAGATCCAGACGTGGCTGTCGAATTTGCTCGACAAATATTTCCTCCGGAAGTGCAGCAGTCAATGGTCGGTCGCCAGGACTACGAAGTATTTCGCGAGGGCATTCATGGGGCGGTGAAAGGGCTCTATACGGCTTATGAAGTCGGAATGCGATTGCGCGCCGCCCGTCGAGAAATGGAGAAGAAGGAAGAGCGTATCCGTAGTTTAGAGGCTCGCGTGGAGGCGGCTGAACGTGAGTTAAGAGAGATCAGAGCGGCTCAGCCGAAACCGGCTGGGCAGGTGAATCCGAATCCAATCGTGGAAGAGAGGGTTACCAGTCGGCTTATAAGTGCTGCCATTGCCGATCGAGAAACGGCCAGCATGTTCGCATTGGAGTCCGCCAAGGGGAGGTCTTATGAAAAAGGTTTTCATGAGGGGCGTTTGGTTGGAATCCAAAAGACTAAGGAGACGCTTGCCGAAGAGGTTTGCCGATGTGAAAATCGTGGGTTCAGGCACGGTTGGATCAAGGCATCTCAAGTCGCCGAATCTCTTCGCTTGTCAGGCATTGATGCGGCGTCACCTCTCTATCGCAATGAAGATTTTCCGTTTTCTGCTTTCGAGGTTGAAAAGAGTGAGGATGAGGGCGATGCCGTCTGACTTTAATTATTGTAAAGTTCGAACGCTGGTCGCGTTTGCTATTATGTAATTTCTTGGTTGGTCGTATATATATAAAAAAGAAGAAAACGCTTTGTTGACTTGACTGCATTTGACGTGTTAAATTGATACTTTGATTTGTTGTGCGTGGTCGGAATGCATGCAATGGCCGTTTACCTTTTATCTTTTAATAAAGCCATTGCGGCGTATGTCGTTGAAATTTTGAAGAAGTCTGGCCGGTTGGCCTTGCGCAGCCTGTGCGCGTGCGTTTTTGCCAACCGTTGGGTTAACTAGGTCGTGGAGAATGTTGACCGACGCTTGTCTCGTGGGATTTAACATTGATAAAATCGCCTCGGGATTTGGGCCTCGAGATCGCGGCCTTTATTGAGAATAAAAGCGGTAGGAGTGCCTCATGCAATCAAACATTTATCGCGTGGAATGGTCAAGTGTTGTCACCATCAGGTAGTGATGATAGTCGCAGGGGCTGAGATTCCGGCAGAACCTGGCGCTCACACGGTTTGCGTCGGGGGATTCTCCGATGTAGGAGGTGGACCGCTGAAAGGAGAAACTGGAAACACGTCAATCTCCAGGTCGTTGAAGCAGATCGCCCCGAAAGAAGACACGACGTCCGTTGCCCCTAACCTCTCTTGTCTTGGATCTTGGCCTTGACATTGTCGATGGTGTCAGAGGCCCAGTGACATGCCGATTCGGGCGCGGCTAGATCGATGCGTGATTTATCTTAGAAGTTAGAGATAGATATTGTAATGTTTTGAACGCGGATTGCGTCTATGTAACAACTTTTAAATCAAATAAAAAGTATTATTTTATATGATTGAGTCTCACTTTGAAGAAAATCTGTTGTTTTAGTTATGCCAGATGGACGTTCCTAATTCCAACTTGTAACGATTAGGCAGGTCATTTCGTATGGCTCAACAGCTTGCTATAAGTCTATTAGGCAGGTCATTTCTTATGGCTTAACAGCTTGCTACCGGAACGTTTGTGTAGCTTAGATATTTTTCCTTCATTCAGGAATCGGCCCTCGCTTCAGGCGGAACGTGGATTAAACCTTAATGGGTCGTCCTCGTGGGCCGAATAATACATGCCTTGTCTGGCGAACAGTACTTATTCGGCCCTAAGGTGTCATGCACCGAAGGGGGCTCCGAATCCGGAGACTTATTCGGCCTTAAGGTGTCATGCACCAAAGGGCGCTCCGAATCCGGAGACTTATTTTGGCCAATCGTGATATCCACGAAGGGCGCTGCGAATTCGGAGGCTTGTTCGGCCCTAAGGTGTCATGCACCAAAGGGGGCTCCGAATCCGGAGACTTATTTTGGCCAATCGTGATATCCACGAAGGGCGCTCCGAATTCGGAGGCTTGTTCGGCCCTAAGGTGTCATGCACCAAAGGGGGCTCCGAATCCGGAGACTTATTTTGGCCAATCGTGATATCCACGAAGGGCGCTCCGAATTCGGAGACTTGTTCGGCCCTAAGGTGTCATGCACCAAAGGGGGCTCCGAATCCGGAGACTTACTTTGGCCCTAAGGTGTCATGCACCAAAGGGGCTCCGAATCCGGAGACTTATTTTGGCCAATCGTGATATCCACGAAGGGCGCTCCGAATTCGGAGACTTGTTCGGCCCTAAGGTGTCAGGCACCAAAGGGGGCTCCGAATCCGGAGACTTACTTTGGCCCTAAGGTGTCATGCACCAAAGGGGCTCCGAATCCGGAGACTTATTTTGGCCAATCGTGATATCCACGAAGGGCGCTCCGAATTCGGAGGCTTGTTCGGCCCTAAGGTGTCATGCACCAAAGGGGGCTCCGAATCCGGAGACTTATTTTGGCCAATCGTGATATCCACGAAGGGCGCTCCGAATTCGGAGACTTGTTCGGCCCTAAGGTGTCATGCACCAAAGGGGGCTCCGAATCCGGAGACTTGTTCGGCCCTAAGGTGTCATGCACCAAAGGGGGCTCCGAATCCGGAGACTTATTTTGGCCAATCGTGATATCCACGAAGGGCGCTCCGAATTCGGAGACTTGTTCGGCCCTAAGGTGTCATGCACCAAAGGGGGCTCCGAATCCGGAGACTTATTTTGGCCAATCGTGATATCCACGAAGGGCGCTCCGAATTCGGAGACTTGTTCGGCCCTAAGGTGTCATGCACCAAAGGGGGCTCCGAATCCGGAGACTTGTTCGGCCCTAAGGTGTCATGCACCAAAGGGGGCTCCGAATCCGGAGACTTATTTTGGCCAATCGTGATATCCACGAAGGGCGCTCCGAATTCGGAGACTTGTTCGGCCCTAAGGTGTCATGCACCAAAGGGGGCTCCGAATCCGGAGACTTGTTCGGCCCTAAGGTGTCATGCACCAAAGGGGGCTCCGAATCCGGAGACTTATTTTGGCCAATCGTGATATCCACGAAGGGCGCTCCGAATTCGGAGACTTGTTTGGCCCTAAGGTGTCATGCACCAAAGGGGGCTCCGAATCCGGAGACTTATTCGGCCCTAAGGTGTCATGCACCAAAGGGGGCTCCGAATCCGGAGACTTATTTTGGCCAATCGTGATATCCACGAAGGGCGCTCCGAATTCGGAGACTTGTTCGGCCCTAAGGTGTCATGCACCAAAGGGGGCTCCGAATCCGGAGACTTTTTTGGCCAATCGTGATATCCACGAAGGGCGCTCCGAATTCGGAGACTTGTTCGGCCCTAAGGTGTCATGCACCAAAGGGGGCTCCGAATCCGGAGACTTGTTCGGCCCTAAGGTGTCATGCACCAAAGGGGGCTCCGAATCCGGAGACTTATTTTGGCCAATCGTGATATCCACGAAGGGCGCTCCGAATTCGGGCTTGTTCGGCCCTAAGGTGTCATGCACCAAAGGGGGCTCCGAATCCGGAGACTTGTTCGGCCCTAAGGTGTCATGCACCAAAGGGGCTCCGAATCCGGAGACTTATTTTGGCCAATCGTGATATCCACGAAGGGCGCTCCGAATTCGGAGCTTGTTCGGCCCTAAGGTGTCATGCACCAAAGGGGGCTCCGAATCCGGAGACTTGTTCGGCCCTAAGGTGTCATGCACCAAAGGGGGCTCCGAATCCGGAGACTTATTTTGGCCAATCGTGATATCCACGAAGGGCGCTCCGAATTCGGAGACTTTTTTGGCCCTAAGGTGTCATGCACCAAAGGGGGCTCCGAATCCGGAGACTTATTCGACCCTAAGGTGTCATGCACCAAAGGGGGCTCCGAATCCGGAGACTTGTTCGGCCCTAAGGTGTCATGCACCAAAGGGGGCTCCGAATCCGGAGACTTATTTGGCCAATCGTGATATCCACGAAGGCGCTCCGAATTCGGAGACTTGTTCGGCCCTAAGGTGTCATGCACCAAAGGGGGCTCCGAATCCGGAGACTTATTTTGGCCAATCGTGATATCCACGAAGGGCGCTCCGAATTCGGAGACTTGTTCGGCCCTAAGGTGTCATGCACCAAAGGGGGCTCCGAATCCGGAGACTTATTCGGCCCTAAGTTGCCTGGAGTGAAAGAAAGTTGATGTTTCATTAAAACGTGGCATCAGTACAAGCATCGGATCCCACAAGTCGGGTCCGTAAACGGATCTCCCTAAGATCTATGTTGGCAGGAATTGCGGTGAGCCACGGATTTCCTCAACGCCGCGGTCTGTTGGGAAGCGCATAAGCTGATGGTAGGTGCTTGGGACAGCCTTCATGAGGTGCAACCGGGACGTCCCATGATGGCGTTGTATGGTGACGGAAGCTTAACAACCAAGAATTCCACGTCAACCGTTTTTGAGCCCGCTCGAACAGGGAGCACGACCTTCCCCAATGGGTACTCTGGATTCGCGTTGAAGCCGAACAGTGGTTGAGAGGACGGGGATAGGTCCGACGCGTTGAGACCGAGTTTAACAAAAGTTCTGTAGTACAAAATTTCCGAAGTGCTGCCTGGATCTACGAGAATGCGTTCAACGCTGAACTGTCGTACGCGTAATTTGACGACCAAAGGATCGACGTGGCTGGCCTTCGTTCCAACGAGGTCGGAGTCATCGAACTTAATTGTCTGAGTTTCTCTGGGCTTGCCAGTTGACAAGTTATTCTTTTGGAGGATCGGGTGTGATTGGATTGTATGCACGGTCGGGGATGCCGGTAAATTGTAGATTATGTGGATCACACCAAGCGGGGGTGAATCCTGTCTCAGGGCTAATGCTTTGGTTGGCTTCGTCTTGCCCACGTATTGTTGCAGTCGACCATCTTGTACTAGTTCCTCCAGATGATCCTTTAGCGCATAACAACTCTCGGTTTCGTGGCCGTGATCTTTGTGGTATTCGCATCGTCTGTCCCTCCTCCGTGTGTCGGGAGGCCCCACCATCTTTGACGGCCACTTGAAAAATGGAAGGTGCTGGACTTTGGTCATTATTGCTGCGATCGGCTCTGTTAACTCCGTATATTTTTTGTCGGTTCGCCTTGAGCGTCTGCTGTCGACTTGTAATTGTTCGTTCATTCGGTGGGAGCACTGATCGCTCGATCGGCGGGAGTCCCGCCTCTTATCCCGCTTGGCTCGTTGCCGGGGCTCAGGGCTCGGTGGCGGTACGGAGCTTATTGGTCGAGCGATTTCGGGGAGGGCCGTTTTTCTGGAGGTTTGTCCGGCTTTTATTCTTATGGCATCATCTTCGACCTTACAGTATTCTTCAACCTTCTTCATTAGTGCCCAAACTGTTTTGGGGGGCCTTCTGGTCAGGGAACTGCGCAGAGCACTGTCAGGATGTAAACCCATTTTGAAGGCGGTGATGGCCATGGAGTCGTTGCAAGCGTCGTCAACAAGATTGAAGCACTCCCAATATCGCGCCGAATACGCTCTGAGCGTCTCTCCTGACTGGATCTGCATAGCCCAGAGGGAGTCGGCCTGTTTCGGTTGTACCTCGTTGGTGATAAACCTGGCCCTGAAGGATTTCTGCAGTTGTCGGAAGCTTTTAACCGAAGCTGGCTCCAACTTGTAATACCACCTGACGGCTAGTGGACCTAGGCTGCTAGGGAATATTCGGCACATGAGGGCTTCATTGTCTGCGTGCAGCGTCATGGCCTGTTTGTAATGACGGATATGATCAGTGGGGTCTGATTTTCCGTCGTAAAGAGTGAATGACGGGGCTTTGAATTTCTTGGGCAGGGATGCCCTTGCGATCCGTCGAACGAAAGGATCGTGCTGGTCTTCCTCGTTTGAGCTGATTCTCCTGCGCTTGTTCCTTGTTCGCAGATCTTTTTCGGATAAGCTGGAGGTTTCGGAACGTCCCCTTGCGTCGAGCTCCGTGGATGATGAGTTGGAGTCGCTACTGGTATCTTTTGGTCGGGCCCGAGGTCTTTGTCCGTCCGCCTTCGGAGGTCGCTCTGGTTCCTCGCGCATGGCCTCTTTCGATTTTGCTACCTCCAGGGCCAAATCCTGACGGAGTCGTTCGTTCTCAGCGATCATGTTCTCGAGCCTCTGTTCATTCTGCTTTGCTTGTTCTATAATAGCATGCATTGTTTCTTGCGCTGAGGTCGTTGGCGAATCGAAGTTCAGGGCGCGTCGTGCCGCGATCGTCTCTTTTCCGAGCATGTTAGCTGGGGTGAGGTCGTCTACCTGTGTGGTCGTGTCGGTGGCTATCGGAGGATCTTCGGTCACGTCTTCCATGGATGTATTCGAGTATTCCCACAGACGGCGCCAGTTGTGGGGAAATGGGTTGGAAATACTCTTCGGATCTGGGAGACGCAGATGATCCTCTGGCAGTCACCTGCAAAGACACAAGTACTCCGGTCGGGGGTGCCGGAATTAGCACTCCGACGGACAAGTCAGTCTTCCTCAAGAAAGCTTGTTTACTAAGTTATTAAAAGTGATTTTCTTACATACCTTTTCTAGTTCGTTGCCTCTATATTTATACTTGTTCTTTTTGTGATCCTCGGGACCAGAGCCTACTTTTTCAATCATTATTACTTTCCATTATTCGGCCCTAGGGATCCTTCCCTATTCGGCCTCCATGTCTATGCGGGATGTACGCCGACTAGAGTACAGCTTTTAAGATATATCTCCCCCATCCTTGCTATTTATTCGGCCACCACAACTATAATCCGCTAGATTAAACAAGCTCTCAAAGTACAAATTAGGTACAAATAAGAATACACAAAATTTAAAAAAAATTCT
The DNA here is from genome assembly GCA_030407325.1 of Camellia japonica. Classification (NCBI taxonomy): domain Eukaryota; kingdom Viridiplantae; phylum Streptophyta; class Magnoliopsida; order Ericales; family Theaceae; genus Camellia; species Camellia japonica. Next base: position 149,447,795 of record JAPPVO010000031.1, read on the forward strand.
AATTTACCATGTTTGGTTCTAGAAAATTTAGTCAACTTTTCAAAAAAAAAAAATTTTGATTTTTTTTTTTAGTCTTTTTTATTTTATTTTTACTGAATTTTTAATATTTTCCTCAATTTTTTTATTTTTTAGACACACCTAATCTAAATACGCTTAAAAATTATAATATTTGTGAAAAAAAAAACCAAATACAAAAATACAAAAAGAAAACGAAAATTTAATACATTTTTATATTTTGTTATATTAAATGAATTTAAAATTTTAAAAATTAATAAAAATATAAAACAAATTAAAAACGTAAAAATTATTTCTAAAAACTTAAACCAAACATGGTTATCGGTTTTGCTTTCTTAAAAAATTATTTTTGATTGGCCTTTAAAAATGCAGAAAGTAGAAATGGATACTGCATATCATTTTCAACAATCTTCAGAGATGAAAGTAACAATTACCCCCGTGGCGTGGAAAGGCACCAGTCTTTCTACATATGTGAGCAGGACTTTGATTTCTGAGGGTATAAGTAGGGATTCATTTATTTGGTGAAGTTGATAGTGTTGTATTTTGCTAGGGATTCATTTAAGAGTTGGTGCATTTCTTACTTATTTTGGTGGTAGGTTCCTTTATTTGAATTGGGTTAAATTTGACCGTTAACTGGTTATTCCTAGGCCAAGACCCATGGATGTTATGATATCTATACGGGTTTTTTTATTTTTTTTTGTGTCAAAAAAAAGTAACAAATACTAATTAAAATAAATTTAAAAAGTAGCAGTCCATTGTCATTGTATGAAAATATTAAGGCTGAGTAAGGAATCCGTAAAATCTGTAATCCGATCCGGTCCAATCCAATCCGATAGGTTTGGATTGATTTTTTAAACCCGTGGTTTGGTTCCAGATTGAAAAATTTAAAATTTATAGTCCATGGATTGGTTCTGGATTGAACTCCACGGTTCCGGATAAGAACCGATCTAGACCGTATACAAATAACTTATATTTATATTATACACCCTCTCACATAGTATCTTCTCTTATTTCATATAAAACCTAAACCCAAACCTAAACCTGCATATTTGGTTTTAGTTTTACTATGTAATGGTCAAAATACTTATGTGGAACTAGTTTTCTTATGATTGTTTAAAAGGAGTTTTTTTTTTTTGATAAATCCACTTTCTAAGAGCTTTATTCCATTCAACCCATATTCTTTTTGACTATTCCATTAGGTCCTATTTGAGATAAGAAGACCAAAATAACCTTTTTATCTACTTATGTTCCATTTAGTTCACATTATTTTCTTTTGTCTCAATAAGTCCTATGGGTGACATAATTACCAAAATACCCCTAATATGAATGTTCACACCGTCAATGTGAATGTACATATTGTCACCGGCCGCGAGCCGGGGCGGGCTCGGCCCGTTGACAATGTGAACATTCACATTGACATGTTAACATTCACATTAATAAGAGTGTAAAATTGGCCCGCGTCCCGTGGCGGCGTGAAACCCGCCTGTGGCCTATGGGCTGCTCGGGGCGGGCCCGGTCCGACACATTGACAATGTGAATATTCACATTGACATGTTAACATTCACATTGATAAGAGTATAAAATTGGCCCGCGGCCCATGGGCGGCCAAAAGCCCGCCCGCGGACCGCGGCGGGCTCGGCCCGGCTCGTTGACAATGTGAATATTCACATTAACATGTTAACATTCACATTGAAAGGAGTGTAAAATTAGCCCGCGCCCCGTGGCTACCTGAGACCCACCCACGGCCTGTGGGTGGGCCTGGCCCGGCCTGTTGCTGATGTGAATATTCACATTGACATGTTAACATTCACATTGATAAGAGTATAAAATTGGCCAGCGGCCTACGGGCCCGACCCGGCCCGTTGACAATGTGAATATTCACATTGACATGTTAACATTCACATTGATAAGAGTGTAAAATTGGCCCGCAGCCCGTGGGCAGCCCGAAGCACGACCACAGCCCGAGGCAGGCTTGGCCCGACCCGTGACAATGTGAAGATTCACATTGACATGTTAACATTAACATTGATAGGAGTGTAAAATTTGCCCAATGCCCGAAGCTCGCCCGCTGCCCGAGGTAGGCCCGGCCCGTTGACAATGTGAATATTCACATTGACATGTTAACATGCACATTGATAGAAATGTAGAATTGGCCCGCTGCCCGTGCCCAAACGAGCCATGAATGGGCCTTATCCGGGCCGATGGGCGGGGCGGGGCTTCAAACTGATGGCCAGGCCCTAGCCTAGGGTCTCGGACTAGGCTCGAGCCCGAGCCCAAACGAGCCTTTCCCGGGCTGCGGACGGGCTTCGGGCAGCCTACGTTCTTTTTGACTATTCCATTAAGTCCTATTTGAGGTAAGAAGACCAAAATACCATTTTCATCTACTTATATTCTATTTAGTCCACATTATTTTATTATGTTTTAATAACTCCTATGGGAGACATAATTACCAAAATACCCATAATGTGAATGTTCACATTGTTAATGTTAATGTTCATATCATTAATGCGTAGAGGCCTGGGCCTGCCCATATCGAGCCTCGTGGGTGTCCAAAAAAATCCGGGCTTAGGCCCTAGCCTAGGGTCTCGGACATGCTCGGGCCCGGACCCAACCGAGCCTGCCCTGGGCCGTGGGTGGGCTTCGGGCAGCCCACGGGCCGCGGGCCAATTCTACATTCCTATCAATGTGCATGTTAACATGTCAATATGAATATTCACATTGTCAACGGGCCGGGCCGGGCCTACCGCGAGCCGCGGGCGAGGTTCGGGCAGCGGGCAAATTTTACACTCCTATCAATGTTAATGTTAACATGTCAATGTGAATATTCAGATTGTCACGGGTCGGGCCAAGCCCACCTCGGGCAACGGTCGGGCTTTGGGCCACCCACGGGCTGCGGGCCAATTTTACACTCTTATCAAATGTGAATGTTAACATGTCAATGTGAATATTCACATTGTCAACAGGCGGGGTCGGGCCCGCCCTGGGCTGCTGGCCAATTTTATACTTTTATCAATGTGAATGTTAACATGTCAATGTAAATATTCACATTGTCAACAGGCCGGGCCGGGCCCGCCCCGGGCCGTGGGCGGGTTTCGGGCAGCCGCGGGGCGCGGGCTAATTTTACACTCCTATCAATGTGAATGTTAACATGTCAATGTGAATATTCACATTGTCAACGGGCCGGGCTAGGCCCACCCCGGGCCGCAGGCGGGCTTTTGGCCACCCATGGGCCACGGGCCAATTTTATACTCTTATCAATGTGAATGTTAACATGTCAACGTGAATTTCACATTGTCAACGGGCTAGACCGGGCCCGCCCCGGGCCCCCCATAAGCCGCGGGTGGGTTTCGCCCCGCCACGGGACGCGGGCTAATTTTACACTCCTATTAATGTGAATGTTAACATGTCAATGTATTCTTCACATTGTCAACAGGCCGGGCCCGCCCCGGCTCACGGGCGGGTTTCGAGCCGCCCACGGGCCAATTTTACATTCCTACCAATGTGAATTTTAAAATATGAATATTCACATCATAAAATTGCTAACCCTTCAAAAAATATTTATAAGGGTATCAAAGTTAAATATAAGGGCATAAGTGTCCAAGAAAATAGTGTAAATCAAGAAAAAGGACTTTATGGAATAAAACTATACATACATAGGTCTAAATGGGTTAAAAAATTCCTTCATGGACTTCTTGGGTTAAAACACTTCTAAATGGAATTTATCAATAAAAATCCCTTGTTTAAATTCTATAATAGTATGTCGCTATTATAGAAACACATGTTGCTATTGTGGAACTAATGTGATACTATGTTTATATTTTTATGAAATTAAAATGTTCTATATATATATTTGTTATTTAATTATGTGAATCCGTAGTCCTAAATCAATCTAATTCGTGTTTAAATGGATTGGTTTGGATTAGTTCCATGATTTAAACGGATTGGATTGGTTCCAAGTTTTCAAGAACCGTAGATAACGGATTGGTTCTAATTTTATTCCAATTCGAACCAATTCGGACCATGCTCACCCCTAGGAAATATGGGTGAATATGGTCCAGTTTGGATCGATTTTGGATGAAATGAGAATAGATTCATTGTCTACGATTCCATAAAATTAGAACTAAGCCAAATCATTAAAGTTATGAAACCAATCCGATTTTTGTTTTTTTGTTTTTTTTTCCCATTTAAACATGGTACAGTTCAGTTCAATTTGGAACTACAGTTTCACATAATATGTTTGCAAGAAAAATCATATAATATTTTCAAAAAATTCAACCTATCAGAAATTTTAAAAATAATAATATATTCATCAAACAAACTACTCTTATAATATTTCTCAGTTAAGTAAACACATAACATTAAGCAAACATTGTTCAACATCAATCTGTCATGATTTGTCAGAACAAAAACTTGAACATTGTTTCACCATTAATATGAACAAACATAATACCTAACAAATATACATATATGATTTAAGTTAGCCGGTCCAGTTCGGTTCCAATTTAGAATCGTGGACCTAAATCCAAAATCAATCCGCAGAGGCTAGTTTTCCAATTTTTCAAACTAGGACTATAGCGGTCCCCCTTTTTTTCCTTTCCTTGTTTATTGTATTCCGGACTCGGTTCCGTGGATGTCTGTTGTGGTATATATTTAAATTTCATCCTTTGATTCTTTGAATTTGAGTTTAGAGATGTCTTGGGCGTGTTTCAAACAAGTTGGTTGAGTTTTGGTCTCAAATCTTGTTGTCTAGATTTTTGGTGATCCGCTCAAGCGGGTCTTGTTGCACTCGAGCGGAGTTTGCATCCTTTTAGTATTTTGTGCATCTGCAAAAATACTGCAAGTGTGTTTTTCACGCTCGAGCGGTGTTACTTACGCTCGAGCGGGTAGCGCTCGAGCGGGTATCTTTGCGCTCGAGCAGGTGTTCTAAGTCTATAAAAGTACTGGATTAGTGTATTCTACGCTTGAGCGGGTCCTTTTGTGGTCAAGCAGGTGGTGCTTTGCTTTTGTGCCTTGGCACTCGAGCGGGTATTTTTGCACTCGAGTGGGTTAAGTTTTTTTACCTTACGCTCGAGCATCCTATTCTCCGCTCGAGTGGGTCATGCGTATATCAGATCGCAGCTGGGTCATTTTAAATCACTTTTTCAACTTTCTCTCTCTCTAACTTCTCGAAACCCTAATTTCAGTTGCCTCTCTCTCTATACACACTCTCTCTCTAAGAATCCATCTAGTTCTAGGGAGTTTCTACCTTGGTTCCTTTGTATAAAAGGTAGAGTTTGGCTCTGGCTATCTTTGGATCCGAAAAATCTCTTGGTTTGGAGCATCTTGAGTTCTCTCCATCTTCTCCTTTGGGTCTCTCCATTTGAGGTAGGGATAACTGTTCATTTTTATGAGCTTTAACATACATATTGAGTACTTTGTATAAATGGTTTGATTTGGGGAGGTTAGGGTTTGAGATTTGAAACATCGAAAAGAGGGGTTTTGTTCTCTTGACCAATACATGAGTATTTTGGGTCTAAAAAGAGGTTATTGGTGTTTATTGCTAATATTTGAACCTTTGGGGTCAATGTTGAAAGAGGGGGGGAAAGCCCCAATTTATTATTATGAATTAATTTGTATAATTAATTTGGGAAAGTTATGGAAACATGGAATTGGGTTGGAAATAATGAAATTGGCTTATTATGAGATTGAATGGTGGAGATGGATTTATTAATCACCCACTTTTGAAAATATTGATAATTTATCTGTTGGATGCATTTATTATCTGTTTAGAAATAATTGCTTTAGGCTATTGGTGGGGGATAGTCTTGATTGTTGTAGACACTGTATGTTGATTAGGAAAAACTGAAACTAATCACGTCGAATGTGTCATTGAATGTGACGGTTAGAATAATACATCAAATATGTGTATTGATTGATCATGTATGTAATAATTGTTTATATACATTGTATTGTATGGGAGGAGATAGGGGATGTACTCTACGGTTTAGGAGGAGATACGGGATGGACTCCTAAACCGGATATTATTTGGGAGGAGATAGGGGATGGACTCCATTGATACAGCAAATATGTGTATCTATTATGAAGTATGGAAGTGTTTTAATGTATTATTGATACAGCAAATTTGTGTATCATTTGTGAAATATGGAAGTATTGTTGATATGAGTTGTTATCTCATTTGAAATGGAAGTATTGTTGATATGAGTTGAAATCTCATTTAATTGTTTGGCTAGGTTCTGAGCCATGTTTATAAATTGAAAAAAAAAAAGGTTAAGTAAAGGAAAGTAAAATGAAATATGGACATATTTGTCATGGAATTGGATTGTGCTGTAAGTTGGTTGACCAGCGTTAACATTTATCGAATGCTCATGTTTTAGTTATCGCTCATGTTATGTTTAGCATATCTCTACTGGGCGTTGGCTCACCCTATATGGGACATCATTTTCAGGTACAGGTGACATGCCACCTCCAAAGACGTAGCTTGGGAGGCTCAGTGGCTGGGAGATCATTTTGTGATCGTTTTGTGTATTACGTGTAAATCAAGTCAATGGCTTATTTTGTGTTTTGAGTTAGTACTCTCTTTTTGTAACCAAGTGTTGGCTTGGAAAGTTGTAAAAACGTATGACATTTACTTTTGATGTCAACATGTAATACTTTTGTAATGAATACTCTGATAAATAAAATTATGTTTTATTCTCTTAAGTTTATGGTTATCTTGAATGTGTGATTTATGGATTTATTTTGAGGGCGTTAGAAGGACCGAAACACAAATTAAAAAACTAAATCAAACCTCCCAAATTGGTCTAGACCGATTCGATTTGTAGATTTTTCGATTTCCGTACTCATTTGTAATCACTCAATTATAAATTTATTACAATCCATTGAGCCTGAGCAAATTAAAACTAAAAAACAATTCAAGATAAATTTGTCATTTAATATTTAAAATGATCAATCCATTGGAGCGTGGGCGTCCAATTTGAAATGATTAATTTTCTTTTGAAAATTTTATTAATTTCTTTTTAATTTCTTAATATATATTATTAATTGAATTAAATTAATATAAATGTAAAAATTTAAAGGATGAAATCGACACTGTGTTTGGTTTCATTTTTTTGGATTCAATTTTCAAAAAATTTAGTTTTTTTTTTAATTTATTTTTGTTTTTGTTTTTAATGAATATTTTTAAAATTTTAAGCAATTTTTTTTATTACTTTTTTAGATGCATCTTACTTAGATATATCTAAAATGTAAAATATTTGTAAAAAAAATATTTAAAAAAAAATCAATAAATACACAAGATAGGAAAAATGTCTTGAATTCTCATTTTTTTTTTTGTGCATTTTCGGTATTTAGCGAATTTTTTTTAAAAAAAAATTCACAAATATTATACTTGTTAACTGTATTTATGTTAGGTGTATCTAAAAATTAAAAAAAAATTGCTTAGAATGTTAAAAAATAGTGAAAAAAAAAAACAGAAAATAAAAAATTTTAATTTTTTAAAAAGTAAATCCTAAAAACTCAAACCAAACAAGTTGAAATGACCAAATTAACATAAAAAATAAATTATAGAGACTGACAGATATAATAATTTGCCCTACTATTTTTTGAAATGAAACTACAATAATTATTATTATTATTTTCGAGGAAGGTAAAGATGCATATAAATGGCAGTCAAGATACAATACATACGGCAAACAAAAAGGAGTTTAGCAGCCCCGTGTACAAGCCGCATTAGCTAACTTATGTGCATTTTGCACTACATGTCTGGTAACTTTTGTTATAATAATCAAAACGCTTACATAGATTACAAATATCTAGCAAAATATATTTAATATCCCACTCCATTGACTGTCCTTCTTTGATCCTTTGAACTAACAAAAGGTAATCTGTAAGAATAGTGATTGCCCTAATATGGTTAAGCTCACACCATTTTAGCGCCTCAAGGTAAGCTCGAGCTTCAGCCACCAATGCTGAAGTTGCAAAAAAGGAAAACTTCTTGTAAGCAATCTGATTCCCCCTGTTATCTAATGCAATCCACGCAGCACCAACTCTTGATGAATTCGGCAACCAAGCTCCATCAATTATAAACCTGTCAAAACAAGGATTTGGACACCACTTTGCACTATTATTAAAAATCAAAGTTGACCATGTTAAGAGTCATCATTGACTTTTCTAGAATCATCTAGGCTATTAATTGCATATGTTGAATAATCTAAAAGACTCTGGAAAGATCTAGAAGAATCTAGAAAGATCTAAAGAAATCCGAAAGATTCTAGAACATTTAGAAGATTCCGGAACATTAGAGAAGCTTGTAGAAATCTAGAGAAATCTAGAAGGTTCTAGAAGGTTTTAGAATATTATAGAAGTATAGAAAGTACTATTATATATACTAGAATAGTTTAGACAGTTCTAGAATATAGGAAAGTATGAGTATATGCTAGAATATTCTAGAGGGTTAATAATAGCCCTTGGATCAAAATGATTCTAACCATCCATTGAGGAAGTGGATGACTATATAAAGGGAAGTGACCTCATTTGGAAGGCACAAGACACAACAATCAAGAGTGGTGTCAAGTGTTTAAGTGTGAGTGATTCCAAAAGTGAGGTGTCTTTGAGAGTCTTCTTGTATACTTGAGTGTATCTTTGCATCTAAATAAAGATTCACTTTTCTATAGTCGTTGTGTTCTATCTCAACAATTTGGTATCAGAGCAAGGCGGTCAAGGACCGTTTTGTTGAGTTGATCGTGCATAACTTAAGACTGTAAAGCTTGTGGATTAGTGACCACACCAAGTCACGATGGTAGATCTTTTGAACACAACGAGTGGAGTCACAAGACTCAACAACAACAACCACCAGAGTTGGCAGAGTCGTATCAAGTCCTACCTTGAAGGGCAGGATTTGTGGGAGGTTGTTAATGGAAATGAGACTACACCACCTTCCACGGAAAATGCCGAGGCACTCTACAAATGGAAAATCAAGGCCGGAAAGGCAATGTATGTGCTCAAGACAACCATAGAGGATGAGTTGCTCGGGTGCATTAGGAATGATGACACACCCAAGGCAACATGAGACACCTTTGCACCATTGTTTTCAAAAACAAATGATGCCCGGCTCCAATTCTAGAAAATGAGTTGATGTCTACCACTCAAGGAAGTAACTCCATAAGTGAATATTTCACAAAAATTAAGGATCTATGTCATGAAATTTCAAATCTAGATCCTAAAGCAAATATTAATGAGGAAAGAATGAGGAGGATCATTATACATGGGTTAAGGCCCGAGTATAATGCATTCATCACAACTATAAGGGGTTGGCCAATTCAACCATCTCTTATAGAGTTGGAGAATTTATTGGCCAATTAAGAAAGCCTATGCCAGTAAATGGCTGGTGTCTCATTGAAGACTAAATAGGAGGCACTCTTCAGTAATAATAATAGAAGGGGTGGACCAAGACAAGGTGGACCAAGACGGCCTAACTCTACAAGGCCAAAAAAAAAAAAAAATGAAGAACATGCGAAATCACAGCAGTAGGATGGGAGCTCTCAAACAGGGGGACCTCAATCTGGCAGCAACAACCATTATCGACGATCCTCAGCATCAAGGCGGCGAAACATAGAGTGCTACAAATGTGGAAAGAGAGGTCACTACGCAAAAGATTGTCGTTCAAAGAGAAGGCAATAAGAAGGTAACTTGGTGACATCCAAAAGTCACCAAGACAACAGTGAGGAAGAATGGGACTTCCAAGCATGCTTTGTAGTGTTCGATCCTAATGAGACTTATTGCTCTGAAGAAGTGGACTTTGATGAATGGGAAGTGCAAGAGCAACATAGTCCAACCACTAGTGTAGTGGCTAAATGTGCGGTTGTGTCTGAGCCTAATGTGTCGGCTCTTGTGGCAGAGTCTAAAACTGGAGCAATCAACTACAACAATGATTGGATCGTTGATTCAGGATGCTCTAACCACATGACTAGTGACGAGGAGAAGCTATCTAGCATGTTCGAGTACAAAAGAGGCCAGGTAATAGTGACCGTTGATAATACAAGATTGCCGATCACCCATGTTGGTAAGACAATCATTACTCTTCGCTTCAACTCTAACCAAATACATCTGTAGGACGTCTATCACGTGCCAGGGATGAAGAAGAATCTGTTATCAGTGTCACAACTCACATTCTCAGGCAGCTATGTGTTATTCGGCTCAGAGAATGTGAAGGTTTACTAGAAGGTTAAGTTATCTGGTACTCCCATCATGGAGGGAAGACAGTTGGAGTCTATCTACGTAATGTCAACAGAATCAACCTACGTAGATAAGACTCAAAAGAATGAGACTGCAGACCTTTGGGATGCACGCTTGGGTCGTGTGAGCTATCACAAGCTAAAAATAATGATAAAGAAGTGTATGCTCAAGGGCCTTCCTCAACTAGATATTCGAGAAAATACAATTTGTGCCGGATGTTAGTATGGTAAGACACATCAGTTACCATATGAAGATTCAAAGTATAGAGCTAAGGAACCCTTAGAGCTTATCCACTCAGATGTCTTCGGACTGGTAAAGCAAGCATCAATCAGTGGAATGCGCTACATGGTGACCTTTATTGACGACTTCTCAAGGTACGTGTGGGTGTATTTTATGAAAGAGAAGTCTGAAGTTTTGGCCAAGTTCAAAGAATTTCGTAAGAAGGTTGAAAGCGAGCTTGGAAAGAAAATTCGATGCTTGCGAACAAATAATGGAGGAGAATATTCATCAGATGAGTTCTTTAACTATCTTAGAGAATGCCAAATTTGACACCAGTTTACCTGCTCAAGTACTCCACAACAGAATGGAGTGGCTGAAAGAAAGAATAGGCATCTTGCAGAAACTTGTTGGAGCATGCTACATGCTAAGAATGTGCCTAGCAAATTTTTGGTTGAATGTATAAAGACAACAGCTCATGTGATCAGTAGGCTATCGTAGTCAAGTTTGGGGCTGGTCTCACCCTTCTAGAAGTTATGGCACACAAAGCCCACAATAAGTCACTTTCGAGTTTTTGGATGTGTCTGTTACGTATTTGTGCCAAGTCATCTACGTAGCAAGTTCAATAAGAAGGCAATTTGTTGCATCTTCATGGGCTACGATAGTCAAAGGAAAAGGTGGCAATGTTGTAATCCCACGACTGGCCGCTGCTATACTTCGAGGAATGTTGTATTTGATGAAGCATCATCTTGGTGGTCTTCACAAGATATACTATTGCCAAACTCCAAAAATTTAGAAGATCAATTACAAGAAAAGATGGGGGGAGCAAAGACAAGAGGAAGAGGCACCTCATAGTTTAGAAATCATCAAGAAGCTAGTATCAACACAAAGTGATGATGAGCTAGAGCCTGACTTGTTAAAGACGCCAATAAGATCTTCAAGTTCATGGAAACAGGTGTCCATCACAAGAGTCCAAAAGAAGTTCGCCTGAGCCAACAAGAAGGGGTTGAAGAGACTGGAGCAAAACTCAGAAGGTCAGAAAGACAATTTAAGCCTAATCCGAAGTATGCAAATGCTGCTCTAACTGAAGAAGATAGAATTACAGAGCCAACGATGTTTGAAAAGGCATCCTAGAGCAAAGCATGGCAGAAGGCAATGGAGGAAGAGATTCAAGCTCTCAAATAGAATCAAACATGGGAGCTAGTTCCTAAGCCCAAGGACATGAAGCCGATATCATGCAACTGGGTGTACAAAGTAAAAACTTGTCTTGATGGATCGATATAAAGGTACAAAGCATTTAGTTCAGTAGCAAAGATCACAACGGTGAGACAACGGTGAAAGTACTAATAGCACTTGCAGCCAGCAAGTCTTTGAAGCTGTGGTAGATCCGTAAAGAATTCTTTTCTACACGGAGAGATAGATTGAGATATATATGTGAAGTAACCTGAGGGGTTTGAAAGCAAAGTCCATCCAACTTATGTTTCCAAATTAAAGAAAGCCTTGTATGGCTTAAAGCAAGCGTCGAGGGCATGGAATGGCAAAATAACTGAATTTCTAGTACAAAGCGGGTACTTGGTGGCACTAGCAGACTCGAGCCTATTTGTCAAGTCTCAAGGTGAGAAACTAGCTATAGTGCTAGTATATATGGATGACTTAATCATCACCAGAGATGATAAAGAAGAGATCCAAAAGACAAGAGAGAACTTGTCAGTACGATTTCAAATAAAGGAGCTTGGAGAACTCAAGCATTTTCTCAGGCTTAAAGTAGAACAAAAAAACAAAGGCTTATTTCTCTGCAAGTAGAAATATGCTAAAAATTTGTTACAGAAGTATGGGATGCTTGAGTCCAAGCTAGTTTCTACACCAATGGAGATAAATGCCAAGTTATGCTCAGAAGAAGGTAAAGACTTGGAGGATGTAACTATGTATTAGCAACTAGTAGGTAGTTTGATCTACCTCACCCTCACTCTGCCAGACATTACATATGCAGTTTGTGTAGTAAGCCGATATTCGCAAAAGCCAAAGAAACCTCATCTAGGAGCAGTTCGCCGAATACTCCGATATGTGAAGAGTACAATTGACTTCGGTCTTTTGTACAAGAAAGGTGAAGCATGCAAGGTAATTGGCTACTGTTGTGATAACCCTGGTCCGTATTATGCTAATTAATCTTAATTATGATTATGATTATGTGTTTAATATGATTTTGTGTGCCATTTATATGAATATATATGGCTTTGAATTTCTATCTGTTCACCGTAGGAATATCTGTTCAACTTGCTGTTATAAACTAGAAATTGAAGGCCTTATCGGCCACAGAAACCGAAATTTACTACGCTCTTGTGATTAACGTAATTTTTAGAGCCTACGGTGAAATTTAATTGAAAATTGATTCAGATCTGATTAAGTAGATTAAATTGATGAAATGGTGCTCAATTATTTAATATTAAAGAAATGTGTTTGAGAAGGAGCTTATAAGGGCCAATTTACACCCTCATTCACTTTACTTGAGCTCAAAATTAGATTTTATACTTTAAAAAGAGAGAGAGGGTCGGCTAGAGAGAGAGAGAGGGTGAAGGCAATTGAAGATTGTGCAAGAAACTAGAATAAATTGAAGACCAACTCAAGAATTAACCATAGTTTGCAAGATTAAAGCTCCTAGGTGAGTAAATTCATGAGTTCGAGCTTGTGATTTTGTGAATTCAAATTGTTTAGTAGCTCATGGCAAAGATTGAGTTGAATATGAAGTTAGAATGTGCATGCATCCATAGAATTATCATGAATTAGCAAGAATTGTATAGTCCATCATGTAGCTCGTTAATTATGAAAATTGAGTTGTTGGATTATACATGCAAGCTTGATTTGGGTGAGTTTTATGTGTGTAAGCATCACTTGAGCCATTTGAAATGGAATTGGAGTTAAAAGATTACATGCATGTTTGATTAATGAAGACATGGGGTTAATGTGAGATTGAATACACATGTTTTGAAACTATGAAGAGAAATGCTAGTTAATTTGAGAATTTGATCATGGTTTCGAATAATTTGTCCTAAATCTCCTATGCTCTCATGTTATGTGTGCATTTCTCATGTTTTTGGTGCCTAAATTCAAGCTTGGGAGCCTTTGAATATCAAGTTTGAGCCTCAAGAACAATTCTAGATTTTCCAGAATTTGACATGTCCGCTCAAGCGGGAAATTCGAGCTCCCATAACTTTTTGCAGACATCAATGTCCGCTCGAGCGGGGAAGTTTACGCTCGAGCGGGGAGCTATGTAGAGTGACCTTTAGCTCGAGCGTCCGAATTAACGCTTGGGCGTAAAAATAAGGCAACCAGTACTTTTGCAGACTTAATGGGTCCGCTTGAGCGGGAAAGTCCACGCTCGAGCGGGGACCCCTGTTTCAGAAAATTTGTAAAGGTGTTCTGTGATTCATTTTCCGTTCTCTTTCACTTCTACGTACTCTTAGGCATGCATTGAGCATTATGAATGAATTAAAAGAATAAGAAAGAAGCCTAAGAGGGATGTTTGAATTAAGAACAGATTGAATTGTTTATGACCCATTGTGTTCATGAAATGTGTAGGGTCGAGCTCAAGGGTGAATCAACCGGCAGAACACTGTGAGTAATATCTTAATGAAGATATTTGAAGTATGTTATTTGTCCAATTGCTTACTTTCATATAAGCCTTGTAAGTTTGTTACATTGAATTGGGGACAAATATTTGTTATGATGAATGATTAGGCCAAAGGCCAATTGACATGAATGATTGGGCCAAAGGCCGATTGACATGAGCGATTGGGCCGAAGGCCGATTGACATGAATGATTGGGCCGAAGGTCGATTGACATGAATGATTGGGCCAAAGGCCGATTGACATGAGCGATTGGGCCAAAGGCCGATTGACATGAATGATTGAGCCGAAGGCCAAATAACATGAATGATTGGGCCGAAGGTCGTTTGACATGAATGGATGAATGAATGGACCAGAGGCCGATGGATATATTTGATTGGGCCAAAGGCCGTTTGTCAAAGAACGAGGTGGGCCAGAGGCCGTTTGATATGTTCGGGCTTAAATCGCCTAATGTACCAAAATAATGCACTAAATAGAATTCTACATGGGCCTAAGGCCATTCGACATATGTGAATCTCATTTGTATACCTGCTTTATTTGATATTATTCACTGGGCTTTCGCTTACGCTTATTCATGTGTATGTAGGTGAGCAAAGAGATGTCTAAACCCAGCCCCGGTGAAGTCTGTGAGAAAGGTCATGTTTTGGAGAGTCAGCCCTAATTGTCTCACGCATGAGACTTAGTTTAGCCTCATTTGATTTCTTGTTGCAATCTCATTGTGTTGGCGAAATGTTGGATCATCTTTTGTATATAAGTTTGGTTAGGCTGACTAAGACTTGAATGATCCTGTTGTGTAAAGCCTATATGTTACCTTTTTTATGTGAGTTATTAATGCATGTTTATGGAATCTTATAACGTGCCATGTAAGCACAGCTCTATGGAGAAAAGTTTGAAATTGCTTCCGTTTGGCCCCCTTAACTCTGTTAAAATATATCTGATTTGGTTTGAGGCCATAGGTAATCTCGTGATTACTGGCCGATTATGTCCTTAACCCATGGGGGTGGGTTCGGGTCATGACAGAGTGGTATCAGAGCACGAGTTAATAACTCACACACTTGTCCAAAAAGGGCAATAAGCATCTAGAAAACATCTAGGATGCATTCATGCGATAAGTGGGAATTTGTAAACATTGAGACTATGTTTAAATGCTCTGAAAGAAATGACTATGTGCTATATGTTTGTGAACTAGTTGCATTACAAATTTTGTGAATGTGTATGCTCTTTATTATATGCATACTTGTGAAACTTTTGTACAAAGAATAATGCAAGTCTAATCAGATGGTGAGAACAATAGGTGATGAGATAGAAGAGTCCTCTACTGCCAGAATGGATAGGATAGAAAGATTAATCCAAGAAATGGCAGAAACATTGAGGCAACAACAACAGTGGCAGCAACCACATCCTCCACCTCCACCTTCGACACCACCCGTGCCAGACTTACAGAATGATGACCGAATAATAGCTCTCACCAAGGAGTTTAAAAAAATGAAACCACCACAGTTCCATGGGAGATTAGACCCGTTAAACGATGAAGCATGGGTTCTCGGCATTGAAAAGCTATTTGAAGTGTTTCCTTGTACAGAGACATAGAAAGTACTACTAGCCACCTTTATGCTAGAAGATGAGGCAAGAAGATGGTGGATGTTAATGCGTGAGAATCATAAAGAAGTTGGATTGACGAGATTTTTGGAAATTTTCTACAACAAATACTTCCTACAATGTGTCCGTGACAGGAAGGTATTAGAGTTCATGGAACTTAGGCAAGACAGTATGACTGTGGTTGATTATGAGGCCAAATTCACTGAATTGGCCAGGTTTGCACCACATGTGATCGATACTGACTATAAGAAAGTGAGGCATTTTGAGGGTGGGCTTCGAAGCGACATCTTAGAAAGGGTGAATGTCCTGAAGCTGGAAACCTATATTGGGGTGCTAGACCGGGCCATAATATCAGAAACTAACATAACTAGACAGGCTAAATCAACAACAGACTGGAAATGTAGTAAAAGACAAGGCTTCTTTTCAAAGAAGAAGTTTTCAAAGAAGCAAAATATGGGCTTCTCGAGTACTTCCAATTTTTCCCGAGATACAACCCCGGTGTGTAATATTTGTAGTAATAGGCATCATGGGGTTTGTTACCGCGTGTCAAGAGCTTGTTTTAAATGTGGTAAACAAGAGCATATGACCAGAGATTGTAATAAGAACAGTGGGAAACTAGCTGCTAGTTCAACTACATCAATCCCAAAACTAGGAAATACCATGAGATCTACTACCACTGGAGATGCCCTGAGACAAGGAAGAGTCTTTGCGCTTGTTCCAGGCGATACACGGAATGCTAGCGTAGTTGTCTCAGGTACTATTTCTATATGTAATCAGGATGCATTTGTGTTAATTGACTCTGGATCAACACACTCTTCCGTAACATTGTAGACACCCCATTTTTGACCGACCTTAAGACTCAGACGTCACCGGTTGAGCGCTCGGTGATGTTGCATACTGTGCTCGTTCAGAAGTCTCAGAGTCGCGGCCGTGTGCCCTGCCTCCGGACTTCCGAATTCTCTTCTGTGCCTTGTCTCGGTTTGTGAACCAGACTCGGTTTTCTCTGTTTTCTTTCCTGAGGGAAGGGAGTAGTCCTGTAGACTATCTCTCGGTGGCCGTGCGCTACATTTCGTGGCCGTAGGTCATTTTGCCCATTTCGGAGCCTGGTTCCCGGTTTTCGGAGCCGTCAGGCCGTGTGCCTCGGTTCGGGACCGCCCAACCGTCTCCGATTCCTCCGGTTCTTGGCAGATGCCTCTGTTTTATCATTATGAAGAACACTGGGGCCCCTGATGCCCACTTCGTGGCTGGATGCCACTTTCGGCGCCTGCAGCCGGTTTTCGGGCCCCGAACCTCGCGGTTTGGCCCCCGAGCATTCATTTCGCATCGGTTTTCTCCGGTTTTTGGCAGGTACCTCTGTTTTATCATTTCGAGGAACACTGGGGCCTCCGATACCCACTTCGCTGCTGAACACCACTTCCGGTGCCTACAGCCCATTTTCGGGACCCCGAACTGCGCGGTTTGGGCCCCGAGCGTTCATTTCTCATTTGTTTTTGTTCAATTTTGGCAGGTACCTCTGTTTCAACATTAGGAAGATCACTGGAGGGTAGGAGGCCAGCAATTATCCAGATAACCAGTTTCGCTCCTCCGGCGCCCGTTTTGCTCACTTCCGGGCCAATGTTGAACACCCTAGGCCCATTTTCTTCCAACCAAAGCTACATATCTGTGATGAGGGCACATGGGAGGACCCTAAGAAGTGATGGTCGGCCAGCAATGGTGAGTTTCATTTTTGAGCCCCTCCTTCAAGCTCTATGTTGTGGCTCCTGCTTCAGTGTTGCCAATTTCCGACCTTGGAACCTTGTTCTACACATCTGGGAGGACCCTAAAAGTTGGTGGTCGGCCAGCAATGGTGAGTTTCATTTTGAGCCCCTCCTTCAAGCTCTATGTTGTGACTCTGCTTCAGAGTTGCCAGATTCCGACCTTGGGGCCTTATTCTACACACATGGGAGGACACCTTTGCATGGTGGTCGGCTAGAAAATTTCACCTTCATTTTTGGGCCATGGCCGGCCGGCCAGGGTGAGTGGCTGGCCGACCAGGTGGGGTGGCCGGCCGGCCACCTCCCAGAAAGTTCCCTGGCCGGCCAGCTTCCTGCTTTCCAGCTCCTTCCAGCTGTCCAGATATTTTTTCAAAATATCTCCCCCATCCGGGGGATATTTTGGGAGGGAAAGATTGCCTCCATTTCCCTCCCCTTTTACATCTTTTCTTGCCTACTTTAAAGGGCTGGACAGCCCCTTTGCCTAGGTTGGAAAAATTGGTCTCAAGACTTCATCTCTCCAACCCTTTCCATTTCCATAGCCAAAAACCTCAAAAACTTCCAAGTTCCTAGGCAATTCCTTCATCAACCCTTAGCTCCACCATCCCCACTACCATTCCAGCAGCAAGGAAGTGTTCTCCAGTGGCTAAGAAGCAACAAATTCAGGCCAAGAGGTAGCAACAATTGGATCTTCAAGGGTAAGTCTCAAAATCTCTTTTTTGTAGCATAATTTTGCTTCCTATTTCTCCCTTCTATTTCCTTTCAGTTTTTTGGGCTTTGACCCCTACTGGTTTTAGGCTTATTTTGAGCCCCTCTACAACATTGTAGAAGGGCTCAACTTCATTTTGGTGTCTCCCATGATACACTTGTTTCAATATCTAGCTTGTATGTCACAATCTTGTATGCTATTTTTTTGCCTATTTGGATTTGTTTTTGGGGCTCCGACCCCTACTGGTTTTGTGCTTATTTTGAGCCCTTCTACAACATTGTAGAAGGGCTCAAACCTTGTTTTGCCATTCTATATACCACCTCCCTTTGAAATCCACTTTAGGCCCTAATTCTTGCATGTTTTGTAGCCCTTTGTGCTTTTGGTTTTAGCTCTTGGTCAAGAACTGAAAGGGGTCTTATTTTGACCCCCTCTACATGTTTTCATGAAGAAAGTTTTGTTGTTTGGGTGATATTCTTTGCATGTCTCTTGTTATAGTACCCTCTTTTGAGCTCCATTTTGCATGGAATTTGTTAGCATGTTTTTTGTATATTGATTTGGGGTTCTCATAAACTGAATAATATGCATGTTTTTGGCCCCTCTTCAATTTTGTAGAACTGATTTTTCTGGTTTGAGCATTGTATATATTACTTGCTTTGTAATTCCTCTCTTTTTCCCCGTTTTTGCAAGCTATTTTTGCCATGCTTGTGGTTGTTATTTAGCCTTGCTTTGTACTGAAAAAATGCCATATTTGGGGCTGCCTTGCTACTGTTTTTGCTGTCATGTATCAATTTTGCATGTTTAGCATAGCCGTAGGCCATTTCGGGTACTTAGAATCACATTTCGGGATGATTTCATGCATCGGTTGTCATTTCGTATCATTTCGGGACTGTTTTCCCTTTCATTTAGGTGCTGAAATTTGGTTTGCATGCTTGCATATCATTTCCCGTGCTATTTCATGCCTTCGGGCCATGCCTCGGTTTGCGTGCCCATGGGTACGCACTTCGAGGCACCTCTGTTTTATCCGACGGCATCTGATGTGAGTGTGGCTGAGGTCCACTCATGTTAGTATAAGCCCAATTTGCATTTCCATCTCATTTTATCATTGCCTCGGTTTGCGCGCCCGTGGGCACGCATTTCGAGGCACTTCATTCTCATCCGACGGCTTCCCGTGTGAGTGTGGCTTCGGTCTCTCTCATGTTGGTATAAGTCCATTCTGAATTCTGTATGCCATTTTAGTCTTATCGCATTGCGTATTATCATCGCCTCGGTGTGCGTGCCTGTGGGCACACATTTCGAGGCACTTCGGTTTTATCCGATTTCTCATTTCATATCATCGCCTCGGTTTGCGTGCCTGTGGGCACACATTTCGAGGCACTTCGGTTTTATCCGATTTCCACTTCATATCATCGCCTCGGTGGGCGTGCCTGTGGGCACACATTTCGAGGCACTTCGGTTTTATCCGATTTCCACTTCATATCATCGCCTCGGTGTGCGTGCCTGTGGGCACGCATTTCGAGGCACTTCGGTTTTATCCGATTTGCTTTTCACATCATCGCCTCAGTGTGCGTGCACGCGTGCGCGCTTTTCGAGGCGTCTCATTTTCATCTCATTTTCATCAGCATTGTGCATACTAGGCTGTATCTTAGTTGCATTTCATGCATATCATGCATATTGCATCGTGTTCGGGATAGGAGTTAGCCCGGGCACGGGAAACGAGGCACGTTTCGTACTACGAGTGACGAAACGGGTCTCAATTCCCCAGTCACCGACACTCCGGATAACCCATGATGGAGTTAGGTTTTTATTGTAGCATTCATCTGCATTTCATCCTATATTGAGTTGTGCAATCCGACTCCTCGGCCATCATGCATCGGTATGCGTGATTGGTGGCACGAGGATCGAGGCATGCATATATTTGTGAAATACATTGCTATGCCCTTTTCCTGCTCTCTGTTGCAGCAAGATAAGGAATCAGCAACTTTTCAGAGTCTGGCACGCATTTCGAGAAACACTGCAAACAGAGGCTAAATTGGGCATCCCAGTGGATTTCTGCGCAAGGCAGCCCAGCATACATCATTCATCAGAAGCGAGGCAGCCCCTGGCTTGCATGCCAGTTTACAGTCTTTCTTAGTTAATTTTGTTAATTAATTAGAAATCTGTATGTTATTTCGGACTGTAATATTTCGGACTGTATATCTCGGACTGTATATTTATTCGGACCCTCTGCGCGAGGGCATAACTGTAATAAGTGTGGGTGAGTGCGATGTATGTCTTCCAACCCCCATTTCTTTCTCCCTTTTATTTATCCGCTTACGATGGTTAGATATAGGGCATATTTCAATTAGCATACAGTATGACAGCATGTTTGCATCATTCATCTGTTTTGCACGCACCGGGCTCGGCGCATCATACAAACTGCATCTGTATTTCAATTCCAAATTGAATACGTGTTAGTTGTAGCATTTCATATGCCATGTTTAGAATAGCCGAGCCTGCTATAGTTGCATTATTGCATGTGTTGCATTAGGCAATTCTGTATAATTAGGATCATGCATGATTTCTAATCAGTTTTCTGTTTTGGCTTGGAGTACTCGGTGAGTTTTATGCTTTAGCATCCTTGCATGCGTGTGAGTGTTGCCATGATAGCATGCTTACCATGAGGCTATGTGCTTATGTGATATAACTAATGCCTTGAATGCCTGTGGGTGGAGGTTGAGTTGCTTGGATTGGACAATTCATCAAATGTTTGTTTTAAGCCCACTAGATAGTGGCAAAATCATGTTTTCTAAGCCCACCTGAGGGTGGCAAATCCGCGTCTTAGCCTACCTGCGGGTAGCACCATCAAACCATTTTCAAACAAACAAACATGAAATGTTTTGTTCCAATTCAGGCGACTCAGTCTATACTTGTTTGCTGCGAGCATCACATAGTAACCTAGGCTAATAACCGGAATAAGAACTCACAATGTTTTCAAAAACAGATATCATGGTTAGTAGAGGCCGGTCTTTGACCGGGCGAGCGGGGGTGCTCACGATGTGACCTTCCCCAATCGTACCCAAGTTCCCGAGCCAACTTTGGTGATGACGGACACGTGGCCTTTGGCACCGAGTCAGGGTTTCCTAAATTTCCCATTTTAAAAAATATTTAGGTGGCGACTCTGTTATCTGGCAAAGCAGTCCATGTTTGGCACTTCTTTCAAAAAATCTGTTTTCTCAAAACGATTTGCCGGATTTGGACTCTTTGGTTCAAGATTAAGAACCGTGACATTTGAGTCCTTGAACTGTAGTGACCCCAATATGAACAGAACGGGACCTAACCCTCCCGGGGCGTTCGGGGGACGTCTACAGTTTCTGGCGACTCTGCTGGGGATTTAGAGAACTTGACTCGAACTCATGATATCTGTTTTTGACTACACTTGTGTGTTTCTTTGCATTGCATTTGCATTGGTGCGCCTAGGAACACTGTGTTTGCCATATGCCATTCCCGAACGATTTGCCGGAGGCTTGTCTTGTCAAGTCATGTCCGTAAGGCTGATCGGCTCTGGGCTCTGACAGCATGGGAACACAAACCCCGGTTTTACCGGGGCACCCTTTTTGACCATTCGACCTAGTGCATATTCGGATCCATAGTGACCATTCCAAACTAGGACAGGTTGCTTACCCGTTTATAGGTTGTTTGAAACCGCTGCGTGCGTAGTGAAACCCTAGTTCCTGACAAAATAGGACAGGGAAACCCTACCCCAACATAGGGGTGTTTTGGCTCTCACTTATCTGTTATGTGCTTTAGAGTGCGTCTCTACAGGAATGCATGTATCAGTCATGAGTTTGGGCATCAGGCCTGCGGGCATCAGTTTGTGAGTTTGGACATCAGGCCTGCGGGCATCAGTTCATCAGTTTTGAGCAGTAGGCCTGCGGGCATCACGCCTGCGGGCATCAGTCAGTTATTTGAGAAATCAGGTATCTGCGGGTATCAGGATTCAGTTTTGAGGACAGTGATACAGGAATATTGACCAGTGTTTGAGGACAGTGTATAGCCAGCTTACCAAACTGTGTGTTGTTGTATACCCGACTGTGTGTGGTGTATTCAATTTTAGCTGTTATGCTGCCGTTTTTTCTGGTTATTTATTTCCTTTTTGCTTTATTATCTTTTTGCTAGGGCAGTTTGTGGCACGATTGCTTCCGAACCCGTAGATCTCCCCCAAGCACTTTGGACACGAGGTCGCCGACTCAGCCGATCCGAGGATCTCGTTGACGGACATCCAGTGTTCCACTCTCTACCCCCAATTGTTAGAAGAAAGAGGAGAAAGCCCAGGGAACGTAGGATCGTACATCCAGTGTTCCATCTCTACCCCCAATTGTTAGAAGAAAGAGGAGAAAGCCCAGGGAACGTAGTGTATCAGAACAGAGGCTGTCAGAACCGTGGGTTACTGCATCAGAAGACATACCAGTTATCAGATGGAACACAGAATACATCAGCTATGGAGGCGATGGTCCGCCAGATGAATGAGAGCATGAAACAAATGCAAGACGATGCTATCCGCCAGGCGGAATTTTCTAAACAGCAGGCTGCTGTCATGGCCCAACAGTCTGAGCTGATCACCAGATTACAACAGCAGAATGCTGCATCTGCTTCACACCAGGTCCCTCCTCCGCCAGGAGCTCCACTACCTGAACAGATACCTACTGGCCAGAATGCCCCTCCAAATCCTCAGAATACCCAGAACACCCAGAATACTCTCCCAAATCCACAGAATGCTCTGCCAAACTTCCAAAACCTTCAAGAGGACACGAGTCTTCCAACGGGGCTGGCTCCGCCCCCGCTTCCGCCGCAACTGTCCAAGAATCTCACACCTAACCACCCGGAATCTCCATTCGAGTTCGAGGTGGATCATACAGCTCTGAAATTGAGCAAGTTGGAGAAGCTCTTCAAAAAGTCGCAAGGGGTGAAGGCCATCCCAGATATTGAAGACGGCTACACTGACGTGGCCGTGACACTGCCGGACAGATTTAAAATGCCCCAGATCGATCGCTTTGATGGATCCGGGGACCCCATGGTCCACCTCCGGCTATTTTCCGACATCTTAAGGCCGATGGGCTTGACCCGATCACAGAAGCTTTCTTTGTTCGGTAGAACCTTGTCAGGGATTGCGGCCATCTGGTACGCAAAATTAGAAGATGATGTGAAGAGGAATTGGGATGAGCTAGCCGAGGCCTTCGTTGCACAATATTCATATAATACTCAGATCGAGATTACAACACGTGATCTCGAGACAACGAGGCAAGAACAGAAAGAGACCTTCTCTGACTTTGTCACTCGGTGGAGAGCCAAGGCATCGATGATGACCTTGAGGCCAACTGATAAAGATCAAATTCGGATGATTGTGCGCAATCTCCAACCGAAGTTAATGCAAAAATGATCGTACTCCCTTTCCAACCTTTTCAGATTTACATGAAATGGGGGTACAGATCGAAGATGCAATGAAGCAAGGGTTGATTGATCAGGACCGGGAGCAGCCCGAAGAACGTTCAACCGAAATAACAATGCGGGCCCGAGTGGCTCTGCCAATACAAGGACTCCAGAGGTCGGTATGGTCACCACCACTCCCCCTCCCAACCAAGGCCCGCAGCGGCCACACCTTTTTCTAATGCATCTGGGAGCAGTAACCAAGCCTCAAGATACCAACCCAGAGGCCAACGAACCTTCTCCCCACTATATATGCCTTTGTCTAAAGTCCTCGGGGTTCTAGTCAGAAAGGGGCATCTGAAACCCCTGGAACCGAGGCCCCTACCAAACCCACTTCCCCCTTCCCACAACCCAGCCAAATATTGCACATACCACCAGCAGCATGGTCATGACACAGACCAGTGTTACCGGCTGCGTCATGAGATTCAGGACCTCATTGACAAAATATCATTCTACCCCCCGAGGGACCCAATGTCACAAACAACCCACTCCCCAAACACAACCAAGATCCACCCAAAAGAGTCAACCTCATCCAAACTGGGGGCGTGTCTTACGACCCTAGTATCTATATAACTCCCTCCCACCTACCTAAGCCGGAGGTGATCCTCCCTGACAGCACTGACTTGTGCGTGTTGGACACCTTCACAACCCCATCCGAGCCAAAGGTGGTGACCACCGAAAATGAAATGGGGCAAGCCTCCGAAGAGAGCAAAACTGTAGAGTTTGGAATGGAGCAATCTGAGAGTCCAGCTGGAAGAGCTTATGATCCGAGTGAATATATCTTGACAATGGGCCAGCCTAAGCTGAGTGTGGGGCTACCGGAGAAGACTGAACTGTGTATGATCCGGGGGGACAAACTTGAATCAGCAGGGGATGATCTGACAACGGTGGAGGAGGACTTCGCCAACCTTCAGTTTTTCAACGAGCAAGAACCAGCAGATGCTGCAATCAACTGGTATGACTATGAGGAGACGGCAGAAGTCACCGGGTGGTTAGATGATCAGCCGGACATTGTAGAATTTCAACAGGGCCCGGAAGGGGCGAGAGTATCATTGATGGCCGGAAGGGCCGAGGGTCAGAATCAACCGCCGGAGAGCGCCGGCGTTAATAATTTCGTTCAGAATCCGGGGATTGTGAATACAGGGAACGTTGAACAACCGGCTGTACTGATGCAGTCGGAACAACAAAAGTTTGACGATTCCGAGAGAATTCGAAAAGCGAAGGCCCATGTAGGGGTCGAAAGTGCTGCGTGCACAGGAACGGGAGATGCTGCGGGCATCAAAGTTGAAAGTGCTGTGAGCACGAAAGCAGGACATGCTGCGAGCATGAGGGAGGAAAAGACCGAGAGTACAAACATGCCGGAACCAGACAGGTGTCTGGTAGATGCTAATGGGATGTGGTGGGAAGACGACGACTTATGTCTTGCCCACACGGATGAAGATTGGACAGGTACTCAACCAGATGATACTTGGTACCTCGATGAGGTGGACCACATGACCAGAAGTGGGCGGTATTTCAAGCCCCCACACCTTGATCAACCTGAGGCATCCGGGAAAGATAAAGAGGCAGAGAAACAGAGAGAGAAGCAAATTGAAGAAGAGGCTGTACTGAGACAGTTAAAGAAAATACAAGCAGACATCTCCATCTGGGGACTGCTTATGGCTTCAAGGGTACACAGACAGGCTGTCCTTTCTGCTATGGACAAAGCCAAACTTTCCATCGATACTACACCAGAGCAGCTGGTCGGCCTGGTCTTTCCGGGAGGGGGTTCCCCGGCGTTAACCTTTACAGACAGAGAATTGCCGCCTGAGGGCGTGAACCATAACAAACCTCTCTACATCTCTGTTGAGTGTAGAGACAAGTGGATACCGGTGGTACTTGTTGATACCGGATCTGCTATTAATGTCTGCCCAGTCAGAACGGCATATGCAATCGGGTTAAAGCCCGCAGACTTCACGCCAACAACTCAGGTGATCAAGGCTTATGATAACACGAGTAGAGAAGTGATGGGGATTGTCAAGATCCAAACTAAGGTTGGTCCAGGACAACACGATGTCGAATTTCACGTCTTGGACGTTCCCGCAACCTTCAACTTGCTCTTGGGGCGGCCGTGGCTGCACCAAGTAAAGGCAGTCTCCTCAACTCTACATCAGATGGTGAAATACCCCTTTGGAAAGGGAGTAGCCACTGTATTCGGGAATTCATCGATCCACCCACCTCCGGAGGTATCTACGCCGGTCCTAGATATTGAGCATGGCACAGAAGATGTCTTCTTATCAGGATTCACTTTGGCCGAGGCCCGGGTAGTACAGAACATTATGGCTGTGAATGAAGGTGTGTACGTCAGTGCCCAATCAGTCTACCTCATGAACAAGCTACAACATATTCCCGGGATGGGATTAGGAAGAAGCGGCAGGAAAGGGGTCGCAGCGTTGGCCGAAGTGCCACACAATCCACATACCTTTGGACTGGGTTATCTGCCCACCAAAGAAGACTGGGTGAGGAAGGAAAGGAAATGGCCGGCAGGGCCAGAGCGAAGCAGGCTGGGAAGCCGTTTGACTTAATGCACAGGCCCATTTGGGGTACCCTGAACGGACGCTTTGTCCGGGAAGGGGAAGATTTTCCATTTTGCGGCTTCCCAGAGCCGTGGATAAACGCGGAGAGGAAGCGCGTACCAGGCTTTGAAATCTTCTTCGATTTGCAACTATCCGGGGATGACGTTGCCACCGAGCAGACAGACCCAACAACTGAGGCTGAGCAGAATAAAGCAGGGGATCCGGAGGTCACAGAATTTGAAATGGGGGTAGCACTGGCATGTCTCCTCTCTGATCCTCCGATCGACCAAGAGTGCTTGGGGGATAACTTCGAGGTGTCCATGATTGGGAATGAAACGGCTGCGAGCCAACCAGCAGCTATCTTGGACGCATCAATCGCACCCTCTCTCACTTGGCAGTACGAGGAGGGATTTCTATCCAGCAGTTCCGGGTCAGGTAGTGAGCCGGAGTCTGATTCCACCGAGTCTTGTGAGTCGGAATCAGGTTCCAGCTCGACTGAGTCTGAGTCTGGTACTCCTGGGGGTGTTAACCCGGATGCCACAGTCCTGTCCAGGTCGTCTTTTTCCTTTTCTTTTGAGTCTGTTGTAACAGAAGAATTGGACGATTTGGATGTACTTAATGAGAATGAACTATCTGTGGTTTCCGATTACTTTTCTGTGCCCCTAATTTATTGCATTGATTCAGACTTTCAAAATTTTGATCAAAACGACGAGGACGAAGTTCCTCCGGTTTTACAACGTTTAATTGAGCAAGAGCAAGAGAGATTTGTTAAGCCCTTAATGGATGAAATCATTTCCGTGAATATTGGTACTGAGGAGGACCCGCGGCTGGTCCAGATCGGGTCCACGTTGTCTTCTGAGGAACGCGAGCGCTTAGTCGCTTTATTAAAAGATTTCAAAGATGTTTTCGCGTGGTCCTACGAAGACATGCCTGGAATCGATCCTGAGATTGTACAGCATCGGATCCCCCTTGACCCCGAGGCCCGACCTGTCAAGCAGAAACTCAGAAGGATCCGCCCGGACTGGGCTCTCAAGATTAAAGAAGAGGTCACCAAGCAAATTGATGCAGGCTTCCTGCTGGTATCTGAATATCCGACTTGGTTGGCCAACATTGTTCCGGTGCCGAAGAAAGACGGCAGGATCCGGGTGTGTGTAGACTTCAGGGATTTGAACAAAGCTAGTCCGAAGGACGACTTTCCCTTACCGCACATCGATGAGTTAGTAGATTTCACAGCAGGGCATGCATTGCTCTCATTCATGGATGGCTTCTCGGGCTATAATCAGATAGTGATGGCGCCCGAAGACCGGGAAAAGACTGCATTTACCACCCCGTGGGGGACATACTGCTACCGGGTAATGCCGTTTGGGTTGAAGAACGCTGGAGCTACTTATCAACGGGCCGCGACCACAATACTACATGATATGATCCACAAAGAGGTTGAGGTGTATGTGGACGACATGATTGTCAAGTCCAAGGAAAGAGAGGGCCACTACACCGCCTTGCACAAGTTTTTCCAAAGGATCAGGGAATTCCGGTTGCGGCTAAACCCTCAGAAATGTACATTGGTGTTACAGCGGGAAAAATGCTGGGGTTTCTGATTACACAAAGGGCATCGAGGTCGACCCTTCCAAAATCAAGGCCATCTTAGAAATGCCACCACCAAGGACTGAAAAGGAGGTGCGAGGCTTTCTGGGTAAAGTGCAATTCATAAGACGGTTTATCTCAAAATTAACCTTGACTTGTGAACCACTTTGGTCTCCTGAAGAAAGGAAAGAAGTTCCAATGGGACGGCCGATGCCAAGCTGCATTTGAACAGATTAAAGAATATCTACAGAACCCACCCGTTTTGTCACCACCAGAGCCAGGGAAACCGTTGATTTTGTATCTATCAGTGACTGAAACTACGATGGGCTGCATGCTTGCGCAGGAATCAGAAGATAAGGTGGAAAGAGCCATCTATTATCTCAGCAAGAAGATGCTGGAGTATGAAACCCGGTATACACCGCTGGAAAAGGCTTGCTTAGCTTTGGTATGGGCTACCAGGAAGCTGCGGCACTACCTGTTAGCTCACTCTGTAATGCTGGTTTCACGTCTCGATCCCATCAAATATCTTTTCGAGAAACCAGCACTTACGGGTAGGCTAGCTCGTTGGTTGCTGTTGCTCTCCGAATTTGATCTCACATACGTGACGCGCAAGTCAGTGAAGGGTAGAGCAGTGGCAGAGTTCCTTGCCGACCACCCGGTTGAGGGGGATGAAGCAGTTGAGTACCTATTCCCAGATGAATCAATTCTGCATATCGACGATGAAGCTTGGACGATGTACTTTGACGGAGCGTCAAATCAACATGGGTATGGGATCGGAGTGTTGCTGATAGCACCCGATGATTCCCGTATCCCTCTAGCCTTCAAACTCCGATTCAAAGTCTCGAACAACGAAGCAGAATACGAGGCGTGTATCGCTGGTTTAGAAGCAGCCCTGGAACTAGGGGCAAGACGGTTGGACGTCATTGGGGACTCGAACCTTGTTGTGTCTCAAGCTAAAGGAGACTGGAAAGTGAAAGAGGAAAAGATGATGATGTATCACCAAACCTTGGATTTGCTGATTCCTCGGTTTGAGAAGCTAAGTTTTACTCATCTACAAAGAGAGAACAACAGGTTCGCAGATTCTTTAGCAACTCTATCTTCTATGATAGACATCCCGCGTGGAGTCCGAATGCGTCCAGTCATCATTGACCAGAAATTTGCGCCCGCCTATGAGTCGATTGCAGCCATAGATGAAGTTCAGGATGAACACCCCTGGTACTACGACATCTGGAATTTCTTGGAGAAAGAAGTATACCCGCCAGGGGTAAATGCCAAAGACAAAAGGGCAATCAGAAGAATGGCAATTCAGTTCATCATCTGCGGGGGTAAACTGTATAAACGAGGTCATCTGGGAATGCATAAACTGTGTGTTGATGCCGAAGAGTCAAAGCGTCTGATGGAAGCCATCCACGGGGGTGAATGTGGTGCACACATGAATGGGGTAATGTTGGCACGGAAGATCCTCAGACAGGGTTATTACTGGTCCACCATGGAGGAGGATTGTATTGGTTTCGTCCGGCGATGCCATAAGTGTCAAATTCATGCAAATCGCATGAACATTCCGCCGTCAAAGCTGTACAACATGACTTCGCCATGGCCATTTTCAGTCTGGGGAATTGATGTAATCGGAGCAGTCACGCCAAAGGGGTCAAATGGGCATGAGTTCATCTTGGTAGCGATAGATTATTTCACGAAGTGGGTCGAGGCCCAATCTTATGCAGTGTTGAAGGCTTCGCATGTAGCAAAATTCATCAGAAACAACATCATCTGTCGCTACGGAGTCCCGAATGAAATCGTTTCAGACAATGGTTCCCACTTCAAGAAAGAGGTGATTGATTTGTTGGAGAAATACAATGTGGCTTTCCATAAGTCCTCTACCTATCGGCCGCAAACCAATGGAGCAGTTGAGGCCGCCAACAAGAATATCAAGCGCATACTACAGAAGATGGTGGAAACCTATCGGGACTGGCCAGATAAGCTGCCGTTCGCTCTGTGGGGCTATAGGACTTCAATCAGAACTTCTACTGGGGCGACTCCGTATTCCCTGGTTTATGGGATGGAGGCCGTTCTACCTATTGAGATTGAGGTTCCGTCATTACGAGTATTGGCCGAGTGTCAAATAGCCGAGGCAGACTGGCAACAAAGCAGATTTGAGGAACTCATGCTTTTCGATGAAAGGAGGCTGAAAGCACTGTACCATATTCAAGGTTATCAACGCAGAATTGCCCGGGCTTTTAACAAGAAGGTTAAGTCCAGGAATTTGAACGAAGGAGATTTGGTGCTCAAAGACAACCGAGCTCCCATCCACGACCCAAGGGGCAAGTTCAGACCTAATTGGACTGGTCCCTACATCATCAAGTCAATCTGGTCTGGTGGAGCTGTGGTTCTGATGGATCTAGATGGCTTAGAGTTTTCCCAACCGATCAACATGGACAAGTTGAAGAAATACTATCCCTGAGAGGCTCGCTAGGCCGAAAACCCGAAAGGGCGACCTAGGCAAAACTCAGAGCACAGAAAATTTGAAATTATAAAAACTGAGCTCGCAAGGTTGAAAACCCGCAAAGGGCGGCCTTGGCAAAAGTTAGAGCGCAAAAGGAGAGTGAAAATACCCGAGCGAACCTGAGCCTGAACTACGTAAGGCTTGATTCCCATCTTTGGGATACGTAGGCAACTTCGTCTTGAAGTTCAGTCACAATCTTTTCCCCGATCAACTTTGTCCATTTGATCATCTCAGTCATCTCTATTCATCAGCATTTATCTCAATCTCCGGTACAGTGCTATTCAAACTAGGGGCAACTTTCCGTTGCAATGAAGTGCTGCGGTACCTTTCAGACTAGGGGCAACTTTCCAAGTTGCTAGGATTCGGGATTGTGCATCTCAGTGACAGATCTCAGGCGTGTCCAGTTCTGATCCATATCGAAAATAGTTTTGAAAAGTTTTAATAAAAGTTGACTTTGTTCAAATTAATCTTTTTACAACTAAGACCATTTTTGGACCAAAGCGGAGAATTTTTAGTACCACAACCTTCATTTTCATTGATTTCAAAACAGAGTTCTTTTGCTCTTGCATACAATTGAAGTTGCTTTTATTACACTCAGGAAGAAAACTTGAAAGTACTAATAAAGCAATAAATCTGGGGCATAGTTAAGTCAGGTGTCCCTGCGCCCCCTGCCAGAGCTAGTTGAAGCCTCTGATGCCGACCTAGGCCCAACCTGTGCTTCTTCGTTGAGCCAATCCCAGCACTCATCAGACAAAGTGCAACTGAAAGCAGGAGCGGGGGCCAGAAGCTCTCTGATTCTCCATGCTGCGGCCTGTCGAGCCAACTGTGCACCTCGGACTGGAAATGTAGCTGGGTACTCTAACCCCTCTGGTGGGCAAGTCTGATCATGGCCAAACTGGCGCAGAATACGGAATGGGAAATAGAATACGCAGTGAGTCAAGCCAATCAACCGAATCCCCACCTGACGAGACATGCTGTAGCTCATCGCCGGGAGGTTGAGCCAAGGGCAGCGCCAAGCAATGCGTTCGGCTGACAAATTGCACATCCATTCAAACCACCAGCTCTCGTCAGGGGCATTGACTAGGCGTTGCCGAAAGAAATAGCCGCGAGCCGAGTAAGCAGGGCAAGAATCCACAACTTGCAACTTGTCCATCAACCATATCTGGGGAGGGATGAAAAATGAGAGAATAAAGAATAGAGAGACGTGCGATGAGAGAAAAGTAAGAAAAGGGTTTTGTGAGAAAATCGAGCCTGAGGGCCGAGTGATGTGAGCAAACACACGTGAGCTTGGGTGGGAAACATTACCTGCAGCAGTAGTGGACTCCCTGCAAACCTGGTTGTCTCCCTACGGTAGAAGGCATCCAGACCCATCAATGTCTCGGCCAGAGTCATGGCAATGCAACTCTTTCCCTCTCTCAATGTGACGCCCCAAAAATTTGGGGACATCATAATAAGGTTTGAAACTTAAAATCAATTTTCTTAATTAAGAATCCTCATCAATGTTGCCACCAAAATTTACCATCATCCATTAATTACAACACCAAAACTAAAAGTTCTTCAATTACAACTCCAGTAGAGAAAAACTAGAAAACTCAGAAAGATGGTTCATGGAACTTTGGCACGCTTCAAGCTAATCAGGGCTGAATGTTGCCTTCCAACACCTCGGTGTTTCCTTCGGTTTCTTCGGTACCTGGCATGAAACGCCAGGGCAACGAGGATGCCAATGAGCGACGAGCTCAATAAGATACTACAACCCGAAATACCCACCCCGATAATAATACCCACAATGAATAATGTGTAGTAACAGAATAACAGGTAGCATTTAATAAGCATAATAGGAATGCCATCAGTTGAAATAATAACAATAGATAATAAATAAATAGAATGACAAACAGAGGCAGTATTTCATCATAAGAAAAATGCCCACTCATTAGAATCCGAACATAAAACCTGGCATAAAACGCCAGGGCAACAAAATATATGCCATGAGTTTTGCAACACAGTAAGAAAACCATAACCAACCTACCATTCTTTTTAAGAGAAAAATAATGAGCTTCTAAAACATGAGATAACAATAAATTGTAAACATAAATTACAAAAGTTAGATTTTAATAAATTAGGTGACACTCGAAATCTCACCAAAGAGATTTAGCTTACCAACCACTAAGCATGGCAACGGTTAATTTGAAACCCTCCCTTGGTCAAATATTCAAGTGTTACTTACAGTAACTACCAATGATGCCCACACACCAGGGTTTACATACCCGAGTCGTGACATCACGGTCTGCCCCAAGGAAACGGTCTGCCAGGGTACGTAACCTCCCTGTGTGCCACCTGCACATCCATCCTTATTCCAAAACCGAATACCGAAAAGGGTTCAAATAAGTCCGTGCCATCTTAGGATTTCGCGACACAATTTATACGAGAATTCTCAAAACCAGGGCTCACCCTGAACAACCGCGAATTCTCAAAACCAGGGCTCACCCTGAACAACCGGTATTGACCGTCAATTGTTAACTTTGTGTATGCCGTTAATCATTTCAGTTAATTTTGATATCAATCACCAATAATTTCAATTTTTAATCACAAAATAATGGCTTACCAACTCATTAAAATCCCAACATATAAGTATTACACATGTCACACAATAGTAAGCAATACACAAAATTTAAATAAACAATTTATTTAAACCATGGTATGAAATAATAATTAGATACCCAAAGAATAGAAATAATTTATAATTACACACATGCATGGACTTTTAATCTACAAGATTAGAACTAGCACAATATTAAATAAACTACAATACACCCATATATGGATTACTAATTTACAATATTTGATGAATTAGACCAACACAATAACTGATTTTTACCCAAATAAATAATTGAAGTGATGATCTTAAATCTGTCCAGAAATTTTTCAGAGATGTATGTCTTGCAAATACAATTATAAATAAATTACTTATACAACTCTAAAATTCATATAAATCTACAGAATACTCAATAAACATGTTTATTGTCATTTTTCAGAAAGCATTTTCCAAAAATAAGTTATAAATAATTCTTAAAAATTCCAAGAGTGTTATGACACAGATTTATCACATTTTCTTAAATTGATTCCATACTTAAATTTATAAATCAATTCCATGATCTAAAAATTTATTATGAAACTAGACTTCTCAAATTTCATTTTTTGCTTAGAAATTATCAGTTTGTTTAATACGGAATTTTTTTATGATTTTTCAAACACATAATAAAATCTGTCTATGGCTCCAGATTTGGTTAAAAATCTTGTATAAATTCGTACAAAACTCAATAATTGTTGAAAAATTGTGGATGAACTAGACATCATTATCAACAAATTTGTAGAAGAAATCATCTTCAAATTTTGAGTATAAAATTGTCTAAAAATTCGTACAACTTCCTGGCAGATTTAAGGGGACCAAAAAACATCTTCAATAATCTTTACTTGTTCTTCTTATACCCAACATGAAATTAATTCCTCAAATCTCTTAAATTCATTGATGCATGTAAAGATGAAGTCAAATTCATGAGGAATAACACAAATTAAACTTAAAATAATTAGTTTCTAATTTATTTTCCATGAGTATCCACATGCATGCAAGGATGAGTTTTAATTTGTGAAGAATAAAAATTAATCAAACTCTAACTATTTAATTTCCAAATATATATCCATGATCTTAAAATATAACTCAAAATTTCTTGGTCTTCTTGTTAATTCATATTAATTACATGATTTTGAGTCCAAGTTTAACAAATTTAAAAAATCATCACTCATAATCTACAACTAACTTGATTTACATGCAAAATCTAATTTCTATCCATTTATATAATTGATCTACAAATCTTCATTTTAATCTTCTCAAAATTCATCTTAAATTAATTTATATCTAGGTTATTTAAACAATAAAAGGAAAGGGTGAGATCTCTTACCTAAAATTGTTGAATGATTGGACTTTATCATAAATTCTTAAGTCTTCTTCATTTCTTGACATAGAGCAACTCCCCCATTTTATTTATTTCCCAGCAACCAAGCATATGGAACTCTCTCTCTCACCCGGTTTTCCTTCCCTTTTGTTTTTTCTTTTCTGTTGATTCCTTGGGCCTAATGGTGTGCTTCACTCCTCAATTCATCACACACACACATAGTTTCCATCTCCACCTCATGACACGTGCACACATGCACTCTTATAACACTTCCAGCACACATATCACACACCCACAAAACACTTCTCTTGTTGACAACACATCACATGCACACACCCACCTAAGTTTCTTTGCACACCCACATATATTATTAATCCTATATTCAATTTATGATTAGGATTTATTTAATGAAGCAACACTTAATCTTAATAAATTTCAATTAGCACATCGTTGAATTAATTATGACTAACCGTAAAATCCTACATAATTTAATTAATCGAAATTGATTTCCATTAGAGCCTAATTGATTATATTTAAATTTATCGGTACAACTCAGATTTTTTTTTTTTAATCAGACTCCCAAAAGGCTCTAAATAATAAACCGAACATATTTCCAACCTCAATCTTGATTTCTTAAATCATTTAGGTCTTCAATTTCTGATAAGACTCAAGTTTCCGTCAATTAATTTACATATTCAAATTGGGCACATCATAATTAAATTTAATTTATAATAACCAAATTCCCAATCCTCGTGACTTAATCAACTCCAATTAGGATCTAATTAATTGAATCTCAATTCTACTAAACTAAAAGAATATTTAATTAAACTCCCAAATGGGTCCATAAATTAGGATTAAAATTGATTCGACTTCTTAGCGTCTCTTACTTAAAGCCATTTGGACCCTTAATTTCTAATTCCAAAATAAATTTTAAATAATTATAAATATCAACTATTAAACACCTACAAGATTATTATTGTTATTATTTATTTATTTTCTTCTAAGAATCATGGCAATGCAACTTTTTCCCTCTCAAACCTTGGGCTACTTCAATCAAACGGACGCTAGCCCTCCGGAGCCCGAGACAAACAGAAAGTGAGATAGTAGGCACAAGCAGAGGGCGTGCTGCCGGAAGCCTTGCCAATGATGGTCGCCGCGGTCACCAGCATCAGAGAATCGGTAAATCAAGCTGGATATCCAACATTCCGTTACCAATCAAGGATCGAGCATCATGCGCGTGAGTCCGCACATCCGCCCTAAGGCCTGGGCATAGCCAAAATTCAGCTGGGGCAAGATTTCCTCGCCTCGCTCGGATTCCATCAAGGCTTGAAAATCTTCAAAAGTAGGACATACCTCTTGCCCTCCAAAGCTGAAAACATGCGTCACCGGGTTCCAAAACCTTGCCGCGGCATGGAGGAAAGGAAGATGTAGCGGAGTCCGGCGCAGCGTGAATAGTGCATTCAAGCCGAAACCCCGGAAATTCAACTTCTCCGAGCCATTTAAAGAAGAAATCCAAGATGTGAGATTTTCTGCAAGAAATGCCTCCATTTTTGTGAGAAACGTTGATGAAATGAAAGAGTTCCAAGGTTGGGGCTTTTATAGAGAGGCAAAACACTATTCAAGGGACACGTGTCAAAATTCTGAGGGTCGCGGGAGAGGTGGCCGGCCGGCCACCTATTCTAGTAGGCCGGCCACCTTTGATTCAAAACATGGCCGGCCGGCCACCCCCTAGTCTCCAAATGT
The DNA here is from genome assembly GCA_030407325.1 of Camellia japonica. NCBI lineage: Eukaryota > Viridiplantae > Streptophyta > Magnoliopsida > Ericales > Theaceae > Camellia > Camellia japonica. The sequence goes on from JAPPVO010000031.1 coordinate 149,483,737, forward strand.
ACAATGTGTTCGGCCCTGCATCAGTCCTGTTTTGCCCTCCGGAACGAAGTTTGAGGCATTTCTAGGCATTGGGGATGTCAAAGACCTCCGTTTCTCTCAGTTTCGGATACGTTCCATCATCCAGATCGTCCGTCTGAAGTACACTTTGTTGTGTTTTTGCTTATCGAGTTGTTGTTTTGTTTATCGAGTTGTAAGTTTTGTCGAGCTGTCGCATTTTGTGTTTGAGTTATTACCTTTTGTTTACACAATTTTGTTAAGTCTTGTTTTATCGAGTCGTTAACATTGTTGTACTTTGCTTATCGAGTTGTAAACTTGCTAAGATTCTGTTATTTCTTAGTGAGTCGGTTTGTTTTAATTTGTTGCGTCGGTTCATTACCTGACCTGGTATATACAAAGCACATTTCCATTCAATTCCATTTTTGTGCAAAAGTGATGCGATGCGATGCTAAGAATTTCAAATACAAACATCTTTTCAAAAGCTGTTTCATTCCATCATGTTTTACAACAAAGGTGCAAGTTTTACAGAAAAGAAAACTGCCTAACACAATGTGCAAAGTGCTACAAACTACTAGCTAAAAAGTAAAATAAAGCAGGAAATAGCATCAGTATCCTCGGGAACGGGAAGGAGGAGGCCCTCTCATCCTCTTCTGTGGGATGACCTCTGCACCATCATCACCATCCGAATCAGAGCTGTCGTCCTCCGGATCCCCCTCGGCCTCGCCTCCACTCCCAGAACCAAGACCGGAGCCTCCCTCCCCAGGAGATGTCTCTGACACTCGGTCTGCAACCTCCTCCTCCTCATCCTCGACAATGGGTGCCCGGCGTCTGCGAGACGACCCTGCTCCTCGAGCTCCTCGGTAAGGCCTGGATGGCCCAGCTCCTCGAGTCCCTACACCTCGGGCAGGTCTAGCACCTCGACCTCTCTGAGATTGCCCTGATGGCCCGCCCCGTGGCTGCGCATATACGGGAGGCATCTGAAAATGGAAAGTGCAATACATCAGTTCAAAAATGAAAAGCAGGTGCAAGTACAGTATGTGAGTAGGGTGTGTGCCAGATGTGTTCTACACAGTCTATCAATACAGCAGAATGTTTAAAGAGGGTGTGTGCAGATGTGTTCTACACAGCTATCAGTGCAGCAGAATGCAAAAACCAGCATGTTAACAGAAATATGATAAATGCAAGAGAGATGAAGGGTACCTGGAAGCCCATGATGGACATCTGCGCCTCTCTACGCAGGACCATCCCCTCAAGTGAGGCCACCATCTCGAGCACCTGATCCGTGTACTCCCGAGGTGGCTGCAGATACAAGCTCAAGTCATCAATAAATAAGCAACTGCCAAAATGTCTGTGTGATAAATGGAAAATGGTGGAACATACCGGTGGTGAGTCAGGATCACTGACATATCTGTGACCGGGCGCCGGAGGCTCTATAGGGATCAGAGTCGGAGAAGTAGTCCCGTACTGCCAACTCATCAACTCGGTCGGCATGTCTGGCCATCCGGGATAATAAGGGGACGGAGGGATCGGAGGGATAGAACTGCCTCTCCCCCTAGAAGCACCAGCCCTACTGGAAGAAGGGATGTCTGCAGCACGGGCGCGACTCGAAGATGCTGCGCCAGTGGGCCTCAGTGGCGGAGCCCGCACTCCCGTCAAAGGGGACATCAGATATATGCGGCGATAGGTGGCGTAGTCCCCCTCAACGAAATATAACAAAGCATCAGTGCCCTGCATATCCCTAATGACCTCCTCGGCAGATAGCCTGTCGGCAGTCCGCATAGTGGGTGGAGGCACAGCAGGAGGGTCCTGAGAATTATACCCCCACACCTGACGCTGAAAGCGCTCCCCCAGAAACCAGGCCCTACCGACTGGTCCCTCGAGCAGGAACCTATACTGGGAACCACTCGACCCTCCGGGGTACTGATTTTGCACATCATCAAAGACTGCCCAGGGCTGCCAGGTAATCTGCGGATAACCAGGATACAAATCAATCAGAAATCAGGAATATGCAAAGCAGATCAAAGATGAAAATGAAAAGGACTGAGAGTTCTGAAATACCTCTGTCGCCCTCACAGTGTCGAAGTACTGTCGCAGAGAGAAGAGAGTCTCTCGAGGCCTCGACAGGTGTTCGCCCTCAAACATCAATGAAAACGGGGTCATAGGAGGTCCTGCCACCTCCATCTCCGGGGCTAATGTGGGGAAATATGCATATACCCATAGCTGAGAAAAGCAGTGCGGAATGTGAATGTAAAGTGCTAAAGGCAGAATACAGAATGCAAAGTGCGCCGTGTGTGCAATGAACAAGTAATGAGGAGCAAAATGTAAATCAAGAGGACAGAATGTACCTCCCAGGCTCTCCAGTAGCCGCCGAGTAAGTCCCCCCGCCCACGAGAGACTGCGCTCATGTAACAATAAAGGGTAGCCAGGCCAGCGCCGCCCCAATCATACTGAACGACCTGTGATAGGTCTACCAGAGCACTCAGTAGATACAATCCGACCATGTTCCCTCTATCGGCAAACAGAGTGGTGCCAAAGAGGAACATGAGGAAACCACGGGCATACTGCTCGACCTCCTCGGGAGACTCAGGCTCCATCTGTGGCCGCCGGAAATGGGAAGAGAACCAAGTATACCGAACCCTCCCGGTACCTCTGTCTACGGGTGGGCAGCCCCCAATAGATAAATCCAAGCAGCCTCCCACTCACCCATATCCTCGTCGTAGGGAATGGGTCCACCGCCTACGTCTAGGCCGGTGAGTACAACGAAGTCTAATGGGGTCATGGTCATATCCCCAGTAGCAGAAAAATGGAATGAATTGGTGGTGTCCCACCATCTCTCCGCCAGAGCGGAAACAATGTCCTGCTGATAAGACAATGAGATAACCCTCTGCAGAATTGGTCCGAATCCTGCAAAGTCAACCAAGTCCCGGACAGCTTCCGGAAGCTCAGCATACCACTCCCTCGCGGCAGTGGAGCCGTATCCTCGCACAGTGCGAGAGCCAACCTGCATTTAGAATGAATGCATATATGAGCAAATGAAGTGAATAAGCTGTGTGCAAATGAAGTGAGTGGGCTGCGTGTTCACGTCAAATCTGGGCTGTGTGTTCAGTAAAGCAGAGTTTGGGACTGTGTGTTCTACTCTTAATCAGTGGGCTGCGTGTTCACGTCAAATCTGGGCTGTGTGTTCAGTAAATCAGAATTTGGGACTGTGTGTTCTACTCTTAATCAGTGGGCTGCGTGTTCACGTCAAATCTGGGCTGTGTGTTCAGTAAATCAGAATTTGGGACTGTGTGTTCTACTCTTAATCAGTGGGCTGCGTGTTCACGTCAAATCTGGGCTGTGTGTTCAGTAAATCAGAATTTGGGACTGTGTGTTCTACTCTTAATCAGTGGGCTGCGTGTTCACGTCAAATCTGGGCTGTGTGTTCAGTAAAGCAGAGTTTGGGACTGTGTGTTCTACTCTTAATCAGTGGGCTGCGTGTTCACGTCAAATCTGGGCTGTGTGTTCAGTAAAGCAGAGTTTGGGACTGTGTGCTCTACTCTTAATCAGTGGGCTGCGTGTTCACGTCAAATCTGGGCTGTGTGTTCAGTAAATCAGAATTTGGGACTGTGTGTTCTACTCTTAATCAGTGGGCTGTGTGTTCACTTCAAATCTGGGCTGCGCGTTCAGTGAATCTATGCTTTGGGCTGTGTGTTCAATCCTAGTCAGTATGTGCTGTGTGCTCATTTTCAACTTCGGGCTGTGTGTTCGGTGAATCAATGTTTGAGCCGTGTGTTCAACAATTCAAGTGTTTAAGTCACGTGTTCCGAATGCAAACAAAGTACTACGTCATAAGCTACAACTGTGTGTTTAAGCATGGCAAAGCTATAAAGTGCACAGAAAATTACAGGGGGTGAAGTAAAATACCTCTCGTGCCCCGTGGGAGAGGTGCTGCTCCGGCTCTCGCAGAAGAAGATCCCCGGGTGCCCGATCGTTGAAATCGGTGAAATGACGGAAAACAGCTCGCGGAAGCCTATGTACCGCTGGAGCATATCGATCGGGGAAGAAAGGCCGGACCCTCGGGGGGAGTGCCATAATGTCGAAATCGTCTCCGGCACCAGGAAAACCTCCGCCGTGAGGGAAATTGCCGGCCATTTCGAGGAATCTGCAAAAAGGAGCAAAAATGAGCAAGAATGAGCCAAAATTTGAAAAAGTCAACAAAAGTCAACTCTCGGGAAATAAAAGTCAACAAAAGTCAACCCCCGGGAAAATATTCCAAATATTAAAACAAACATAACTCAGGTGGTGAAAATGAGAAGAGAAGCTCCGAAATCAAATTTTAGTAGGCTCAAAGTGCTTAAATCTGAAGGATTTCGCAGAAACAACTTGCGTGGGAGGCCGAGGGACGCGTATAAAATGCAGATCTGGGCAAGAAAGTGGCTTAGAGAGCAAGAGGAGAGAATTCCACACTTGGGGGTGCAATTTCGGAGGCATTGGATGTGTGAATATATAGAAAATCCGAAAATGACCAAAATGCCCCTACTTTGGGCAGATGGCCGGCCGGCCACCTAACCTGGCTGGCCGGCCCCTTCACTTTTTGCCCCTGGCCGACAGCCTCTCCTAGGGCCATTACCTGGCCGACCATGCCCCCACCCCCTCCCCTACCTCTCCGCAAATTTTGAGAAATTTTGGAGTTCCCGGGACCTGAAAAAGTTCAAGAAAAGTGCACTTTCTGGCGCGAAATTGCTCCGTTGGAATTTTAGCTGCAATTTCTGATATGTGTCTCATCATTATTCATCAAAATCAAGGTGTATCCTTTTTGAACATGTTGTAACTTCTCCGGGAAGTGAAACCGAGGCCGTGATTGAGTTGCCGTCGCCGAAGTGCGCGTTTTCTTGCTCATTATTTCGCAGCCGACAAACCCCCTGATTTATGCTCATTTTGCATTGTTGTGCTTATAACTTGCATTCTAATCAACATTTTGCATTGTCATGCATGATTTCTTGATGTACCATGCCTCTATGCTTGAGCATGCGTTGTCACGCATTGTCTTTTCTCGCATTGCGATGTGTTTACCCGCCGGCACTGCGTGTGTCAGACTTTCGGAATCTTAGGAATCACATTGAATATATGTTGTTGGCATATTGTTCTTGTTGAATTTCTCTATTTTGCAGGCACGATATTGTATGTACGGTTCATTTGAGGCTGGTGCGACCAGACGAATCGCGCAGGTATCGTATCTTCTCCGTGTGAGACGCGACGAGAATCGAATCATTCTCCGCATTCCTAACTGCATGAAATGTAGTTGTTGCTTTGCATTCTTGCTTAAAACTGTTGCATCTATTTGTCAATACTTGCTTCATTACAGCTTGCTGCACTTGCATGATCACCTGGCTCCGTGCCTATCATTTTGCATTTTGCCCCTGCCTGCGGGCACACATTTCTCTGTTTATCCTGTTTGATTGTCTAAGTCTTCGGCCTTGTCAAAAATGGGTCGTCCTGGGCTTTGACATTCACTCCCGTCACTTGTGACTTCCGAGTTCTGTCAAAGAGGGGCAACTGTAGACACCCCATTTTTGACCGACCTTAAGACTCAGACGTCACCTGTTGAGCGCTCGGTGATGTTGCATACTGTGCTCGTTCAGAAGTCTCAGAGTCGCGGCCGTGCGCCCTGCCTCCGGACTTCCGAATTCTCTTCTGTGCCTTGTCTCGGTTTGCGAACCAGACTCGGTTTTCTCTGTTTTCTTTCCTGAGGGAAGGGAGTAGTCCTGTAGACTATCTCTCGGTGGCCGTGCGCTACATTTCGTGGCCGTAGGTCATTTTGCCCATTTCGGAGCCCGGTTCCCGGTTTTCGGAGCCGTCAGGCCGTGTGCCTCGGTTCGGGACCGCCCAACCGTCTCCGATTCCTCCGGTTCTTGGCAGATGCCTCTGTTTTATCATTATGAAGAACACTGGGGCCCCTGATGCCCACTTCGTGGCCGTATGCCACTTTCGGTGCCTGCAGCCGGTTTTCGGGCCCCGAACCTCGCGGTTTGGCCCCCGAGCATTCATTTCGCATCGGTTTTCTCCGGTTTTTGGTAGGTACCTCTGTTTTATCATTTCAAGGAACACTGGGGCCTCTGATACCCACTTCGCTGCTGAACACCACTTCCGGTGCCTACAGCCCATTTTCGGGACCCCGAACTGCGCGGTTTGGGCCCCGAGCGTTCATTTCTCATTTGTTTTTGTTCAATTTTGGCAGGTACCTCTGTTTCAGCATTAGGAAGATCACTGGAGGGTAGGAGGCCAGCAATTATCCCAGATAACCAGTTTCGCTCCTCCGGCGCCCGTTTTGCTCACTTCCGGGCCAATGTTGAACACCCTAGGCCCATTTTCTTCCAACCAAAGCTACATATCTGTGATGAGGGCACATGGGAGGACCCTAAGAAGTGATGGTCGGCCAGCAATGGTGAGTTTCATTTTTGAGCCCCTCCTTCAAGCTCTATGTTGTGGCTCCTGCTTCAGTGTTGCCAATTTCCGACCTTGGAACCTTGTTCTACACATCTGGGAGGACCCTAAAAGTTGGTGGTCGGCCAGCAATGGTGAGTTTCATTTTTGAGCCCCTCCTTCAAGCTCTATGTTGTGACTCCTGCTTCAGAGTTGCCAGATTCCGACCTTGGGGCCTTATTCTACACACATGGGAGGACACCTTTGCATGGTGGTCGGCCAGAAAATTTCACCTTCATTTTTGGGCCATGGCCGGCCGGCCAGGGTGAGTGGCTGGCCGACCAGGTGGGGTGGCCGGCCGGCCACCTCCCAGAAAGTTCCCTGGCCGGCCAGCTTCCTGCTTTCCAGCTCCTTCCAGCTGTCCAGATATTTTTTCAAAATATCTCCCCCATCCGGGGATATTTTGGGAGGGAAAGATTGCCTCCATTTCCCTCCCCTTTTACATCTTTTCTTGCTTACTTAAAGGGCTGGACAGCCCCTTTGCCTAGGTTGGAAAAATTGGTCTCAAGACTTCATCTCTCAAACCCTCCATTTCCATAGCCAAAAACCTCAAAAACTTCCAAGTTCCTAGGCAATTCCTTCATCAACCCTTAGCTCCACCATCCCCACTACCATTCCAGCAGCAAGGAAGTGTTCTTCAGTGGCTAAGAAGCAACAAATTCAGGCCAAGAGGTAGCAACAATTGGATCTTCAAGGGTAAGTCTCAAAATCTCTTTTTGTAGCATAATTTTGCTTGCTATTTCTACCCTATTTCCTTTCAGTTTTTGGGCTTTGACCCCTACTGGTTTTAGGCTTATTTTGAGCCCCTCTACAACATTGTAGAAGGGCTCAACTTCATTTGGTGTCTCCATGATACACTTGTTTCAATATCTAGCTTGTATGTCACAATCTTGTATGCTATTTTTGGCCTATTTGCATTTGTTTTTGGGGCTCCGACCCCTACTGGTTTTGTGCTTATTTTGATCCCCTCTACAACATTGTAGAAGGGCTCAACCTTTTTTGGCCATTCTATATACCACCTCCCTTTGAAATCCACTTTAGGCCCTAAGTCTTGCATGTTTTGTAGCCCTTTGTGCTTTTGGTTTTAGCTCTTGGTCAGAACTGAAATGGGTCTTATTTTGACCCCCTCTACATGTTTCATGAAGAAAGTTTTGTTTTTTGGTGTATTCTTTGCATGTCTCTTGTTATAACCTCTTTTGAGCTCCATTTTGCATGGAATTGTTAGCATGTTTGTATATTGATTTTGGGGTTTCCATAAACTGAATATATGCATGTTTTTGGCCCCTCTTCAATTTTGTAGAACTGATTTTTCTGGTTTGAGCATTGTATATATTACTTGCTTTGTAATTCCTCTCTTTTTCCCCGTTTTTGCAAGCTATTTTTGCCATGCTTGTGGTTGTTATTTAGCCTTGCTTTGTACTAAAAAAATGCCATATTTGGGGCTGCCTTGCTACTGTTTTTGCTGTCATGTATCAATTTTGCATGTTTAGCATAGCCGTAGGCCATTTCGGGTACTTAGAATCACATTTCGGGTTGATTTCATGCATCGGTTGTCATTTCGTATCATTTCGGGACTGTTTTCCCTTTCATTTAGGTGCTGAAATTTGGTTGGCATGCTTGCATATCATTTCCCGTGCTATTTCACGCCTTCGGGCCATGCCTCGGTTTGCGCGCCCATGGGTACGCACTTCGAGGCACCTCTGTTTTATCCGACGGCATCTGATGTGAGTGTGGCTGAGGTCCACTCATGTTAGTATAAGCCCAATTTGCATTTCCATCTCATTTTATCATTGCCTCAGTTTGCGCGCCGTGGGCACGCATTTCGAGGCACTTCATTCTCATCCGACGGCTTCCCGTGTGAGTGTGGCTGCGGCTCTCTCATGTTGGTATAAGTCCATTCTAAATTCTGTATGCCATTTTAGTCTTATCGCATTGCGTATGTCACCGCCTCGGTGTGCGTGCCTGTGGGCATACATTTCGAGGCACTTCGGTTTTATCCGATTTCTCATTTCATCATCGCCTCGGTGTGCGTGCCTGTGGGCACACGTTTCGAGGCACTTCGGTTTTATCCGATTTCCACTTCATATCATCGCCTCGATGTGCATGCCTGTGGGCACACATTTCGAGGTACTTCGGTTTTATCCGATTTCCACTTCATATCATCGCCTCGGTGTGCGTGCCTGTGGGCACACATTTTGAGGCACTTCGGTTTTATCCGATTTGCATTTCACATCATCGCCTCAGTTTGCGTGCACGCGTGCGCGCTTTTCGAGGCGTCTCATTTTCATCTCATTTTCATCAGCATTGTGCATACTAGGCTGTATCTTAGTTGCATTTCATGCATATCATGCATATCGCATCATGTTCGGGATAGGAGTTAGCCCGGGTACGGGAAACGAGGCACGTTTCGTACTACGAGTGACGAAACGGGTCTCAATTCCCCAGTCACCGACACTCCGGATAACCCATGATGGAGTTAGGTTTTCATTGTAGCATTCATATGCATTTCATCCCATATTGAGTTGTGCAATCCGACTCCTCGGCCATCATGCATCGGTATGCGTGATTGGTGGCACGAGGATCGAGGCATGCATATATTTGTGAAATACATTGCTATGCCCTTTTCCTGCTCTCTGTTGCAGCAAGATAAGGAATCAGCAACTTTTCAGAGTCGGGCACGCATTTCAAGAAACACTGCAAACAGAGGCTAAATCAGGCATTCCAGTGGATTTCTGCGCAAGGCAGCCCAACATACATCATTCATCAGAAGCGAGGCAGCCCCTGGCTTGCATGCCAGTTTACAGTCTTTATTAGTTAATTTGTTAATTAATTAGAAATCTGTATGTTATTTCGGACTGTAATATTTTGGACTGTATATCTCGGACTGTATATTTATTCGGACCCTCTGCGCGAGGGCATAATTGTAATAAGTGTGGGTGTGTGCGATGTATGTCTTCCAACCCCCATTTCTTTCTCCCTTTTATTTATCCGCTTACGATGGTTAGATATAGGGCATATTTCAATTAGCATACAGTATGACAGCATGTTTGCATCATTCATCTGTTTTGCATGCACCGGGCTCGGCGCATCATACAAACTGCATCTGTATTTCAATTCCAAATTGAATACGTGATAGTTGTAGCATTTCACATGCCATCTTTAGAATAGCCGAGCCTGCTATAGTTGCATTATTGCATGTGTTGCATTAGGCATTTCTATATAATTAGGATCATGCATTGATTTCTAATCAGTTTTCTGTTTTGGCTTGGAGTACTTGGTGAGTTTTATGCTTTAGCATCCTTGCATGCGTGTGAGTGTTGCCATGATAGCATGCTTGCCATGAGGCTATGTGCTTATGTGATATAATGCCTTGAATGCCTGTGGGTGGAGGTTGTGTTGCTTGGATTGGACAATTCATCAAATGTTTGTTTTAAGCCCACTAGATAGTGGCAAAATCATGTTTTTCTAAGCCCACCTGAGGGTGGCAAATCTGCGTCTTAGCCTACCTGCGGGTAGCACCATCAAACCATTTTCAAACAAACAAACATGAAGTGTTTTGTTCCAATTCAGGTGACTCAGTCTATACTTGTTTGCTGCGAGCATCACATAGTAACCTAGGCTAATAACCAGAATAAGAACTCACAAAGTTTTCAAAAACAGATATCATGGTTAGTAGAGGCCGGTCTTTGACCGGGCGAGCGGGGGTGCTCACGATGTGACCTTCCCCAATCGTACCCAAGTTCCCGAGCCAACTTTGGTGATGACGGACACGTGGCCTTTTGGCACCGAGTCAGGGTTTCCTAAATTTCCCATTTTAAAAAATATTTAGGTGGCGACTCTGTATCTGGCGAAGCAGTCCATGTTTGGCACTTCTTTCAAAAAATCAGTTTTCTCAAAACGATTTGCCGGATTTGGACTCTTCGGTTCAAGATTAAGAACCGTGACATTTGAGTCCTTGAACTGTAGTGACCCCAATATGAACAGAACGGGACCTAACCCTCCCGGGGCGTTCGGGGACGTCTACAAACATGTGCATTTGCATCTAGACTGAGTAGACCTCCAAAATTATTGCCATATTTGCTGTGTGCATCTGCTCCATCCGGGGAATCTGTATTATGTGAATCTATATATCGATTTTGTGACATGCGTATTGAGGATGCTATCCTATATGTAGATTTGTTGCCCTTGAACTTTAGACATTTCGATGTAATTCTGGGCATGGATTGGTTGACTAAATATTGTGCCACCATTGATTGTGTAACAAAACGGGTTGTGTTTAAACCACCGGAACAGAAAGAAATTGTGTTTGTGGGTAACGGGGTAGTGCCTCCACCTTATTTGATATCTGCAATGAAAGCATGTAAATTAATCAGTAAAGGGTGCCAGGGTTATTTGTGTTATGTGTTGTCTGAACAATCTGTGAATGTTGAATTGAACAGTATCCCTATTGTTAAAGAATTTCCAGATGTATTTCCAAATGAACTACCAGGGGAATTAGTGGACAGGGAGATAGAGTTTACGATTGAGGTTATGCCAGACACCCAGCCTATTTCTAAAACTCCCTACAGAATGGCTACTGCTGAAATGAAAGAATTAAAGGAACAGTTGCAAGACCTGCTTGACAAAGGGTTTATCTGACCTAGTACTTCACTATGGGGTGCACCGGTGTTATTTGTGAAAAAGAAAGATGGAACCTTGCGCTTGTGTATTGACTATCGAGAACTGAACAAGGTGGCAATAAAGAATAAATACCCTTTACCTCGTACTGATGACTTGTTTGACCAGTTGCAGGGATCACAGGTGTTTTCCAAAATTGATTTGAGATTCAAGTATCATCAGTTAAAAGTGAAAGCAGAAGATGTTGAGAAAACTGCATTTCGAACAAGGTATGGCCATTATGAATTTCTTGTTATGCCATTTGGGGTGACTAATGCTCCTGCAGCATTTATGGACCTAATGAATCGAATTTTTAAGACCTACCTTGATGAATTTGTTGTGGTTTTTATCGATGATATTTTGATATACTCTAAGAATAGACTTGAACATGAACAATATCTGAGGACTGTGTTACAGATACTTAGAGAAAAGAAGTTATTTGCTAAATTAAAGAAATGTGAATTTTGGTTGGATAAAGTCATATTTTTAGGACATGTGATCAACAAAGAGGGGATTTCAATGGACCCACAGAAAATAGAGGCAATTGTGAATTGGCCTACACCGACAAACGTAACAGAAGTCCGCAGTTTCATGGGCTTAGCCGGGTACTACAGGAGATTTGTGAAGGATTTCTGAAAAATAGTTGTACTTCTTACTCAGTTGACACACAAGGGGCAACCATTTGAATGGGATGACGAAAGAGAAACTGTCTTTCATGAACTAAAGACGAGATTGACCACTGCCCCAGTTTTGACACTACCATCAGGTACGGAAAATTTTGTGATTTTTAGTGATGCATCTTATAAAGGTTTGGGTTGTATGTTAATGCAGAATGGGCGAGTAATTGCTTATGCCTCCCGATAGTTGAGACTACACGAGAAAAACTACCCAACACATGATTTAGAATTGGCCGCAGTTGTTTTTGCTTTGAAAATCTGGTGGCACTATCTGTATGTAGCGAGATGTGAAGTCTACACAGATCACAAGAGTCTGAAATACTTCTTTACGCAGAAGGAGTTGAACATGCGGCAAAGAAGATGGCTTGAATTGATAAAGGATTATGATCTTAAAATCCAGTATCACCCCGGGAAAGCTAATACAGTTGCTGATGCCTTAAGCAGAAAATCAATGGGGAATTTGGCTTGTTTGCTCACTGCACAGAAAGAGATCTTGCAAGATTTTGAGAAGTCTGAAATTGAAGTGCTATTGGGTGAACCGGGCAGATTGATAGCCGCTATCTCAGTTGAACCAGCAATCATTGATGAGATTAAACAGAAACAAAAAGAGGATGAATTCCTCAAGAGAGTGATTGATGAATTTGAGACAAGTCCAAAAGCAGAGTTTAATGTTGAAAATAAAGTGTGAAAGTTTCGAAACCGAATGTGTGTCCCAAATATTCCAGAACTAAAGAAAAGAATCCTAGATGAAGCCCACAAGTCAGTATTTGATATGCATCCGGACAATAACAAAATGTATCGGGATTTGAAACAAAGCTATTGGTGGCCTAAGATGAAGGAAGAAATTGCAGAGTATGTGTCCAAATGCCTTCAGTGTCAGCAAGTAAAGGCTGAACATCAGAAACCGGGCAGTCTACTTCAACCTCTCCCTATTCCAGAATGGAAGTGGGAACATGTGACTATGGATTTCGTTGTTGGCCTACCTCGAACTTCTCGAGGTATGGATTCTATTTGGGTTGTAGTTGATAGACTGATTAAATCTGCTCATTTTATAGACTGGCTACTATATATGTTGATGAGATTGTCCGTTTACACGGAGTTCTGGCGTCTATTGTGTCGGATAGAGATCCGAAATTTGTGTCTAGATTGTGGAAAAGTTTGCAAAGGGCTATGGGGACAGAACTGAGGTTTAGTACCACATTCCACCCACAGACAGACGGACAATCAGAACGGACAATACAGACTTTGGAAGATATGCTAAGGATGTGTGCCTTGGATTTTCAAGAGAGTTGGGAAGATTATTTGCCACTCGCAGAGTTTTCATACAATAACAGCTTCCACTCCAGCATCGGTATGGCACCATACGAGGCTTTGTATGGTAGAAAGTGTAGGTCACCAATTTGTTGGACAGAAGTCAGGGATAGAGCTTTACTTGGGCCTGACATTGTACAAGACACTTCTGAGAAGATTAAAACCATTCAGCAAAGGCTCAAAACGGCTCAGGACCGACAAAAGAATTACGCAGATGTTCGAAGAAGACCTCTTGAGTATGAGGTTGGTGACCATGTGTTTATCCGTGTGACTCCAATGAAAGGCCAAGTCAGGTTTGGAAAGAAGGGTAAATTGTCACCCCGTTACATTAGGCCGTTTTAGATTCTAGAAAGACTTGATCTAGTTGCTTATAGAGTCGCTTTGCCACCGGGATTTGAACAAATCCATAATGTGTTTCATGTATCAATGTTGAGGTGTTATTTTCGAGACCTGTTCCATGTGATTGATTATCACCGGGTAGCCCTTGATGAAAATATGGAGTACGGTGAATGGCTAGAGCGAATCACTGACCGGCAAGTGAAACAATTGAGAAGCAAGTCCATCCCGATGGTGAAAGTGGAAAGGAAAGAACACTACGGGACGGATGCCACATGGGAAAGAGTGGATGAAATGCGACTACGCTATCCACATTTGTTTCCTGACGAAGGTAAAATAAGTTTGGAGGACCAAACTTCCTAAAGGGGAGAAGACTGTGATAACCCTGGTTCGTATTATGCTAATTAATCTTAATTATGATTATGATTATGTGTTTAATATGATTTTGTGTGCCATTTATATGAATATATGTGGCTTTGAATTTCTATCTGTTCACCGTAGGAATATCTGTTCAACTTGCTGTTATAAACTGGAAATTGAAGGCCTTATCGGCCACATAAACCGAAATTGACTACGCCCTTGTGCTTAGCGTAATTTTTAGAGCCTACGGTGAAATTTAATTGAAAATTGATTCAGATCAGACTAATTACATTAAATTGATGAAATGGTGCTCAATTATTTAATATTAAAGAAATGTGTTTGAGAAGGAGCTTATAAGGGCTAATTTATAGCCTCATTCACTTTACTTGAGCTCAAAATCAGATTTTATACTTTAGAAAGAGAGAGAGGGTCGGCTAGAGAGAGAGAGGGTGAAGGCAATTGAAGATTATGCAAGAAACTTGAATAAATTGAAGACTGACTCAAGAATTAACCATAGTTTGCAAGATTAAAGCTTCTAGGTGAGTAAATTCATGAGTTCGAGCTTGTGATTTTGTGAATTCAAGTGGTTTAGTAGCTCATGGCAAAGATTGAGTTGAATATGAAGTTAGAATGTACATGCATGCATAGAATTATCATGAATTGGAAAGAATTGTATAGTCTATCATGTAGCTTGTTGGTTGTGAAAATTGAGTTGTTGGATTATACATGCTGTAGACGTCCCGAACGTCCCGGGAGAAAATCCCGTTTTGTTCATTTGGGCTCACTACAGTTCGGACTCAATGTGTCACGGTTCTGAATCTAGTCCCGCAAAGTGCAATGCGAGACCGATAAATCACCAAAGAGTCCAAATTTGGCAAATTGTTTTGGAAAACAGATTTTTAGAAAGAAGTGCCAAATATGGACTGCTTTGTCAGATACAGAGTCGCCACCTAAATATTTTATTTTGGGAAATTTAGGAAACCCTGACTTGTTGCCTAAGGCCATGTGTCCGTCATCACCAAAGTTGTCTCGGCTTGGGAACTTGGGTACGATTGGGGAATGTCAGCTATGAGCACCCCCGCTCGCCCGATCAAAGATCGGCCACTACTAAACATGATATCTTGTTTTTGAAAACAAATGTGTTCTTATTCCGATTAATTAGCTAGAATTACAAGGTGATGAGAACAACACACAAGTATAGACTAGATCGCCTAATTTGGAACAAAGCATCGTATATCCGTTTGTTTGGAAATGGTTTGGGGTTTGCTACTCACAAGTAGGCTAAACACGGATTTCAATGAATTGTTCTAATTCAAGTAATCCAACCTTCACCCATAGGCATTCAGGCAGTTAAACACGTAAGCAGTTAGCCTCATGGTAAGCATGCTATCATGGCAACACTCACACTCATGCAAGATGCTAAAGCGTAAAAGCTTACCTAGTACTCCGAGCGAAAACAGCAACTAGTTAGTAATCAAATGCACGATCCTAGTTTATGTTAAGATGGCTAATGCAACACATGCAAAAATGTAACTAGAAATAGGCTCGGCTATTCTAAAATGGCATATGAAATGCAACTTGATATATGTATTCAACTTCGAATTGAAATACGATGTAGTTTGTATGATGCGTCGAGCCTGGTGCATACAAGAGAGATGAATGATGCACGCATGCAAGCATAAAGTATGCTAATCAAAACATGACCTAGAACTAACCATCATAAGCTGGTAAATAAAAGGGAGAAAGACGTGGGGTTGGGAGACATGCATCACACACACGCACACTTATTACAGCATTGCCCTCTCGCAGAGGGTCCGAAAAAATAATACAAAATAAATAAATAATTAACTACTCTAGCTAATTAAATATTACAAAATCCTAAATTAATTAACGAATTAGTTACAATGGGAGGCCACTGCAGCCCCGCCTCGGAATGCTTGGATGATGTATGCTCGATTCACCTCGCTCAGAAACTCGTCGCCATGCCACTGTTGCCTCTGTTAGCACTGTTCTGCACCTCTAAGAACTGTGAAAATACTTGTGATGCTTCTGGAACACTCCCATAGCACTGTGGGATGTCACCGGCCATAATGCAAGTGCACCGGCCAGTAGAAAGTGGTCATCAACCAAAAGTTGGGCCACCGGCTGGATTTTGGAAGTTGGTTGGCACTGAAAGTGGCCGACCGGCCATTCCTTCCTACAGAACACTGGTTTTGCTGTAGTAGAGGACACATAGTGCATGGCAAGGTATTTTCAAGGCAATGTGTGCATAGCCACTCTCCCTATCATGCAATGAACTCAAGGGAGTGTGGCTCTCGGTCCTCGGGCCACCAATCACGCATTTCGATGCATGATGGCCAAAGGTGCCAAGTTTGCAACTCAATGTGAAATGAATGTAATGAAAGACAAATGAATGCTAGACACTCTATCATGTTGGGATCAAGAGTGTCGGCGACCGAGGATTGAGGCGTGTTTCGTCACTTTAAGTATGAACACACCTCATTCCTCATGTTTGGTTTGACACCCCAAACCAAACACAATGCAAATATGAAAAATGGCTCATGTATGGAATATGAGGCTAAGTTAGCAAAGCATGCCAAATGCAATGCAACCTAAACATGCGAATGTACAATGTGCTAAGCATGCCAGATGCAATGCAATGCAATGCGATCTAACATGCAAGCTAAGCTAATGTAACAAGGATATGCAAACATGAGATAATGCAAGCATGTAACGAGATGCAACATGTCGAACATACAACTGTATGCAAAGATGGGCTTAAACCGAAATGGGAAGACCTCAGCCAATCCCAAAACAGTGGCCAAAATACCAAAATTAAGGTACCGAAGTGCAAGATAAACATGCACACATGTTGGTCCATCAATTTAGGCCACAATGCACAACCTTCAAACATGAGCAAGATGTGATAAATATGAGGATATGGCATTGCAAATGAACTCTGAAATCACATGAAGAATGATGCCAAATCGACTACACAATGCAAGCAAGGCATGTTAATGGAGTTAAAGCTTAAAGCTAGCTACAGGACTTGAACCAAGACTATGTCAACCAAGCCCCAAATGGTCGAGGTGACCCAAAATAGTCCCGAGGCAGACCAAAATGAAGCTAAAACTCATATGGAACAAAGCCAAAACACGCTACAAAGAAAGGCACAAAACAAGACGCATACAAGGCCTAAAAGGGCGAATGCACTACACCTCTTATAACCGAACATGGCATGACTTAGAATAATGAAGTCAGAGTTAAAACAAGTCAAAATAAGCCCCAAAATCCACTGATATGGCAGCCCAAAGACTTAAACAAAGAGACATGCATAATGGCCTAAACATGGAGTATAAGATAACAAGTCTTCAAAGCATTGAAAGGGTGTTAAATGCAAGCATACGAGCATGGAACATGGACTGAAATGGCATGAGAAGTGATTCCAAATCGCTGAAATAACCCAAATGAAGTATGCTCAAGACTTACACACCCAAGGCTAACAAGTCAAAATGCAAGAGGGCTATACAAAGCATGGAAAACATGACCAAATCGACATCAAACAGAGCTTAAACATGGTAAAACATGACTAAAATGTTCTTGGAACTGAACCAAAATCATGCTAAAATGTCATCTTACAACATGATGCATGTTAGGCCAAAACATGGGATTACAAGACAAGCATATGTTGCATGCAAGAGGCCATTAAACCAACTTAAAACAGAGGTATAACATGACAAAATATCAATAAATACCCACTGAGATGGAGCCAAAATCGACTAAGCATGCATGCTACCTTTATGAGCCAAAAACACAAGCAAATGAGACATAAAGGGAGAGGGGTGTCCCTCCCCTATACATGACCTCAAAACCACTTCTCCACTACTAAAAATCCTCTGGATTTTAGTGGTGAGAAGGTCAAAATAAAGGGGTCCCAAAGCTCAGAGAGAAAGGCACAAAAGGAGGCCAAACAAGGCCTAAGAGGGGGTGGACAACCCCAAACACAAAAGAGACCTTAATAAAACATCTTAAACGTGAAAAATCAGAACTTTTATCAGTTATACATAAAGCTCAAAATAGCATGCAAGATAGGTTAAAAGCTTGTACAAAAATGGGGAATATAAAGCAATAGTGCTCACCCTTGAAGAACACTTCAAGAACACCAACCCTAGCCCCTTATTCTGATCAAAACCAACTTAAAAACTCTAAAACCAGTCCCTCAACACCTTAGTAACCGAAGTATAGTGTAACACTAGGTGTTTTAGTGCAAAACTAAGAACAAAAGCACACCTTTGAACACTATTCCACACACAAATGTAGAGAGAGAGGAAGATATAGAGGAGGAGTGATATATGTGATATATATCTCTAATATATATCTTTGATTTGCTTAACCCCTCTAAAGGAGAGGGAGGCTCTCTTTTATAGAACAGAACAAGGGCCTAAGCTTCTTAGAGAAGCTAAGACAAAGGGGCCAAGCTTCCTCAAGAAGGTAGAACAAAGGTTCAAGCTTCTTGGGAATGCTAAGACAAAGGTTCAAGCTTCTTGAGGAAGCTAGAGCAAAGGATTCAAGCTTCCTCAAGAAGCTAGAGCAAAAGAGTGCAAAGGGTGCAAATCCTCCATACACGTGTATGGAGGACAGGTCTGTGTGCTCCAGCTGGCACAGCTGGCATGCACAATGCCTAAAAAAGGAAAAAAAGAAGTCCCGGCCAGAAAATATGGTCGATTGACCAAACAAATGGCCGGCCGACCAAAAACAATGCCAACCGGCCATCACCAATGGCCGGTAACAACAAAATAGGGTCGGTGGCCTCAAGCCAAGGCCGGTGAGGTGTGGGGATGACCAACAAGCCATTCTCTGCCCTCAGAAGCAAAAACAAACAAGTTCTTGGTCCACAACCAAGCACAGAACATGCAAGTTAAGAGATCCTGAGGCAAGGCGCACGACCGAGACCTCCGGGAACTCAAAATGAACACGAACATGGGTGATCATCGAGTGTTCAAATGATGACGTCCAAGTCTTGAGGATGGTCAAAAATGGGATGTCTACAGTTGCCCCTCTTTGACAGAACTCAAAAGTCATAACAATGGCGGGAGTGAGTGTCAAAGTCCGGAGACGACCCATTTTTGACAAGGCCGAAGACTTAGACAAAGCATACAAGCTACAGACAAAGGTATGCGCCCGAAGGCAGGGACAAAATGCAAGAACAATGCACAAAGCCGAGTATAACTTACAATCATGCAAAGAAAGCTGTAACGAAGCAAAACATGCAACAGTTTTAAGCAAGAACCAGGCTACATTACAATGCAGAAAGGA
Organism: Camellia japonica; assembly: GCA_030407325.1. Classification (NCBI taxonomy): domain Eukaryota; kingdom Viridiplantae; phylum Streptophyta; class Magnoliopsida; order Ericales; family Theaceae; genus Camellia; species Camellia japonica. The sequence continues at coordinate 149,502,852 of JAPPVO010000031.1, forward strand.
TGTAGAAGAATTATTCAATTCTCACTACGTCTCACACGGAGAAAACAATACACGTGCGGTTCGTCTGGTCGCGGCAGCTTCAAATGAACCGTATATACAATATCGTGCCTGTAAGAGAAAGAAAACTTAACAAGTGCAATATTGTTAGAAGTATGCATATCAATGCAATTGAAAGTGCGTGACAACGCAAGCCGAGTAGGACGCATAACAATGCGATTTGAAACAAGGATAACAATGCAAAAAGGGCATAAACACGTGTGATTAAAGAATACGTGACAACGTTGCACAATGTGTGAAGATGTAGACACATGTAAGTAAAGCACACGCGACAACGCATACAATGTGTATAATGAGGAACTTGAACACATGTGAGTAAAGTACACGCGACAATGGATACAATGTGTATAAAAGAAACTTGAACACATGTGAGTAAAGTACACGCAACAACATATACAATGTGTATAAAAAGAACTCGAACACATGTGAGTAAAGTACACGCGACAACGTACACAATGTGTATAAAAGAAACTTGAACACATGTGAGTAAAGTACACTCGACAACGCATACAATGTGTATAAACGGAACTCGAACACATGTGAGTAAAGTACACGCGACAACGCATACAATGTGTATAAAAGAAACTTGAACACATATGAGTAAAGTACAGGCGACAACGCATACAATGTATATAAAAGGAACTCGAACACATGTGAGTAAAGTACACGCAACAACGCATACAATGTGTATAAAAGAAACTTGAACACATGTGAGTAAAGTACACGCGACAACGCATACAATGTGTATAAAAGAAACTTGAAAGGATGTATAAACACATGTAAGTAAAGCATACGTGGAAACGTACACAATGTGTAAAGCAATGCGAAAAGGGTGGATATTCAACTGAAGCATGGTAAAGGCATGTTACTCATGATGTTGAGATGCAAATTCAAAACAAGACGAGGCGGCGCTCAACGCAAGACGCATAACGAGCGTGCTTTATTAAAGCCAAAACAAAGCAACATAATACAACATAATTGAAGTGATTTGTGGAATTTGCAAGATACAAAAGGATACGAGAAAGGACACTCCTCGCACGTACCGAGTGTTACTCATAGAAGACACAGTCCGAGGTCAACACGAAGATCTATTAAGGTTTCAAGAGTGCAATTCCTTGCACTGTCTTGAGTAATGAAGGTGCCAAACCACATAATTGGCCCGAACAAGGGCGTGGGAGGTGCATCGACCACAAGGAGAGGCCACCAGTATTAATCCAGACACTCTGCTGCCCTTCTCCCCTTTTGCTTTACTTTTCTTTTTACTGGTAGTTTAAGCACATTGTACTGCCTCAGGCAGGTTTTACTTTCTCAAAACCATATATTTTTGCAAAAGACATGATGGAAATGAAACAGCCATTTTGTCCAAAAAAGGTGTTACATTTGTACCTTTCATGCATCGCATCGCATTGCATTACATAACAATGGAAATGAGATTTGAATCTTTATTTGGAAAGTAAGCGTTTGCCTCGTAATAATTAGTTAGTGAACCGAGCAAGGACAAAAACAACTCGATAATCAAAACAAAGAACTCGATAAGCTAGCCAACTATAAATACATCTTGATGAGCAAAACAAAGACTTAAAAAAAAGTAAAATGCAACTCGATAAGCAGATGTACAACAACTCGATAATCAAATCGAAGTGACAGACGCTAGTTCGCCAAAACCTCAACAGAAGGCATTGGAAGCGGTGTCAGTCACTAGTTTTCAATATGCTTAACATTTGTTCAACTTAGAGCCAAAGTAGAGGCCATCGGCCAAAGGGAGGCATTACCGTCCACAACAAATAGGCATCGGCCAACACTTAAGCCGATCAGCCAAAACAGATGGTCAGTCGGCACTACTTTCGGTCGACCGGCCAAAAATGGTAAAGACCTCCAGAATGCTGACACCTGTCTTCCACTCAACACCTTATCTTCTACAAAAGCCCCATCTTCGTAGTCTTCCTCCTTTCAACACTGATTTGCACCAAATGGAAGAGTTTCTTACCCAAAATCTCGCAACTTGGATTGCCAACTTGGATGGCTCAGAAAAGCTGAATTTCTTGGGTTTCGGCATAAACGCACTATTCACGCTGGGTCGGACTCCGCTGCACTTTCCGTTTCTCCATGCCGCGGCAAGGTTTTGGAATCCGGTAACTCACGTCTTTAGCTTTGATGGGCAAGAGGTGTGTCCTACCTTCGAAGATTTCCAAGTTTTGACGGAATCCGAGCACAACGAAGAAATCTTGCCCCAACTTCGCTTCGGCCATGCCCAAGCCTTGGGGCGAATGTGTAGGCTCATGATGCACGATGCTCGATCTTTGATTTGTGACGGAATGCTGGACGTTCCGAGTTTAATTTGTCAGTTTTCCAATGCCGATGACTGCGGTGACCATCATTGGCACGGTTTTTGGCGACACGCCCTTTGTTTATGCATGCTATCTCATTTCTTGCTTGCCTCAAGCTCCGGAGGATCTAGTGTCTGGTTGATCGAGGTTGTTCAAAGCTTAAAGGAGGGCAAAAGCTGCATTGCCATGTCTTTAGCTGAGACATTGATGGGTTTGGATGCTTTTCATCGCCAAGAGACGACCAGATTTGCGGGGAGTCCACTACTACTGCAGGTAATGTTTCCCACCCTTTTCTCACATATATATTGCTTACAACACTCGGCCCTCAGGCTCGTTTTTTTTGTTTTTCTCACAAAGCCCTTTTCTCACTTTTCTCTCAACGTACACCTCTCTATTCTTTATTCTCTCATTTTTCATTCCTCCCCAGGTGTGGTTGATGGACAAGTTGCAGGTTGTGGACTCTTGCCCAGTATACTCAGCTCGTGGCTACTTCTTCCGGCGATGTCTAGTCGATGCCCTTGATGAGGGATGGTGGTTTGACTGGATGTGCAGTTTGTCCGCAGACCGTATTGCTTGGCGTTGTCCTTGGCTCAACCTACCAGCAATGAGCTACATGATGTCTCGGTAGACCGGGATTCAGTTGATTGGCTTGAGTCACTGCGTCTTCTACTTTCCTTTTCGATTCCAGCGCCAGTTCAGCCATGATCAGATTTGCCCGGCAGAGGGGATAGAATACCCTGTTGCATTCCCTGTACGAGGCACGCAGCTTGCTCGGTATGCCACAGCATGGAGGACGAGAGAGCTTCTGGCCCCCGCTCCCACTTTTAGCTACACCTTGTCTGATGAGTGCATAGATTGGCTCAATGAAGAGGCACAGATTGGGCCCAGCTTGGCATCAGAGACTTCGACCAGCTCTAGGAGGGGACGTGGGAACACCTGACTTATCCATGCCTCGAATTTATTGCTTTATCAGTACTTTCAAGTTTTCTTTATGAATGTAATAAAAAGCAACTTCAATTTGTATTCAAGAGCAGGAGAACTCTGTGTTGAAATCAGTGTAATTGAAGGTTGTGGTACTGAAGATTTTCCGTTTGGGTCCAAAAATGGTCTAAGTTGTGAAAAGATTAATTTGAGCAAAATCAACTTTTATTAAAACTTTTCAAAACCATTTTCGATATGGATCAGAACTGGACACGCCTGAGATCTGTCACTGAGATGCACAACCCCGGATCCCAGCAACTGGAAAGTTGCCCCTAGTCTGAATAGCACTACACTGGAGATCACAACCGAAGCTCTTGAATGCTGAATAGACAAAGATGACTGAGATCATCAAATGGACAAAATTGATCGGGGAAAAGTTTATGGCTGGACTTCGGAATGAAGTTGCCTACGTATCCCAAAGATGGGAATCAAGCCTTACGTAGTTCGGGCTTGGGTTCACTCTAGTATTTTCACTCTCTTTTTGCGCTCTAACTTTTTCCAAGGCTGCCCTTTGCAGGTTTTCAACCTTGCGAGCTCGATTTTTATAATTTTAAATTTTCTGTGCTCTAACTTTTGCCTAGGTCGCCCTTTTGGGTTTTTAGCCTAGCGAGCCACTCAGGGGTAATATTTCTTCAACTTGTCCATGTTGATCGGCTGTGAGAACTCTAGGCCATCTAGGTTCATCAGAACGACAGCTCCACCTGACCAGATAGATTTGATGATGTAAGGACTAGTCCAATTGGGTCTGAACTTGCCCCTAGGGTCATGGAAGGGAGCTCGGTTGTCTTTGAGCACCAAATCTCCTCCCTTCAAATTTCTGGACTTAACCTTCTTGTTGAAAGCCCTTGCGATTCTCCGTTGATAACCCTGAACATGGTACAGTGCTTTCAGTCTTCTTTCATCGAAGAGCATGAGTTCTTCAAATCTACTTTGCTGCCAATCTGCCTCGGCTATCTAGCACTCAGCCAGTACTCGCAACGACGGAACCTCAATTTTGATAGGTAGAACGGCTTCCATCCCATAAACTAATGAATACGGAGTCGCCCCAGTAGAAGTTCTAATTGAAGTCCGGTAGCCCCACAGAGCAAAGGGCAGCTTATCTGGCCAGTCCCGGTAGGTTTCCACTATGTTCTGCAAAATGTGTTTGATGTTCTTGTTGGTGGCCTCAACTGCTCCGTTGGTCTGCGGCCGATATGTAGACGACTTATGAAAAGCCACATTGTATTTCTCCAACAAGTCAATCACTTCCTTCTTGAAGTGGGAACCATTATCTGAAATGATCTCGTTCAGGACCCCATAGCGACAGATGATGTTGTTTCTGATGAATTTCGCAACATGTGAAGCCTTCAACACCGCACAAGATTGGGCCTCAACCCACTTTGTGAAATAATCTATCGCGACCAGAATGAACTCATGCCCATTAGACCCCTTCGGAGTGACAGCTCCAATCACATCAATTCCCCAGACTAAAAATGGCCATGGCGAAGTCATATTGTACAGCTTCGACGGCGGGATGTTCATGCGGTTTGCATGGATCTGACATTTGTGGCATCGCCGAACAAAGCTGATACAATCCTCCTTCATGGTGGACCAGTAGTAACCTTGCCTAAGGATTTTCCGAGCTAACATCACCCCGTTCATGTGTGCACCACATTCTCTTCCATGGATGGCCTCCATCAGGTGCTTCGATTCTTCGGCATCAACACACAGCTTATGCATTCCCAGATGACCTCTCTTGCACAGTTTCCCCCCGCAGATGATGAACTATGCAGTCATCCTTCTAATTGCCCTTTTATCTTTGGCATTTGCCTCTGGTGGATATGCTTCTTTCTCCAAGAAGTTCCAGACATCGTGATACCAGGGGTTCTCATCTTGAACCTCTTCTATAGCAGCAATAGACTCATAAGCTGGCACAAACTTCTGGTCAATGATGACTGGACGCATCTGGATTCCGAAAGGGATGTCTATCATGGAAGATAGAGTTGCTAATGAATCAGCGAACCTGTTGTTTTCTCTTAGTAGATGAGCGAAGTTCAGCTTTTCAAACCGAGGAATCAGCAAGTCCAAGGTCTGGTGGTACATTATCATCTTTTCTTCTTTGACCTTCCAGTCTCCCTTAGCTTGGGATACAACAAGGTTCGAGTCCCTGATGACGTCCAACCATTTTGCCCCTAGTTCTAGGGCTGCTTCTAAACCGGCGATACGTGCTTCATACTCTGCTTCGTTGTTCGAGACTTTGAACCAGAGTTTGAATGCTAGAGGGATACGAGAATTGTTGGGTGCTATCAGCAACACCCCTATCCGATACCCGTATTGGTTTGACGCTCCGTCAAAGTACATCGTCCAAGTTTCATCTTCGATATGCAAAATGGCCTCATCTGGGAATAAGTACTCAACTGCTTCATCCCCTTCCACTGGGTGATCGGCTAGGAACTCCGCTACCGCTCTCCCCTTTACTGACTTGCAAGTCACATATTTCAGATCGAATTCGGAAAGCAGAAGCAACCAACGAGCTAGCCTACCCGTAAGTGCCGGTTTCTCGAAAAGATATTTGATGGGATCTAATCTCGAAACCAACATTACAGAGTGAGCTAACAGGTAGTGCCGCAACTTCCTGGTAGCCCATACCAAGGGCAAGCAAGCCTTCTCCAACAGAGTGTAGCGGGTCTCATAATCCAACATCTTTTTGCTCAGGTAGTAGATAGCTCTCTCCACTTTGTGCTCAGACTCCTGTGCGAGCATGCAGCCCATTGTAGTCTCAGTCACTGAAAGGTACAAAATCAACAGTTTCCCTGGCTTAGGTGGTGATAACACGGGTGGGTTCTGTAAGTATTCCTTGATCTGTTCAAAAGCAGCTTGGCATCGGCTGTCCCATTGGAATTTCTTTCCTTTCTTCAGAAGAACAAAATTTGGTTCACAAGTCAAGGTTAATTTTGAGATAAACCGTCTTATGAATTGCACTTTACCCAGAAAGCCTCGCACCTCCTTTTCAGTCCTTGGTGGTGGCATTTCTAAGATAGCCTTGATTTTGGAAGGGTCAATTTCGATACCTCTTTGCGTAATCAGGAACCCCAACATTTTCCCCACTGTAACACCGAACGTACATTTCTGAGGATTCAGCTACAACAGAAATTCTCTGATCCTTTGGAAGAACTTTTGCAAGGTGGTGTAGTGGCCCTCTCTTTCCTTGGACTTGACAATCATGTCGTCTACGTACACCTCAACCTCTTTGTGGATCATGTCATGCAGTATTGTGGTTGTGGCCCGTTGATAAGTAGCTCCAGCGTTCTTCAACCCAAACGGCATCACTCTGTAATAGTAGGTCCCCCACAGGGTGGTGAAAGCAGTCTATTCCCGGTCTTCTGGTGCCATCACTATCTGGTTGTAGCCTGAGAAGCCATCCATGAATGAAAGCAAAGCATGCCCCGCTGTGAATTCCACCAACTCATCAATATGCGGTAAAGGAAAGTCGTCCTTCGGATTGGCTTTGTTCAAATCTCTAAAATCCACGCATACTCGAATCCTGCCATCCTTCTTCGGTACTGGAACTATGTTCGCCAACCAAGTCAGGTATTTAGATACCAGCAGGAAGCTTGCATCGATTTGCTTGGTGACCTCTTCCTTCCCAGTCCGGGCAGATTCTTCTGAGTTTCTACTTGACAGGTCGGGTCTCGGGGTCAAGAGGGATCCGGTGCTGTACAATCTCAGGATCGATTCCAGGCATGTCTTCGTAGGACCACGCGAAAACATCTTTGAAATCTTTTAATAAGGCGACTAAGCGCTCGCGTTCCTCCGAAGACAACGTGGACCCAATCTGGACCAGCCACGGATCCTCCTCAGTACCCACATTAACTGTAGTGATTTCATCAACCAGGGGTTTAACAAATCTCTCATGCTCTTGATCAATTAATCGTTGTAAAATCGGAGGAATTTCTTCCTCATCGTTTTCATCAAAATTTGAAAGTCCCGATTAATACAATAAATCAAAGGCATAGAAAAGTACTCAGAAACCACAGCCACGTCATTCTCATTAAGCATTTCCAAACCGTTAGATTCTTCTATTACAACAGACTGAAAAGAGAAAGAAAAAGATGACCTGGACAGGACTGTGGCATCCGGGTTATCACCCCCAGGAATACTGGACTCAAACTCAGTCGAGCTGGAACCTGATTCCGACTCACAAGACTCGGTGGAATCAGATTCCGGCTCACTACCTGACCCAGTGGTGCTTGAAAAAAATCCCTCCTCGTACTGCCAGATGAGGGAGGGTGCGATGGACGCATCCAAAATGTTTGACGGTGGGCCCGCAGCCGTTTCATTGCCGATTATGCATACCAAGAACTTATCCCCCAAGCACTTCTGTTCGATTGGAGGATCTGAAAGTAGACATGCCAATGCTACCCCCATTTCAACTTCAACGTTCTCGGAATCCATTTCCTTACACTGCTCAACCTCAGCTAATGGGTCTGTCTACTCTTCGGCAATGTCATCCCCGGATAGCTGCAGGTCGAAGAAGATCTCAAACCCCGGCAGGCGCCTCTTCTCCGCATTCAACCATGGCTCTGGGAAGCCACAAAATGGAAAGTCTTTCCCATCCCGGACGAAGCGTCCGTTTAGGGTACCCTGGATGGGTCGGTGCATTAACTCAAAAGGCTTCCCTGCCTGCTTCACTCTGGCTCTCCCAGCCATCTCCTTACCTTTCCTCACCCAATCTTCTTTGGTGGGCAGATAACCTAAGCCAAAGGTATGTGGGTTATGCGGCACTTCGGCCAACGCAGCAATGCCCTTCCGGCCACTCTTCCCTAATCCCATCCCGAGGATGTGTTGGAGTTTGTTCATGAGGTATACGGACTGTGCACTAACATACAGCCCCTCCTTTTCAGCCATGATATTCTGAACGACCCGGGCCTCGGCCAGGGTGAATCCCGATAAAAAGACATTCTCTGTGCCATGCTCGATTTCCAAAACCGACGTAGATACTTCTAGTGGGGAATGGATTGATGAATTCCCAAAAACAATAGCCACCCCTTTCCATGGGGGTATTTCAACATCTGATGCAGGGTAGAAGAAACTGCCTTCACTTGGTGTAACCACGGCCGCCTTAGAAGTAGATTAAAGGTTGCAGGAACGTCCAAGACATGAAATCGACATTGTGTTATCCTGGACCAACCTGGGTCTGAATCTGCACAGACCCCTTTACCTCTCCGCTTGTATTGTCGTAGGCCCTGATCCTTGGGTAGTTGGTACGAAGTCTGCAGGCTTCAACCAATTGCGTATGCTGTCCTTGACGGACACACGTTAATAACAGATCCTGCATCGACAAAAACTATCGGTATCCATTTGTTTCTGCACTCCACAGAGATGTAGAGCTGTTTGTTGTGATCCGAGCCCTCAAGCGATAATTCTTTGTCAGAAAAGGTCAGCATCGGGGAAGCTCCTCCCGGAAAGACCAGTCCTACCAACTGCTCTGGCGTGGTGTCAATCGAAAGCTTGGCTTTGTCCATCACAGAGAGGACAGCCTGTCTATGTACCCTTGAAGCCATAAGCAGTCCCTAGATGGAGATGTCCGCTTGTATCTTCTTCAGCTGTTTCAGCACAGCCTTCTCTTCGAGCAATTTATCCTTCTGCTTCTCCGCCTCCTTGTCCTTTCTGGACGCCTCTGGTTGGTCCAAGTGCGGGGGCTTGAAATACCGCCCGCTCCTAGTCATATGATCAACCTCGCCAATATACCAGGTATCATCTGGTTGATTCCTCCCCCAATCCTCATCTGTGTGGGCAAGACATAGATCATCGTCCTCCCACCACATTCTATCGGCAGCCGACAGACACCTGTCCGGCTCCGGTACGACTGTCCTTGTACTTACGGTACCTTCTGTCCATGTGCTCACAGCACCCTCTGTTCTTGTGCACACAGCACTTTCAGTCCCCACAGAGGCTTTAGCTTTTCTGATTCTCTCGGAATCTTCAATCCCTTCCTGTTCCAACTGCATCAGCATAGCCTGCTATTTGATATTTCCTGTATCCAGAATGCCCAGGTCACGAGCGAAATTCTTCGCACTTGCGCTCTCTGGCGATGCATTTTGGTCCTCGGCCCTTCCGGCCACAACTGATGTCCTTGTCCCTAACAAGCCCTGTCCCGGCTGAGATTCCTCAACAACATTTGGTCGGTCATCCAGCCACCCCGTAACCTCTGTTGACTCATCAAAACCAAACCAGTTGACTACTGAGTCTTGTTCTTTGAAAAATTGAAGGTTGGCCATGCCCTCTTCTAAAGCTGCTAAGTCGTCTATCCTCTGATCAAATTCATCCCCCCGTAGTACATAAATTTCTCCCCCTGTCAGTAATTCCAGATTCGGCCCAGCTTGACCTGCTGACACAATGTAATCACTCGGATTATATACCCTCTCAGCAAAAACTCCCAGAGTCCTCAAATTCTGAGCCAACAGCCCCATTTTCTTCTGAAATCATCCCTGTTCCATCTTCGTTGACCACCACTATTGGTTTGGGTTGGGCTTGGGAGATGTCCAACATGCACAAGTCTGTGCTTTCAGGAAGGAACACCTCCAGCTTAGGTAGATGGGAAGGAGTGATGTATATGCTGGGGTCGTATGTCGTAACCCTGGTCTGGATAAAGTTGATGCGTTGGGGGGGTGGAGCTTGGTTGTGGTGGGAGAGGGTTGGTTGTGACATTGGGTTTCTCTGGAGGCATGGTCACCCCATTATCAATGAGATCCTGAATCTCACGACGTAATCGGAAGCACTGGTCGGTGTCATGACCGTGCTATTGGTGAAACGAGCAATATTTGGCTAGGTTATGGGAAGGGGGAAGTTTTCCCCGGCAATGGCCGCGGCTCTAGGGGCTTCAAGTGCCCTTTTCTGATTAAAACCCCCAGGGCTTTGGACAGGGGCATATATAGTGGAGCGAAGGTTCTTTGCCTTTTGGGTGGGTATCTGGCTGTTTGCGAGCTACTACCGGATGCACCGGTGAATGGCGTAGCTGCAAGGGTTCTTGGGGGTGTTGGTGGTGACCATGCTTACTTCTTGAGATCTGGCAGCTGCAGCACTGCTTGTGCCTGCATTCGTACTGCGGTTGTTGAAGGTTCTCCTGGCTTGCTGTTTGTCATTGTCAATTAGACCCTGTTTCAAGGCATCCTCAATCTGTACTCCCATTTCATGCAGGTCTGAAAAGGTAGGGAAGGGGAGTACGATCATTTTCTGCATCAGTTTGGGTTGGAGGTTGCGCACAACCATCCGTATTTGATCCTTATCAATCGGCCTTATGGTCATCATTGAAGCCTTGGCCCTCCAGCGGGTTACGAATTCAGAAAAACTCTCCTTAGGCTCCTGCCTTGTTGTCTCGAGATCACGGGTTGTAATCTCAATTTGCATGTTGTAGGAGTACTATGCAATGAAAGCCTCGGCCATTTCATCCCAGTTCCGCTTGACATCGTCTTCCAATTTTGCGTACCAGATGGCCGCCACACTCGACAGGGTCCGGCCAAACAATGAAAGCTTTTGTAGTCTAGTGAGGCCCATCGGCCTTAGTATGTCCCAAAGCAGACGTAGATGCACCATGGGATCCCTGGATCCGTCAAAGCGGTCGATTTACGGCATCTTGAACCGATCTGGCAGCGTCACGGCCGTGTCGGTATATCCGTCCTCAATGTCTAGGATGGACTTTACCCCTTGGGATTTCTTGAACAACTTTTCAAGCTTGCTCAACTTTGACGCTGTAGGGTCAACCTCGAACTCAAAGGGAGAGTCTGGTAGATTGACAGGCGTGGTTACCTTGGATAGTTGCGGTAGAATCGGGGGCGGAGCCGGCCCTGTTGGGATGTCTGTATCCTCCTGGACATTCTGGACATTCGCCGTCTCCCCGAGTATTGGAACTCCTGGTGGGGGAGGAGCTGGGTGTAAAGCTGATGCCCCGGCTTGCTGCTATAGTCGAGTAATTAGCTCTGCCTGTTAGGCCATGATTGCAACCTGTTGTTTGGCAAACTCCGCTTGACGGGCAGAGTCCTGTTGCATGGTTTTCATGGCCTCCTGCATCTGACGCATCATTTCTTCCATTCCTGCCGTTCCCGACATACTGCTCTGATCCAACTGAACTACTGGTAGGTCTATCTCTGGAGTAGCCTCGGGAATCTCAACCTACTATTCAAAGACCACTAATCTGGCAATCTCTGCTCGGATACACTGCGTCTTCTCGACCTCCGTTTGATAACCTGGGGTAAGGAATGAAATACTGGTTGTCCGTCGACCAGATCCTCAGATCGATTGAGTTGGCAACCTCTAGTCCAGAGTGCTTGGGGAATATCTGCTTGGTTTGAAGCAATTGTGCTAAACTACCTAGCAAAAAGATAAATAAAGCAATAATCAGGAAATGAACAACCAGAACAAGCGGACAGCATAACAGCGTAAATAAACACACAACACACAGTTGATGAGCTGAATAGACTATTCTCAAACACTGATCATTGTTCCCAAATTACTATCCCAAATCTGAATCTAATACCCGCGGATATAATTGATTCCCAAACACTGATACTGATGCCCTTAGGCCTGATGCGCAAATTTGCAAATTGATACATGCATTCCTGTAGAGGCCAACTCTAAAGCACATAACAAGCAAATGAGAGCCAAAACACCCCTATGTTGGGGTAGGTTTCCCTGTCCTATTTTGTCAGGAGCTAGGGTTTCACTACGCACACAGCGGTTTCAAACATCCTACAATCAGGTGAGCAACCTGTCCTAGCTTGGAATGGTCACTATGGATTCCGAATATGCACTAGGTCGAATGGTCAAAAAGGGTGCCCCGGCAACAACCGGGGTTTGTGTTCCCATCGTGGCAGAGCCCGTAACTGGTCAGCCTTATGGCACGCTTCACAAAGAAAGCCTCCGGCAAACGGTTCAGGAATAGCAGACGGCAAACATGGTGTCCTAAGCGCACCAATGCACATGCAATGCAAAGAAACACACAAGTGTAATCAAAACAAGATATTATGAGTTCAAGTCAAGTTCTCTAACTCCCCAGCAGAGTCGCCAGAAACTGTAGACGTCCCCAAACGTCCCGGGAGAAAATCCCGTTTTGTTCATTTAGGCTCACTACAGTTCGGACTCAATGTGTCACGGTTCTGAATCTAGTCCCGCAAAGTGCAATGCAAGACCAATAAATCACCAAAGAGTCCAAATCCGGCAAATTGTTTTGGAAAATAGATTTTTAGAAAGAAGTGCCAAACATGGACTGCTTTGCCAGATACAGAGTCGCCACCTAAATGTTTTATTTTGGGAAATTTAGGAAGCCCCGACTTGTTGCCTAAGCCCACGTGTCTGTCATCACCAAAGTTGCCTCGGCTCGGGAACTTGGGTACGATTGGGGAAGGTCAGCTATGAGCACCCCCCTCGCCCGATCAAAGATCGGCCACTACTAAACATGATATCTTGTTTTTGAAAACACATGTGTTTTTATTCCGATTAATTAGCTAGAATTACAAGGTGATGCGCACAACACACAAGTATAGACTAGATCGCCTAATTTGGAACAAAGCATCGCATATCCGTTTGTTTGGAAATGGTTTGGGGTTTGCTACTCGCAAGTAGGCTAAAACACAGATTTCAATGAATTGTTCCAATTCAAGTAATCCAACCTTCACCCACAAACTTAGGCAGTTAAACACGTAAGCAGTTAGCCTCATGGTAAGCATGCTATCATGGCAACACTCACACTCATGCAAGATGCTAAAGTGTAAAAGCATACCTAGTACTCTGAGCCAAAACAGTAACTAGTTAGTAATCAAATGCACGATCCTAGTTTATGTTAAGATGGCTAATGCAACACATGCAAAAATGTAAGGCTCAGCTATTCTAAAATGGCATATGAAATGCAACTTGATACATGTATTCAACTTCGAATTGAAATACGATGCAGTTTGTATGATGAGCCGAGCCTGGTGCATTCAAGATAGATGAATGATGCACGCATGCAAGCATAAAGTATGCTAATCAAAACATGACTAGAACTAACCATCATAAGCTGGTAAATAAAAGGGAGAAAGACGTGGGGTTGGGAGACATGCTCGGATGATGTATGCTCGATTCGCCTCGCTCGGAAACCCGTCGCCATGCCACTGTTGCCTCTGTTAGCACTGTTTTGCACCTCTAAGAACTGTGAAAACACTTGTGATTCTTCTGGAACACTCCCATAGCACTGTGGGATGTCACTAGCCATAATGCAAGTCCATCGGCCACTGGAAAGTGGTCATCGACCAAAAGTTGGGCCACCGGCTGGATTTTGGTAGTCGGTCGGCACTGAAAGTGGCCAACCGGCCATTCCTTCCTGCAGAACACTAGTTTTGCTGCAGCAGAGGAGGACAGACAGTGCATGGCAAGCTATTTTCAAGGCAATGTGTGAATAGCCACTCTCCCTATCATGCAATGAACTCAAGGGAGCGTGGCTCTCGGTCCTCGGGCCACCAATCACGCATTTCGATGCATGATGGCCAAAGGTGCCAAGTTTGCAAATCAATGTGAAATGCATGTAATGAAAAACAAATGAATGCTACACACTCTATCATGTTGGGATCAAGAGTGTCGGCGACCGAGGATTGAGGCGTGTTTCGTCACTTTAAGTACGAACACACCTCATTCCTCATGTTTGGTTTGACATCCCAAACCAAACACAATGCAAATATGCAAAATGGCATATGTATGCAATATGAGGCTAAGTTAGCAAAGCATGTCAAATGTAATGCAACCTAAACATGCGAATGTACAATGTGCTAAGCATGCCAGATGCAATGCAATGCGATCTAACATGCAAGCTAAGCTAATGTAACAAGGATATGCAAACATGAGATAATGCAAGCATGTAACGAGATGCAACATGTCGAACATACAACTGTATGCAAAGATGGGCTTAAACCGAAATGGGAAGACCTCAGCCAATCCCAAAACAGTGGCCAAAATACCAAAATTAAGGCACCGAAGTGCAAGATAAACATGCACACATGTTGGTCCATCAATTTAGGCCACAATGCACAACCTTCAAACATGAGCAAGATGTGATAAATATGAGGATATGGCATTGCAAATGAACTCTGAAATCACATGAAGAATGATGCCAAATCGACTACACAATGCAAGGCATGTTAATGGAGTTAAAGCTTAAAGCTAGCTACGGGACTTAAACCAAGACTATGTCAACCAAGCCCCAAATGGTCGAGGCGACCCAAAACAGTCCCGAGGCAGACCAAAATGAAGCTAAAACTCATATGGAACAAAGCCAAAACACGCTATAAATAAAGGCACAAAACAAGACGCATACAAGGCCTAAAAGGGCGAATGCACTACACGTCTTATAACCGAACATGGCATGACTTAGACTAATGAAGTCAGAGTTAAAACAAGTCAAAATAAGCCCCAAAATCCACTGATATGGCAGCCCAAAGACTTAAACAAAGAGGCATGCATAATGGCCTAAACATGGAGTATAAGACAACAACTCTTCAAAGCATTGAAAGGGTGTTAAATGCAAGCATACGAGCATGGAACATGGACTAAAATGGCATGAGAAGTGATTCCAAATAGCTGAAATAACCCAAATGAAGTATGCTCAAGACTCACACACCCAAGGCTAACAAGTCAAAATGCAAGGGGGCTATACAAAGCATGGCAAGCATGACCAAATCGACATCAAAAAGAGCTTAAACATGGTAAAACATGACTAAAATGTTCTTGGAACCGAACCAAAATCATGCTAAAATGTCATCTTACAACATGATGCATGTTAGGCCAAAACATGGGATTACAAGACAAGCATATGATGCATGCAAGAGGCCATTAAACCAACTTAAAACAGAGGTATACCATGACAAAATATCACTAAATACCCACTGAGATGGAGCCAAAATCGACTAAGCATGCATGCTACCTTTATGAGCCAAAAGCACAAGCAAATGAGACATAAAGGGAGAAGGGTGTCCCTCCCCTATACATGACCTTAAAACCACTTCTCCACCACTGAAAATCCTCTGGATTTCAATGGTGAGAAGGTCAAAATAAAGGGGTCCCAAAGCTCACAGAGAAAGGCACAAAAGGAGGCCAAACAAGGACTAAGAGGGGGTGGACAACCCCAAACACAAAAGAGACCTTAATGAAACATCTTAAACATAAAAAATCAGAACTTTTATCAGTTATACATAAAGCTCAAAACAGCATGCAGGATAGGTTAAAAGCTTGTACAAAAATGGGGAATATAAAGCAATAGTGCTCACCCTTGAAGAACACTTCAAGAACACCAACCCCAGCCCCTTATTCTGATCAAAACCAACTTAAAAACTCTGAAACTAGTCCCTCAACACCTTAGTAACGAAAGTATAGTGTAACACTAGGTGTTTTAGTGCAAAACTAAGAACAAAAGCACACCTTTGAACACTATTCCACACACAAATGTAGAGAGAGAGGAAGATATAGAGAGAGAGTGACATATGTGATATATATCGTTGATTTGCTCAACCCCTCTAAAGGAGAAGGGAGGCCCTTTTTTATAGAACAAAACAAGGGCCTAAGCTTCATGGAGAAGCTAAGACAAGGGGGTCAAGCTTCCTCAAGAAGATAGAACAAAGGTTCAAGCTTCTTGGGGAAGCTAAGACAAAGGTTCAAGCTTCTTGAGGAAGCTAGAGCAAAGGGTTCATGCTTCCTGAAGAAGCTAGAGCAAAAGAGTGCAAATGGTGCAAATCCTCCATATGGAGGACAGGTCTGTGTGCTCCAGCAGGCACAGCTGGCATGCACAATGCCTAAAAAAGTGAAAAAAGAAGTCCCAGCCAGAAAATATGGCCGATTGACCAAACAAACGGCCGGCCGACCGACCAAAAACAATGCCGACTGGCCATCACCAATGGCCGGTAGCAACAAAACAGGGCCGGTGGCCTCAAGCCAAGGCCGGTGAGGTGTGGGGACGACCAACAAGCCATTCTTTGCCCTCAGAAGCAAAAGCAAACAAGTTCTTAGTCCACAACCAAGCACAGAACAGGCAAGTTAAGAGATCCTGAGGCAAGGCGCGCGGCCGAGACCTCCGGGAACTCAAAATGAACACGAACATGGATGATCATCGAGTGTTCAAACGATGACGTCCAAGTCTTGAGGACGGTCAAAAATGGGGTGTCTACACATGCAAGCATGATTTGGGTGAGTTTTATGTGTGTAAGCATCACTTGAGCCATTTGAAATGGAATTGGAGTTAAAAGATTACATGCATGTTTGATTAATGAAGACATGGGGTTAATGTGAGATTGAATACACATGTTTTGAAACTATGCAGAGAAATGCTGGTTAATTTGAGAATTTGATCATGGTTTTGAATAATTGGTCCTAAATCTCCTATGCTTTCATGCTATGTGTGCATTTCTCATGTTTTTGGTGCCTAAATTCGAGCTTGGGAGGCTTTGAATATCAAGTTTGAGCCTCAAGAACAATTCTGGATTTTCCAGAATTTGACATGTCCGCTCGAGCAGGGAAAGAGCCGGTCGAGCGGGAAATACGAGCTCCCAGAACTTTTTGCAGACACCGATGTTCGCTCGAGCGGGGAAGTTCACACTCGAGCGGGGAGCTATATAGAGTGACCTTCAGCTCGAGCGTCCGAATTAACGCTCGAGTGTAAAAATAAGGCAACCAATACTTTTGCAAACTTAATGGGTCCGCTCGAGCGGGAAAGTCCACGCTCGAGCGGGGACCCCTGTTTCAGAAAATTTGTAAAGGTGTTCTGTGTTTCATTTTCCATTCTCTTTCACTTCTAAGTACTCTTGGGTATGCATTGAGCATTATGAATGAATTAAAAGAATAAGAAAGAAGCCTAAGAGGGATGTTTGAATTCAGAACGGATTGAATTGTTTATGACCCATTGTGTTCATGTAATGTGTAGGGTCGAGCTCAAGGGTGGATACACCGGTAGAACACTGTGAGTAATATCTAAATGAAGATATCTGAAGTATGTTATTTGTCCAATTGCTTACTTTCATATAACCCTTGTAAGTTTGTTACATTGAATTGGGGACAAATATTTGTTATGATGAATGATTGGGCCAAAGGCCAATTGACATGAGCGATTGAGCCGAAGGCCGATTGACATGAATGATTGGGCCGAAGGCCAATTGACATGAATGATTGGGCCAAAGGCTGATTGACATGAGTAATTGGGCCGAAGGCGGATTGACATGAATGATTGGGCCGAAGGCCGAATGACATGAATGATTGGGCCGAAAGCCGTTTGACATGAATGGATGAATGAATGGGCCAGAGGCCGATGGATATATTTGATTGGGCCAAAGGCTGTTTGTCAAAGAACGAGGTGGGCCAGAGGCTGTTTGATATGTTCAGGCTTAAATCGCCCAATGTACCAAAATAATGTACTAAATAGAATTCTACATAGGCCTAAGGCCGTTTGACATATGTGAATCTCATTTGTATACCTTCTTTATTTGATATTATTCACTAGGCTTTCGCTCATGCTCATTCATGTGTATGTAGGTGAGCAAAGAGACGCCCAAACCCAGCCCCGGTGAAGTCTGTGAGAAAGGTCAAGTTTTGGAGAGTCAGCCCTAATTGTCTCATGCATGAGACTTACTTTCGCCTCTTTTGATTTCTTGTTGCAATCTCGTTGTGTTGGCGAAATGTTGGATCATCGTTTGTATATAAGTTTGGTTAGGCTGACTAAGACCTGTTGTGTAAAGCCTATATGTTAGGTTTTTCATGTGAGTTATTAATGCATGTTTATGGAATGTTATAACGTGCCATGTAAACAGAGCTCCATGGACAAAAGTTTGAAATTGCTTCCGTTTGGCCCCCTTAACTCTGTTAAAATATATCTGATTTGGTTTGAGGACGTAGGTAATCTCGTGATTACTGGCCAGTTATGTCCTTAACCCATGGGGGCTGGTTTGGGTCATGACAACTGTGATGCCGATTATGCGGGAGATCATGACACACGGAGGTCAACTACTAGGTACGTGTTCTACCTTGGTTTAGGAGCAATCTCTTGGTGTAGTAAGAGACAACCTACAGTATCATTATCTACCACAGAGGCTGAATACAGAGTAGCAGCAATGGCAGCTCAAGAAAGCACATGGCTTCTGCCATTGATGAAGGATCTACACCAACAAGTTGACTATGGAGTATCGTTGCATTGTGATAATTAGTCAGCAATACGTTTGGCTGAGAATCCAGTGTTTCATGCAAGAACAAAGCACGCGGAGGTACATTACCATTTCATTCAAAAGAAGGTGCTCCAATGAGGTATAGAGTTGAAATCAATCAGAACAAATGACCAAGTAGCAGACTCGTTTACTAAAGGACTTAGAGCTTAAAAGTTTGTAGAGCTACGGAAGCAACTAGGCTTAACTACAAAAGAAGAACTAAATAATGGAGTCAATGCTGAGGGGAGTGTTAAGAGTCATCATTGACTTTTCTAGAATCATCTAGGCTATTAATTGCATATGTTGAATAATCTAGAAGACTTTGAAAAGATCTAGAAGACTCTAGAAAGATCTAAAGAAACCCGAAAAATTCTAGAACATTTAGAAGATTCCAGAACATTAGAGAAGCTTGTAGAAATCTAGAGAAATCTAGAAGGTTTTGGAAGGTTCTAGAATATTATAGAAGTATAGAAAGTACTATTATATATACTAGAATAGTTTAGAGAGTTCTAGAATATAGGAAAGTATGAGTATATGATAGAATATTCTAGAGGGTTAATAATAGCCCTTGGATCAAAATGATCCTAACCATCCATTGAGGAAGTGGATGACTATATAAAGGGAAGTGACCACATTTGGAAGGCACAAGACACAACAATCAAGAGTGGTGTCAAGTGCTTGAGTGTAAGTGATTCCAAAAGTGAGGTGTCCTTGAGAGTCTTCTTGTGTACTTGAGTGTATCTTTGCATCTAAATAAAGATTCACTTTTGTATAGCCGTTGTGTTCTATCTCAACAGACCAATCTGAGACATGGACTGTATTCAAATCAATCTGTCCATTAACCACCTTCGAAGCAAGTTTGCTACATTCCCAATTCATTTGATTAATACTAGATAAAATCTGATATAGATCCACCACCACTTTCTCAAACACTGCTTTGTTCATGTATATCCAAATTCCCCAATAGACTTTAATTGATTCAGCAATAGCCTCATTATCTAGAGCAATTTGGAACCAATTCTCAATCCATTCTCCTACTGAAATCCGGCGACCCAAATCGAAGTTAAAACCTAACCAGAAGCCCCGCCAAATGTGTTTGGAGAAAGAACAGTTAAAACAAAGATATTCTATGGATTTCGATCATAGTCCTCTTGTTACGGATACAAGTCCAATATTCCAGAGAAAAAGGGGGTTTAGAAGGTTTGAAGTGTGGAAATTCCAATTTAGGGCTCACAGGATTTTGGTTTAACATAGCATCAACAGATTACAATCAAACACTATCGAAATTGGCATTATTGCTCAAATAGAAGTATGGCAGCACAAACTGCGTTTGGAGGATGGTGTGTTTGTTACTGCTCAAAAAGAAATTCAACATGCTTTTGTGGATTATTTTAAGAAGCTATACTGTAGCCATGGCCTTGTTGATTCAGGTACTTCTAACTCCTTGTCCTATCCAAGTAACTTTCAATTGTTGGCTGCTATAAACTGTAAAATTTCTGAAGATTCCCCTTTCGTGATATAGGAGGTTAGAAAGGCTGTGTTTTCCATGGGAAGGCTTAAAGCTTCAAGTCCTAACGGAATAATTGTAGCCTTTTATCAAAAACACTGGGGGATAGTGGGGGAATCAGCGGTCTCGGCTGTTTTTATTTTTATTTTTTTTATTTTTAAATTATGGTCATATGCAGAGAAGGTATCTATTTTTCGTTTATCTTTATAGGTGAGATTTCTCAAATTTAAATTTAAATTTGAGAAAATTGTTCGGACACATAGGATCCACCCCTCATTTTGCTGATCTAAATTCCGATAATCATAATCTTATCATTTTATCACGTTTGTGTTTAAAAAAATAAATAGTTTATTTTCAAAAACACATTTATTGTCTACTTTTAGGGACAAACATGATAAAATCATAAGGTTACAATTACTGGATCGACCTAATTATTTTTTTGAATGATATACCAAGGGCCTTGTAAATTTAATGATTTTGGATTATCAAAACAAGATCCCTCGTGGGTCTCACATGCCTAAACAATTATTCCAAGTTCAAATTTAAATTTGAAAGAAGGCAATCTTGTTGTTAACTTATTCTAATGTTAATTTTGGCACGTGGTAATTGATTTGTCCTGCAAATTTAACGTCACTACAATAAATTAAGATTTTTGTAATGCCCAAACTTTTATTACTCGGATATCATTACTAATTTTTCATATTTAAGTCAATTTATAAAATAATAAAATGTGGAAGCACGATAAAGAAAGAATAAGCCATAAATGTCCCATCTCGTAAATACATTGATGAAATGTTCAAATGTAATACTTATAACAAGTGCCTTTAAGCTTATGTTACAGAATTTCAGAATAGACAACTACAATGAAAAGAAATACATTCGTCCTACCACACTTTGGCATTTCACTTAAAATTAACAACCTTCAAATCCCACAAACAAATTAAACTTCTTGATTCTTGGACGAAGCATTCAACTCCGCACTTGAAAAGTGGTGAAACAACTGGGATGAACAAATATGTCCAGTACGGATCTCTGATGATTCTAAACAATAATAACTTATAGATATATATGATAATGAAGGTTCCAAATCAATACATATACATATACATAATGTTCTCTTTGATATCCAAAATATTATTGTATATGTTTCCAAAGAGTCCATGTTTAGTAATTTAAGAAAATAAATTATCATCTTTCCAAATTCACTTTCAATTATTCAAAAGTTTTCCCTTCACTTTATTTATAATCAAAACCTTGTTCATGCAGATAATCTCAATAGTTAACAATTAACAATCCACAGATAACACCCACGGCTACTAGCTCAATTACACATGTTGATTATCAACTACAACATCATCATGTGCTTAACTATATTCTCAAGGGGCATATTCATTAACCACAAACTCAACAGATATATATACACCAACTATGAAGTCTCAAATACAGAACATCCCATGGTCTTGCCAAGCCCTACATTAGAGCCCCACTTTACTAGTAGTCGGAAGGAACGTAAAGAGAATTTAGAAGATGCTGATTGGATTTTCTCAATGGATGAAGTACATGTTTAGTAGTGACTTATATACAAATCTAACACTCAGCCTAACCTAACCTCAACTACTTAACCTATCTTATAACCACCTAACCTACTTTAGTTAATATCTCTAACAACCTAATAGATTTATTAATATCTACAACAGCCTATCCGAGTAATGATGCACGTGCAGTTGAACTGCACTGGTCTTCTTGTGTTTCTTGAGCTTCTTGAGGCTGAGCAGGTGGTGTAGGTGATGCAGGTGGTGATGCAGGTGAAGTAACCTTATCAGTCCCTTTCAAATGCATAGGACTGGGAAGGACTAAGAGTTTTCTTTGAAGATACTAAAAGCGAGCCACGGATAGAGGCTTAGTGAATATATCTGCAACCTGATCAGCAGTAGGAACATAAACAATGTGAAGTGTCTTGACAGCAACCTTCTCACGAACAAAATGGTAGTCCACCTCAATGTGCTTCGTATGAGCATGAAAAATAGGATTATGAGCCATAGAAATAGCTAAAAGGTTATCACACCACAAAGTAAGAATAGGGGCAGGGACATGAAGCTCAGCAAGTAACATGCCAAGCCAACTAAGCTCAGCTGAAGTCTGAGCTAAGGCCCTATATTCTACTTCTGAAAAAGATCTTGACACAGTAGGTTGTTTCTTAGCAGTCCAAGAAATGAGATTGGGACCAAGATAAATGCAATAGCCAGTGGTAGATCTCCAATCAATGGTACTACCAATTCATTCTGAATTTGAGTAAGCATTAATAAGAAGAAGACCGCGAGAGAAATGCAGACCATGGGCCAAGGTGCCTTTCAAATACCTGAGCAATCGTTTGACATCAACAAAGTGACAATTTAAGGGAGATTGCATGAACTGACAAGCAATATTGACTGCAAAGGCCAAATCTGGTCGAGTGATAGTGAGATATTGAAGGGCACCGACCAAGCTTTGATAAAGAGAAGGTTGGGAAAAGAGTGAGGCATCTTCAGAAGAGGAATTGGAGCATTTAGAATCCATAGGAGAAGAATAAGGCTTACAATTACTCATGCCAGCTTTGGCCAAAATATCTGAACCATACTTGTGATTTAACCGAAAAAGGGCAATAAGGGGGCAAAAATGAAAAATAGCCCCTGAACCACCGTACATGTAGCGATCCCGTTTCGACCCATCTCTTTGTGGTGTTTCGGGATCGGGTTGGTATGGTTTTAAACGGTGTTATGTATCTTAGTTTCCCTGTATTCCCCTTATTTTGGTTATCGGGCTGTAGCGATGTATTTGGAACAGGTAATGTCTCCAAACCTTTAGATGCGAATCCAACCCGAATTGTGCCTTGCAGAGTTGTATCAGAAATTAATTCTTTCATGTTTTGCCACTTCGATGAGTATGTCGAGGATCGAGCTGCCCAGTCAGCTCGTGGGGGTCGAGGGGGCAACGCCCCTTGATCGGTCCGAGGGCAGTGCCCTGGTGCGGTCGAGGGGCAGAGCCCCGAAGCAAAAATGCAAAATGCATTCGAAGTTTCTTGTCCGCTCGAGTGGCCATTTATGCGCTCGAGTGGAGAATGTTTGGTTCTAGAAGTTTGAACTGTCTGCAAAAGTACTGCGAAAGTTTATTTGATGCTTGAGCAGGGCTTTCCATGCTCGAGCGGACCATGTTATATCAATTCGTAAGGGCAGATTTCAGATCACTTTTTCAGTTCTCTCCCTCTCTAAAACTCTCCAAAATTTCCAGATCTAGAGCTTCTCTCTCTAGAAGTCATCTTCTCTATTTGATTCCTTCAAATCTGTTAGGAGTTAGACTGAAGTTCTTCATTAAAGTTGTGTAACCTCTCGAGGGCTTTGTTGTGTGCGGTGGAGATCAAGTTTCGACACTGTAAATTTTGGGGTTTCATCTTTATTCTTCTTCAATACTTGAGGTAGGGATTTTCTTTGACTTATTTATATGTTTGAGCAAGATCTAGATGATTTTCGAAATCATCCTTTGATTAATTTTAAAAATTAATTGTTGATTGAAGAAGATGAGAGATTTTTGAAAGTGGGTTTACTTTCTTGTTCCTTTTAAAATAAAAATTGAGGGTTTTGAACTACGATGATTGAAGATAGATGTTTTTGGGTGCTTTTCTCTCAATAAATGAAGATGAGTGGTTTTGATGAGAAAACCTAGAAATTGAGGGTTTTTAAGAAAGATGTTGTCAATCTTTGAAGATGTTGTTATATTTATTTTGTAGGCCAAAATAAATGATGTTTGATAGTTATTTATATATATATATATATATATAAATGATGAGTTTCATGGAATATGAGATTTGTTGAAGTATTTGAAATTGTTGATCAAAATGTTGTTATAGTCTCGAATGACTAAACTGTTGAGATTGCTCGAAATATGAGAATTGTTTGAAATAATAAAAATGAGAATTTTAATCACAATGGGAATATTGTGTGGAAGTGTTGAAAGTGGAAGAAATATTGCATTGTATTATTAATCATTGCATTGGCATATCAATTCATTTGATAATGAAGAGCTTTGAAATTTGTTTTAAAAACTTTGCATTGGGAAAAGAATGTTGAGAAATAAGTTTTATGAAATGGTTTTGGGTAAATACGATGATAAGTCTTGAAAGGTGATGTAGATGAAATTGATTAAGTTGGCCTTTGTGTCCTTGGTGAAAGACCAGAAAACCGCATGGATAGGTGTCGAGCCTTCCAGTTAATACTGGTGAAAATGACAGATTATAGGTGTCGAGCCTTCCAGTTAATACTGGTAAAAATGAAAAATTGGTAGTACTTGTATAGGTTACTTGCAGATACAGACCTAGGGATTACCAGAGTTGTATTTACTACCCCTTGAATAAGATTGATAAATGTTGAACAGTTGGAAATTGCATGGCATCATTGAGCATGATGGTTTTCAAAAGATGAAGATATGTTTTATTTTCAAAACGGCATGGCATGGCATATGCATTCATCTCTTGAGACTTGTATAAAATGTATATACTTTGTTAAGGATTTCCTACTAGGCTTTATGGTCACCCTACGAGATTTTTGTGCTGGAAATGACGTGGTGAATCCGCCTAATTAAGGCTGTGGAAAAGTGTATGTGTGTTGAGAGCACATGGTTCTCATTTGCTGTAATTTTATTTGTAAGCCAAAGGCTTTGTATGTGTGGGTTTGAATAATCATTTGTGTAACCGGGCTTAAGCCCTGGAAACTTGTAAACCCTTGGGGGTATGTATTTGTTTAATTACTTGTTGGATTGGACTAATGTATTATCGCATGAGGAATTATTTTCATTAAGAAATGCAAGTGTGGGATTGTATAATTGGTTTTCCTTTAAAAGGGCCATGATTATTGTATTGTCATTTGGGTATAAAAATTGGGGCGTTACAACTTGGTATCAAAGCTACCGGGTTCAAATATTTGGAGCTCATGGGAAGTGGTTGTTTTACCACAATGGGTTCATAGAGCATGATAGGAAGATGTTATGCTTTTTGTGACTATGTGATAACATGCTTACGTGACTATATGGGTATGGGAATGAACTTTTGGGATGCTGTTTGCACCTGTTAAATTCATTGAGGTCTTCTTAGAAGGGTACTTGATCAATACTCGTTCTACTAAGAGTTCTTGGTTTTTCGTGGGACGAATTTCATCATAAAAGAATGATCCGTATGTGTTTACATGACTAAGTGCTTATGTGGAATGAACTTGAAATGTCTATATGGTAGAGAAATATATAGAATTATTGTGATCAAACATGTAAGGCAAGTTATGGGCACGTGGGTTAGTGTGCTAAATTAATTCTTTTGTCATTTATAGGATGTCAGGAAGAGGTCAAACTCGTGGTGGTAGAGGCTGGAGACGTGGTAGGGCTCGCCGAGGTATGCATGAGGTACCGGTATAAGAAGAAGAGTCTGGCCAAGCTAATGTGGCCGAACAAGTGTAACAAGTGGGTCAAACCGCAATGAGACCCTAGCCCGAGAAATAGCAAGGGCTATGAACTTATTGAGGGCTGAGAACCAAGCTCAAGAGAACACCGTAGAGGCAAGGTCTACTTTCCTTACTAGAGAGTTTTTGCAGACCAAGCCGGATGAGTTTCTTGGTGGCCCTGAGCCCAAAAAGCGGACGAGTGGCTCGAACAAATAGTGAAGACATTTGAGATGCTTCACATAGAAGAGGGTGACCTAAGGGTGACTCTAGCGAGTTACTACTTAAAAGGAGATGCGGGTCAATGGTGGAAGTACGCCAAGGTTAGTGTGGAACCGACATGGATAAGTACTTAGCTCCCACTGCTAGGGAGAGATTGAGGCAAGAGTTTCTGGACCTCAAACAAAATTACATGTTCGTGGCCGAGTTTGAGGCGGCTTTTTCTAGTTTGTCCCGGTTCGCACCAGAGTTGGTGGCAACGAAAGAGCGCCTTTGTATCGAGTTTGAGACGAAATTGAGAACCAAGATCTTGTTCAAAGTTGTCGGAAACATGATTCAAAACTACGCTCGTCTTGTGGAGGCGGCAGCACATGTAGAGTCTACAATGTAGGTTGAGGACGAGAGACTTCGGGGTTCGCGGTCGAGGGACCAAGAACCACAGGGAGACAATAGGCAGAATAAGAGGAGTAGAGGAAACTCCTCATCCCAGTCCCAATCTCAACAGTCTAGGACTACCTTTTCTTTGCCTAGTTCGGGCCCGGGAAAGAGTATACAAAGTGGCTTTTCTTGTTTCAAGTGTGGCCAACTGGGTCACAAAGCCTTTGCATACCCACAGAAGGAAGGAGGACAGTTGATGTTACCACCACCGCCACCTAATCGATCTCAAGGTCAATCTCAGTCTCAGAATAGAAGTTAGGGGTTTAATTGTTTTCAGTGTGGTTAGCCAGGGCACATGAAGAGGACTTGCCCACAGTTGGGAGGCGCATCTGGCGTATCTGGGTCGAGGCAGACTCAGAGCCACTAGCAGGGTCACTCAGTTCAGACCTCACGAGTTAACCAGGGAGCCACTTCAGCTCAGTTGGTGCACCAGGCCTATACTCTGAGAGATGAGCAAGTTCATCAAGGGCCACAAAGGGGTGTGTATGCTGTTACCGTACCAGAGCAATTACCGGGATCCTCAGTTGTGAGAGGTACTTTGTTGTGTGCAATACTTTGGCTAATGTGTTGATAGACATGGGTGCATCTCATTCATTTACATCTGTTGCATTTGTTTCTGCATTGGAGTTAGAGATGGCACAGTTAGCGTCTCCACTCAGAGTAGAGTCACCTGTTGGGGGTATGATTGATTTAGACCGGGGGTGTCATGATTGTGAGATAGAAGTCGCCGGGCATTGACTTCTGTTTGATTTTGTGTTGCTAGACATGTCGAGTTTTGATGTCATTCTAGGCATGGACTGGTTATGTTCGTACCGAGCTGTGATAGATTGTTACCGTAAGAGAGTTACAGTTTGCACCTCAGGTGGTGATTGTTTTTACTTTCTGGGGATCCGAGTTGATAGGGTCTTGTCACTAGTCTTTGACCCAGGTAGTAAGAGCAAGCTTAGTGGCCTTCTTGCAACTATCTTGAATAGTGAGAGTGACGGGGCACGTGTTAAAATGCCCAGGGTAGTTTGTGAATACTCGGATGTCTTTCCCGAGGATCTTACTAGTTTTCCACCCCACCAAGAGGTAGAGTTCTCCATTGACTTAGTGCCTAGCACGACATCGATTTCCATGGCACCATATAGATTTGCACCAGCCGAATTGCATGAGTTGAAGATTCAACTCTAAGAAATTTTAGACAAGGGCTTCATTCGGCCTAGTACGTTGTGTTGGGGATCGTCGACTCTCTTTGCGAAGAAGAAGGATTGGTCATTGTGGTTGTGTATTGATTACCGTAAGTTGAATCGAGTTACCAGTAAGAACAAGTATCCTCTACATAGAATAGATGATCTATTTGACCAACTTAGAGGGTCTCGTTGCTTCTCAAAGATAGATTTGAGGTCGGGGTATCATCAAATGAGAGTTCGGGAGGAGGACATCCAGAAAACGGCCTTTCGTACGCGTTATGGCCACTATGAATTCCTTATAATGCCTTTTGGATTGACTAATGCACCGGCTTCCTTTATGGATTTGATGAACCGAATCTTCCGAGAATACTTGGACCTTTTGTGGTCGTCTTTGTGGACGACATCTTAATTTATTCAACCTCCAAGGAAGAACATGAGGCTCACTTACGGGTAGTGCTTGAATTGCTTAAAGAGCACCGTTTGTATGCCAAATTTGATAAGTGCGAGTTTTGGCTCACCGAGGTGAAATTTTTGGGGCACATAGTGTCAATTGAAAGAGTGACTGTAGACCCCTCAAAGATAGAAGTGGTACAGGATTGGGAACAACCCAACAATATTTTTGAGATCCGAAGTTTCTTGGGGTTAGCAGGGTACTATCGACGCTTTGTAAGGGACTTCTCTAGACTAGCTGCACCTTTGACTAAGTTGACTAGGAAGGGTATCAAGTTTGTGTGGAATGAGGCTTGTGAAAAGTCTTTCCAAGAACTTAAGACTAGATTGACTACAACACCGGTCTTGATAATTCCGTAAAGGGTTTTGAATTACACCGTCTATTGTGATGCGTCCGGGGATGGACTTGATTATGTCTTGATGCAAAAGGGAAAAGTTGTGGCCTACGGATCACGACAATTGAAAACTTATGAGAAGAATTACCCCACCCATGATTTATAATTAGCGGTGGTAATTTTTGCCTTGAAAATTTGGAGGCATTACTTGTATGGTGAGAACTTTAAGGTTTTCTCCGATCATAAGAGTCTAAAGTTTTTGTTTTCTCAAAAAGACTTGAATTTACGACAACAGAGGTGGATGGAATTTATGGAGAATTATGACTTTGAGTTACACTATCATTCGGGGAAGACCAATGTGGTGGCCGATGCTTTGAGTTGAAAATCTGTGAGTAGTTTGGCAAGTGTGGCCATTCGGGAATGGGATATGCTAGATGTTATTGGCAAGTTTGATTTGCACTTGGGTGAGTCCGGAGACAGTGCTACCTTATTTACTTTGAATGCTCAACCTACCTTGGTTAATAAGGTCATAGAGGCACAACGAGGAGACCGTGATGTGGAATCAATCGGTGTTAAGATTTGCAATGGGAAGGAAGAGAAAGTTTTGAACGTTCACTCGGATATGAGTGTACGTTACCTAGACCGTTTGTTTGTACCAGAATCTTGTAGAGAGGAAGTACTTCGGGAGTTCCATCACTCACGCCTTACGGTACACCCGGGAGGCACTAAAATGTATCATGATCTTAGTCATCAGTTTTGGTGGGGGGGGTATAAAGCGAGATGTCTCTTTATTTGTATCGAAGTGCCTTACTTGTCAACAAGTGAAGGCCGAACACCAAAGACCAGCGGGTTTGTTACAACCCTTACCAATAGCAGAGTGGAAATAGGAGCGTGTTACCATGGATTTTGTAGTTGGGCTTCCTAGAACACAACGAAGCAATGACGCCATTTGGGTGATTGTTGATAGGTTGACTAAGTCTACCCATTTCATTCCGATGTGCACCAGTGACTCAGTTGAACGCTTGACAGAGTTGTACATTAGAGAGATAGTTCGACTTCATGGAGTCCCTATGACTATTGTGTCAGATAGGGATCCTTGTTTTACTGCCCAATTATGGGAAGCCTTTAAGAGGCATTGGGAACTAAGTTGACTCTTAGCACAACTTATCATCCTCAAACCGATGGACAGTCGGAACGTACCATTCAGATTTTGGAGGACATGCTTAGAGCTTGTGTCCTTGATTTTAAGGGGCCTTGGGAAAGACACTTACTATTGATTGAGTTTGCTTACAACAATAGTTACCAAGCTAGTATTGGGATTGCACCATTTGAGGCCTTGTACGGCCGACCTTGTAGATCACCGGTTTGTTGGGCTGAAGTCGGTGATGCACCGTTACTGGGTCCAAAATTATTAGAGAGACAACCGAGAAAGTTGTTCTCATTTGGAAGAGGTTAGCTACGACCCAAAGCCGACAAAAGAGTTATGCCGATAAGAGGAGATGACCTTTATCTTTTGAAGTTGGTGACCTTGTGTTTCTAAAAATCTCACCAAAGCGGGGTTTGATGAGATTTGGTAAGAGTGGTAAATTATCTCCAAGGTTCATTGGGCCTTTGGAGATCTTAGAGCGAATTGGGGAGGTTGCATACCGGTTAGCTTTACCGTCACTACTTTCGGGAGTTCACAACGTATTTCATGTAGTTACGCTTAGGAAGCATGAACTCGACCCTTCTCACGTGCTTGATTGGGTTGAGTTGGAGGTAGATAAAGATTCCTCTTACGAAAAATGATCGGTTCAAATATTAGATACCCGGGAGCAAGTGCTACGGGGAAAAACTATACCGTTGGTAAAGGTGTTATGGAGACACCATGGGGTTGAAGAGGCGACGTGGGAATAGTAGGCGGAAGTCCGATCCAAATATCCAGATTTGTTTGAAAATGCTTGAGTTGCTTTTCCATGTAATATTCGTTAGTGTTGAGGGAAACATATTTAAAGTTGTTAACCACATGTTGATATGTGTGTTGTTGTTTTAAGCATAAGGTTGTTGAGAGTTGCCATTACTTTTTCAAAAATTTCATGTTTATGCATATTTCGGAGGTTGTTGTTAATGAGATAACTATGGTGGAAATGGTGGAATTTGGTTGAGAGTTAGTATTGTAATTTGAAAATGAAATAGCATGGTTTTGATCGTTGGAAACCCCTTTGTTTGGGAAGTTTGATTTGAAATTTCGGGGATGAAATTCTTTAAGAGGGGAAGGTTGTAGCGATCCCGGTTTTGACTAGTCTCTTTGTGGTGTTCCAGGCTCGGGTTGGTATAGTTTTGAACGGTGTTACATATCTTAGTTTCCCTGTATTCCTCTTATTTTGGTTATCAGGTTGTAGCGGTGTGTTTGGAACAGGTAATGTCTCCAAACCTTTAGATGCGAATCCAACCCGAATTGTGCCTTGAAGAGTTGTATCAGAAGTTAATTCTTTCATGTTTTGCCACTTCAATGAGTATGTTGGGGATCAAGCTGCCCGGTCAGCTCGCGGGGGTCCAGGGGGAAGCGCCCTGGCGGGGTCGAGGGGCAGCGCCCCTGAAGCAAAAATGCAAAATGCATTCGAAGTTGCTCATTCGCTCAAGCGGCTGTTTATGCTGTCGAGTGGAGAATGTTTGGTTCTAGAAGTTTGGCATGTCGGCAAAAGTACTGGGAAAGTGTATTTGACGCTCGAACGGGGCTTTCCACGCTTGAGCGGACCATGTTATATTAGTCTGTAAGGGGAGATTTCAGATCACTTTTTCAGTTCTCTCCTTCTCTAAAACTCTCCAAAATTTCCATATCTAGAGCTTCTCTCTCTAGAAGTCATCTTCTCTATTTGATTTCTCCAAATCCGTTAGGAGTTAGACTGAAGTTCTTCATCAAAGTTGGGTAACTTATCGAGGGCTTCGTTATGTGCAGTGGGGATCGAGTTTTGACACCGTAAATTTTGGAGTTTCATCTCTATTCTTCTTCATTACTTGAGGTAGGGATTTTCTTTGAGTTATATATATGTTTTAGCAAGATCTACATGATTTTCGAAATCATCATTTGATTAATTTTTAAAATTAATTGTTGATTGAAGAAGATGAGAGATTTTTGAAAGTGGGTTTACTTTCTTGTTCCTTTTAAAATAAGAATTGGGGGTTTTGAACTACGAGGATTTAAGAGAGATGTTTTTGGGTGATTTTTTCTCAATAAATGAAGATGAGTGATTTTTGTGAGAAAACCTACAAATTGGAGGTTTTTAAGAAAGATGTCGTCAATCTTTGAAGATGTTGTTATATTTATTTTGTAGGCCAAAATAAGTGATGTTTGATAGTTATTTATTTATATACATATAAATGATGAGTTTCATGGAATATGAGATTTGTTGAAGTATTTGAAATTGTTGATCAAAATGTTGTTATAGTCTCGAATGACTAAACTGTTGAGATTGCTTGAAATATGAGAATTGTTTGAAATAATAAAAATGAGAATTTTGATCACAATATGAATATTATGTGGAAGTGTTGAAAGTGGAAGAAATATTGCATTGTATTATTAATCATTGCATTGGCATATCAATTCATTTGATAATGAAGAGCTTTGAAATTGGATTTGAAAACTTTGCATTGAGAAAAAAATGTTGAGAAATAAGTTTTTATGAAATGGTTTTGGGTAAATAAGGTGGTAAGTCTTCAAAGGTGGTGTAGATGAAATTGATTAAGTTGGCCTTTGTGTCCTTGGTGAAAGACCAGAAAACCGCGTGGATAAGTGTCGAGCCTTCCAATTAGTACTGGTGAAAATGACAGATTATAGGTGTTGAGCCTTCTAGTTAATACTGGTAAAAATGACAAATTGATAGTACTTGTATAGGTTACTTGCATACACGGACCTAGGGATTACCAGAGTTGTATTTACCACCCCTTGAATAAAATTGATAAATGTTGAACAGTTGGAAATTGCATGGCATCATTGAGCATGATGGTTTTCAAAAGATGAAGATGTATTTTATTTTCAAAAGGGCATGGCATGGCATATGCATTCATCTCTTGAGACTTGTATAAAATGTATATACTTTGTTAAAGATTTCCTACTAGGCTTTATGCTCACCCTACGGGATTTTTGTACAGGAAAAGACGTGGTGAATCCGCCTAATTGAGGGTGTGGAAAAGTGTGTGTATGTGTGTTGAGAGCACAAGGTTCTCATTTGCTGTGATTTTATTTGTAAGCCAAGGGTTTTGTATGTGTGGGTTTGAAGAACCGTTTTGTGTAACCGGGCTTAAGCCTTGGAAACGTGTAAACCCTTGGGGGTATTTATTTGTTTAATTACTTTTTGTTGAACTAATGTATTATCGCATGAGGAATTATTTACATTAAGAAATGCAAGTGTGGGATTGTATAATTGGTTTTCCTTTAAAAGGGCCATGATTATTGTATTGTCATTTGGGTATGAAAATTGGGGCGTTACAGTACAGATGTCACGGCCACCTTCCCCGTGACAAATAGGACCTCTCACAACAGACGAAATGTCATTAGCACACGTACTTTGGGAGTTACAGCCGAAAACGCATTAAACTTAACCGGAAAAGGGCATTAAGGGGGCGAAAATGTGAAACAACCCTTGAACCACCGTACGGATGTCACGGTCGCCTTCCCCATGATAAATAGGACCTGTGACAATAGACGGAATATAATTACCACCTGTAGGTTGGGAGTTAGAGCCAAAAACGCCTTAAACTTAATCCAAAAAGGGCGATAAGGGAGCAAAAATGGGAAATAGCCCTTGAACCATTGTTTGGATGTCACGGCTACCTTCCTCGTGACAAATAGGACCTATCACAATAGAAAGAATGTCATTAGCACATGCAGTTTGGAGTTAGAGCCCAAAATGCATTAAACTTAATCGAAACAGGGCGTTAAGGCGGCGAAAATGAGAAACATCCCTTGAACCACCATACGGATATCACAGCCACCTTTCCCGTGACAAATAGGACCTGTCACAATAGACGGAATGTCATTAGCACACGTAGTTTGGGAGTTAGAGTCAAAACGCATTAAACTTAATCGAAAATAGGCGTTAAGGGGGGTGACAATGTGAAACAGCCCCCAAACCACCATACAGATGTCACGACCACCATTCTTGTGACAAATAGGACCTGTGAGAATAGACAAAATGTAATTTGCACGTATAGGTTGGGAGCTAGAGCCAAAACGCCTTAAACTTAACCGAAAAAGGGCGATAAGGGGGCAAAAATGGGAAACAGCCCCCGAACCACCATACGGATGTCACAGTCACCTTCCTTATGACAAATAGGACCTGTCACAATAGATGGAATGTCATTAGCACACGTAGTTTGGGAGTTAGAGCCGAAAACGCGTTAAACTTAACCGAAAAAGGGCGTTAAGGGGCCGAAAATACGAAACAATTCCCAAACCACTACATAAATGTCACAGCCACCTTCCCTCTGACAAATAGGACTTACGACAATAGATGGAATGTAATTTTCATGTGTAGGTTGGGAGTTAGAGTTGAAAATGCCTTAAAGTTAACCGATAAGGGGTGTTTTATGGGGGCGAAAACGCAAAACAGCCCCCGAACCACCGTACAGATGTCACGGCCACCTTTCCCATGAAAAATAAGACCTGTCACAACAAACATAATGTAATTAGTATGTGTAGCTTGGGAGTTAGAGCCGAAAATGCCTTAAACTTAACCGAAAAAGGGCGATAAGGGGGTGAAAATGCAAAACAACCCCAGAACCATAGTAAGAATGCCATAGCCAGCTTTTCCCATGACAAATAGGACCTATGACAATAGACGAAATGTAATTACAACGCGTAGGTTAGGAGTTACTGCTGGAAATGCCTTAAACTTATTCGAAAAAGGGAGAATTTGACATCCAATAAATGTTCCACATTTTCATTGTAAATTATGCCATTGTTTCATCATACATGGTGGTCATTTGGGTGGTAATGTATTAAGATCGCATGGTATGGCTATGGGGATAGCCCCGTAGATTATTCAATCATTTTACTTTGACTAGGAAAAAGAGAATGAGGAAGAGTTAAAATAAATTTGCAACCAAAACATTCTACTCATAAAAATTTATTTTATGAAGAGTTATGATCCTAAAAATTGTATTATTTGTAAATTGAAATCAAGTTTGGAATAAATCTTTCATGATACATACATATGATTGTATTTCGAAAAAAAGAAGAAGGTTTTTATAGATTGTTCTACCTTAAATGCATGTTATTACACCCTTTTTTCTATGTCTGAATCAATTGATATTTTTTAGGGGTACTTACCAATTAGTCCTATTAACTAGACTTATTTACCTACAGGTCCTAACTAATAAATTTAACACTATAAAAATAAGAGAGTGATAAATTTATCACTAAAAATTTATTCATAAAACAAAGAGACTGATAAATTTATTACTATAAATTTATTCATAAAAATAAAAGATTGATAAATTTATCTTTATCACTTAATAAATTTATCAATAGGACTTAATGGGTAATAAGTCTCCAAAGTAGGACCTATTGGGTAATAAGTCTCCAAAGTAGGACCTATTGGTAGTTTACCCTATTTTTTAATGGGTGCAATTATTTTATTTTATTTTATTGTAGATGGCTTTTGGCGTGGACTTATGGATAGTCTACATTTTTGTTTATGGAGGACACTTGACACTTTTGTATAATCCTGTTAACTATGTCTTCCTCTGCTTTTGTGAATATTAGCATCACTGATACATATAATTTTGTAATCCAACTGATAGTTGCTGGCATGGCATATAGATCACCTTTTGTCGTGGTATAGATTACGATGACAATTTGTACCACGCCAAATGGCCATATCACATGATAGTAAATATATTTTTTGTATATGGCGAGTTGGATTTTTGTATGGAAATATAATTTTAGTTTGGCCAATAGTTGGTTTGTATGGAATGTATACATTTAAAGTTACTCATTTTTCGATGGTTGGAAGTAATATGGACTGTGGCATGATTGATAATTTTACATTGTGGAATGACTGATAAAATATGTATTGTTTTGTTTACATACATACTATAGGCTGCACAAAATACAGACAGGTTGTGGAGAAATTAGAATTTTGTGATAAAACATAAGAGCATTTTTTTTTTTTGCAACTAAACAATTTGTAGTAAAAAAGGAAGTACATATTTCAGTGACTAAAATGCTAGTAGCTAAAACCAAATAAAAAATTTAGAAGACAATTATGGCGACTACAAAGCTTTATGCCAACAAAAAGCAGACATTAGGCGACTAGAAGAAAAAAAAAAAGAAAAAAAAAAAAAGAAAGGACATTTGGCGACTAAAATATTTTGTAGCCAAAAACAAAAAACATTTGCCAACTAAATGTTTAGTAGCGAAAAATATGAGACTTTTGCCGACTAAATGCTTAGTAGCCAAAAAAGTCAGACTTTTAGAGACTAAAAAATTAGTAGCCAAAAAGAAAAAACACACTTTAGGCGACTAAAATCTTAGTAGCCAAAAAAATCTGACATTTGGCGACTAAAATATTTTGTAGCCAAATTTTTTTTGATGAACAACAACACTACTTTTACCGACCACAAGTTTAGTAGAAAAAAATGTAAGCCTTTAGGCGACTAAACTTTTAGTAGCTAAAACACAATAACATTTTAGGCGACTAATATATTTAGTAGCTAAAAACCATAATAGGAGGAACCAAAAAAAATTCGGCGACTAAATATTTCGTAGCTAGATATAGGTAAGGTTTTTCATGACAAAATATTTTTAGTCACTGAAAAGGTGATATTTAATTTTTTTTTTTTTTCAATACTGTTGGCGACTAAAAAATTAGTCGATATTTCTGCACATTTGGCGACTAAAATAAGTTTAGTCGCCAAATACCTTTCCCGACAATCCATCAACGACTACTCTTGCAACCAAAAAATTTAGTCGCTAAAATTTTTTGGCGACTAAAAGATAACTTTTGGCGACTAAAAATTTAGTCGCCAAAAGTGTAAATTCTTGTAGTGTGAGAAAGAATGTATCCTGAGGAGGACTTGGTGACAGAAATGCCTAGAAAGTAATTAATGAAACCAAGTTCGTTTATAGAAAATGTAGCATGCATTTACTGAATGAAAGATTGAATGTAAAGAGGGTCACTGCTTGTAAGGAGAATATCATCCACATAGATGAGAAAGATAGTTATGGTAGTAGAAGTCTTTTTGACAAACAAGAAAGAATCATAGTGACTGGCCGTAGAGTGTTGAGAAAGAAGAAAAGTAGAAAATGTAGAGAACCAAGCTCTAGCGGCTTGTTTTAAGCCATAGAGAGCTTTGTTTAATTTCTAGACGCATGAAAGCTGGGTAGGATAAATAAAACCCAGTGGTTGAACCATGTACACCTTTTCCTCTAGAACACCATGCAAAAAGGCATTGGAAATGTCAAGTTGTTTAATTGGGCAATCAAAATGAAGAGCAAGACATAGAAGAACCCTGATAGTAGATTGTTTGGCCACAGGACTAAAGGTTTCATGATAATCCACACCTTTTGTTTGAAGAAAACCTTTAGCTACTAGTCGAGCCTTATACTTGGCTATAGTGCCATTTGAATTTTTCTTCAATCTGTAAACCCATTTGCAACCTATCGCTTGTTTACCAGGTGAAAAAGACATCAAAGACCAAGTGCCCTGTCTTTGGAGAGCTTCGTACTCATCAAACATAACAGCTTGCCAAGCAAGAGAAATAACACCTTCTTTATAGGTTTGAGGTTCAAAATTATCAATGGAGGCGGTAGTGGAGGCAGTAAAACAAGTAGGAATTCTGGTCTTGGATCTAGTAAGCATAGGATGAGTATTGGTAGGAAGAGAAGGAAGATCAATAAAAATTGAGGAGATAGGAATTTGAGATTCAGAAAGAGAAGTTGGGATAGGTAAAAGTAGAGCAGATGATTGAGAACCTAGGGAGATAGGTGACTGATGAGTTATAGATATAGGAGGTGAGGAAGTTGAAGAAGAAGGAGAGTTGGTAGGGAATTTTGGAGCAAGAGGAGTGGTAGGAGAAGATAGAGATGGATGTGGTGCTGAAGACATTGGGGAAGTCTGTGGATCTGAATAAGCATGCCAGAAGAAATCAAGAAGAGTAGATACGGAGGAAGAAGGTTGAGATAAGGATTGACAAGGAAATGAGGATTCATTAAAGACTACATGCCTGAAGGTATAAACTTTCCCTATTTGAGGATCAAGACACCTATATCCTTTGATAGAATGTTGATAACCAATAAACACACAAGGAATAGACTTTGGTTGAAGTTTATGAGAGGTATAAGGTTTAAGCCAAGGATAGCATCTACAACCTAATGTCCTTAACGACTGATAATCAGGCTTGTGTTTGAACAAAACTTCATAAGGAATGAGATTATTCAATTTGAGAGTAGGATGCCTATCCACAAGAAAGACAGCTGTAGCAAGAGCATCAAACGAATAAACCAAAGGAAGATAAGAGTGATGCATAAGAGTGATAGTGATTTCTATGAGATGCCTATGTTTTCTCTCAGCCACACCATTTTGACTGAGACATTCACCCCCATTGTCACTCCTTAAAATCTGAAGTTTAGTGGTGAATTGAGTTTCAACAAAAGCTTTAAATTCAAGAAATTTAGCAAACACCTCACTTTTATAATGAAGAGGAAAAAGCCAAGTAATTTGCTAAAATCATCAATGAACAACACATAGTACTTAAAGCTTGAAGCAAATTCTGAAAATAGGCCCCAAATATTAGTGTGAATGAGGGCCAAAGGCTTATCTACAGTAGAATTAGACAAAGAGAAAGGCAACCTATGGCTCTTTGAAACATAACAATGTTCACATAGAGGAGAGCCTTTATTCAACAAAATAGAAGACTTAGGAACTAAGTAATGATGAGTCAAGATGTGATGCAACTTCTTGGAAGAAGGATGACCAAGTCGAAGGTGCCGATTTTGTGGTTACACTAGGAGATGCAGCAGTAGAACAATAAAGACAGATGGGAGAAGGAGGTGGCACAACAGTAGGAGATGATGAAATGATTAGATAAAGGCCTTGGGAATATGACCCTTTATACCATAAAGAGAATTTTGAAGATGTTGCTTGCATATACAAATGCGATAAACGAATACCCACTAGACTAAAAGGTAAGTTCTATAGAACGACTATTAGACCAACGATGTTGTATGGGACGGAGTGTTAGGCAACCAAGAAACTACATGTAGATAAGATGAGTGTGGCTAAGATGAGGAAGTTAAGGTGGATGTGTGTCAAAACTAGACAAGACAGAATTAGGAATGAGTGTATTTGTGAATGGGTAGGAGTAGCACCGATAGAAAATAAGTTGAGAGAGAATCGATTGAGATGGTTTGGCTATATTCAACGGAGACCAACAGAGGGAGTAGTGAAGAGATGCAATGTTGTAACGGTAGATGGAAGTGTTAGGGGATGGGGTAGGCCTAGATTAATGTTGGCTAGCATTGTAAATAGAGATATGGATCTACTTAATTTGACTAATGAAATAGCCTTTGATAGGGCCGCGTGAAGAAGAAGGATTCATGTAGCCAACCCCATTTGATAGGACTTAAGGCTTGGTTTGGTTTGGTTTAATTGTATATACAAATCTAACACTCAACCTAACCTAACCTCAAATACTTAACCTGACTTATAACCACCTAACCTACTTTAGTTAGTATCTCTAACAACCTAACAGATTTATTAATATCTACAGCAAACTATCTGAGTAATGATACACATGCAGTTGAACTGCACTGGGCTTCTTGAGGCTGAGCAAGTGGTGTAGGTGGTGATGCAGGTGGAGTAACCTTATCAAAATGCAGTACCTATATAGCACGGTCTATTTTACCGGTTGCTAGCCGGAATGAATGCATTAACTCTATATATCACAGCCTGTTTTACCGGTGGCTAACCGGAAGGAATGCATTACCTCTATATAACCCAGCATGCTTTACTAGTTGCTAGCTGAAGGATCACGTTACCTTTATATAGCACAA
This sequence comes from Camellia japonica, assembly GCA_030407325.1. Lineage (NCBI taxonomy): Eukaryota > Viridiplantae > Streptophyta > Magnoliopsida > Ericales > Theaceae > Camellia > Camellia japonica. Next base: position 149,542,020 of record JAPPVO010000031.1, read on the forward strand.
TCACATTCCACAAAACATCGGCTTCTGAAATTACCTCTATTCAGTCTCATCTACTTACATGATTACACAAACTCATAAGGTTTTCAAGTCATTCTAAATTACACGATTAATCAACAACACATAACCTATTGTATAATAACCAATACCATCCTCTATCGATAACCAATGACAAAACCTCTAAGCATTAATTAATATAAGCTCTTATAAATAAAACAACATAATTCTCATAATTTTTATACCTTCAAGAACATCAATATAGTCTAATTCGTTATTAACAAATCATAGTGTTCCAAAATTTCCATAATCAATTCCCTTGTTTTCAATAATCAATAATTTTCAACCTAGCTCAAATTCATGGCAACCAATTACTTCTTTCTCTTTCTAATTCTCAACAAAATCAATATGGCTCAACGCTTATAAAATCATCATTTCTCAAAAATCATAAATTAAAAAAAAAAAAATAGGACTTCTTACATTAAACATCGTAAATATGTTTCATTAGCTCACAATTCCCATAATCAATAGTAAATCCAATATTAAAAACTTTTAATTCGAAACCCTAACCTTCATCTATATGCATTTCGAAATCTTATAAAAAAATCATATTTTTATGCAATAAAAAGTACCACATATATATCTATAATGAAATATTGAAAAGAAGCAAGAAATTCCTACCTCTTGAAACAAAGAGAAGAAACCTGAAAAATCAATTTCACTAGAATTTCGATCCAATCAATCAAAATGTAGCCCTCGTCGAACTTGTCATTTTGATTTAAAGAACTATTATCAAAGCCTTCTTTGATTTGCTTGGATTGAAGGAATTGTGTAGTTTTGACAATGGTTCTAAGAGAGATGACTGAAATAAAAACACACAGACATATATATATATATATATATAGAGAGAGAGAGAGAGAGAGAGAGTGAGAGAAAAAAAAGGTTTGTCAAAAAGTGAGTACATATTTGACTCAAATTGACAACAAAAATACGCTAAATTCAAACAGACCGCTTGAGCGTGAATGAAAACTCTCAATATCTTTACTTTCTTGAACAGACGCCTCGAGCGTTCAAAATTTTGCTTGAGAAATGAATTAATATTTTCAGTATTTTAGACAATTTTCAACCACTCAAGTGCTCAAGCTTGCGCTTGAGCGAACTATGCCCGCAACTCAGATTTGCAAACTTCAAACGAGTATAACTCTTTCGTTTGGACTTTGTTTTGGTCATTCTTGTATCTAAATCAAAGCCCCGGAATTAAGCTTTCCAATAGTTCTAGTCTCACATCAAGATTCAAAGTGTGAAGAGAGAAAATGGTAAAAGAGTGATGACTACTCAAAGGACAATAATCTGAATCAAGGCTTTTGGTGAAATCTCACTCCACCATCATAATGACACCACAATCCATGCTCTAACATCAACTAAAGAAGTTCTAATTATGATAGTAAGGGAGTCGAGGGTAATCCCACACTTCTCCAATCCACCCTTACGTTCGAAACTCAAACATTTTCACTCGCTCAATAGCCAGAGAAAGTCAAACCAAGTTCAACTCTTAAACACCGACACATCACACGACACTTGAGATTTTGAATGTAAAATTATAAGTTCGAACGACACACTCAAATTGGGTCAATGACCGGGGACATCACAACCTTTCCCCCTTAGGAAATTTCGTCGTCTAAATTATGACAATAAAATGATTAAAATGGTATGACAACAATTGACACTAAGGTTCAAGGTGGGACAATCACAAAGAATTACAACCACTAATTCAAAATATAGATCGATACTTGAGATAGTATCCCAGATTTAGGCCTATCATCTGGGAGACCCATGGACACCCGAGTAACAAAGATAGCAAATGTAGACACCCCATTTTTGACCGTCCTAAAGAGTTGGACGTCATCGATTGATGGCTCGATGATTGCACATATTTGCACTTGTTTGGAGTCCCCGGGGTTCCTGGCTGCACGTCTTGCCTCTGAGTCTCTGAACTCTCTTGGTTTTGTGCCTGTTTTAAACCAAACCTTGGTGCCCCGTTTTTCCTGGAGGGTGAAGCAGGGGTGTAGACCACCTTTCTCCCCTGTAGACAACTTTTCTTCCCTGCCATCCACTTTTGGTGGTCGGTTGGCTAGGGTGGCTGGTCGGCAGCCTGCCACCACCTTCTCCTCTCTTTGTAGACCCTTTTTCTCCCATGCCAGCCAGTTTTCTCCCCTGTAGACCACTTGACGTGGTCGGTCGACCACTTTTGGTGGTTGGCGGCCATTTTTTTTCTTTTGCAGAAATTTTTATTGCCAGCTGTGCCAGCTATTGGGCACGGAAGGCATCCTCTATACACGTGTATGGAGGGATTGAAACAAGTTTCTAGCATGTCTAACAAGCTTGGGGCTTGTATTTCTATATAAGGGGAGCTCTCTCCCCCTTTCAAGGGTTAAGAATTTTGAAGAGCAAAAACTCTCTCTCTCTCTCTAGAATTCTCCATCTCTCTCTCTCCGTATTTGTGCCTTAAAGGGTTGTTTCTTCATACTTTTGCACACAAACACCTACTCAAACACCTTTATCTTGTTGCTAAGGTACTTAGCAGCCTTATTTGAGTGGTTTTGACCTAATTTTGCCTTAGAAGTGGCTGGTTTTCAAGTTGTGCTTCAGGGGCGAGTAATAGCCTCTTTAAAGCTTTGTTTTCATTTCTTATTTAGCCACCTTTGCATACTATTTTATGCTTTGTTTTCAACTACAAAAACCTTTGTTTTAAAGTGTTTAAAAAGGTTGTTTGAGGCTTTGTTTGAGTTAGGGGTGGTTTGCCCCCTTTGGTGGCTTGCTTTGCTTTGCTTTGTGCCATCTTTTAAGGCCTTTGGGACCATATCTTTTTGGCCTTCCCACCACTGAAACTCAGAGGAATTTCAGTGGTGGAAAGGTGGTTTTGAGGTCTCAAATAGGTGGGGGTGGTCCCCCCTCCTCTTCTCTTGTTTGCATGTGTTGATGGCCCATCAAAAGAGCATGTGTTTCTACTTCTTAGAGGCTTTTTTTAGGCTCATTTTGTGAATTTTAAGACCTTCCATAACTCTATTTTTGGCTGTCTTGGTCACCTCTTGCATGCTTCTTATACTTGTAGTGTAATCCTACTTGTAGCCTTGCAAAGTAGCATGTCGTTATGCCTTGAATTGGCTTCATTTCAGCATGTTTTTGGCCATTATTTGCCATGTCATAACTCTATTTTTGGCTGTCTTGGTCTCCTCTTGCATGCTTCTTGTACTTTTAGTGTAATCCTACTTGTAGCCTTGCAAAGTAGCATGTCTTTGTGCCTTGAATTGGCTCCATTTCAGCATATTTTTAGCCATTATTTGCCATGTCATAACTCTATTTTGGGTTGGTTTGGTTGCCTCTTGCATGCTCCTTGCACTTGTAGGGCAATTTTGTTCACTAGCCTAGTGTATTTGGGGTTTTAGCCTATTGATCTAGCATGTGTATGCTCTGCTCCAGCGCATTTTTGGCTATGTTTTGACCTACCTTAGGATTGTTTTGAGTGATCTTTGTCCTTTGGGGCTTGCTTGATATGGCTATGGTGCAAGTGCCTTAGCTGGTCTTGAGTTTTGCGCATCTCAGCATGCTATATTTCTGATGGTTGCATGTTTTGGCATCATTTAGCATGTAATTTCAGAGCATATACATGTGTCATGTTCTCACTTCTTCCACTCCTTGAGAGCTTTTGAGGGTTGTGCCTTTGTGCCTTATTTTTGAGCTACCAAAGGAGCATGATTTTCTACTCTTTTGAGCCTTAGTTTGAGCATGTCTTTGCCACTATTTTACCATGTTGTAGCTCTGTTTTGGGCTTGGGAAATGATAAGGAGGGTGGTTGTGCACACATGTCTTGCAAATACACTGTTGTGCCCCTGTTGTTCTTTGTTGCAACAGAAACTGGAGTCTGGAAAATCAACTAGTCGACCGACTAGTTTTTCTGGTCTACAACCACCTTTTCTAGTCGGCAGTCCACTAGAGGGTCCCTGTGTTGGAGCAGAAGCAATCTGGAAGTTTGTGCAACTTTCAGAGATCAAATCAAGTGTGAACAGATGCAATTAGTGGCATGGCAATGGATTTCCAAGCGAGGCAATGCATACATCCCTCGTCCCGAGGCCATTTCAGCGCTTTTGTTAACTTAGAATAAGCTGTTATCTTAGTTATAAAAGTGTTGTAATTAATTAGTTAATGTATTTAATTAATTAATTTGTTTTGTGCTTTAATTAGCTTAGATTAGCTAATTGTTCAATTCGGTTTGTAATAATTAATTAGCTAAGTTAGTTAATTAGTTGGCTTGTAATAAGTAGCTTAGCTTAATTAGCATAGCTAGTTAGCTTATTATTCGGACCCTCCGTCGAGAGGGCAAATGTTGTAATACGCGTGCGTTTGTGTGTGCATGTCTTCCAACCCCCACTTCTTTCTCCCTTTTACTTATCAGCTTTCGATGGTTAGTTTAGGGCATATTTTGATTAGTATACCTTATGCTTGCATGTTTGCATCATTCATTTGTCTTGCATGCACCGGGCTCGGCGTATCATTCGAACTGCATTATATTTCAATACACTTACTTGAATACGTGTTTCAAAGCATGTTATCAAGTGTTGGCCATCTTAGATAGCCGAATCTATTTAGTTTCATTTTTGCAAGTGTTGCATTAGGCATTTTAACATAGCTAGGATCATGCATGATTTCTAACTAGCTTTTGTTTTGGCTCAAAGTGCACTGTAAGTGTTTACGCTTTACCATCCTTGCATGAGTGTGAGTGTTGCCATGTTAGCATGCTTGCCATGAGGCTATTTGCTTAAATGATTAATTGCATGAATGCCTACGGATGGAGGCTTTATTGCTTAAATTGGAATAAATCATCAAAATGTGAGTTTTAAGCCCACTTGGAGTGGCAAATCATCATGTTTTAAGCCCACCTTGTTTAGTGGCAAATCCGTATTTCTAAGTCCACTTGACGGTGGCAAATTGAAACCATTTTCAAAAACAAACATGAGATGTTTTGTTCCAATTTGAGCGATTTAGTGTATACTTGTGTGTTGTGCGCATCACATAGTAAGTTTAGCTAATAATCGGAATAAGAACACATGTGTCTATGAAATAACATATCATGTTAGTAGAGGCTAATCTTTGATCGGGCGAGCTGGGGTGCTAATTCTATGACCTTCCCCTCTCGTACCCAAGTTCTTGAGCCGAGGTAACTTTGGTAATGACGGATACATGGCCTTTGGCACGAGTCAGGGTTTCCTAAATTTCCTAAAAAATTAAAATATTTAGGTGGCGACTCTGTAATCTGGCAAAGCAGTCCATGTTTGGCACTTCTTGATTAAAATCGATTTTCCAAAACGATTTGCCGAATTTGGACTCTTTGGTGATTTATCAGTCTTACATTGCACTTTGTGAGATTAGATTTAGAATTGTGACAGGAGTCCGAACTGTAGTAGCTAAGAACCCAATTCGCGCCCTCTCCGAAAAGGGGGCCACAAGGAGGAAGTTTGGGCGGTCGACAGTTTCTGGCGACTCTGCTGGGGATTTAGTGAAATTGACTCGAACTCATAATATGTTGTTTTATTTACACTTATGTGTTTCTTTCCATTGCATTTGCATTGGTGCGCTTAAGTCACAGTGTTTGCCATCTGCTATTCCTAAACGGTTTGTTGGATGCTTGCTTGGAAAAGCTTGCCACAAGGCTGACCGATTACGGGCTCTGCCACGATGGGAACATAAACCTCGGTTTTACCGAGGCACCCTTTTTGACCGTTCGGCCTAGTTGCATATCAGAAGCCATAGAGACCAATGCAAACTAGGACAGGTTGGTTACCCGAATGTAGGTTGTTTGAAACCGTTTGCTTGTGTAGTGAACCCATAGTTCCTGACGAAACTAGGACAGGGAAACCCTACCCCACCATAGGGGTGTTTTTGTCCTCACTTGCTTGATATGTGCTTTTAGAGTATGACTCTACAGGGGATGTACGTATCAGTTGCAAGTCTGGGTATTAGTCTGAGGACGTCAGTGTTTGAGGGTATCAGTTTGAGGCAGAGAATTTGGGGGCAGAGATCAGTGTTTGAGAACAGTTTGTTCAGCTTATGATATCAACTGTTTGTCGTCTTTATCTAAGTTGAAATACTGTCCGTTTTTCTGGTTGTTCTTTCCTTATCTTTGCTTTATTTATCTTTTTGCTAGGTAGTATTGCATCATTGCTTCCGACCAGGCAAATATCCCCCAGGCACTCTGGACCAGAGGTCGAAGACTTCATCGATCTGAGGGTCTGATTGACGGACAACCATTATTTGCTTCGTTGCCACCGGTTACAAGACGGAAGGCAGTTAGGTAGAGAGTATCAGTACAGCAGTCAGTTCAGAGGTCTTTGTCTACCCCACCTGTGTACAGCAGGGATCAGATTTTTGTTTCTACTTCAAAGAGGGAACATACACCGGTTCAGTCGGATCCACACTTTATAGTCGGTATGGAGGAAATGATGCATCAACTCCAAGAGACCATGCAAGCCTTGCAACGGGATGCTGCTCGTCAGGCGGAGGTTACCGCCCGTCAGACAGAGGTTGTAGCCCAACAGGCAGAACTAATTGCTAGGCTTCAACAACAGCAACAACAGCAGCAACCATAACAAGCCGGGGCATCTGCTTCGCATCCACCCCCACCCCCACCTAGAGTTCCAACACTCAGGGAAACAGCAAACGTCCAGGAAAATACAAACGTTCTAACAGGGCCAATTCCACTACCGACTCCACCTCAGATGTCTAAGGCACCGGCTAATCCAGTGGACACGCCGTTCGAATTTGAGGTTGATCCAACCGCTCTGAAAATGAGTAAGCTTGAAAAGCTGTTTAAAAGGGCCCAGGGAGTTAACTCGACCCTAGACATAGAAGATGGGTACACTGATTCGGCGGTGACTTGCCGGACAGGTTCAGGATGCCACACATCGATCGTTTTGACGGTTCTGGCGATCCTATGGTTCATCTGAGGCTATTCTCGGATATTTTGCGCCTAATGGGCTTGACGAGACTCCAAAAACTATCACTTTTTGGCCGGACCTTGTCGGGTATTGCGGCTATATGGTATGCCAAGCTGGAGGACTCAGTAAAAAGAAATTGGGAGGAGATGGTCGAGGCCTTTGTCGCGTAATATTCATACAACACCCAAATTGAGGTCACGACCCGTGATCTCGAGGCAACTTGGCTGGAGCCGAAGGAAGGCTTTTCTGACTTTGTTACTCGATGGAGGGCCAAGGCCTCCATGATGACAACTCAGCTACTCGAGAAAGATCAGATAAGAATGGTTGTGCGCAACCTACAGCCGAAGCTGATGTAGAAAATGATTGTCTTACCCCTCTCCACCTTTGCTGACTTGCACGAGATTGGGGTACAGATAGAAGACGTTATGAAGCAAGGTCTGATTGACTACGAGAGAGAGCAGCCCAAGAGGGCATTTACCCACGGTTTGAATGCAGCTACCAGTAGTAGTACAGCCGCAAGAACTTCTGACGTGGGCATGGTCACCACCACCACACCAAAAACAGCCACACCATTCACAAGAACCTCTACACCCAGCTCATAACCTGCCAAAAACCAAGCCCGGGGCCAGAGAGTTTTCTTCCTGCTCTATATCTCTTTATCATCGGCCTTGAAGGTCCTAATTAGAAAAGGGCATCTGAAGCCCTTGGAACCACGCCCACTACCAAATAACCTTCCTTGTTTCCATAACCCGACCAAATATTGCGCCTTTCACCAGCAGCACGGTCATGACACCAACTCCTGCTACAGACTCCGTCATGAGATTCAGGATCTCAATGACAATAAGGTGATTGCACCTCCCGAGAAGCCAAATGTCACCATTAATCCTCTTCCACCACATAATAACCCCCCTTCTCCACTCAGGCAGATAAACCTGATTCAAACCACGACCATCCCGTATGACCCTACCATATATATCACACCCTCCCACCTACCCAAGCCTGAGGTGTTCGTCCCAGACAGCACAGACTTGTGCATGTTGAGCACCTCCCTGACCCAACCCGAGCCAGTGGTAGTGATTGTCAAAGACAGAACTGGGGTGGCTTTGGAGGCAAATGAAAGTGTTGGTTCAGAACCCAAGAGATCTGGGAGCTTTACTGAGGAAGCATACAACCCGTGTGGTTATATCCTATCAACGGATCAGGCTAAGCCGAGGGTAGAGTTGCCAACTGGGGCAGAAATCAGTGTGGTCCGAGAGGATGGACCAAGTCAGGGCCCAGATGACCTAGCGGAGCTAGAGGAGGACTTTGCTAGTCTGTAGTTCTTTGATGAGCAGAACCCAAGAGATGTGAGCGTCAACTGTTTTGACTGGAATAGAACAACAGATACCACCGGGTGGCTCAGTGACAAGCCGGATGTTGTTGAGGAATCTCAGCCAGAGCAGGGACTGTCAGAAACGAGGACATTAGCAGTGGCCGGAAGAGCCGAGAATCAGAAAGAATCGCCGGAGAGCACCGGTGCGAAGAATTTTGCTCGGGATTTGGGTAGTACACGTTCAGCAGACACTGAACAAGAAGCTGCAATGAAGCAGTTTGAGTAGGAAAAGATCGAGAATCTTGATAGGGCTAGAAAACCCAAGGCCCCTACAGGGACGGAATGCGCCGTGAGTACAGAAACGACTGTAGCGGAACTGGAAAGCTGTCTGTCGGTTGCCGATGGCATGTGGTGGGAAGATGATGACTTACATCTTGCCCACACTCATGAAGACTGGGGGCGGAATCAACCAGATGACACCTGGTACACCGAGGTGGACCATATGACCCGAAGTGAGCGGTACTTCAAGCCCCTACATTTGGACCAGCCGGAGGCGTCTGGGAAGGACAAGGAAGCAGAAAAATAGAAGGACAAACTGCTAGAGGAGGAAGTTGTGCTGAAACAACTAAAGAAAATTAAAGCAGATATCTCCATCTGGGGACTGCTTATGGCCTCGACGGTTCACAGACAAGCCGTCCTTACAGCCATGGACAGGACTAAGCTTTCAATTGATACAACGCCCGAGCAGTTGGTGGGATTGGTGTTTCCGGGTGGAGCTTCCCCGACGCTGACCTTCACCGACAAAAAACTACCGCCTGAGGGCTCTGATCATAACAAACCGCTCTATATCTCTGTGGAGTGTAGAGAGAAATGGATACCGGTGGTCCTGGTCGACATGGGATCTGCAATCAATGTATGTCCGTCAAGAACAGCATATGCTATTGGGTTGAAGCCTATGGATTTCGTGCCTACAGCACAGGTAATACGGGCCTATGATAACACCAGTCGGGAGGTGATGGAGACCGTACGGATTAAGACTCAGGTTGGCCCGGGGCAACAGAACATTGAGTTTCATGTCTTGGACATTCCAGCCACCTTCAATCTACTCCTTGGGCGGCCGTCGCTACACCAGGTGAGGGCTGTCTCTTCCACCTTACACCAGATGTTGAAGTACCCCCACGGGAAGGGGGTGGCAATTGTTTTTGGAAATTCTTCGATACATCCACCGCCAGAGGTTTCTTCACCAGTTCTGGAGATTGAGCACGGCACGGAGGTTGTATTTTTGTCAGGATTCACCATGGATGAGGCCCGGGTTGTACAAGACTTGCTGGCCGTCGATAAGGGGCTGCACGTCAGTGTTCAATCTGTCTACCTCATGAAGAAGCTTCAGCACATGCCCAGAATGGGATTGGGGCGAAGTGGCTGGAAGGGCGTCGCAGCATCGGCCGAAGTGCCGCACAACCCATATACCTTTGGCCTAGGTTATCTGCCTACCAAAGAGGATTGGGCAAGGGAAGGAAGAGAAATGGCCGGAAGAGCTAGGGCTAAGCAAGCCAGGAAGCACTATGAGTTTGTGCACAGACCTATCCAAGGAACCTTGAATGGACGTTTTGTCTAGGAGGGGGAAGAGTTCCCGTTTTGCGGCTTTCCAGAGCCATGGTTGAATTCAGAGAAGCGACGCTTGCCCAGCTTCGAGATCTTTTTTGACCTTTAGTTATCAGGGGATGAAGTTGCTGAAGAGTAGACAGACCCACCAGCTAAGGCTGAGCAGTGCAAAGAGGAAGAGTCCGAGAGCACATAAATTGAGATTAGAGCAGTGCTGGCTTGTCTCCTCTCAGATCCTCAGATCACGCCGAAGTGCTTGGAGGATAACTTCTCAGTTTCCATGATCGGGAATGAAGCTGCTGTGGGGCCATTTTCTAGCATTCTGGATGCATCCATCGCACTCTCCCTCATCTGGCAATACGAGGAAGGCTTTTTATCTAGCAGTTCTGGGTCATGTAGTGAACCTGAATCTGATTCCACAGAGTCTGTGGAGTCGGAATCAGATTCCAGCTCATCTGAGTCTGAGTCCGGTATTCCTGGGGATGATAACCCATATGCCCCTGTCCTATCCTAGTTGTCATTTTCATTTTCCTTTGAGTCTGTTATAACAGAATAATCAGACGATTTGGAAGTTACTAATGAGAATGGTGCTGCTGTAGCTTTTGAGTACTTTTCTGTGCCTTTAGTTTATTGCAATAATCAGGACTTTCAAAATTTTGATGAAAACGACGAGGAAGAAATTCCTCCGATTTTGAAACATTTGCTTGATCAAGAGCAGGAGAGGTTTGTAAAACCTTTGGTTGATGAAATCACTTCGATTAACGTTGGTATGGAGAAGGATCTGCGGCTGGTCCAGATTGGGTCCACGTTGTCTTCTGAGGAACGCGAGCGTTTAGTCGCTTTATTAAAAGATTTCAAAGATGTTTTCACGTGGTCCTATGAAGACATGCCTAGGATCGATTCTGAGATTGTACAGCACCGGATCCCTCTTGACCCGGAGGCCCGACCCGTTAAGCAGAAGCTCCAAAGGATCCGCCCGGATTGGGCTTAGAAAATCAAAGAGGAGGTCACCAAGCAGATTGATGCAGGATTCCTGTTAGTATCTGAATACCCTACTTGGTTAGCCAACATAGTTCCAGTGTCGAAGAAGGATGGCAAAATTCAGGTGTGTGTGGATTTCAGGGATTTGAATAAAGCTAGTCTGAAGGATGACTTTCCTCTGCCGCATATCGATGAATTGGTAGACTTCACTATAGGGCATGCGTTGCTCTCATTTATGGATGGGTTTTCAGGCTACAACCAGATTTTGATGACCCTTAAAGATAAGGAGATGACTGCATTCACTACCCCGTGGGGAACCTACTGTTATCGAGTGATGTCATTCGGTTTGAAGAATGCAGGGGCTACATATCAACGGGCTGTAACCACAATCTTGCACGATATGATCCATAAAGAGGTTGTGGTGTACGTGGACGACATGATTGTCAAGTCCAAAGAAAGATAGGGCCACTACACCGCCTTGAAGAAGTTTTTCCAACGGATCAGAGAGTATCGGTTGCGGTTGAATCCTCAGAAATGTACATTTGGTGTTACAGTAGGGAAAATGCTGGGGTTCTTGATCACACAAAGGGGTATTGAGGTCGATCCTTCCAAAATTAAGGCCATCTTAGAAATGCCACCACCAAGGACTAAAAAGGAGGTGCGAGGCTTTCTGGGTAAAATGCAATTCATAAGACGATTTATTGCAAAATTAACCTTGACTTGTGAACCACTATTTGGTCTCTTGAAGAAAGGATAGAAGTTCCAATGGGACGACCAGTGCCAAGTAGCTTTTGAGTAGATCAAGCAACATCTACAGAACCCACCTGTGTTGTCGCTGCCGGAGCCGGGAAAACCGTTGATATTGTACCTATCAATAACCGGGACGACAATGGGCTACATGCTTGCACAGGAGTCTGAGGAAAAAATTGAGAAGGCTATCTACTACCTGAGCAAGAAGATGCTGGAGTATGAGACCCGTTACACGCCGCTGGAAAAGGCTTGTCTGGCCTTGGTATGGGCTACCAGGAAGTTAAGGCACTACCTGTTAGCTCACTCTATAATGTTGGTTTCGAGATTAGATCCCATCAAATATCTCTTCGAGAAACCAGCACTTACGGGTAGTCTAGCCCGTTGGTTGCTTCTTCTCTCTGAATTTGATTTGAAGTACATGACTCGCAAGTCTGTGAAAGGGAGAGCGGTAGTGGAGTTCCTAGCCAATCACCTAGTGGAGGGAGATGAAGTAGTAGAGTATCTGCTCCCAGATGAGGCCATTCTGCATGTCGAAGAAGAAACCTGGACTATGTACTTTGACGGAGCGTCAAACCAGTACGGGTATGGGATAGGAGTGTTGCTAATAGCACCCGATAATTCCCACATACCCTTAGCCTTCAAACTCCGGTTCAAAGTATCGACTAATGAAGCAGAGTATGAGGCATGTATTGCTGGACTAGAAGCCACCTTGGAACTAGGGGCAAAATGGTTAGACGTCATTGGAGACTCGAACCTGGTTGTATCTCATGCAAAAGGAGATTGGAAAGTTAAAGAAGAAAGAATGAAAATCTATCACCAGACCTTGGACATTCTGATTCCTCGGTTTGAAAAGCTGAATTTCGCCCATCTGTTAAAAGAGAACAACAGGTTCGCCGATTCTTTAGCAACTCTATCTTCTATGATAGACATCCCTTTTGGAGTCCGGATGCGTCCAATAATCATTGAATAGAAGTTTGTGCCGGCCTACGAGCTGATTGCTGCAATAGAAGAGGTACAAGATCAAAATCCCTGGTATTACGACATCTAGAACTTCTTGGAAAATGAGGCTTATCCACCAGGGGCAAATGCCAAAGATAAGAGGGCAATCCGAAGAATGGCAGTTCAGTTCATCATCTGCGGGGGTAAACTGTATAAGCGGGGTCATCTGGGAATGCATAAACTGTGTGTCAATGCTGAAGAGTCCAAGCGCCTGATGGAGGCCATCCACGGAGGAGAGTGCGGAGCGCACATGAGTGGGGTAATACTTGCTCAAAAAATTCTCAGACAGGGTTACTATTGGTCAACCATGAAGGATGATTGTATTAGTTTTGTTCGACGATGCCACAAGTGTCAGATCCATGCAAATCGCATGAACATTCCGCCGTCGAAGCTGTACAACATGACTTCGCCGTGTCCATTTTCAGTCTAGGGGATTGATGTTATAGGAGCTGTTACTCCAAAGGGGTCGAACGGACATGAGTACATTCTGGTGGTGATAGACTACTTTACAAAGTTGGTTGAGGCCCAATCCTATGCAGTGTTGAAGGCGTCACATGTAGCTAAGTTCATCAGGAACAACATTATCTGCCGGTATGGGGTCCCGAATGCAATCATCTCGAATAATGGTTCCCACTTCAAGAAGGAAGTGATAGACTTATTAGAGAAACACAACGTGGCTTTTCATAAGTCATCCACATATAGGCCGCAAACCAACGAAGTTGTTGAGGCTGCCAACAAGAATATCAAGCACATTCTGCAGAAGATGGTGGAAACCTAAAAGGACTGGCCAGATAAGCTGCCATTTGCTCTTTGGGGCTACCAGACTTCAATTCGAACTTCTACTGGGGCAACTTCGTATTCCTTGGTCTATGGGATGGAGGTCGTTATGCCTATCGAAGTTGAGGTTCCGTCATTGTGAATAATGGCTGAGTGCCAGATAACTGAGGCAGATTCGCAACAAAGGAGATTCGAAGAACTCATGATGTTCGATGCAAGAAGACTGAAAGCACTATACCACATTCAGGGTTATCAACGCAAAATTGCCCGGGCTTTCAACAAGAAGGTTAAGTCCAGGATTTTGAAAGAAGGGGATTTGGTGCTTAAAGACAACCGAGCTCCCATTCATGACCGTAGGGGCAAGTTCAGACCTAATTGGACTGGTCCCTACATCATCAAGTCAATCTGGTCAGGTGGAGCTATCATTCTAATGGACTTAGATGGCCTTGAGTTCTCCCAGGCGATCAACATGGACAAATTGAAGAAATACTATCCCTAAGAGGCTCGCTAGGCCGAAAACCCGAAAGGGCGATCTAGGCAAAAATTAGAGCATGAAAAATTTGAAATAATAAAAACTGAGCTCGCAAAGTTGAAAACCCAGAAAGGACGGCCTTAGCAAAAGTTAGAGCGCAAAAAGAGAGTGTTAATACACGAGTGAACCTGAACCGAACTACGTAAGGCTTGATTCCCATCTTCGGGATACGTAAGCAACTTCGTTTTGAAGTCCAGCCATAAACACTTCCCAATCAACTTTGTCCATGTGATTGTTTTGGCCATCTTTGTCTTTTCTGCATCCAAGAGCTTGGTTGTGATCTCCAGTGCAATGCTATTCAGACTAGGGACAACTTTCTAGTTGATTGGATCCGGGTTGTACATCTCAGTGATAGATCTCGGGTGTGTCCAGTTGTGATCCATATCGAAAATGGTTTTGAAAAGTTTTAATAAAAGTTGATTTTGTTCAAATTAATCTTTTTACAACTTAGACCATTTTTGGACCAAACGGAAAATTTTCAATACCTACAATCTTCAATTACATTTATTTCAGTACAGAGTTCTCCTACTCTTGAATACAAATTGAAGTTGCTTTTTATTACATTCATAAAGAAAACTTGAAAGTACTGATAAAGCAAATAAACTTGAGGCATAGTCAAGTCATGTATTCCTGCGCCCCCTCCCCGAGCTTGTGGAAGCCTCTGATGCTAATGTAGGCCCGGTCTGTGCCTCTTCGTCGAGCCAAGCTATGCACTCGTCAGAGAGGGTGCAACTGAAAGTGGGAGCAGGGCCTAGAAGCTCTCTCGTCCTCCATGTTGTGGCATACTGAGCTAGCTATGCTCCTCGGACTGGAAATACAATAGGGTACTTTATCCCCTCTTCTGGGCAAGTCTGATCATGCCCAAATTGGCACTGGAATCGAAATGGGAAGTAAAAGACACAGTTTGTCAAGCCGATCAGTTGAATGCCCGGCTGGCGAGACATGCTATAGCTCATCACCGGAAGATTATGCCAGAGGCAGCGCCAAGCAATGTTGACGGCGGATAGACTACACATCCATTCACACCACCATCCCTTATCTGGGGCATCAACTAGTCGTTGCCGGAAGAAATAGCTACGTGTTGAATATGCTGGGTATAAGTCCACCACTTTCAACTTATCCATCAACCATATCTAGGGAGGGATGAAAAAATGAGAGATTAAAGAATAGAGAGGTGTACGTGGAGAGAAAAGTGAGAAAGGGTTTTGAGAGAAAAACAGAGCCTGAGGGCTGATTGATGCGAGGAATACACATGTGAGAAGGGCTGGAAACATTACCTGTAGCAGTAGTTAACTTCCCGTGAATCTAGTTGTCTCCCGGCGATGGAAGGCATCCAAACCCATCAGTGTCTCAGCTAGTGTCATGGCAATGCAGCTCTTGCCCTCCTTCAAGCCTTGGACAACCTCAATCAAATGGATGCTAGACCCTCCACAGCCTGGGGCAAGCAAGAAATGAGACAACATGCACAAGCAGAGGGCGTGTCGTCGAAAACTCTGCCAAAGGTGGTCGCCGTGGTAACCAGCATTAGAAAACTGATGAATCAGGCTCAGAATGCCCAGTTCTCTGTCGCGAATCAAAGACCGAGCGTCATGTGAAGTAAGCCCACACATCCGTCCTAAGGCTTGGATGTGGCCGAAATGGAATTAGGGCAAGATCTCTTCATCGCGCTAAGACCCCATCAAAGCTCGAAAATCTTCAAAAGTGGGACACATCTCTTGCCCCCCCCAAAGCTAAAAACGTGAGTTACCGGATTCCAGCACCTGGCCACAGCATGGTGGAATGGAAAATACAGCAGAGTGCGGCTCAGCGTGAATAGTGCATTTATTCCGAAACCTTGGAAATTCAACTTTTCCGAGCCATCCAAGTTTGCAATCCAATTTGTGAGGTTTTGGACAAGAAATGCTTCCATTTGGGGGAAAAACAGAGTTGGAATATAGGAACCATGAGGCTAGAACCTTTATAGAAGATAAGGCACTAGTGGAGGATAGGTGGCAAAATTTGGAGATCCCCTGAGTAACTGGTCGACCGACCACTTTTCTGGTTGACAATCCATTTTACTGGTCGGCAATGAGCCTAAGTGGTCTACAACTACTTCTTGTCTCCAGTAGAGAGCCCTTAGCCTTCCTATGTGCTGAGAATGCTGAAGGTCTGAGTTTATTTCTGCTTCGGATGCGTCCTGTGCTTTTGTTTATCCGATATGCATTGCTTATCGAGTTGTTGTGACTTGCTTATCGAGTTGTTACAATCTGTTTATCAAATTGTTTCCGTTTTGTTTATTGAGTTGTGGTTTTATTCATTGGTTCGTCGTCTTAGTTTGAGTTGTTTTACTCAGTTTGTGTTTGTCTTGGTTGGTTCACTACCTGGCAAAGATTACCAATACAATTCAAGTTCCGTCAAATCTCATTTTCATGATGCGTGATGTTATGCGATGCTCAGAATATAAAATGGAACACTTTTTAAAACAAAAATTGCTTTCATTCCCGATCATGGTTTTCTTTTTACAAATGAGTACAAGCTTTTGAGAAAACTAAAGCTGCCTAAGGCTGTACAATGCGCTAATACTACTTGCAAAAAAGAAAACAAAGCAAAAACATCTGAATCAGTGTTATCTAGCTCAGGATCGAGAGGCCCTCTTCACCCTCTTCCTCGGCTCAACAACCTCTGCACCACCACCATCGTCTCTGATTGGTGGCTCATTGGCTCCTCGTCCTCGCTAGACTCATCCTTGTCAATATGTGCGACAGGCGCTCGACATCTCCCTCGGCCACATGTCGGGACCCCTCTCCCTACTACTAGAGGAGGCTCGAATGGCCCGAACTGTAGAGGTGTGACCTGAAAAGGCAGTTTGAATACATCAGCCAAAGTATGTATATCAAATGCAAGTATGGTGCATAGAATGAGTACATGCAGATATAGTATGTGGATGTGATGTATCAGATGTGATGTATCAGATGTGATCTATACATATAGTGAATCAGTGCAATGAAGTGTTCAGTTTCAGTATATCAGCAAAAGTATGATAAATGCAAGGAAACTGGAAAGTACTTGGATGATGTGGGAGTGCAGCATCGTCTCTCTCCTCAGGACCATACACTCAAGTGAGGCCATCGCCTTGAGCAACCCCTCGATATATCCTGTGGAAGGCTGCAGGTGCAAGATGAAATCATCAGTGAATGAATGAATGTCTAAGTATTTGAATAATAAATGAAAGCGGTAAAGCATACCGATGCTGAGTCAGAAGCCCTGACATATCGGTGATCAGGCAATGGAGGCTCAAGTGCAATCTGATAAGGCGTCCCGTACCGCTAGCCTGTCAGCTCTGTCGGAGGATCTGGCCACCCACCACACTGCCAAGTGGGGGGATCCCCCTAGACCTACCTCTCAATGCGCTGGCCTGCTAATCGAGGGGACGTCTGCAACTCGGGCATGGCTCGATGAGGGAAGGTCGGCAGCTCTCCAGGGTGGTCTTCAGGGTCCCATTGTCCTCTCTGTGTGTTGTTATGCTATTTTGAGAAAGTCCCAAAACAGTTCACTTTTCAGCTAAAAGGGTCTCCAGAGGAGTTTTGAATCACGTCTCTGATGCATGACTCATCGTCAAGCCTTCGTGAGTGAAGTGTATCCTTTTTTTATACATTGTGACCCCTCTGAGAGGTAAATCGGAGGTTGTGTTTGAATCGGCTTATCCGAAGACACATGTTTTTCATTTGGTGTTTTGCATTGAAATTTACACTTCTTTCTTTTTGTATCGCACTTTTGTTTTGCATTTGTCCCTTTTGCATAGCATATGCATCTTGACCATTGCATGGAGCATGAGTTTCGTATCATCGCCTGGGATAGGCATCGTCACGCTTACATAGTAGTACCTGCAGTTTGGAAACGTACATCACCATTATTGCATAGGGTATGCATGTCATGTTGTGTTGCATTGCGCATGTTCTTACACTCATATGAAGTTCTCCACACTTGTTGCATCACGATGAACATGCATTAGTTGCATTGTCACGCAACCTTTTCACTTGCATTGTTATGCACTCTCCAGTTGCATTGTTATGCAACCCTTTTCACTTGCATTGTTATGCACCGTTCCACTTGCATTGTTATGCACGCTCCAGTTGCATTGTTATGCAACCCTTTTCACTTGCTTTGTTATGCACCTATTCACTTGCATTGTTATGCACCGTTCCACTTGCATTGTTATGCACGCTCCAGTTGCATTGTTATGCAACCCTTTTCACTCGCATTGTTATGCACCTCTTCATTTGCATTGTATATGCACATGTTTATCTCGTATTGGAATTATATCTTGATGTAACCTTGAACATGTGTTTCTACTATATTGTATCTGTTAAAATTTATCTTTTGTGCAGGTACGATATTGTATGTACGGTTCATTCGAAGCTAATGCAACCAGACAATATTGTATGTACGGTTCATTCAGAAAAACTCAAGGTAAGATCATTCCTGCCCTGTGAACTCTCATGTTTTGGTTAGAAACATTGGGATGGATGCCTGATGTTCATACCACCCTCCGGTGTTTGCACTATACCCTTCTTCTCTCACGTTTGACACACGTCTGGATGCCTTTCTCCTCTCACATTTGACACGCGTTTAGACGCCTTTCTTCTCTTGCGTTTGACACGTGTCTAGACGCCTTTCTCCTCTGGCGTTTGACACACGTTTGAATGCCTTTCTCTTCTCGCGTTCGACATGCGTTTGGACGTACCCTTCTCCTCTCGCGTTTGACGCGCGTTTGGGCGCCCTTCTCCTCTCGCGTTTGACATGCGTTGGGATGTACCCTTCTCCTCTCTCATTTGACACGTGTTTGGATGCCTTTCTCCTCTCGCGTTTGACACGCGTTTGGACGCCCTACTCCTCTCGTGTTTGACACGCGTATGGACACCTTTCTCCTCTCACGTTTGACACGTGTTTGGACGCCCTTCTCCTCTCGCGTTTGACACGCGTTTGGACGTACCCTTCTCCTCTCGCGTTTGACATGCGTTTGGACGTACCCTTCTCTTCTCGCGTTTGACACACGTTTTAATGACTGCGCTTTCTTGCGCAGTCCCTCTCCTTTCGTGTTTGATTTGCTAAAAGGTGTTTCATTTGAGATTTTGGGTGTTCCCAATAGTCGCTTGTAGTCTTTCCTGCGTGAGCCGTAGTTAAGATTGCATAATTTTCTTACATCCTTTCTGCATGTGATGTAGTTTGGTTCGTATTTACTTGCTTATGTGCGAGTTCGCTGTAGCATTTCTTTGCATAACATTTGCATTTCGATGCTTCATTACAGCTTTCTTTGCATGATCATAAGTTATGTTCTGCATTCTGCATGCCATTTGCATTTTGCCCCTACCTACGGGCGCATCTCTTTGTTATCTTGCCTGTTTGTCTAAGTCTTCGGCCTTGTCAAAAATGGGTCGTCTCTGGGCTTTGACATTCACTTCCGTCATTTCATCACTTCCGAGTTCTGTCAAAGAGGGGCAACAGTAGACACCCCATTTTTGACCGTCCTAAAGACTTGGACGTCATTGATTGAGCGCTTAATGATTGCGCATATTTGCACTCGTTTGGAGTCCCCGGGGTTCTTGGCTGCGCACCTTGCCTCTGAGTCTCTAAACTCTCTTGGTTTTGTGCTTGTTTTAAACCAAACCTTGATGCCCCCTTTTCCCTGGAGGGTGAAGCAGGGGTGTAGACCACCTTTCTCCCCAGTAGACCACTTGAGGTGGCCGGTCAACTAGGGGGGTGGTCGGTCGACCACTTTTGGTGGTCGGCGGCCATTTTTCTGCTTTTGTAGATATTTTTATTGCTAGCTATGCCAGCTGTTGGGCATAGAAGGCATCCTCCATACATGTATAGAGGGATTGTAACAAGTTTTTAGCTTGTCTAACAAGCTTGGGGCTTGTATTTCTATATAAGGGGAGCTCTCTCCCCTTCAAAGGGTTCAGAATTTTGAAGAGCAAAAACTCTCCTTCTCTCTCTAGAATTCTCCCTCTCTCTCCATATTTGTGCATTAAAGGGTTGTTTCTTCATACTTTTGCACACAAACACCTACTCAAACACCTTCATCTTGTTGCTAAGGTACTTAGGAGCCTTATTCGAGTGGTTTTGACCTAATTTTGCCTCAGAAGTGGCTGGTTTTGAAGTTGTGCTTCAAGGGTGAGTAATAACATCTTTAAAGCTTTGTTTTCATTCCTTATTTAGCCACCTTTGCATACTATTTTATGCTTTGTTTTCAACTACAAAAACCTTTGTTTTAAATTGTTTAAAAAGGTTGTTTGAGGCTTTGTTTGAGTTAGAGGTGGTTTACCCCCTTTGGTGGCTTGCTTTGCTTTGCCTTGTGCCATCTTTTCAGGCCTTTGGGACCATCTCTTTTTGGCCTTCCCACCACTGAAACTCAGAGGAATTTCAGTGGTGGACAGGTGGTTTTGAGGTCCCAAATAGGTGCGGGTGGTCCCCCCCTCCTCTTCTCTTGTTTGCATGTGTTGATGGCCCATCAAAAGAGCATGTGTTTCTACTTCTTAGAGGCTTTTTTTAGGCTCATTTTTGTGACTTTTAAGACCTTCCATAACTCTGTTTTTGGCTGTCTTGGTCACCTCTTGCACGCTTCTTATACTTGTAGTGTAATCCTACTTGTAGCCTTGCAAAGTACCATGTCTTTGTGCCTTGAATTGGCTCAATTTCAGCATGTTTTTTGCCATTATTTGCCATGTCATAACTCTATTGTTGGCTGTCTTGGTCTCCTCTTGCATGCTTCTTATACTTCTAGTGTAATCCTACTTGTAGCCTTGCAAAGTAGCATGTCTTTGTGCCTTGAATTGGCTCCATTTCAGCATATTTTTAGCCATTATTTGCCATGTCATAACTCTATTTTGGGTTGGTTTGGTTGCCTCTTGCATGCTCCTTGTGTAGGGCAATTTTGTTCACTAGCCTAGTGTATTTGGGGTTTTAGCCTATTGATCTAGCATGTGTATGCTCTGCTCCAGCGCATTTTTGGCTATGTTTTGACCTACCTTCACTACAACAAAAAAGGGTTTTTACGACGCGCAATGCACGTCGTAAAAACCCTTCTACGACGTGCAGGTGCGCGCCATATTATAACCAGTCATGGAAAGTCATTCACTTTCAACGACATGTTTCGTACGCCGTTAAAAACTATTTTACTACAGATTTTGTACATCGTCGTTACTTTTTCTATGACATGCTAGAGTATGCCGTTAAAAACTATTTAACGACAGATTTTGTGCATCGTTATTACTTTTTCTACGGCTACTTTTGCATGTCATTGATTGGTGAGACAAATTAACGACGCTGATTGCGTGCCGTAAAATATGTAATACGACTTATTATGCCTGCCGTAAAATATACAATTTAAAAAAAAAAAAAAAATTCAGCAGGTTTTATTTGACCAATTTTGTAGAATCTAACAAATATTACAAACAAGCATCACAAAACATCAATTAACCACCAAAATATTGTTTGAAACATCAAAAAGAAACTATATCCATAAATTATAAACATTTAACAATTGTCTATACATTCCAAACATTCGAAAACTACATCATTAAGTTCTAAACTCTACAAAAAGTTTAAACCATCCAAAACTATCCATATCTAACTTTCTATTAAGAGATTATTTAAAACTACCGACAACAGTTCCTATAGCAGTTGCAGCTGTAGCAAATCCACTTGCTCCTATCACAGGGACGAGGGTGCCCAATGTATGTGTTAAGGCACCTAAACCTGTTGCAATAATTGGAGCACCTAACCCTGTTGCATTTCTTGTCTGCATGACAAAGAAAACTTCACATAAGTACAAAAACCAATAACTAAGGGACAAAAATATTTCTTGAGGTATTAAGAAATGATCAAGAAATTTTAAAATATCAACAAAACATTTCCAAAATTAATAAGATAATTCAATGACCCCATAAAAGCTGTCATAATGAAAAATTAGCAAAAATTCAATATCTCAATAGTTTGCTATTAAATCTAGGCCATAAGAAGCTCAAGAGAAAAATCAAATTTAAAAAGAGGAAGAGGTGGAATTAATCTACTTCAATGCATCACCTACTTGGGACTTGCATAATTATGTTAAAAGATCTCTATGTATGAGGTTTAGATTTGTATAGGTTTTATCCATTACTATTGTAAGTTCCAAAATAAAGAGTCCAAGTTAAATTAGAGTCTATATTATTTACAAGTTTAAAAAGAAACTTTCAATCTATTATAGAAGAAATTTAGGTAAGTTTTAGTAGCTTTAGGCGCTTTTTGGGACAATGTGATGTAATTCTACCTGAGTACTTAGTAGCAAATACATAAGATAAGGAACTATAGAAATAATCCCTAAGCTAATCTTTTTCTTCTTCTCTAATTTTTCACTAGTATCTAATTCAATCACAAGCTATTACTAATTCCATTGACTCTTGAACCTTATAGCCTACTTCTTGATATTATATGCTTTTTCTCTAATAATTCAACCCTAATTTAGCAACTCATGATTAAATTTCCATTCAATCAGAGTTTGTTTTTTTTCTTTCATGTATCTCACTACAAACAAGTGAACAACACAGATATCAATCATCAAGGATGATAACATGTCAAAAAAAAGAAGAAAAAAAAAAAGAAGAGACCATCTTTAGATTTTCACCTACCTAGCTAACAACAAGGAAAGGAAGAAAAAAAAAATCTAACAATAGACACTTCAAGCCCCTAATGATTTGCTTCAACCTTTCAAATTCTTTCAAAGCACCTGACAAATTCATGTGAATTTCCTGAAAAACTCTTCAGGACCAAAGTCTCTAAAAAGAAATCAAACAACAGAAATCCAAGTTATCCAAACATGTAACCGTGAGATGTAAACAACGTGACCATAGACTGCAAGACACATTTAACCCCTAACAGAAATTGTCAAACCTAATCACATTCAAGTTTTACACAAAGTACTACAGTGAATACATAAGATGGTGGGATTTAATCAATCAATGATGTTGAATTGCCTCTTCTACATTCCACATATCTTCATAGATGCATCATCATGATGCATGTGACAGCCATTTTGTTTGTCATTATCAATTCCCAAGTGCTACCAATATAAGTCAAATATTTCTTTTACCCCTTCGAGTTGATTCCACATTATAAATCTAGTTTAGCAGAACTCTACATATTGCCAAAACAAATGATTGGTTAGAAAATTGAATAAATAAATGCATTAAATTAAGCCATACATAACTGATAACTTACTCGCCTTTTTATTTTTAACTACTAAGGAGTGCCACATTTTCAATGTCGTTCCAGATTCATACCTCCAAACCGCCACAGCTGCTTGCTATTGCCTCTGCTGTATCAAGGGCTCTCTTCAAGTCAGACGAGTATACAATAGAGACCTTACGCTCCCTAGATAATCGATGAGCTATCCTACATGCCATGATAATAAATCCAAATTCAGAAAACAACACACATAAAGAAAGCACACATATAAATGTGTTTAAGCTATTATCATGATCAATCAAAATTTAAGCATGTAAACCAATATATTTTCATGATCAGTCAAAATATTCAGCTTGCATAAAATTCATGTAGAATGATTTTGTTCAGATGCTTACAAAAATAGCCATCATAAATGATTTTTTTTTTTTTCTTTGAATAGTAAAATGGGGGTTCTCCTTGGAGGCATCATCTTAAATGAATGTTCGTAAGCATCATTCCTGTCTGGTCTATTTAATATTAAAAGGGAAAAAAAGAAAGAAAAAAAAAAAAAGCAGTAGTTGAGAAATCAAAATTCATAGACTTTGACAAGCTAAGTTTAAGAAAGCGAATCATTCTAAACCCCTGGAAACAGAAATATATGCCATAGAAACAATTTCAGTCAGAGTTGGTAGTATTTGTGCCAATACATAAATGTCAATGATCATCGAGATGAACATCAACCAGCAACTAAACACAACTAGAGCTATCTTGGCTACTTAATCAGTAGACAATTAGAGATCCTAGTTATCTAAAAAAAAAAAAAAAACCTAATCAATTGAGTTAAGTACAGAATATCAACATGCATCTGCAGCAGTAGTACAACAGCAAACTTTGTTATAGTGTGGCAATCAAATAAACCACATAATTATATAGCTGCCCAAACCCCTTATAAAACCACAATATGATATATTTTGATAAGATCTATTTCTAACACAAACAACACTTGGCTTTAGTTTATATTCCAAATCATCATCTTTATTATCTTTACCAAGTCATTACTGAACCTTTTAGCAACAAAGAAAACTACAAACAAAGCATAAAGATTATTAGCCAATGGATATTCCAAATAAACTGTAATTTTGCGCCCCCCCTCCCCCCAACCCAAAAATATATATATATATTAGGTGAAGGGGGAAAGAGAGAGAGAGAGAGAGAGAGAACAATGGGGACAGCTAAAATGAAACCCAATAGTTTGTATACCCGTCCTAATGCCTCAGCATTTACTTTATGATGTTTTTAATACTTACTTGATGGACACTATATTATGCCAATGAGTTAAGCTTAGTGCATCAACTCTACATATTTTTATGAGAGGAATGAAGAATGAAAAAGCAGCATCTTACAATACAAGTGTGTCTTCTTAATGGATGAATATCAATGGAGTGTACAATCCCAGAAGTAATTGCATGAGCCCTGCAACATTATTAATATGAAGAATAGTCTATACATTGTTTGCAACATTGTTTGAAACATCAAAAAGATATGTCAAAAATGTCTTAACAAACAATGAATTTAGTTCGAGGCCATGGAGTGGTTTCCTATTAATTTATGCCTATTAAGAGTAGATTTACCTATATTAGTTTCTCTTCCTTAAAGGCTTCATTCTTTTTTTTTTTTGGGTTTAGGCAAGGTAAGGAGACTCGAACTTGAGTCTCATTACTGAGGAAATGCGACCTAAGCCAATGGGAAAAGCAACGGAGAAGAAGAAAACAAACCAAAAAAAAAACCAGACTACATCAAAACAGAGGGAAAAGCAGAGTAAAATACAGAAGCTACACTGGAGCAGTCCTCAACAAAGTAGGCCTCAGAGCTTTGTAGCAGCAAGAAGTCCTCAACAAAGCAGTCCTCAAGATAGAGCAAGTTACACACAAAAAATGCAAAACTGAGACCAACACCATTGGTAGCATAACAGAAAACAAGCAGCCACCACTGGTGACAGACCAATCCCACTAAAACAGACCAACCCCACTGATAGGGTAACAAACCAACAGATACCATTAGTACAAGATATCAGAAAGCTCACTGCTGAGCATGGCATCAGAAACCACTGCTGAGTATAGCAAATTCACACCCATCAATAGATACCCTAGGGGACTTCCTTAAGGCTTCAAATTTTGGAAATACTAGTGTCTAAAACTTTCAATTTGTATGGAAAATAGAAGCTTAAAAGTAGATTTTTAAACTTTTTGTTAGGACTTCTTTTCAACACATAGAATGTGAAAATTGATTACTAGTTTAATCTAATAAAATATAAATATATTTGTAACGTAAAGAATTAATAAATTGTTATTATTTTCATGTATATATATAAATATATATATAAATGTGTCTATTTCCTATCATGTCCTAGATGTGTCCTGACTTTCAAGAAACTAATATGTCAATATATCTGCATCACATCATATAGGCACTATATCCATGCTTCTTAGGGTTGGGTCGAGGTCTACGAGATTACTAAAAGTTCAGTGAATTTTTTTTAAATGTGGATTTTTTGATAGAAAAAGGTACTGATATTAATTATATTAATACTTAATTAATAATATAATTATTTTTATAAATTTGAAATTATTTGAGACATTTTATAATTTAAAAGTAAGCCACATGTTTAGGTTAAAAGAAGTTCTAAACTATAACATACTATGAAATGGGTTAAGTAAGAGGATTGGGGTTTATATGATTTTAAATAAGTTTGGGTTTAGACTTTTGACCTATATATTAAAATAGGTTGATTTTGAATCAAACAAACACTTGTTACTCTAGAAAATCACCTAACCCAACCAATTGCCACCCCCACAAGGATGGAGTTAAGAGCAGTTAGATAACACATGAAGAACATAAAATCAGACTACTTAGAAAGAATTTGAATAACAGTGAAACTATACATAATAATGTATTACTAAATCAGTGCTATTGTTTCCATCTTAATTGGGCACTTAGGCTACATGAATGCTAAGTCTAGTGTGAAAAAGTTTGAGCCATTGGTGATCCTATACAGATAAGAATAAATACACATAGAGAAGAAATAGATGAAACTGCCAATATGTACTTGGAAGTGTTTTCAAATGTCATGTCACACCAAAGAACTGGCTTCTAGCTTTCGAGGAGCTCAAACAAAATTTTCATCCGTTAAGGCCTAATCACTGCCTAGCAGGTAATAGAATACATTAAAAGAATTTAGTAGCAAGTTACCTTCAAAAGCGACTTGTATGCTCTAACAAGCGATTAGCAGTTGGCCCAAACCCATGAAGCTGTGATCCCACCATCATGTGCGTCCAAGGACAAATTTCCTACAGAAAACAAAACATAACAATTATCCAAAATATATTAGCAGTAAATACACAAGCAAGAACAAGCCCACATTTTTGTAAACAAAGATGCCAGCATCCCAACATGCCCTAGACGCACACAAACACACATATGCTCCACTTTAACAGAATTATTATGTCAACTAAGATTCTTGAGTATCAAGTACATGTTAAAATTAGCATAAGCTTGCAGAAATGTTGAATTGATAATTTGTCTCAGAAACTTGTAAAGTTTGAGCTGTAACATAAATGGACATTCCTTTTATGTCCACCGAAAAACATTGGCTTGTCATTACATCACTACAAAAGTGTGCCAAGGATCATGTTCACAGCCATGGAAAATAGAAGTATGCTCTTATTGATGGGGCTTCTAATCGAGTAGACAAATGAGACAACAAAGTTGTAAACAATCCAATGAAAGGAAGGGGCAAGTGCACACCTTGATGTAAATCATGTTGAAGGATCTTACAATTTCTAAGAAAGATTCCAGATGCCTCCGCAGTTTTGCTTCCACTTCCACATAGTCCTCATCTGGATTATAAACATGCTACAAATCAAAACAAAATAATAAAGGACAATTAAACAGATATTTTTCTTGTTTTACATACGAAACTAAACAAATAGACAAACTGATGACAACAATTAAGCATCCGCAGCAAGTACAGTTTAAACAAAACTTTTCTCTTTTTCTCATTTTGCATTTGTCACTATTCATTTAAATTTTTTGAAAAAAAAAATAATTAAACATTCTTAACTAGTGCATAAACAAAATCAAATGAGCATAAGGCTTGCCCCAATCAATAGGGACTTGAAAGACTCCACTTGTTATCTACGTTCAAATCCACCCCACGTCCCCCTCACTGTAAGATAGAATCTATAATGAAGTTGTTCAAAGTAAACCCTCCAAAAAAAAATAATAATAAAAAAAAAAATAACCTGGGCTTCATAAATTCAAAGTCTTGACACAATAAAGAAAAGGGAAAAAAAAAAAAACAAACTCCTTTTAACGTCTCTATGTAATTGAAAAGCAACATTAAACCTGCAGTCATCATAATTTTAGTAAAGAAAGCATGAAATGAAATGGAACAAAAAATGAAACTAATGGATGCATTGGGGATGGGGGGAACGGGAACTATTATAGGTGTTCAGCAGAAGGATGCCCAGTGAAGAAGAGAGTTGAAAGAGACATAAATGATCCGAGGTACGTCATAACTACTTACGAGGGTGTCCATAACCACCAAGGTCCTTCTTCTACTATTACTACCAAGTTCTGAATTTTCCTCTTCTCTCTTCTCTGTGGAATTTGGAGTAACTTACACAACAACTACAACTACATACTGCCTCAACTACCTACTTAGCATAGGTTAGAGTTCTTCAGATTAAGAGTTTGCTTTGGTTGTATTTTATGTACAAGTAGTAAGTAATACCACCAATTAGCTGTAAGCTATCTTTGATTAGATGAGTTCTATCATTATTCTCCTCTGTAAAAGGGTGTCTGATGATGATAATAACAGGATATGCTCATGTCATCTAGAGAACCTTGCAAACATATCATACATTCATACATAAATACAAGTAGTTTTGCACCAGCACCACTCTACTCTACTGTACTTGGACCTCTATTGCAGTTCCAACTCTTTTTTCCTTTCTTTTTTTTTTAAAACAAATTTTAGTGAAAATACAAAAAGTCACTCTTTTTGTAAGATTAAAATGACTACAATTAATGCATATCATACATTCATACAAGAATCTTTCTATGAACATGAATTAGTCTAGATAAGAATCTACCTCCAGGTAATGAGATAAACTTTTCGAAACTCTAGAGAGCAAGTTGTTCTGTTTTCAATCAACAAAAAAAAAAAAAAAACTCAATTTACACAAATCTGAGTTCAAAATCACACAAAACGAAATCATAACATTGATCTTTTTAATGCCCAGAACTAAAGATTCATAGCTGATTCAATAATTTTGAAAACAAAACGAAGAAAAGATTGATGTTTTCAATGCCCAGAAGTAGAACAGAGGAAGACAAGAGATGGATATCTGATATGACGATTTTGAAAACATTTTTTTGAAATGGGTATGTTTGAAATCGAGGGAGATGAAGTGGGTTTTTGTTTTTTGGTGATGGGAAAGGGGTCGAAGACTGGAGGGTTACAGAATCAAGTCGAAGACGACCAACCAAAACTGAACCAAAAGCAACGAAACACAAAGAGAAGAGAACAGAAAAGAAAAGATTGTACCTATTGTTGTCGTCGTCGAACCAGGTTGAAGTCTCTAAAGAGAGATTGAAGCCCCTCCAGATCAAAATGCCCAAAATCTGTCTTCGAACCCTCTCTCTTCTCCCACTCTTGTTGACTTCGAACCGTCTCTCTTCACCATTTCTATGTTCCTTTATGATTAGAAGTCATTAGAACCCAAACAGTTCTCTCTTCTTGACTTCGAACCGTCTCTTTTCGAACCATCTCTCTTCACCATTTCTATGTTCCTTTATGATTAGAAGTCATTAGAACCCAAACAGTTGTGTATTTTGATTTTTTTGTGCGTCGAATATGGGGTACTGCACACGATGTTATGGTCGTTGAAAGAGACAGAAGCGAAAGAGACTAGGGTAGGACTGGGCTTGGAGTGAGAATGAATTAGGGATTTCAGATACACATCAAGAAGAGAATAGAGGCATGAGACGACGATAGATACCTTTGATTTCAGATACACAATCGAAGAGAAGAGATGAGATGATTCTGGTAACCCTATCAATTGATTCGGCCATCATCATCTTCAGAGAGAGAGATTGAAACACTTGTGATGTTGCATTCTGATTAGAGGAAGGCAAAATAATTTTTTTGGGAAAAAAAAATTAATTAATTAATTTTTTTTTTGGTGATTGGCGCTCCAAATTTTATTTTGGCGGTTATTTTTTTTATCATACAATTCATGACATGCATTGTGCGTCGTAAAAACGTAATACTTTTAACGGCAGGCGTTGTGTATGCCGTGAAAAATATTCACTTTTCACGGCTGGTGTATGTGCGTCGTGTGTAATTGATTTATTAACGACACGCCATATGCACGCCGTAGAAACTTTTATTATTTACGGCATGCATTGCAAGCCGTAAAAAAATCATCGTTATTACCATTCACGGCCTACGAAATAGACACGCCGTGGTTGGAAAAGTATTTACGACGTGCAAAAAATGCAAGTCGTAAAAGTGAGAAACTACGACGTGCATTTATTGTATGCCGTTGATGTGGTGCCGTAAAAAGTCAATTTTGTTGTAGTGCTTAGGACTATTTTGAGTGATCTTTGTCCTTTGGGGCTTGCTTGATATGGCTATGGTGCAAATGCCTTAGCTGGTCTTGAGTTTTGCGCATCTTAGCATGCTATATTTCTTATGGTTGCATGTTTTGGCATCATTTAGCATGTAATTTCAGAGCATATACATGTGTCATGTTCTCACTTCTTCCACTCCTTGAGAGCTTTTGAGGGTTGTGCCTTTGTGCCTTATTTTTGAGCTACCAAAGGAGCATGATTTTCTACTCTTTTGAGCCTTAGTTTGAGCATGTCTTTGCCACTATTTTACCATGTTGTAGCTCTGTTTTGGGCCGATTTGGTCGTTTAAGCTTGATATTGCATGCCTCTTGTGAGATGCTCTTTACTAGCTTTGATACTCTTGGCCCCTTAACATGTCTTGCATGCATTGCTTACATGATGGAGTCTTGTGCATGCCACATTATCATTGAAAGATTAGCATCTTGTTTGCATTGCATTATGTTTGGATTGGACGTTAATCCAAACGCAGGGAATGAGGGGCGTTTCATACTTGAAGTGATGAAACGTACCACATTTCTTGGTCGTCGTCCCCCTTGATTGTGCATGATAGGGTGGAGGCCTCTTGAGTCTTGTGTGTTACTTGTACATTCATTGATTTGTGCAAACTTGGCTTCTCGACCATCGTGCATTGTGATGCTCGGTTGGTGGCCCGAGAGTCGAGTACCACACTTCTTTGAGCTTGAAAAATGATAAGGAGGCTGGTTGTGCACACATGTCTTGCAAATACACTATTGTGCCCCTTTTACAGCAGAAACTGGAGTTTGGAAAATCAACTGGTCGACCGACCAGTTTTTCTGGTCTACAGCCACCTTTTCTGGTCGGCAGTCCACTAGAGGGTCCCTGTGTTGGAGCAGAAGCAACCTGGAAGTTTGTGCAACTTTCAGAGATCAAATCAAGTGCGAATAGAGGCAACTGGTGGCATGGCAATGGATTTCCAAGCGAGGCAATCGAGCATGCATACATCCCTCGTCCCGAGGCCATTTTAGCGCTTTTGTTAACTTAGAATAAGTTGTTATCTTAGTTATAAAAGTGTTGTAATTAATTAGTTAATGTATTTAATTAATTAATTTGTTTTGTGCTTTAATTAGCTTAGATTAGGTAATTGTTCGATTCGGTTTGTAATAATTAATTAGCTAAGTTAGCTAATTAGTTGGCTTGTAATAAGTAGCTTAGCTTAATTAGCATAGCTAGTTAGCTTATTATTCGGACCCTCCGTCGAGAGGGCAAATGTTGTAATAAGCGTGCGTGTGTGTGTGCATGTCTTCCAACCCCCACTTCTTTCTCCCTTTTACTTATCAGCTTTCGATAGTTAGTTTAGGGCATATTTTGATTAGCATACCTTATGCTTGCATGTTTGCATCATTCATTTGTCTTGCATGCACCGGGCTCGGCGCATCATTCAAACTGCATTATATTTCAATACACTTACTTGAATACGTGTATCAAAGCATGTTATCAAGTGTTGCATTCATATGCCATCTTAGATAGTCGAGCCTATTTAGTTGCATTTTTGCTGTGTTGCATTAGGCATTTTAACATAGCTAGGATCATGCATGATTTCTAACTAGCTTTTGTTTTGGTTCGGAGTACACTGTAAGTGTTTACGCTTTAGCATCCTTGCATGAGTGTGAGTGTTGCCATGTTAGCATGCTTGCCATGAGGCTATTTGCTTAAATAATTAATTGCATGAATGCCTATGGATGGAGGCTTTATTGCTTGAATTGGAATAAATCATCAAAATGTGAGTTTTAAGCCCACTTGGAGTGGCAAATCATCATGTTTTAAGCCCACCTTGTTTGGTGGTAAATCCGCATTTCTAAGCCCACTTGAGTCAAACCATTTTCAAAAACAAACATGAGATGTTTTGTTCCAATTTGAGCGATTTAGTCTATACTTGTGTGTTGTGTGCATCACATATTAAGTTTAATTAATAATCGGAATAAGAACATATGTGTCTATGAAATAACATATCATGTTAGTAGATGTCGATCTTTGATCGGGCTAGCAGGAATGCTCATTGCATGACCTTTCCCTCTCGTACCCAAGTTCCCGAGCCGAGGTAACTTTGGTAATGACGAACATGTGGCCTTTGGCACGAGTCAGGGTTTCCTAAATTTCCCAAAAAAATAAAATATTTAGGTGGCGACTCTGTAATCTGGCAAAGCAATCCATGTTTGGCACTTCTTGATTAAAATCAATTTTCCAAAACGATTTGCCGGATTTGGACTCTTTGGTGATTTATCAGTCTTACATTGCACTTTGTGAGATTAGATTCAGAACTGTGACAGGAGTTCGAACTGCAGTAGCTAAGAACCCAATTCGCGCCCTCTCCGAAAAAAGGGGCACGCAGAGGAAGTTTGGGCAGTCTTCAACAAGATAATGACACAGTGAGTCACTCATGATTCATCTACTATAACAAAAAGAGGTTTTGGTCAAACAAAATAGAGTTCCCATTAGGTATGGGTTTTCGAGAAACAAAATTACATAGGTGTGGTCAAATATGCCTTTGCGAGTAACAAAATACGCAACCATATAATTAGCAATCCAAGCTCAGTTCGTTACACAATATTTTCATATAAGGTTAAAGGAATCTCTACACATTATGCATTGAAAAAAAAAAAAAAAAACCCATTTTTCCTTGAAAATTCTTCTCTACATACCAAAGAAACTCCTTTCAAATTTTGTCAAAATGTCTTCAAACTCTCAATGTGTACAATTAAAAAGGCTTCAACTTTTTCTTGTAACAACCAAAGGTTTTATAAACATTTTTCATACATGCATACCGTTATCCAGTATAGCGATTCCGTTTTTTACCCAACCTTTGTTGTATTCTGGACTCGGGTCTCGTGGTTTAATATATGTTATTCATGTCTTTTTCCCCTTCACCCCTTTGAGTTTGAGCATTGGGATGTCTTGAGCATGTTTGGAACAGATTGGTTACTAGTTGGTCCAGATTGATGTTGCCCAGATTTTGGATTCTTCGCTCGAGCGAGCTTTGTGATCTTCCAGTACTTTTTCAGGCCTGCAAAGATACTAGGAGCGTGTTGGTGTTCACTCGAGCAAGAACTCTTGCGCTCGAACGACGGTCTTCTGTCTGTAAAACTTCTGAAAGTTTGTATTCTACGCTCATGCGACACTTCTTGTGCTCGAGAGAGGACACTTATTGTGTTTGGTCGCTCGAGCGGCAACTCTTGCGCTCGAGTGAGTCTCGTGTATATCAGTTCGCAGTAGCACTTCTTTTCATCACTTTTTGATACATTTTCACTCACAAACCCTAGACCAGCTTTTTCTCTCTCTAAAATCTGACTTCTGTCTACAAATACACC
Organism: Camellia japonica; assembly: GCA_030407325.1. Taxonomy (NCBI): domain Eukaryota; kingdom Viridiplantae; phylum Streptophyta; class Magnoliopsida; order Ericales; family Theaceae; genus Camellia; species Camellia japonica. Next base: position 149,575,167 of record JAPPVO010000031.1, read on the forward strand.
TAGATCTAGGGATCTCTTTACCCTACTCTCTTAGATAAAAAGATAGAGCATCCTGTGGGCTCCCATTTGATCTGAATAAAGTCGAGTTTGGTCATTTTTGAGGTTTGTCCACTTCTCCTTTGGGCTACTACACTTGAGGTAGGGACTCTCTACACCTTAATACGGGTTTTAACTTGGTTATAGGTTGTTATGTGAAAATGGTGAGATTTGGGGGTGTTTTGAGCAAACCTAGGGTTTGGGTTCAAGTTTGAAAAGAGGGGCTTCTATGTGGGTGTTATATAAATGATTATGGCGTTTGGATATGAGCTTACGTTGTGTTAAAATAATTGATTTTGGCCTTTGGGTTAATATTTGGAAAATGGGGAGCTTTTCCCTAAAATTTCTTAAATTAATTATTTTGTAGAAATAATGAAATTGGTATGGAAATTGTGAAATTGGGAGAATGTATAGATGAATGGTGTTATTGGATTTTTTTAATCACTCACCTATGGAAATTTGATGATTTATCTGTTATAGAGATTGTATATCTATTTAGAAATATCTGCTTTGGGCTATCGGTGGAGGATAGTCATGATTGTTGTAGACAATGCGTGTGGATTAGGTGAATTGAAACTAATCCCTTAACCATTATCATTAAATATGATTATGAATGATATACATTGTTTATGTATGATATTTGGGAGGATAAAGGGGATGTACTCCATGTTTTTAAGGAGAAGAAAGGGGATGGACTCCATTGAACTAAGTTGGCCTGTGTGTCCAAGGTGAAAGTCCCGAAAACCATTTGCATACATGGGTGCCGATTCCTGCGGACGAAATTTTCGTAAAATGGCAAATAAAAATGAATGTATTTGTATGATGATTTTATCGGTTGGAAGCTTGTGAGGTGTAACGTCTGTTGATGGGTAAAATACAGTGGATGTATCTATTGAAACCAAAATGAATGAATTGAGATGCGAGTTCAGCATAACATGGTTTTGGAAAGAGTTATAAAGATTTTGTCGGAGGACAATGAACATGTGCATCATACTTATATCTTGTTAGTTCTCATATATTGTGTTAGTATGTTTCTACTGGCCTTTGGCTCACTCTTCTTGGGAACCATTTTCAGGTGTTTGAGACATGCCCCGCCGAGACAGTAGTTTGGGGAGACTTGGAGCTAGAGCTTTCTTTTGTTTTATTTATTTTGTATAGCCAAGGGCTAAGTTGTATTGAGTTAGACTCTTCCTTTTGCTGTAACCAAGTAATGTCTTGGAAAGGTATAAGCCCGTAGGCCATTTATTTTGTGATTATTAACTGGTAGTACATGCTATAGATTCAGAATGAACATTAATGAATGTATACTGCATGTGTTAACCTTTTGCAATACAAACTCTGATGAATGAAAGCATATTATTTTTATTAACATTCTATTATAAGGATCGGATTTAGTGTAACAATTTGGGGGCGTTACATCCAGCAACTCAATATCAGACATATAGTGTAGGGGAATCCCTTTGGTACACATTTTTTATGAAGAGGTGTACTATATGGACCTTCTTACGTATTTTTTAGTAAATTTTACCTTCTTCTTCTTTTCTTTTCTTTTTTCTTTTTTGTGATAAATGATACTAAACTTTTTAATAAAATTATGACAATTTGTGTTTAAAAAATAAATTCACCACAAATTATCATAACACTACTAGAAGTTTATGTAAGATTTATCATAAAAATAAGATAAATTACCAAAAGAAAAATATTTAACAAGCTTGTTATATATACCAAAGGGATTTCCACATTGTACACATAACCATATTTTATTTTAAATAACTCAGTATCTAACCCATTAGACCGACGAATCTGGGGGACCAATCCGATTGTTAACCTACCGGGGTTCCAATTGAAGCCAGGAGAAAGTCCTAAAAAAAATTGTTTTTACTTAGAAAATTTCGAACTTGAAACTTTGACAGATCAGGTCCCAAACCTTTACAATTAGGCCAACCCTTAAGCTACCCAACCGTGTCATTACCTTGCTACATTTTACATAAATGACCATTATGCAGCAATCCAAATACAATGAGATGTTTTGTATTTCTTGTTGCTTGCACTAAAGGGTGATTTAGTAAAATGATTATTTTCATTTACAATGTTAAGTCAAAAGTCTAACTGGGGAGGTCAATATAGTTTTAAAAACTTAAAGGGAGGTGTCTGTAATTTCAACAAACCTCAAGAGTGGTCTGTGTAATTTATTGTTTTTGATTAGTTGAAAAATAGAGCAATTGCATTTATGTTGATTTTTGAGACAGCCCAAGTGTTAATGAATGGTGGGAAAGATTTTTTCTAAGGGGACTGGTTCTCTCAAGTTGGGAATCCTAATTGGAGGGCACTTTTGTGCGTCTGTTGGCCCACCACAAAGCCCGCATTGATAATCTAAACCGTTCGATATGTAAAACTCGTCAAGTACTTCATCCCGATAAAAAAATCATATTGATCGGATATCGGTAGCCACTTGATTAGATCACATTTGTGTTAACCATTTATTTTAAAAATCATATTTACCATTGAAACAAAAGTGATATGATCAAGTGGCTGCCTATATTTGTCAACTTGAGTTTTTGCAGGGATGAAGTGCTCGATGCGTTCTACACATTGAATGCTATGGATCAACGATGCGGGCTTCGTGGAAAGAAGCGTTTGCCGCAATAAATGAAGAAATGTGAGCAGGAAGGCCTCAAAGTCTCATACGATGTTGAGGGACTATGCAACTATCCCAGTCGAAATCAATGTTTTTGATGGCCCATGGAGACCCAATAACACATTCGAATCCGATTTACACTGGAGGGAAGTTTCCCTTTTTTCGAAACCCCTAATTATTATGAGTATTTTGATAACAATGTCATCCATAGGACTTATTGGAATGTAAGTAAATAATTTAAACTAAAGTGAAACATACTAAAATGACTAAATAAGCACAAAAATATAAAATAGGCTAATTTAGCTAGTAAGACAAAATGTCACATCCAAATTATAATCATTTGATTTTATTTTTTTTTCTCTCACAACCATCTTATTCAAACTAAAAAAAGCCAAAAGTTTTTCCCTCACAAAGCTAATTTAGCCAAGCTAAATTACCAAAAAGCCAAAAAAATCAGACTAAATTAGTTATTCTCAAACAAAATGAGTAAATGAATAGGGATTTTTCAAAAAAATGATCCTATAATTTTTAATGCATACATACCATTATGCAGCAACTCAATATCAGGCATACTATGTAAGGGAATCCCCTTTGGTACACATTTTTTATGAGTAGGTGTACTAGATGGACCTTCTTATGTATTTTAAGTAAATGTTACGTATTTTTTTGTGATAAATAGTACTTAATTTTTCGATAGAATTATGGCAATTTGTGGTTAAAAAATGAATTTACTACAAATTTTCGTAACTTTACTAGAAGTTTATATAAGATTTATCTCAAAAATAAGATAAATTACTAAAAAAATGTGTAACAAGCTTATTACATATACCGAATGAATTTCCACATTGTACACAAAACTCCTTTTTTTTTTTTTTAACATAACTCGGTATCCAACCTATTAGACAGACTAATCTGGGCGATCAATCCCATTTTCATCTTGCGGGGGTTCCAATTAAAGCCATGACAAAGTCCAACATGGATTGTCCTAAAAAAAGTTGTTTTTACTTAGAAAGTTTCGAACTTGAGACTTTGAAGGGTCAGGTCCCAAATCTTTACCATTAGGCCTATCCTTTAGCTAGCCAACCATGTCACTACCTTGCTGCATTATACATAAATGAACATTATGCAGCAATCCAAATATTATGAGATGTTTTGTGTTTCTTGTTGCTTGGACTAAAGGGTGATTTAGTAAAATGATTATTTTTATTTATAATGTTAAGTAAAAAAGACTAATAGGTCAATATAATTTTAAGAACTTTAAGGGAGGTGTATGTACTTTCAACAAACCTCAAGGGAGGTTAGTGTAATTTATTCTTTTTTATTCGTTGAAATATAGAGCAATTGCATTTATGTTGATTTTTTAGACAACCCAAGTGTTAATGAATATGGGGAAAGATTTTTTCAAAGGGGACTGGTCTCTCTAGTTGGAAATCCAAATTGGGGCGGTACTTTTGGACGTTCATGGGCCCACCACAGAGCCCACATTGATAATCCAAACCATTCGATATGTAAAACTCGTCAAGTACTTCATCCCAGTAAAAAATCATATTGATCGGATGTCAGTAGCCACACTATTATATCACATTTATGTTAACCATATATTTTAAAAATCATATTTACCATTGAAACAAAAGTAATTTGATAAAGTGGCTACTGATATCTGTCAACGTGAGTTTTTGTAGGAATGAAGTGCTCAACGAGTTCTATACATTGAACGGTATGGATCAACGATGCGGCCTTCGTGGTAGGCCCATGGAGGCCCAATAACACCCTCGAATCCTATTTGGGCTAGAGGGAAGCTTTCCTTTTTCAAAACCCCCAATTATTATTCGGAGTATTTTGAAAATAATGTCATCTATAAGACTTAGTGGAATATAAGTAAATAATATAAACTAAAGTGAAACATACTAAAATGACTAAGGCCATCTCCAATGCTACATGAAATCCATCACCAAATTCAAAATTGGTGAAAAAGTCCCTGGTTTTGTACTCCAATGGTTTCATCAAACCTGTATTAAATTGAGAATATAACAATTGTTTCACCAAACTAAGGATCTGAGCCACCTTTCACCATTTTATTGTGCATGACCATTAAGGTAGGACCCACCAAACAACCGGCTGAATGTCTGACCGGATGTCCGCCCGGTCATCCTCTTTCTTGAACAATTCCCACAAAAATAGATAACACAAAGTGTTGGAAAAATGGTTTGTGCAACCATGACTTTTGGCTAACTTTGAGCCTAAATTGAGATGGGCTCTGGACACCGATTGAGGTGTGTCCGAGTGGAAACGTGTTCTTTGCTGGGTGGTGATTCACTTTGTATATTTGGTTGTTCAAACCATTTTCCAAGTGAATGCGAAATTGACTTTGAAAAAGGCTTTGACAACACGGTAGTTGAACGAGTTCAAATTGAAAGTTTCATAACATAACATGTCGTGGCATCAGTTTTTTGGTTAGTGGCCTATGATTAGTCCTGCTTTTACCAAAACCATTAGAGAAGATTTATGTCATACCATCTTTACTATGACACATAATTCCTTCCTAGAAATGGTGGTAGGGTTGAAAGTTTGGATTTTGCATTCTGCATAAAAAATAAAAAAATAAAAATAAATAAATAAATAAAAAACTGCTCTTTGTACCAAACAGCTTGCACCTTCCCACCTCTTTAGGAAAAGAAAATTTTTATAAGAGGCCATGATTAAAAGATTATAATTTTTACAGATTGCAAATTTATGAATTCTATCTCTTTAGTTCAAGACGCAGTATGAGAATGTTGTTTAATTGTTCTATTATTTTATTTTTATATATTTCTGTTGGTTGTAAAATTAGGGAGAGATGTTTGTTTTCTTTTATTTTTTGTTGCGCCTGTAGCTTTCCAAGTGCTTCTTACATGCTGAATATTTTTTGCTTCCATCTGTTTTTAGCTAATGTATATGACCTTAATTGTTATATTCTTTGTTTTATTCAATACTTTCGGGTTGCCTTTGTTTAACTTATTATAATTTATAAATGAGAACTTAAAAGCAGGTCTTGTGTACGATTGTTCCTGATTTCTTTCCTCACCCAAAATGATTGGATTTTGAGAATTATTTTGTTATTTTGCTGAGGAGAAGAGGTGGGTGTGTGCTTTCATGATGTTGGCATAACTATAGAGAATCTAGTGTATATTCTTGTTCTTGTTGTTCTTCTTCTTCTGTAACTCCTAAAAGTTCCCAATCAAACAATGCTTTTCTTCTTTCATAATTATTATGACAAACAATTCAGCTGTTGTTTTTTTTATTTTTTACATTGGCTGGTCAACCGACCGGTCGTCTGCCCGATCGATCGGTGGTTTGACGAAAAGCCAAATCCCTCCGTTGGAGCAAGCAATATCAAAGAGAGTTTTCACTCAAATTTGGTGAAAAAAATAATGCACCGTTGGAGATGCTCTAAATAAGCACAAAAAGATAAAAATAGGCTAATTTAGCCAATGAGATAAAATGTTACGTCCAAACTATAATCATTTGACTTTTTTTCTCATGACGATCACATTCAAACTAAAAATAGCCAAAAGTTCATCCCTAATGGAGCTAATTTAAATTAGCCAAAAAGAAAAAAAATAGACTAAATTAGTTATTCTCAAAGGGAGTACATGAAGAGAGATTTGTGAATAAATAACCCAATAATTTTTCATACTTACAAACCATTATGCAGCAACTCAATATCAAATATACAGTGTAGGGAAATCATTTTGGTACACATTTTTTATGAAGAGTTGTAATATATGGACCTTCTTACGTATTTTTTAGTAATTGTTACGTATTTTTTGTGATAAATGATTCTTAATTTTCTGATAAAATTATGACAATTTGATGTTAAAAAATGAATTCAGCACAAATTATTGTAACTCTACCAGAAGTTTATGTAAGATTTATTGCAAAAATAAGATAAATTACCAAAAAAAAATATGTAACAAGCTTGTTACATATACCAAAGGGATTTCCACATTGTACACATAGCTTCTTTTTTTTTACTAACTCGGTATCCAACCCATTAGACTGGCTGATCTGGGATATCAATCCCATCGTCAACTTTTGGGGGGTTTCAATTAAAATCAGGACAAAGTCCCATATGGATTGTCCTAAAAAAAATTATTTTTACATAGAAAGTTTTGAAGTTTAGATTTTGAAGGGTTAGGTCCCAAATCTTTACCATTAGGCCAACCCTTTAGCTACCCAACCATGTTATTACCTTGTTGCATTACACATAAATAACCATTATGTAGCAATCCAAATACAATGAGATGTTTTGTATTTCTTGTTGCTTGGACTAAAGGGTGATGTAGAAAAATGATTATTTTCATTTACAATGTTAAGTCAAAAAGTCTAATAGGGGAGGTCAATATAGTTTTAAAAACTTTAGGGGACATATCTTAATTTCAACAAATCTCAAGGGAGGTCAATGTAATTTATTCTTTTTTATTAGTTGAAAAATAGAGCAATCACATTTATGTTGATTTTTAAGACAACCCAATTGTTAATGAATGGTGGAAAAGATTTTTTCAAAGGGGATTGGTTCTCTCTCCAATTGGGAATTGGAGGGTACTTTTGGGCCTCTGTGGGACCACCACAGCACCTGCATTGATAATTCAAACCATTCGATGTGTAAAACACGTCAAGTACTTCATCCCAGTGAAAAATTATATTGATCGGATATCGGTAGCTACTTCATCATATCACATTTGTGTTAACAATTTATTTTAAAAATCCTATTTACCATTGACACAAAAATGATCTGATCAAGTGGCTACCGATATCTGTCAATGTGATTTTTTTGCAGGGATGAAGTACTTGATGAGTTCTACAAATTGAACGGTATGGATCTTCGATGCGAGATTCGTGGTAGGCCCATGGAGGCCCAATAGCACCCTCGAATTTGATTTGGACTAGAGAGAAGCTTCCCTTTTTCAAAAGCCCCAATTATTATGAGTATTTTGAGAACAATGTCATCCATAGGACTTATTGGAGAATAAGTAAATGATTTAAACTAAAGTGAACATACTAAAATTACTAAATAAATACGAGAAGAAAAAAATGCTAATTTAACCAATAAGACAAAATGTCATGTCCAAACTATAATCATTTAACTTTTTCTCTCATAACTACCACATTTAGATTTAAAAAAAAAAAGAGCCAAAAGTTCTTCCCTAACAGATCTAATTTAGCTAGGCTAAATTAGCCAAAAAGCCAAAAAATCAAACTTTAAGCCTCGTTTGGGAACAGACTATTTTAGTAACTTTTTAAATTTTTAAGAAAAGATTTGCAGAAAAGTAAAAAGAGTGATGTTAGTGACTTTTTAACTTTTTGGCTAAAACTGAAGGTTACTAAACGAGGCCTAAATTAGCTCTTCTCAAACAAAGGGAGTAGATGAAGAGGGATTTACGAATAAATGACCCCATAATTTTTCATACATACATACCATTATGCAGCAACTCAATATCAGACATACTGTGTAGGGGAATCCATTTGATACACATTTGTTATAAAGAGGTGTACTATATATATGGACCTTCTTATGTATTTTTAAGTAAATGTTACGTATTTTTTGTGATAAATGATAATTAATTTTCTGATAGAATTATGACAATTTGTCTTTAAAAAATGAATTAACCACAAATTTTCGTAATTCTGCTAGAAGTTTATGTAAGATTTATCACCAAAATAAGATAAATTACCAATGAAATATGCAAGAAGTTTCTTACTTATACCGATGTACACATAACTTCTTCTTTTTTTTTTTTGAATTACTCGGTATCCAACCTATTAGACCGATTAATCTTGGAAATCAATCCCATCATCAACTTGCTGGGGTTCCAATTAATGCCATGACAAAGTCCCATATGGATTGTCCTAAAAGTATTGTTTTTACTTAGAAAGTTTCGAACTTGAGACTTTGAAGGGTCAGGTCCCAAATCTTTACCATTAGGTCAACCCTTTAGCTACCCAACCATGTCATTACCTTGCTGCATTATACATAAATGACCATTATGCAGGAATCCAAATACAATAAGATGTTTTGTATTTCTTGTTGCTTGGATTAAAGGTGATTTAGTAAAATGATTATTTTCATTTACAATGTTAAGTAAAAAATTCTAATAGGGGAGGTCAACATAATTTTAAAAACTTTAAGGGATGTGTCTGTAATTTCAACAAACCTCAAGGGAGGGTAGTGTAATTTATTACTTTTTATTAGTTGAAGAATATAGCAATCATATTTTTGTTGATTTTTGAGAAACCCAAGTGTTAATGAATGGTGGGAAAGATTTTTTCAAAGGGGATTGGTTCTCTCCAATTGGGAGTCCTACTTTTGGGCCTCCGTGAGCCCACCACGGAGCCCGTATTGATAATCCAAACTGTTTAATGTGTAAAACTCGTCAACTACTTCATCCCAATAAAAACTCATATTGATCGGATATCGCTAGCCATTTTATCAAATCACATGTGTTAACAATTTATTTTAAAAATTATATTTACCATTGACACAAAAGTGACCTGATCAAGTGGCTACTGATATCTAGCAATGTGATTTTTTGCAGGGATTAAATACTCGACGAGTTCTATATATTGAACGGTATAAATCATCGATGATAGCTTCGTGGTAGGCCCATAGAGGCCCAATAACACCCTCGAATCCGATTTGGTCTGGAGAGAAGTTTCCATTTTTTTCGAAAATCCCAATTATTATTAAGAGTATTTTGATAACAATGTCCTACATAGGATTTATTGGAATATAAGTAAATAATTTAAACTAAAGTGCAACATACTAAAATGACTCAATAAGTACAAAAAGATAAAAATAGGCTAATTTAACCAATAAGACAATGTTACATACAAACTATAATCATTTGACTTTCTCTCTCATAGCCATCACATTCAAACTAAAAAAAGCGAAAAGTTCTTCCCTAATTGAGCTAATTTGGCCAGTCTAAATTAGCCAAAAAGTCCAAAAAAAATAAGACTAAATTAGCTCTTCTCAAACGAAGGTAGTAAATGAAGAGAGATTTATGAATAAACGACCTTATAATTTTTCATACATACATACCATTATGCAGCAACTCAATATCAGACATACAATGTAAGGGAATCCCTTTGGTACACATTTTTTAGGAAGAGGTGTACTATATGGACCTTTTTACGTATTTCTTTGTGATAAATGATAGTTAATTTTCTGATAAAATTATGACAATTTGTGGTTAAAAAATAAATTAACCACGAATTATCGTAACTACTAGAAGTTTATGTATGATTTATCGCAAAAATAAGATAAACTACCAAAAAAAAAGTCTGTAACAAGCTTATTACATGTACCAAAGGGATTTTCCCATTGTACACATTACGTCTCTTTTTCTTTTTTCTTTTTTCTTTTTTAAATAACTCGGTATCCAATCTATTGGACAGACTAATCTGGGGATCAATCCCATCGTCAACTTGCGATTGTTCCAATAAAAGCTAGGACAAAGTCTCATATGGATTGTCCTTAAAAAAAATTATTTTTACTTAAAAAGTTTTGAACTTGAGACCTTGAGGGATCAGATCCCAAATCTTTGTCCTTAGGCCAACCCTTTAGCTACCCAACTATGTCATTACCTTGCTGCATTACCCATAAATGACCATTATGCAGCAATCCAAATACAATGAGATGTTTTGTTTTTCTTGTTGGTTGGACTAAAGGCTGATTTAGTAAAATAATTAGTTTCATTTACGGTATTAAGTTAAAAAGTCTAGTAAGGGCGGCCAACATAATTTTATAAACTTTAAGGGAGGTATGTGTAATTTTAACAAACCTCAAGGGAGTTTAGTATAATTTATTCTTTTTGGTTAGTTAAAAAATAGAGCAATCACATTTATGTTGATTTTTGAGACAACCTAAGTGTTAATGAATGATGGGAAAGATTTTTTCAAATGGCACTGGTTCTTTTCAATTGGGAATCTTAAATGGGGGTTATTGTTGGGTCTCTGTGGGCCAATCACAGAACTTGTATTGATAATATAAATTTTTCAATGTATAAAACTCAATGAGTACTTCATTCTTGTAAAAAAATCACAATTATCGGATATCCGTAACCACTTGATTATATCACATTTGTATTAATAATTTATTTAAAAATTATATTTATCATTGATACAAAATTGACCTGATTAAGTGACTATCGATATTTAATTAATATAATTTTTAATAAATATAAAATACTTAACAAATTCAACATATTAAATAATTTAAAATATCGATGTGAACTCAGAGCACATGATCCAATCCGATTTGGATGGTTGAGAAGGCTTAGAAACCCCCAATTATCATCTCGGATTCTCTGTCCCGACAAGTCACTGGTTTGGTGAAACTCATGCATCATGCATAGTAATAATTGTATAGGAAATGAAAGAAAATGATATAGAAGGCAATTTTTAGATTTATATTTAAAACTTAATATATACTATGTAAAATAGATGATTAATTGATTATTATCAGAAAATATATAAAACAGAGACAAAATTGTCTTATATATTTTAATGGATTATCATATCACTAAATTTAAAAAATAAATTTTACATTTAAGAAATAATTCAGTGTGTTTGGTTTGAGTTTTTTAAATTAACTTTTTTGAAAACTGAATTTTTTAATTTTCGTATTTTTTGTGTTTTTAATGAATATTTTTAAAATTTTAAACATTTTGTTTTACTTTTTTAAATGCATCTTGCTTAGATGTATCTAAAAAGTAAAAAATTTGTGAAAAAATATTTTAAAAAATTAAAAAATACATAAAAATACAAAAAATGTACTGAATTCTCATTTTTTTTTGTATTTTTGGTATTTAGTGAATTTTTTAAAAAACAATTTCACAATTTTTTTACTTTTCAGGTATATTTATGTTAGTTATGTCTAAAAAGTAAAAAAAAAAAATTACTTAAAATATTAAAAAAATTCAATAAAAATAAAAAAACATAAAAAATAAGAAAGTACAATTTTCTAAAAAATATTTTTTTGAAAAACTTAACCAAACAAGCTGATAGCACTACTCCTAAAGGAAACACTTTTTCACTCTATAAAAAGGTAAAGGTCTTCTTCCCTTGTCATGCAATAACAAAAAGTCACTTTTCAGAATCTATACATCAGAAATTAAAATATCATAACAATTTGATTAAACTAAACAATTCAAATAAATTTAAATGTGTATTGTTTAATTTCACCAATACCATGAGATACTGATAAATGATTTTCATAATTACAAAATCATAGCACCGATCTTCTCCTCATTCTCTTGTTCTTTACGTTGTCTTTCAATGGAGTAGACAATTGTTTGATTTACATATATATAAATATGTAAATCTAAATAGAATAGGAGAGGGACCAGACTTAAATAAAACAATCATTGAGTTCTCCCATTAAAAACCCAAATAACTTAAAACAGACCTTACACCTTCATATTACATGCCCACATATAAAATAATAAAGAAAAAATAATTAATAAGTCCTGTTTGCTCTTAAGATTACTATAAAGTCCTATCAAGTTTCAATATGAACAACTAAGTCCTATTTTTCATAGCATATTTCTAAAAATTTCATTGCTCCATAATAGTAGATGTTATCTCAATTTTACCCCCATTTAATATGAAAATATTTTTAATCTAAGTAAAATAATATTTTTTAATTGTAAAAATTATGATATCGTATTAAAAAAATCATAAATCACAATGAAAAAAAAAATCAATTGTTCATAATAGTATATTTTATTTTCATTTTATCTTTTTCATTAAAATAGAAACAAAAAATGTCATAAATAGTTTTAATTTATTAGAAATTTTATAATTAAATTATTTTTAATTGTTCAAATTAAATGATTTTTCATAAACAAAATTATAAGTATAAGATTGATAATTTTTACAATTAAAATTGTTGTTCATATTGAATAGGAAGGTTAAAATTGGAATAAAACACACCATTATGGAGCAATGAAACTTTGGAGAATCTTTTATCACAAATAGGACCTAGTTGCCCGTATGGAAACTTGATAAGACTCTTTACTAATCTTCAGAGCAAAATAGAACTTATTGGTTATTTTTCTAGTAATAAATAGGAGGAGGATCCCTTCTAGTCCAAAATCTGGTCTGGACGGTGCTGTTTAGGCCCGTGAAGCCCACCACGGGCCCTGTTTTGATAATCTGAACCGTTCATTTTGTTGGGTACTTCGTGTATTTCATCTACACAAAAAAATTAGATCGAATCCGACAACTGTAATTTGTTTAATTATTTGCTAAAAAAATTATTGTATTTCAGTGAGAAATGTAATAAATTGATAGTTATCAGATCGACCTAATTTTTTTTGATGAAATACACAAAATGTTCAACAAAATGAACGATTCAGATCATCGAAACGACGCCTGTGGTGGGCCTCATGGGCCCAAACATCATCCTCCAATCCAAAATCTGGACTGAAGGGAATCCTCCTCCTAATAAATATACTAAGATGGATCATGGCCTAAAATTTTATTAGATTATAATACCAATTTTGAGTTCATATCAGTCAATCTGTCTGAATCACTTTCAACTTGTTTTTGACAAACCAAATAAAATATAATATGATTGAACTAAAAGATGATTTAGTAAAATGAGGTCAGTGTAATTTCAAAACCTTCAGAAGAACTCTCCATAATTTCAACAAATTTAAAGGGTGGCCACTATAATTTATACTATTTTATTAGTTGAAAATAGAGCAATCACATTTATGTTGATTTTTGAGACAACATTAACCAAGTGTTACCACCAACCAAAAAGAAGCACTTTTTTCACTCTATAAAATGGTGAAAGGTCTTCTCCCCTTCTCATATCCACTCTTAATTTGGGAAAGCGGAACATAGTTGCAGAGTTTCTAACAAGTAAGTTCTATGAGTTTCTAAATATTGCCATGCTTATTTTAATTTTAAAAACCATTTAGAGAAATAATAAATAAATAAAAGTTCAGGGTTTAATCATATAACAAAAAAAATTTTTGATTTGTTTTCAATTTAAACTATTTTCTTATTTTCGTTAAGTAAAGTGGATAAAAAAAAGTATTTTAATCATTAAACTCAATGTAAATGCATATAAAATGTTCAAAATATTGTTTTTTTTTTGTTGAGTTTAATGAAAAAAATGCTATTTTTTTATTCAAAACAAAACAAAAGATTAGGATTTAGATTTACAAAATTAAAAATTTAGAGTTTATTTTGTTATAAAGGTCAAACCCTAGTGATTTCTCTTTTTGGAAAATTAATGAAATACCTCTCTCCAACTTTTGGTAGTAGGAGAAATCTAATATATTTTTTCTTATTAGTTAAGATCCCTCAATAATATTATTAAAGAAATTCTTGAAATTTATCTGTAAAGTTGAAATATCTTTGTGCGAAAATTTCTCTGTAAAAATGTTGAGGGATCCTAGTTACTATGAAAATATTGCATGTCCTTTATCTTTTAAAATCTTAATATCAGGGACCTTAAACTTAAAACTTTTTTTATTATAATTTTCCCAAAATATTTTTAGATGTTCTTTCATTTATTTTATATTTTAGTTACTTATATATGTGTATATATATATATATATATATATTAGATGCATCCAATCTAGATGCATCTAAAAATTAAAATAAATTAACTAAAATATAAAAATAATTTACTAAAAATAAACAAAAATCACTGTGCATTTTTGTTAGGAATTTCGTTTGTTTTTAATGATTTTTTTTCATATTTTAATTAGTTTTTACTTTTATTTTTCTTTTAAATACATCTAATCTTGATATATCCAAAAGTAAAAATATTTGAAAAAATATGAAAAAAGTTTTATAAAGACAAACAAAATCTGTCTAAAAATAATTTCTGTAAAATAAAACCAAACAAATAGGATTGGAAATAATACAATGAACATATTTGCATTTCAAAAAAATGTTATGTTTCAGCCAAAGGGTTGAAGCCTGTGTGGTTAGCCTTTTGGTCACTAAATCTCTCCTTAGATTTAGGATTGGGTAAGCAACCATAAGGCCTGCTAAAATTGAATTAGCCGAACCAATCCACTACATAGTAGACGGTTTCAATGATCCAAACAAAAGGATACAGATGCGTTTTTTTTTTAATCCGCCTATGTTCGGACGGATGGTGGATGAGAGGCCACCCAATTCGCCAACACTTCTAAGAATATGATGTTATACTTTTATTCTTTGTGTTAAAAAAAGGATATTTTATTTAGTAATTATATTTACTATTATCAAATATAAAAGTTGGGTCTTTATTTTTATTATAAAAATAAACAATCAAAATTTTGAGCAAAATAGTAAAAAATTGGGCAAATCATATTGGTAGTTATTATATTTTGTGTCATTTTGGTTTCTACATTTTCAATTGCCTCAATTTTAATCTTTAATTTTATATTGATTTTGTTTCAATTTGGTCCAATTAATAATATCGTTAGTATTGTTTAAGAAAAATTATCACCAAATTAATTGAGATTAACTAATATTGAGTTGAGTAAGTTTATAGTTTTGCCCTTAAAAATATGCATGCAATACTTATGTGCGTATTTTCCATAAAAAAATGTTAAGAGCTTTAATCAATTTTACTAAACTGAGACAAAATCATAAATTCAAAGTGAAAATTGAGCTAACTAAAAGTATAGGGACTAAAATGACACAAGAGGTAAAGTACAGGGACTATCATTGTAATTCGTCCTAAAAAATTACTGAAAAATAGTTCAAAAAAATGTACAAAACAATAAAATCTAAACCGACAAACCAATCCACAGTGCGAACTTGCACGTCTTGCTCAATCCGTATCCGCTAACTAAGCAAACAGATACAGATTGATTGTTTTACAATCCATCTAAGTTTGGATGGATGGAAAATGAGAGGCCACTCGATCTAACCTGATCCGCAATCACCCCTACTCGGGCTCTATTTTTATGAGTGGAATAAGAAGCAAGACTTAAGTGCTTGCAATGAGAGAGCGTGAGTTCAATATTCTCTAGGTGCTAATCTAACAATCAATTACTTATAATTGATAATTTTGCTCGAACGTATGTTTTTTTTTTTTTTTTTCTTTTCCTCACAAAATGTCAGTTAGGGGAAATCACTTTTAAAAAAAAAAAATCCAAAGATTAACTCTGGTAACAAATTAAATCTTGAATTTTTTATTTTATTAATTTAAATATTAATTTTTTATTGTAATCTCAATCATAACAATCCATTTATTTTTATTAAGTAGAATTGATGGAAAATGGTAATTTAATCATTACACCCACCATTTTAAGAAAATATTGATTTAATTTTATGCTTAAACCAAATCATCACTAGTAGCCTTTTCCTACGACTCCATCCCCCAAATTCTCCACCAGCAAGACACCACCACAATACCTCTCCCTCAAATCCTCCCACCCCATATAATTCAAATCTAATTACTGAAGTCCCTCTTATACTTTCCCTTTTCTAAGATCCACCACCTCGACCTTTTCCTACTACCCCTTCCCTCCGATCAACTCTGACAGCCCTTCCCGCCACCCGTTTCGTCAAATCTACAGCCTTCTGCCTCACTCACCAACTCCTCCATCATATCCATAAATTTATACATATTGATGAACAAAAATGAGTGACTTGACTAGTTCTCTCACATTATAGAGTAAAACATAAAGTACTGAAAGTATATCTGCCTGATAAAATAAATGTGATCTAATTACAGAAATATGCAATTCAAATGTTGTTTCATGAATCCCAATGAGTTCATTTTATTTTTTAAAAAAATAAAATTTAATTTGTTTTAACTTCTTAAAAAATAGATATTCAAATAATATACGCATTAATTAAAATAATAAATTTTACATCATTTATATAGTGTGCAATAGGTCTTATATTAAAATATTAAGATGTTATTTAATATTGATTTTATTTTTAGGTATTTTATCAATGAAAATTAGCTTTGCTCCCTATTAAGTTTTTTAATTATATCTTAACAATTTAGGGGTTTTGTTTAATTTTATATAGAATTTAAGAATTTTGTTCAACATTGCTAAAATATGCAGGAGTGTTTGTTAATTTATATGCAAAACTTTAGGGAGGTGAGTTATATTTACCATTGAATAGATAAGGTAGCTAAGGGACTATCTTGGCATTTTAGGCTTTATTTGGTTTAATGGAGGATTAATAGTGAAGGAATCTTAATAATAGTTTCAAAAGTAAGATTGGTCAGTGTTATTATTAAAATCATAATGGAGGTTCTTGAAATTATGCTAAACTTTAGGGGGCGTAAGTGCAATTTATCATTATTTTTCAATTTTGTTGTTGTAAGAGTATTCAACATTGAAAATTATGTTTTATTGTCTTGTTCATAGTCTTTTAAGAAGCTTAAGTCTGAATTTGCATTTTAATTCGTATTTCATAGCAATGAAAGCCAAGTTGAGTGAGAAATGCAATTTGTCATGTTGATTAATTGTACATCTGATCAATTGAAGGCATGAGAATTTTTACAACTATTTTTGACATGTGGTCTTTGAAATTTGTGTGTGACACATAGAACATGCCAGAGACAAGTGCGGATCATATGATCGATATTGATAAAAGGCTTGATGAGTTGCCTGATATACCACCTGAACGTTGCATCTTTAGAGTACATGATCGACTGCGCAATGAAAATGAAAAAGCTTACGAACCAGAAGTAGTTGCTATTGGTCCTTATCACCGTGATAACGGAAAACTGCAACCAATGGAAGAGTTCAAATTACGCTACCTGAAACAGCTTCTTAACCGAAGAACTGAAACCCGTGCGGAAAAATACATGGTGGCGATGCGAGAATCTGAGCAAAAAGCACGTAGGTTTTATGCAGATCCCATTAGCCTTGATTCAAATGAGTTTGCAGAAATGATGCTTCTTGACAGTTGCTTCATCCTTGAGGTGCTTCGCGGGGATGAGATGATGTCAGACCATATTCAAATTGCCGTACGCCGTGATCTATTGTTATTTGAAAATCAACTTCCATTCTTTGTCGTCATGAAGTTGTTCAACATGACCAAAGATTCTACTGACTCACTATACAACCTCGTTGGCATGTTTGCTAGGTATTTTGTTTCGATAACACCAGGTAGACTTTTAGTAGTTCCTCCTGAAAATCCAACAGAAGAAGACACCGAACATCTTCTAGCTGAAAATCCAAGAGAAGATGACATCTTCGAACATCTTCTAGCTGAAAATCAAAGAGAACATGACACCTTCAAACATCTTGTAGCTGACATCGAACTTCTTCTATCTGAAAATTCAAGAGAAGATGACATCAAACATCTTCTAGGCCTGTTGCATTATTGTTGTTGCAGTGAATTTCATTCAATGGTATCCCAGAGAAATAATGTTGGCATAGAAGATAAGTCCCTAAAATCTGCAAAACAGCTCCAAGAAGCCGGGATCAAATTCAAGAAGATTAAGGGTAAGGGACGGAATTTGTTCGACATAAGGTTTGTAAATGGAACAATAGAAATCCCAACTTTAATAATTCAGGACGATACTGAGTCTTTTTTCAGAAATTTAATTGCATACGAGCAATACCGTCCAGATTCGTGGAGTCATTTCACTGCTTATCACAAGTTTATGGATTACCTCGTGAACACCTCAGAAGATGTTAAAATACTTGCT
Source organism: Camellia japonica (assembly GCA_030407325.1). Classification (NCBI taxonomy): domain Eukaryota; kingdom Viridiplantae; phylum Streptophyta; class Magnoliopsida; order Ericales; family Theaceae; genus Camellia; species Camellia japonica. The sequence goes on from JAPPVO010000031.1 coordinate 149,593,517, forward strand.
CACGATGACATCATTCTTCGCCTTTTAGGTGACAATCAAGTGGTTGCGGCTATGTTAAACAAGCTCGGCAACAGTGTCATAGTATCTTATGTAGGTTACGAAGAAGTTTATAACAGTGTGAATCAGCATTGCAAGGGGCACTGGAACTTATGGTTGGCAATCTTAAGGCGGAAATATTTCAACAATCCATGGGCACTCATCTCGTTCCTTGCTGCTGCTGTGTTGCTTTTGCTCGCTCTGTTACAAACCATACTTTCTATTCTCTCTTTTCAAAAATCCAACTAGATCTCTGCTTCAAGTCTTCTTTTGTTTCTTGTTATGCCACTAAATAAAAGAAGCTAAACTATGTGTGAGGTAGGTTGGTTGGTTTTGTTACTCACTACTCTTGTTTTGGCTCCGTGATTCTTTGATGAAGAATGGGAGCCTTGTGTGATGGTTTCTTTTTACTTATCAATAATATATGTTTCTATTGTTTTTTTTTTTTTGATTCATGAGAAAAGATCTGTTTCTATTGTTCAACATATAAAAAACAAATATGTATATATATACATATTATATATTTCTTTTCTCTTTAATATTCACTATACTGTGCATACACCCAAAAAAAAATATATCTATATATTATAGTTAAAATAATTCTTGAAATAAAAATAAAAATAAAAAGTAGCCAAAAATCTCTCAATAAATAAATAAAAGTATTTAAATATTAAATTATTAAATAAGAATTCCATTTCAAATAAATCAGACAGGAAGCAAGCATCCACTACTACAAAAATACTTAAAGATCACACTTTCACAAAAAAAAAAAAAAAAAAATCACTTTTATTGAAAGTATGATAAAAAAAAATTAGATTGATATTTTAATCACACTTAATTTGATTGAGTGTGATAATATTTATTTTTTCATGTTACTTTTTCAATTAAATGTGATTATATATATATTTTTTTAATCACACCTTCTAATTAAAGTGTGATTACTTATCTACTATTACTTTTTAATCACACTTTTTAAAATAAGTGTGATTATATATATATATATATATATATATTAATCACACATTCTAATTAAAGTGTAATTATTTATATATTTTTTAATCACACCTTCTAATTAAAATATGATTATATACACTACTACTTTTTAATCACACTTTTTAAATGAGTGTGATTATATATATATATATATATATATATATTTTAATCACACATTCTAATTAAAGTGTCATTATTTATATATATTTTTAATCACACATTCTAATTAAAGTGTGATTATATATACACTATTACTTTTTATCACACTTTTTAAATAAGTGTGATTATTTATATATATTTTAATCACACATTCTAATTAAAGTGTGATTATTTATATATTTTTTAATCACACCTTCTAATTAAAGTGTGATTATATATAAACTATTACTTTTTAATCACACTTTTTAAATGAGTGTGATTATATATATTTTTTAATCACACATTCTAATTAAAGTGTGATTATTTATATATATCTTTAATCACACATTCTAATTAAAGTGTGATTATATATACACTATTACTTTTTAATCACATTTTTTAAATAAGTGATTATATATATTTTTTTAATCACACATTCTAATTAAACTGTGATTATATATACACTACTACTTTGGTTTACTACGGCTCTGCTGCCAATCTGCTTCGGCTATCTGACACTCAGCCAGTACTCGCAAAGACGGAACCTCAATTTCAATAGGTAGAACGGCCTCCATCCCATAAACCAATGAATACGGAGTCGCCCTAGTTGAAGTTTTGATTGAAGTCCGGTAGCCCCACAGAGCAAACGACAGCTTATCTGGCCAGTTCCGATAGGTTTCCACCATCTTCTGCAATATGTGCTTGATATTCTTGTTGGCGGCCTCAACTGCTCCATTGGTCTGCGGCCGATAGGTGGATGACTTGTGGAAAACCACATTGTATTTTTCTAACAAATCAATCACTTCCTTCTTGAAGTGGGAACCGTTATCTGAAATAATCTCGTTTGGGACTCCGTAGCGACAGATGATGTTGTTTCTGATAAACTTTGCAACGTGCGAAGCCTTCAATACCGCATAAGATTGGGCCTCGACCCACTTCGTGAAATAATCTATCGTGACCAGGATGAACTCATGCCTATTTGACCCTTTTGGAGTGACAGCCCCGATCACATCAATTCCCCATATTGAAAATGGCCATGGTGAAGTCATATTGTATAGTTTCGACGGCGGAATGTTCATGCGATTTGTATGAATTTGACATTTGTGGCATCGCCGAACAAAACCAATACAATCCTCCTCCATGGTGGACCAGTAGTAACCCTGTCTGAGGATCTTCCGTTCTAACATTACTCCGTTCATATGCGCACCGCATTCTCCTCCATGGATGGCCTCCATTAGGCGGTTTGATTCTTCGGCATCGACACACAACTTATGCATTCCCAGATGACCTCTCTTATACAGCTTACCCCCACAGATGATGAACTGAATGGCCATTCTTCTTATTGCCCTTTTATCCTTGGCATTTACCCCTGATGGATATGCTTCCTTCTCCAAGAAATTCCAAATATCGTAATACTAGGGGTTTTCATCTTGAACCTCATCTATAGCAGCAATCGTCTCGTAGGCTGGTGCAAATTTCTGGTCAATGATGACTGGACGCATCCGGACTCCGAACGAGATGTCTATCATAGAAGATAGAGTTGCTAAAGAATCTGCGAACCTATTGTTCTCTCTTAGTAGATGAGCAAAGTTTAGCTTCTCAAATCGTGAAATTAACAAGTCCAAGGTCTGGTGATACATCATCATCTTTTCTTCTTTGACCTTCCAATCTCCTTTTGCTTGAGACACAACAAATTCGAGTCCCCGATGACGTCCAACCGTCTTGCCCCTAGTTCCAGGGCAGCTTCTAGACCGGCAATGCATGCCTCATATTCTGCTTCGTTATTTGAGACTTTGAACAGGAGTTTGAAGGCTAGAGGGATATGGAAATTGGGAATTGTCGGGTGCTATCAGCAATACCCCTATCCCGTATCCGTACTGATTTGATGCTCCGTCAAAGTACATCGTCCAAGTTTCATCGTCGATATGCAAAATGGCTTCATCTAGAAATAAGTACTCGACTGCTTCACCCCCTTCCACTGGATGATCGGCTAAGAATTCCGCGACTGCTCTTCCCTTGACTGACTTGCGTGTCACATATTTCAGGTCGAATTCGGAGAGCAACAGTAACCAACGAGCTAGCCTACCCGTAAGTGCTGGTTTCTCGAAAAGATATTTGATGGGATCGAGTCATGAAACCAACATTACGGAGTGAGCTAACAGGTAGTGCCGCAGCTTCCTGGTAGCCCATACCAAAGCTAAGCAAGCCTTCTCTAACGGTGTATAGCGAGCTTCATACTCTAGCATCTTCTTGCTCAGATAGCAGATGGCTCTTTCTACTTTGTCCTCTGATTCTTGCGTAAGCATACAGCCCATTGTAGTCTCAGTCACTGAAAGGTACAATATCAACGGTTTCCCCGGCTCTGGTGGTGACAACACGAGCGGGTTCTGTAAGTATTCCTTGATTTGTTCAAAAGCAGCTTGGCATCGGCCGTCCCATTGGAATTTCTTGCCTTTCTTCAGGAGACCAAAAAGTGCTTCACAAGTTAAGGTTAATTTTGAGATAAACCGTCTTATGAATTGCACTTTACCCAGAAAGCCTCGCACCTCCTTTTCAGTCCTTGGTGGTGGCATTTCTAAGATGCCCTTGATTTTGGAAGGGTCGACTTCGATACCTTTCTGTGTAATCAGAAACCCTAGCATTTTTCCCGCTGTAACACCGAACGTACACTTCTGAGGATTCAGCCACAACCGAAATTCTCTGATCCTTTGGAAGAACTTTTGTAAGGCGGCATAGTGGCCCTTTCTTTCTTTGGACTTGACAATCATGTCGTCCACATACACCTCAACCTCTTTGTGGATCATGTCGTGCAATATTGTGGTCGCGGCCCGTCGATAAGTAGCTCCAGCATTCTTCAACCCAAATGGCATTACTCTGTAGCAATATGTCCCTCACAGGGTGGTGAATGCAGTCTTTTTCCGGTCTTCCGGTGCCATCACTATCTGATTGTAGCCTGAGAAGCCATCCATGAATGAAAGCAAAGCATGCCCTGCTGTGAAGTCCACCAACTCATCGATGTGCGGCAAGGGAAAGTCGTCCTTCGGACTAGCTCTATTCAGGTCCCTGAAATCCACGCATACTCGGATCCTGCCATCCTTCTTCAGTACTGGAACGATGTTGGCCAACCAAGTCGGGTATTCGGATACCAGCAAGAAGCCTGCGTCGATTTGCTTGGTGACCTCTTCCTTAATCTTGAGGGCCCAATCCGGGCAGATCCTTATGAGTTTCTGTTTGACAAGTCGGGCCTCGGGGTCAAGAGGGATCCGGTGCTATACAATCTCAGGATCGATCCCAGGCATGTCTTCGTAGGACCACGCGAAAACATCTTTGAAATCTTTTAATAAAGCGACTAAGCGCTCGCGTTCTTCCGAAGACAACGTGGACCCGATCTGGACCAGCCGTGGGTCCTCCTCAGTACCAATATTCACAGTAGTGATTTCATCCATTAAGGGTTTAACAAATCTCTCCTGCTCTTGTTCAATTAAGCGTTGCAAAACCAGAGGAATTTCTTCCTCATCGTTTTCATCAAAATTTTGAAAGTCTGAGTTAATGCAATAAATCAAGAGCACAGAAAAGTACTCAGTCTGAGTTAATGCAATAAATCAAGAGCACAGAAAAGTACTCAGAAACCACAGTTACTTGATTCTCATTAAGCACATCCAAATCGTTCGATTCCTCGGTTACAACAGACTCAAAAGAGAAAGAAAAAGACGACCTGGACAAGACTGTGGCATCCGGGTTATCATCCCCAGGATTACCAGACTCAGACTCAGTCGAGCTGGAACTTGATTCCGACTCACAAGACTCGGTGGAATCAGATTCCGGCTCACTACCTGACCCGGTGCTGCTGGACAAAAACCCCTCTTCGTATTGCCAAGTGAGAGAGGGTGCGATAGATGCATCCAAAATAGTTGCTGGTAGGCCCGCAGCTATTTCATTCCCAATCATGGAAACCGAGAAGTTATCCCCCAAGCACTTCTGGTCGATCAGAGGATCTGAAAGTAGACAAGCCAATGCTACCCCCATTTCAATTTTAGCGCCCTCGGAATCCACTTCCTTACACTACTCAACTTCAGCTGATGGGTCTGTCTGCTCTTCGGCAACGTCATCCCTAGATAATTGCAGGTCGAAGAAGATTTTGAAACCTGGCACGCGCTTCTTTTCCACGTTCAGCCATGGCTCTGGGAAGCCACAAAATGGAAAGTCCTCCCCCTCCTAGACGAAGCGTCCGTTTAGGGTACCCTGAATGGGCCTGTGCATCAGCTCAAAAGGCTTCCCAGCCTGCTTTGCTCTGGCTCTTCCAACCATTTCCTTTCCCTTTCTTATCCAATCCTCTTTGGTGGGCTAATAACCCAATCCAAAGGTATGGGGGTTGTGTGGCACTTCGGCCAATGCTGCGACGCCCTTCCTGCCGCTCCTTCCCAATCCCATCCCAGGGATGTGTTGAAGCTTGTTCATGAGGTATACAGATTGAGCATTGACATACACTCCCTCATTAACAGCCATGATGTTTTGCACAACCTGAGCCTCAGCTAAGGTAAACCCTGACATAAACACATCCTCTATGCCGTGCTCAATTTCCAGGACTGGTGTAGACACCTCCGGCGGTGGATGGATCGATGAATTCCCAAACACAATGGCTACTCCCTTCCCATGGGGGTATTTCACTATCTGATGTAAGGTGGACGACACTGCCTTTACCTGGTGCAGCCACGGCCGTCCCAAAAGCAGGTTGAAAGTTGCAGGAACCTCTAAGACATGGAAATCTATCTCATGTTGTCCCGGCCCAACTTTGGTCTGGATCTTTACTGTCCCCATGACTTCTCGGCTCGTGTTGTCGTATGCTCGAATTACCTGGGCTGTCGGTATAAAATCCGCAGTCTTCAAACCGATTGCATACGCTGTCCTTGCCGGGCACACGTTGGTGGCGGATCCGGTATTAACAAGAACCACCGGTATCCATTTATTTCTACACTCTACAGAGATGTAGAGTGGCTTATTGTGGTTCTCACCCTCAGGTGGCAGTTCTTTGTCAGAAAAAGTCAGCATCGGGGTAGCTCCTCCCGGAAAGACCAATCCCACCAGTTGCTCTAGCGTGGTTTCTATCGAGAGTTTAGCCTTGTCCATGGCAGATAGGACAGCCTGTCTGTGTACTCGTGATGCCATAAGTAGTCCCCAGATGGAGATGTCTGCTTGTATCTTTTTTAACTGTTTGAGCACGGCCTCTTCTTCAAGTTGTTTCTCTTTCTGTCTCTCAGCTTCCTTATCCTTCCCAGATGTCTCTGGCTGGTCTAGGTGCGGGGGCTTGAAATACCGCCCGCTTCTTGTCATGTGATCAACCTCATCGAGATACCACGTGTCGTCTGGTTGATTGCTCCCCCAATCCTCGTCTGTGTGGGCAAGACATAAATCATCGTCCTCCCACCACATCCCGTGAGTAGCCAACAGACATCTGTTTGGCTCTGGTATGATTGTACTCACAGTACTTTCAGCCCACATGCTCGCAGCATATTCTGTCCTTGTGCCCACAACATTTTCAGTCCCCTCATGGGCTTTGGCTTTCCTAGTTCTCTCAGAATCCCAAAACTTTTCTTGTTCCACCTGCGTCGGCGCAGTTTGTTGTTCAGCTTTCCCTATATTCACAATGCTCCTGTTCTGAGCGAAATTCTTCGTACCGGCGCTCTTCGGCAATGTAATCTGACTTCCGGCCCTTCCGACCACAACTGATACCCTTGCCCCTACTGGGCCCTGTTCTGGTTGGAACTCTTCCACCACATCCGGTTGATCATCCAGCCACCCGGTAGCCTCTGTCAATTCCTCATAATCAAACTAGTTGACTGCCGCGCCCCCTGATTCTTGGTCATCGAAAAACTATAGGTTGGCAAAGTCCTCTTCTACAGTCGTCAAATCATCTGTTCTCTACTCAAATCCATCCCCCTGAATCACACACAGTTCTGCTCTCTCTGGCAATTCTACATTTGGCTCAGACTGGCCTGCTGACAGGATGTACTCACTCAGATCGTAGGCTTCTCCAGAAAAATTCCCAGACTGCTCAAACCCTGACTCAACAGTTCCATCATCCTCTGTAATCTCCCATGCACTGTCTTCAACAGCACCACCATTGGCTCAGGTTGGGTTGTGGAGATGTCCAGCATGCACAAAAAGTCAGTGCAGTCAGGAAGGAGCACCTCCGGCTTAGGTAGATGGGACAGAGTGATATAGATGCTAGGATCGTAAGACATGACCCCAGTCTGGATAAAGTTGATTCTTTTGGGAGGTGGAGCTTGGTTGTGTGTAGGGAGCGGGTTGGTTGTGACATTGGGTCTTTCTGGTGGCAAAATCACCTATTTGTCAACGAGATCTTGAATCTCGTGACGCAATCTGAAACATTGGTCGGTGTCATGACCGTGTTGTTGGTGATATGCGTAATATTTGGCTGGGTTGTAGTGGGGGGGAGTGGATTTGGCAACGGCCTTGGTTCCAGGGGTTTTAGATGCCCTTTTTTGATTAAGACCCCTAGAGCTTTGGACAGGGGCATGTACAATGGGGTGAAGGTTCTTTGGCCTCTGGGTTGGTATTTGGTGGTCTGTGGATTGCTTCCGGATGCACCGAAGAAGGGTGTGGCTGCCATGGGCCTTGGAAGGGGAGGGGGAATGGTGGCGACCATGCTTACCTCCGAAGTTCTTGCAGTTGCAGCGCCACTCGGGCCTGCATTGTTGTTGCAGTTAAAGGTTCTTCGGGGTTGCTCTCTGTCTTGGTCTATCAGACCCTGTTTCATTGCATCTTCAATTTGTACCCCCATCTCGTGCAGATCTGAAAAGGTGGGGAAGGGGAGCACAATTATTTTTTGCATCAGTTTTGGCTGGAGATTGCGCACAATCATCCTGATATGGTCCTTATCAGTGGGCCTTAGAGTCATCATCGAGGCCTTTGCCCTCCACCGGGTCACGAAATCCGAGAAGCTCTCTTTGGGCTCTTGCCTTGTTGTTTCGAGATCACGGGTTGTAATCTCGATTTGGGTGTTGTAGGAGTATTGCACAACAAAGGCCTCGGCCATTTCATCCCAACTTCGCTTGACATCATCCTCCATTTTCGCATACCAGATAGCGGCCACACCCGACAGGGTCCGGCCGAATAGTCAAAGCTTCTGGGGTCTAGTTAGGCCCATTGGCCGTAGTATATCTGAGAATAACCAGAGGTGGACCATGGGATCCCCAGATCCGTCGAAGCGATCGATCTGCGGCATTTTGAATCTATCCGGCAACGTCACAACCACATCGGTATATCCGTCCTCGATATCCGGGATAGCCTTTACCCCCTGGGATTTTTTGAATAGCTTCTCGAGCTTGCTCAATTTCAGTGCTGTAGGGTCTACTTTGAACTCGAAGGGAGAGTTTGGGTGGTTGATGGGTGTATGTACCTTGGATAATTGAGGTGGAAGCGGGGGCGGAGCCGACTCTGTTGGGATGTCTTTGTCCTCCTGAACGGCATGGACATTTGGCAAAATGTTCTGGGCATTTGGCAGGACATTCTGGGTAGTTGGTGTTTGCTCAGGTAGCGGGACCCCTGGTGGGGGAGGAACTGGATGTGAGGCTGATGCTCCGGCTTGCTGCTGGAGCCGAGTAAATAGCTCCGCCTGCTAGGCCATGATTGTGGCCTGTTGTTTAGAGAATTCTGCTTGGCGGACAGCGTCCTCTTGCATTTGCTTCATACTCTCTTGGAGCTGGCGCATCATTTCTTCCATTCCGGCCATGTTCTGCTGATCCTGTTGACTGACTGGTATGTGTATTTCTATGGCAGAAACTGAGACCTCAGCCCGACTGTTCACTGCTAGGGTAGACCACTGCTCTGGTAACCTCTGCTCAGACACACTACGCTTTCTCGGCCTCCGTCTGACAACTGGGGATAGAGAATGAAACACTGGTTGTCCGTCAACCAGATCCTCAGATCGATTGAGCCAACGACCTCTTGTCCAGAGTGCTTAGGGAATATCTGCTTGGTTTGAAGCAATTGTGCTAAAACTGTCCTAGCAAAAAAAAGATAAATAAAGCAATAAGGAAATAAATAACCAGATAAACAAACAACATAGCAGCTTAAAATAAATACACAACACACAGCTGGGCATAACAACACACGGTCGATAAGCTGAATACACACTGTCCTCAAACACTGATCATTATCCCTGAATCACTGCCCCTAAAAACTGAATATGATACCTGCAGATAACTGATTCTCAAACACTAACTGATGCCCGTAGGCCTGATGCCCAAACTCGTAAACTGATACATGCATTTCCCTGTAGAGACGCACTCTAAAAGCACATAATAGATAAGTGAGAGCCAAAACACCCCTATGTTGGGGTAGGGTTTCCCTGTCCTATTTTGTCAGGAGCTAGGGTTTCACTACGCACGCAACGATTTCAAACAACCTAACATCGGGTAAGCAACATGTCCTAGCTTGGAATGGTCATTATGGATTCCGATATGCACTAGGTCGAATGGTCAAAAGGGGGCCCCGGTAAAGCCGAGGTTTATGTTCCCATACTGTCAGAGCCCATAACTGGTCAGCCTTATGGTCATGCCTTGACAAGACAAGCCTCCGGCAAACCGTTCAGGAATGGCAGATGGCAAACACAGTGTCCTAGGCGCACCAATGCACATGCAATGCAAAGAAACACATAAGTGTAGTTAAAACAAGATATCATGAGTTTGAGTCAAGTTCTCTAATTTTCCCAGCAGAGTCGCCAGAAACTGTAGACGTCCCGCGTGGGGCCTCATGCCACAGTTCGGACTCAATTTCTGTCGGTTCTTAATCTGATCTCACAATGTGCAATGTGAGATTGATGAATCACCAAAGAGTCTAAATCCGGCAAATCGTTTTGAGAAAATAGATTTTTTTGAAAGAAGTGCCAAACATGGACTGCTTTGCCAGATACAGAGTCGCCACCTAAATATTTTATTTTTGGAAAATTTAGGAAGACCTGACTCGTTGCCTAAGGCCACTTGTCCGTCATCACCAAAGTTGCCTCGGCTCGGGAACTTGGGTACGATTGGGGAAGGTCACTTCGTGAGCACCCTCGCTCGCCCGATCAAAGATCGGCCTCTACTAACCATGATATCTAGTTTTGAAAAAATTGTGTATTCTTATTCCGGTTATTAGCCTAGATTTACTATGTGATGCGCACAGCATACAAGTATAGACTGGATCGCCTGAATTGGAACAAAGCATTTCATGTTCATTTTTGGAAGATGGTTTGCTACTCGCAAGTAGGCTTAAAATGTAGATTTTGCCACCCTCGGGTGGGCTTAGAAAAGATGGTTTTGCCACTATCTAGTGGGCTTAAAACTCACAGTCGATGATTTGTTCCAATCCAAATAACCCAACCTTCACCCACAGGCACTCAGGCAGTTATCTCACATAAGCATATAGCCTCATGGTAAGCATGCTATCATGGCAGTCACTCGCATGCATGCAAGGATGCTAAAGCATAAAAACTTACTGAGTACTCCAAGCCAAAACAGAAGCTATGTTAGAAATCCATGCATGATCCTAACTATACAGAAATGCCTAATGCAACACATGCGAAAATGCAATTATAGCAGGCTCGGCTATTCTAAACATGGCATATGAGATGCAACCGCTAACAAGTATTCAACTCGAAATTGAAATACAAATGCAGTTAGTATGATGCACCGAGCCCGGTGCATGCAAAACAGATGAATGAATGCAAACATGCTATCATACTGTATGCTAATTGAAACATGCCCTAATCTAACCATCATAAGCTGGTAAATAAAAGGGAGAAAAACGTGGGGTTGGAAGGCATACATCGCACACACGCACACTTATTACAATTGTGCCCTCGCTCGGAGGGTCCGAATAAATAATATACAGTCCCAAGTAAATAATACAGTCCGAATAAGTACAAAACCCTAATTAATGAATCAAATTAACTAGGAAAGCAGTAAATTAGCATGCAAGCTCGTGGACCGCCTCAACTCTATTCCGAATGATGAATGATGCATGCTTGAGTTGCCTTGCGCGGAAATCCATTGCGATGCCCCGGTTTGCCTCTGTTTTCAATTAATCTCGGAATGCTGTGCAAGGCTTTAGAAGGCTGTTGATTCTTGATTTGCTGCAACAGAGAGCAAGAAAGGGACATGGCAAAGTATTTTCACATATGTATGCACACCTCGATCCTCGTGTCACCAATCATGCATCTCGATGCATGATGGCCGAGGAGTCGAATTGCACAACTCAATATGAAATGAATGCACATGAAAACACAACAAGGCCGAGACTCCATCATGGTTAATCCAGAGTGTCGGTGACTGGGAATTGAGACACGTTTCTTCACTCGGAATACGAAACGTCCCTCGTTTCCCGTGCTTGGGCTAACTCCGATCCCAAACACGATGCAATATGCATGACATGCATGAATGCGACTAACATACAACCTAGCATACGCAATGCTATGAACTGGCATACACAATGCTCGATATAACATGGCATACACAATGCTCTAACATACAACCTAGCATACACAGTGCTATGGACTAAGATGGCATGCACAATGCAATATGGGCTTACACCAATATGAGTGGACCTCAGCCGCACTCACATCAGTGGCCATAAGATGAAAATGAGATAACCAAAATGCGTGCACACATGCACGTAAACCGAGGATCGATCCTAAGACACAACATGCAACTCGAACAAGGCATGGCAAAGGATAAGAGATGGCATATGAACATGTAAATTCCAACACTGAAACATGATGCTAAATGATCCCGAAACATGGAAATATGGCACCCGATGCATGAAGTAAACCCCGAAACTCAAAACTAGTCCAATGCATTGAACCACAAGTACACAAAGAAAGCAGTATTTGATCATGAAGTCTAAAGACAGAGCCAAGACAGTCCCAAAACATGCACATTTCCAGTTTAAGGCATGGCCAAAAGATGCTAACATGATGGACTAAAATAGCATGCAACATTGGCTAGCAAACATGGTTTACATGGCATGTATATGAAGCGTATGAGAACTCATCAAACCAGCCAAAATCAGTGAATAAAACATGTCAAAATATGCCCAAATAACCTCTGAAATGCAGCCAACACATGCAAAAATGATGAGTTCCTTTAAAGGGCCATACAAGGGGTTGTTAAGCACATATAAGATAGACACTTAGCAAGACCAAACCAACTCTGGAAATGGATTATGAAAGCCCTAAAACTCACCAAATAGGCCATGAAATCAGTCTAGGAAATATGCAAAGGAAGGCCTCTTTGAGAGGCCTTGAATGGGATTTCTCTACACATACATCATAGACATAAAATATAGCCGAAAGGGCCTCAGATAGAGCCAAGGCAGACCTCAAAACCCTCAGAATGAGGCCTGGAAAGTGACTTCAAACATGAAAAATAGGGTCCCTTCGGAAGGCCAAAAGGAACACCAAACAAGACAAGGAGAGAGGGGGTCACCCCCCCTCTGATTTTGGCCTTCAAGAAAACACCTAAGCCACTGAAAATCCACTGGATTTCAGTGGTTAAGAGGCCAAGCCATGGCCAATGCAAGAGCTCTAATGCATAGCCCTAATCATGGAGAGATGAAGCATGCATAGGGGGAAGATGACCCCAAACAGAAATGGGACCTCAACCAAACTTAAAGAGGATGTCAAAACAAGACTTTTTCCATTTTATATCAAATCTCAAAAGTGTTCACAAGTAAGGATAAAATATGATGCAAAAATAGCCCTAAAAGAGAGATAGAGGGTAAGGGGAAGTAGATGGCCTCAAAAAGCAAAGAGCCCTTCAACAAAGTTGAAGAGGGGCTCAAAATAAGACACTTTATAGTTTAGGTCGAAGCCCATCAATGCTCAAAAATAAGGCTAATATACCATGCAAAATAAGCCCTAAAAGAGAGATAAAGCACAAAGGGGGAGTAGATGAGTTTAAACAACAAAGTTTTCTTAAACAAAGTTGAAGAGGAGCTTAAAATAAGATCTTTTCCAGTTTATCTCGGAGACCAAAAATGCAAGCAAAAGGAACTAAGATATAGAGCAAAATTATTTAAAAATGGGAAAAATAGAAGCTTACCCTTGTAGAGCCAAACTCCAGCAGCTTTTGGACCAAGTTGGTGAGCTTTCAACCTCTGCAAATCAGCCTCAAGGTGTTGGAATGGATGATGGAGGTGGTAGGCTATGAGTTGGTGTGTAAATGGTGCAAGGACAAGGGTGTTTTGAGGCTTGGAAGAGAGGGATATGGAGGATTGTAGGGATATGCTCTAGCTGGTTTTTCTAACCCTTGCAAATGGAGAGTGAGGCTTCTTGGAGAAGCCAAGAGAAAGGTTCAAAACCCAAAAGGGTCAAGCTTCCCCAAGAAGCTTGACCAAAAGGGCCAAACTCTCCTTGAAACCAAGCAAAGGGGTGAAAACCACCTTAAATGGACCAAAAACCAGGGCAGAACCTCGGACAGAGGGACAGGTACAAAACAGCTGGCACAGCTAGAATGCACTCATGGAGAGAAACCTGGCCGACCAGGTGCAAAAGGTCCTGGTGGTCGGCCGACCACCTCCCCTAGTCGGCCGATCAGGGGTCAAAAGGGTCAAGAACAATTACTGGTCGGCCACCCCAGAAAGGTGGCCTCCTAGATGAGAGCAACACAGCTGTGTGGAGAAAAACCAGAAAATGTGATTCAGGAGAGAGAAAAACCAGCTTTTTAGAGGCGTTCAAAAGGGTCAGGAGGAATTACTGGTCGGCCTACCAAGATTGGTGGCCTCCCAGGTGTGTACAACACAATAGTGTGGTGGAAAGTCAGAAAAAGTGGCCCGGGAATGGGAAAAACCAGCTTTCTAGTAAGAAAAACGGGCGACGAAGAGCAATGAAGAGAAAAGCTAGTTTTTTCAGAAAAAATGCTGGTCTCCCACCCTCCTACAACCTTTCTAATAATGAAAATAAAGTCCTTGCCAAAAATGGACCAAGACGGATGCAAAACGAAGGTTCGGGGACCAAAATGCGTAGTTCGGGGCCCCGAAAACAGGCTATTAGGCACCGGAAGTGGCGTATGACCACGAAGGTGGCCTCTCGGGCCACAGTGTCCCTCAAAAGGGAGGTACAAGGTGTGTGCCAAAAATCGGAGCAATCGGAGGTAGTTAAGCGGTCCCAAACCGAGGCACACGGCCGACGGCTCCGAAAACCGGAAACCGGGCTCCAAACGGGAAAAATGGCCTACGACCACGAAACGTAGCCTACGGCCACTGAGAGATGATCTATGAGACCTCTCCCTCCCTTCGGGAAGAGAAAACAAGGAAAACAGGGCCTAGTTCGCAAACCGAGGCAAAGCACAAAAGAGTCCAGAAGTCCGGAGGCAAGGCTTGCAGCCGAGACTCCGCAACCTCATAATGAGCACAATATGCAACATCACCAAGCGCTCAATCGGTGATGTCTGAGTTTTAAGGTCGGTCAAAAATGGGGTGTCTACAGTTGCCCCTCTTTGACAGAACTCGAATGTCAAGGAGTGACGGGAGTGAATGTCAAGGCCCAAAGACGACCCATTTTTGACAAGGCCGAAGACTTGGACAAACAGGCGAGATAAACAAAGATGTGCCCGCAGGCAGGGGGCAAAATGCAAAGCGATATGCACAAAGCCGGATGTAACTCAATGATCATGCGAAACAGCAAGCTGTAATGAAGCAAATATTCACAATAGATGCAACAGTTTTAAGCAAGAATGCAAAGCAATACTACATTTCATGCAGTTGAAGAATGCGGAGAATCATTGAATTCTCGCCACGTCTCACACGGAGGGGATACAATACCTGTGCGGCTCGTCTAGTCGCACCAGCCTCAAATGAACCGTACATACAATATCGTGCCAGAAAAAGGAAGAAACTCAACAAGCACAACATAGTTAGCAACATATGTTCAGTGTGATATCGAATGCAGACAAACGCGGTGTTGATGGGTGAGTGCATCGCAATGCGAGAAGCAACGTGCGTGACAACGCAAGTTAAGCACAAGGGTATGACAATACTCGTGAAACGTGCAGAACAGTGCCAGTGGTGTGCATGAGAATTCAAGTGACATGCATAACAATGCAGGATAAGTGTAAACTCGAATGCACATTTTGAAACGAAACAACGAGCAAAGCAATGCAAATTTCGATGAAGGTGGCTCGATCGTGACCTCTGGTTTACCTCCTAGAGGGGTCACAACATATTCAAAAAGGATACACCTCACTTTTGACGAGTAACAATGAGACACGCATCGAAAGTTGGAGTTGAAGTTCCCGTGGAGGGATTTTGCGACGAAAAGTGCACTTTCTTTGTACTTTCTCGGGCGTCGGGGACTTCGATCACTACGAAAATTTGCAGAGAGCTTGGAGACTACCTTGGGAACACCACCGACCAGGTTTGGTCCAAGGGGGAGGCCACCGACCAGGTTTGAGTATAGGGGGTGGTCGGCCTACCAGAAAAGGTGGTCGGCCTACCAGGTTCGAGTTTACACTTATCCTGCATTGTTATGCATGTCACTTGCATTCTCATGCACACCACTTGCACTGTTCTGCACGTTTCACGAGTATTGTCATACCCTTGTGCTTAACTTGCATTGTCACGTGCGTTGTTTCTCGCATTGCGATGCACTCACCCATTAACATCGCGTTTGTCTGCATTCGATATCACACTGAACATATGTTGCTAACTATGTTGTGCTTGTTGAGTTTCTTCCTTTTTCAGGCACGATTTTATATGTACGATTCATTTGAGGCTGGTGCGACCAGACGAGCCGCACAGGTATTGTATCCCCTCCGTGTGAGACATGGAGAGAATTCAATGATTCTTCGTATTCTTCAACTGCATGAAATGTAGTATTGCTTTGCATTCTTGCTTAAAACTATTGCATCTATTGTGAATATTTGCTTTATTACAGCTTACTGTTTCGCATGATCATTGAGTTACATCCGGCTTTGTGCATATCGCTTTGCATTTTGCCCCCTGCCTGGGGGCATGCCTGTGGACACATCTTTGTTTATCTCACCTGTTTGTCTAAGTCTTCGGCCTTGTCAAAAATGGGTCGTCTTTGGGCTTTGACATTCACTCTCGTCACTCCTTGACTTTCGAGTTCTGTCAAAGAGGGGCAACTGTAGACACCCCATTTTTGACCGACCTTAAGACTCAGACGTCACCGATTGAGCACTTGGTGATGTTGCATATTGTGCTCATTCTGAGGTTGCGGAGTCTCGGCTGCGAGCCTTGCCTCCGGACTTCCGGACTCTTTTGTGCTTTGCCTCGGTTTGCGAACCAGGCCCTGTTTTCTTTGTTTTCTCTTCCAGAAGGGAGGGAGAGGTCTCATAGATCATCTCTCAGTGGCCGTAGGCTATGTTTCGTGGTCGTAGGCCATTTTTCCCGTTTGGAGCCCAGTTCCCGGTTTTCGGAGCTGTCGGCCGTGTGCCTCGGTTCGGGACCGATTAACTACCTCCGATTGCTCCAGTTTTTGGAACACACCTTGTTTTCTCCCTTTTGAGGGACACTGTGGCCCAAGAGACCACCTTCGTGGTCATACGCCACTTCCGGTGCCTAACAGCCTGTTTTCGGGGCCCCGAACTGCGCGTTTTGGCCCCCGAACGTTCGTTTTGAATCCGTCTTGGTCCATTTTTGGCAAGGACCTTATTTTCATTGTTAGAAAGGTTGTAGGAGGGTGGGTGACCAGCATTTTTTCTGAAAAACCAGCTTTTCTCTTCATTGCTCTTCATCGCCCGTTTTTCTTACTAGAAAGCTGGTTTTTCCCATTCTCGGGCCACTTTTTCTGACTTTCCACCACACCATTGTGTTGTACACACCTGGGAGGCCACCAATCTTGGTAGGCCGACCAGTAATTCCTCCTGACCCTTTTGAACCCCTCTAAAAAGCTGGTTTTTCTCTCTCCTGAACCACATTTTTTGGTTTTTCTCCACACAGCTGTGTTGCTCTCATCTGGAAGGCCACCTTTCTGGGGTGTCCGACCAGTAATTGTTCTTGACCCTTTTGACCCCTGGTCGCCGACCAGGGGAGGTGGTCGGCCGACCACCTGGACCTTTTGCACCTGGTCGGCCAGGTTTCTCTCCCTAAGTGCATTCTAGCTGTGCCAGCTGTTTTGCACCTGTCCCTCTGTCCGAGGTTCTGCCCTGGTTTTTGGTCCATTTAAGGTGGTTTTCACCCCTTTGCTTGGTTTCAAGGAGAGTTTGGCCCTTTTGGTCAAGCTTTTTGGGGAAGCTTGACCCTTTTGGGTTAGCTTCCTCAAGAAGCTTGACCCCTTTGGTCAAGCTTCTCTTAGAAGCCTTGAACCTTTCTCTTGGCTTCTCCAAGAAGCCTCACTCCTTCTCCTCTATATAACACAAGCTCCACAGGCTCCACCTCCATTTGCAAGGGTTAGAAAAACTAGCTGGAGCATATCCCTACAATCCTCCATATCCCTCTCTTCCAAGCCTCAAAACACCCTTGTCCTTGCACCATTTACACACCAACTGATAGCCTACCACCTCCATCATCCATTCCAACACCTTGAGGCTGATTTTCAGAGGTTGAAAGCTCACCAACTTGGTCCAAAAGCTACTGGAGTTCAGCTCTACAAGGGTAAGCTTCTATTTTTCCCATTTTTAAATAATTTTGCTCTATATCTTAGTTCCTTTTGCTTGCATTTTTGGGCTCTGAGATAAACTGGAAAAGATATTATTTTAAGCTCCTCTTCAACTTTGTTTAAGAAAACTTTGCTGTTTAAACTCATCTACTCCCCCTTTGTGCTTTATCTCTCTTTTAGGGCTTATTTTGCATGGTATATTAGCCTTATTTTTGAGCATTTCTGGACTTCAACCTAAACTGTAAAGTGTGTTATTTTGAGCCTCGCTTAAATTTTGTTGAAGGGCTCTTTGCTGTTTGAGGCCATCTACTTCCCCTTACCCTCTATCTCTCTTTTAGGGCTATTTTTGCATCATATTTTAGCCTTACTTGTGAACACTTTTGAGATTTGATATAAACTGGAAAAAGTATTGTTTTGACATCCTCTTTAAGTTTGGTTCAAGTCCCATTTCTGTTTGGGGTCATCTTCCCCCTATGCATGCTTCATCTCTCCATGATTAGGGCTATGCATTAGAGCTCTTGCATTGGCCATGGCTTGGCCCCTTAGCCACTAAAATCCAGTGGATTTTTAGTGGCTTAGGTGTTTTCTTGAAGGCCAAAATCAGAGGGGGTGACCCCCTCTCTCCTTGTCATGTTTGGTGATCCTTTTGGCCTTCCGAAGGGACCCTATTTTTCATGCTTTGAAGTCACTTTCCAGGCCTCATTTTGAGGGTTTTGAGGTCTTCCTTGGCTCTTTCTGAGGCCCTTTCGGCTATATTTTATGTCTATGATGCATGTGTAGAGCAATCCCATTCAAGGCCTCTCAAAGAGGCCTTCCTTTGCATATTTCCTAGACTGATTTCATGGCCTATTTGGTGAGTTTTAGGGCTGTCATAATCCATTTCTAGAGTTGGTTTGGTCTTGCTAAGTGTCTATCTTATATGTGCGCAACAACCCCTTGTATGGCCCTTTAAAGGAACTCATCATTTTTGCATGTGTTGGCTGCATTTCAGAGGTTATTTGGGCATATTTTGACATGTTTTATTCACTGATTTTGGCTGGTTTGATGAGTTCTCATACGCTTCATATACATGCCATGTAAACTATGTTTGCTAGCCAATGTTGCATGCTATTTTAGTCCATCATGTTAGCATCTTTTAGCCATGCCTTAAACAGGAAATGTGTATGTTTTGGGACTGCCTTGGCTCTGTCTTTAGACTTCATGATCAAATACTGCTTGCTTTGTGTACTTGTGGTTCAATGCATTGGACTAGTTTTGAGTTTCGGGGTTTACTTCATGCATCGGGTGCCATATTTCCATGTTTCGGGATCATTTAGCATCATGTTTCAGTGCTGGAATTTACATGTTCATATGCCATCTCTCATCCTTTGCCATGCCTTGTTTGAGTTGCATGTTGTGTCTTAGGATCGGTCCTCGGTTTACGTGCATGTGTGCACGCATTTCGGTTATCTCATTTCATCTTATGGCCACTGATGTGAGTGCGGTTGAGATCCACTCATATTGGTGTAAGCCCATATTGCATTGTGTATGCCATCTTAGTCCATAGCACTGTGTATGCCAGGTTGTATGTTAGAGCATTATGTATGCCATGTTATATCGAGCATTATGTATGCCAGTTCATAGCATTGCGTATGCTAGGTTGTATGTTAGTCGCATTCATGCATGTCATGCATATTGCATCGTGTTTGGGATAGGAGTTAGCCCAAGCACGGGAAACGAGGGACGTTTCGTATTCCGAGTGACCAAACGTGTCTCAATTCCCGGTCACTGACACTTTGGATTAACCATGATGGAGTCTCGGCCTTGTTGTGTTTTCATGTGCATTCATTTCATATTGAGTCGTGCAATTCGACTCCTCGGCCATCATGCATCGAGATGGGTGATTGGTGGCACGAGGATCGAGGTGTGCATACATATGTGAAAATACTTTGCCATGTCCCTTTCTTGCTCTCTGTTGCAGCAAATCAAGAATCAACAGCCTTCTAAAGCCTTGCACAGCATTCCGAGATTAATTGCAAACAGAGGCAAACCGGGGCATCGTAATGGATTTCCGCGCAAGGCAACTCAAGCATGCATCATTCATCATTCGGAACAGAGCTGAGGCGGTCCACGAGCTTGCATGCTAATTCACTGCTTTCCTAGTTAATTTGATTCATTAATTAGGGTTTTGTACTTATTCGGACTGTATTATTTACTTGGGACTGTATATTATTTATTCGGACCCTTCGAGCGAGGGCACAATTGTAATAAGTGTGCGTGTGTGCGATGTATGCCTTCCAACCCCACGTCTTTCTCCCTTTTATTTACCAGCTTATGATGGTTAGATTAGGGCATGTTTCAATTAGCATACAGTATGATAGCATGTTTGCATTCATTTATCTGTTTTGCATGCACCAGGCTCGGTGCATCATACTAACTGCATTGTATTTCAATTTCGAGTTGAATACTTGTTAGCGGTTGCATCTCATATGCCGTGTTTAGAATAGCTGAGCCTGCTATAATTGCATTTTCGCATGTGTTGCATTAGGCATTTTGTATAGTTAGGATCATGCATGGATTTCTAACATAGCTTTTGTTTTGGCTTGGAGTACTCAGTAAGTTTTTATGCTTTAGCATCCTTGCATGCGTGCGAGTGACTGCCATGATAGTATGCTTACCATGAGGCTATATGCTTATGTGAGATAACTGCTTGAGTGCCTGTGGGTGAAGGTTGGGTTATTTGGATTGGAACAAATCATCGACTGTGAGTTTTAAGCCCACTAGACAGTAGCAAAACCATCTTTTCTAAGCCCACCCGAGGTGGCAAAATCTGCATTTTAAGCCTACTTGCAAGTAGCAAACATCTCCAAAAATGAACATGAAATGCTTTGTTCCAATTCAGGCGATCCAGTCTATACTTGTATGCTGTGCGCATCACATAGTAAATCTAGGCTAATAACTGGAATAAGAATGCATAATGTTTTCAAAACTAGATATCATGGTTAGTAGAGGCCGATCTTTGATCGGGCGAGCGGGGGTGCTCATGAAGTGACCTTCCCCAATCGTACCCAAGTTCCCGAGTCGAGGCAACTTTGGTGATGACGGACACGTGGCCTTAGGCAACGAGTCAGGGTTTCCTAAATTTTCCAAAAATAAAATATTTAGGTAGCGACTCTGTATCTGGCAAAGTAGTCTATGTTTGGCACTTCTTTTAAAAAAATCTGTTTTCTCAAAACGATTTGCCGGATTTGGACTCTTTGGTGATTCATCAATCTCACATTGCACATTGTGAGATCAGATTAAGAACCGACACAAATTGAGTCCGAACTGTGGCATGAGGCCCCACGTGGGACGTCTACAATATGTCATGGCCATAAGAGAATTGGAAGACAAAGCACGCATATGTTATGTAGAAACCACTAGCCTTGGCCTTGACCTTGACCTCGAATCAGATGAGTTTGTGGAAATGATGCTTCTTGATAGTTTCTTTATCATTGAGTTATTTCGCAAGCTAACGGTGGAAGAATTGATAGATGAAAATGACCATATTTTCCAATCACATCAGATTTTGGCTGCCATAGGACGTGATTTAATTCTACTTGAAAATCAACTTCCCTTCTTTATCCTTAGTCATTTGTTTGACATGATTAATAGCGATTCAAACTTGGGAATCATTCAAATAGCCTTAGATTTTCTGAAAAACTTAACACCACAGAAAAAATTACAAACTCCTACTGGAATCTCAATCGACAACATCAAACATCTACTTGACCTAGTACATAATCGTAACGGTGAAGAACAAATGGGAGTTCATGAATTCTGCAACAGAACTTCAGGAGGCTGGGGTTCAATTCAAGAAGGCCGAGGGAAGCAACTTGTTTGATATAAAATTCATTAGTGGTATTTGTTGAAAATAAGCTTGATAGGCAGCCATAGTAGGTAGCCAACCACCCACCATTGTTGAAGCCTCTACTGTTGAAGAAATATTTGCATGAAGTAAACAATGGCTGCAGGCTTTCACATTATCATTTTATGTTTTTACACTGTCTAGGCTATTTATAAATAGCCATTGTATTATGAGAGTTAAATATGTGGGAGAGAATTAGAAGAAGAGTGCTCTCTGTATTTTGTTTCAGAATTGTTTCAATAAATTGAATTTCAGTTTGGTTCAATTTTAAGCCTCTTCTGGTGAATCACCAACAGTGGTTTGCACCCCACTCCCACCAACAGTGGTATCAGAGCCCGAAGGTAGCTCGAATTTACAGAAATTCTGCAAAACTGTCAAGAACAGAGTGTTCTGCGAAAATTGTTCAGAAATCAAAGTGATCGAAATCTATTTTTGACCACATCAGATTAAAGCTCTCAGTGAGACGATCACACTGAAAAAAAGAATGTCGAAAACCGACCCTTACAGAGCCTGCACGCGCCCCACGTGCTTCCGACGTCGTGCTCACGCGCCCCCACTCGCTCACGCGCTTCCACACACCTTCAGACGAAGAAGACGAGTCATTCTACTCGCGACACGCGCCACACGCGCGCGCACCAGGGCTGACGTCATCCGCTGACATCACTCCGAGCCAAGTCATCCAAGTCGAGCTGCTGAGCCGTTGACCGAGCTAAACCGTTGATTGAGCCATTTGACCGAGCCGAGCCGCCGTTGACTAAGCCGCACGGAGGAATAATCCAGTGTGCCGCGGCTAAGTTGCATCCGTAGATTTGAGCCGTTCAACTTGTTTTGGCTTGATCTGAGCCATTCAGAGTCTGTTTCAGGTGATCCAATAGTGCTTTCCAACTATTTGGAATATTCCGGACACATCTGTGTGGTCAGAATTTGAAAATTTTATTCTGAAAATTTGTAGATTGTTAAAGACAACCAATGGCCAACACAAACAACTTCTTTCAGCCCCAGTTTCCAAAACTCAGCAAGGAGAACTGTGAAAATTGGAGTATTCAAATGCAAGTCCTACTAGCCTCACAAGATTTGTGGGAGTTAGTGGATCGAGGATATGACGAGCCAGCTACTCTCGAAGATGAAGGAAATTTAAATGACGCTCAGAAGACAACGTTAAAAGATTCAAGGAGGAGAGATAAAAAGCCTTGTATCTACTCTATCAAGGCATTGATGAATCAAGTTTTGAGAAGATTTCAGCACCAACAACCTCTAAAGAGGCATGGAGTATTCTTCGAAATTCACACCGTGGAATTGAGAAGACGATAGAGTTCGACTACAGGTGTTACGTGGCGAATTCGAGATGCTGCACATGAATGAGAATGAGTCAATTTCTGATACTTCAACAGATATTGACCATTGTTAATCAGATGAGAAGATATGGAGAGAAGATGGAATCTCTTCAAGTGATAGAGAAGATTCTCCGATCACTCAGTTCCAAGTTCGAGCATTGGTTGTAGCAATAGAAGAGTCCAAAGATCTCATGCCATGACCACCGATGAGTTGATGGGCACACTTGAGATTCATGAACAAAGGATCAACAAGAAGACTTCCTCAAGTTCTCTAGAGCAAGCTCTTCAATCAAAGCTGTCTTTTAGAGATGACAAAAACCAGCAATGGGGGACATCACAAAGAAGCCAAGGAAGAGGTCGTGGTTACAATAACCGAAGTTCTGGTTTCCGAGGAAGAGGCAGAAGAAGTCCAGCCAGAGGAGGAAGAAGTCAACCACACTTTGCTCCAAGAGGAAGAGCAGGTGGTAGAGGAGGTGGTTACAACAACCGACCAGGTTTTGACAAAAGTAATGTTCAGTGTTACCAGTGTCACAAGTTCGGGCATTACAACAATGAATGCCGAAGTAGAGCAACAACAGAAGCCGGCGAGCAAGCAAATTTTGCCGAGGAGGAAACAAACAAAGTTGGACCTACAGTCCTGTTTGTTCACCATGGAGACACTGAAAACCAAAACAATGTTTGGTATCTAGATTCGAGAGCCAGTAATCACATGTGTGGTAAAAGAGAGCTGTTCTGAGCTTGACGAGACTGTACAAGCACAAGTCTCATTTGGTGATTCTTCAAAGACTCCAGTGAAAGGAAGAGGTAATATTCTGATCAAGCTCAAAAATGGAGATCATGATTATATCTCCAATGTTTATTATGTTCCTGCCATGAAGAACAACATTTTGAGTATGGGACAACTCCTAGAGAAAGGATACGACATCAGCATGAAAGATTGTCATCTTACCATCAAAGACAATCCTGGTAATTTGATCGCTCGGGTGAGAATGTCCAAGAATCGGATGTTTGCATTGAACATCCAACATGATGCTGCGAAGTGTTTAAATGCCATCATCAAAGACAAAGACTGGCTATGGCATTTGAGGTTTGGACATCTCAACTTTGGAAGCTTGAAGCTGTTGTCAAGCAAGAATATGGTGAAAGGGCTCCCTCATATTGCTCATACTAATGAAGTTTGTGAAAGCTGCATTCTTGGCAAGCATCACAGAACTAGCTTTGCCAAAGAAGTGAAGTGGAGAGCAACAAAGCCGCTGGAGCTAGTGCACACTGATGTGTGTGGTCCATTGAAGCCAATGTCAAATGGACAGAATAGATATTTTCTCACCTTCATTGATGATTATAGCCGGAAGACATGGGTGTACTTTCTTAAAAGAAAGTCGGAGGTGTTCAGCATCTTCAAAGAATTCAAAGCTTTTGTAGAAAAGCAAAGCGGCTACTACATCAAGACATTGCGATCAGATCAAGGTGGAGAATATACATCAGATGCTTTCGAGAAGTATTGCAAAGAGTAGGGAATCAAGCATCAAACAACACCATCCTATACGCCACAGCTGAATGGTGTTGCTGAAAGGAAGAATCGCACAATCTTAGATATGGCAAGAAGCATGTTGAAAGGAAAGGGACTGCCCAAGCAATTTTGGGCTGAAGTCGTATCATGTGCTGTGTATCTACTAAATAGATGCCCAACCAGGAGTCTTCATTCTATGACTCCAGAAGAAGCTTGGAGTTCACATAAGCCAAGTGTCAATCATCTCAGAATATTTGGGTGTGTTGCATACACCAAGATTCCAGAAGCAAGAAGAACCAAGCTCGATGATAAGGGAGAAAAATGTATCCTTGTCGGATATGGAGACAGAACAATGGGATACAAGTTGTATAATCCCATTACTAGAAAGGTGATCATGAGTCGAGATGTGATATTTGAAGAAGAAGAAGCTTGGAACTGGAATCAAGATGAAGTTGTCAAAGATGCAAAACTCATTCTTGAAGATGAAACATCAAAAGCTCCTGTTGAAATCACAAGAGAAGTTCAAGTTGAGCCACAAACTCCTCCACATAGAATTCCTGCACCTAGATCGCCAGCTTCTCACAGAAGTGCTACATCGTCATCGTCATCAGCATCATCAGATGATAGTTTTTTCAAACAACCAAGACCAATGAGAAATTTGCAGGAAATATATGAAGCTACAGAAGAAGCAGATCTGAATTTGTTCTGCCTACTCGCAGATAGTGATCCACTTACCTTCTCAGAAGCCATCCAAGAAGATAAATGGAAGAAAGCAATGGATGAAGAAATTCATGCCATTGAGAAAAATGACACATGGAAGCTTACCAGTCTACCAGAGGGGCACAAACCCATTGGAGTGAAATGGGTATACAAGACAAAGAGGAATGCACAAGGCGAAGTGCAACGCTATAAAGCAAGGTTAGTAGCAAAAGGTTACAAGCAGAGAGCTGGAATTAACTATGGAGAGTTGTTTGCTCCAGTTGCCCGATTGGAGACTATCAGGCTAATGATTTCTTTGGCTGCCTAGCACAAGTGGCAGATTTATCAACTTGATGTGAAATCTGCATTTCGTAATGGTTTCCTCGAAGAAGAAATCTATATTGAACAACCTTCGGGGTATGTTCAGAATAGGCATGGAGACAAAGTGTACAAATTGAAGAAAGCACTTTATGGATTGAAGCAAGCTCCGCGTGCATGGAATACTAGAATTGATCAGTATTTTCATGACAATGGTTTTGAAAAATGTCCATAAGAACACGCACTATATTTGAAGAAGGAAGCTGATGGAAGCATGTTGCTTGCTTGTCTTTATGTTGATGATCTAATCTTCACCGGAAACAATCCAGCCATGTTTAAAGACTTTAAAAGAAGCATGGTCCAAGAATTTGAAACGACAGATATTGGATTGATGGCTCATTTTCTCGGCATTGAAGTGGCACAAAGAAAGGATGGAATTTTTATTTCCCAAAGTGGTTATGCCAAGGAAATTCTCAAGAGATATGGAATGGAAAATTGCAATCCAGTGAACACTCCTGTAGACAGTGGAGTGGAGCTCAGAAAAGGTACGAAGACAGGTGATGTGGATCCAACTTATTTCGAGAGCCTAGTTGGAAGTCTTCGCTATCTTACTTGCACCAGGCCAGACATACTCTATGGAGTAGGACTGATTAGCAGATATATGGAAACACCGGATCAGTCACACCTTTATGCAGCAAAGAGGATTCTTCGCTACATCAAAGGTACAGTCGATGATGGTTTATTCAATAAACCAACTAATAATTTCAGTCTTGTTGGCTACTCAAATAGCGACTGGGGACGTGACTTGGATGAACGGAAAAGTATTACGGGGTTTACTTTCTTTATGGGAGATACAGCCTTCACATGGTCATCCAAGAAGCAAGCCATTGTGACATTATCGACTTGCGAAGCTGAGTATGTTGCAGCTAACTCAGCTGTGTGTCATGCAATATGGTTACGGAACATGCTGAAGCATTTGGGATTTCCACAAGAAAAACCCACTGAGATCTATGTTGATAATCGCTCAGCAATTGCATTGGCAAAGAAACCAGTTTATCATGAAAGAAGTAAGCATATTGACACCCGCTATCATTTCATCCGAGAGCATGTGAAAAATAAAGAGGTGGAATTGTTGCCTTGCAAATCCCAAGATCAGGTTGCAGATATTTTCACGAAGCCGTTGAAAATGATCTATTCAACAGAATGAAGATAATGCTTGGAATGAAGCAACATGGAGAATCAAGCTTAAGGGGGGATGTTGAAAATAAGCTTGATAGGCAGCCATAGTAAGTAGCCAACCACCCACCATTGTTGAAGAAATATTGGCATGAAGTAAACAATGGCTGCAGGCTTTCACATTATCATTTTATGTTTTTACACTGTCTAGGCTATCTATAAATAGCCATTGTACTATGAGAGTTAAATGTGTGGGAGAGAAGTAGAAGAAGAGTGCTCTCTGTATTTTGTTTCAGAATTGTTTCAATAAATTGAATTTCAGTTTGGTTCAATTTTAAGCCTCTTCTGGTGAATCACCAACAGTGGTTTGCACCCCACTCCCACCAATAGTATTTTAGAAATTCCACTATTATTGATCACAGACTATACAGAGTCTTTCTTGACAAATCTAGTTGCATTTGAGTTGTGTCCATATAATAAGCCAGAGTACGTTTGTGACTATGTTGTCTTCACGGATCGGGTCATCAATTCCTCCAAGGATGTTCGTTTACTTAATCATAGTGGAATTATTGAAAGTTAGGTGGGTGATGATGCAGAGGTTTACTCCATGTGGCACAAGTTGTTCAAAATCACCCTAACAGATCCTGAAAACTTTGGTTACTCTGAAGTTTTCATTAATGTAAACAACCATTGTGAGCGACGCCGAAACAGGTGGATGGCAAACCTAAAGCAGAATTACTTCAACAGTCCATGGGCATTTATTTCATTTTTGGCTACTACCATACTACTGCTGCTTACCGTGGCATAGACTGTCTTTTCCGTTCTTTCTTTTGGCAAAGGCAGCTTTTGAGTCCCTATTATTGTTTTCTTAATAGTGTGTGTTAAATTCAAATAAGCAAAGATGTTATATGTTATTTGATTTGTTTCATCATTTTGTGCCATATGATACATTGTCATGTAAGAGGTGATAAATTATTATTTTCTTAATCGAGTGTGTTAAATTTAAATAAGTAAAGATTTTGTAGTTATCTCATTTGTTTGATCGTTTTGTACCATATGATACATTTCCATGTAAGAGGTGACAAAATTATTTTCTGCCATATGATGCATTGTCATGTAAGAGAGATGATAAAATTGTGAATAAATAAATAAATAAATAAAGTTTGGATGACATTACAGTAAGTTGGATCAATATCAAACTATCTATAAGAAAGAGTTGTATCCAATCAAGTTGATGTATGTAAACTTTATAAAGCAGTTTAGACCTATTTGAATCAGTCAACCAATCTTCTTCAAACTCATTTTGTTCCTTCCCTAACCACACTCATATTTTTATTTTAGGTGCTTTAGGATGACTTGAAAACCCAATTCCATAAACCTGAGTTTAGACACCCCTCAGAATTTGTAAAATCGTCACCCTTCTCTTGAGCTATGAAAATCCAAAGAGTTTATGAAATGTTGACAGCTTGAATGGCTACTCAACACATGACACAACAATGCAGTTAGTTTAGAAATCTCTAATTGTTCGTACCAAAGAATTGAGCACTCTATGCCCAACTCTAATACTAATTCTGACTGAACTTGAAATTCTAAAATAATTATAGTTCAAATTAAAACAATAACGATTTAACTAGATTTTTGTTTAAAGGATTGTCAACCTAGTATAGACTCCAAACATTAACAATCTCCCACTTTCGACAATTCCATGACAAAATCTACCAAGCAAATATGCCTAAAAGCCACAAAACAATGATCATCTTCTTTGGAGCTAGAGAGAAAGCTCAAAGAACATATGTGGATTTCTTCAAACTCAGATAAAATCCAATTCATTCATATTCCATAGATCTAGAATTAAAAATTAAAACCAAAACAAGTAATTAAGAACAATGCTAAGTAATTCCCATTGTGATGCACCCTAATCAACCAATTTGTCATCTAATCAAAAGTTTTGAACAAACATCTAGTACTACATCACCACTAACAGCAATAATATCTCAGAAAACAATAATGAAAATCTGAAACCAAATATCTATTCAATCACTTGGGATTTAAAATGTCCAAAATGTAGAGATACAAAAGATATATATCATCAATCGAATCATTTTGTAACAAATGAAGTGTGTTCTCCACACATCTTCAGAGTATTATGTGTAAAACCAAGGAGTTGAGACACATTCTATTTTCACCTATATGATGCAGGACGAGAGGTGTCAGTAATGGGATGACATTGATAGCCTACAGAATCTGCTATAGTGGAAAATCATGGCATTTAATGTGATGTGGAGAAACAATAAAAACGACGCTAAAAACAAAAGAGAAATAGACCTGGTGAAAAAGGACCATATTATTTACTAATCTATTTTTATAAAAATAACAGAACTAGACCTAAACATCTGAAGTTTAAACAACCAAGGACTTTAACTAGCAAATAAATTGTAGGGTGTCCTTAAGCTCTCGTAGAAATTTGTAGAGGAATGTCTCACTAATTTTTTTGTTTTTTTAAATAAGTTGAAAAATGTTGATTATCCGAAAGTTGAAAATTTTGTATTTTGACTTATACTTTTGACTATCAATTTTAATTTACAATAAATTATACCAAATAAACTCATTAACCGTTGGTTAGACTGGGGCAGACAAAGGGAGGAAAAAAGAAGAGAGCAACATAATTTCCCCAGGCGCACAAAAGTAAAGAATTTAGGGCAAATGTGAATAAAAGTGGCTAACGTGACTGTCCGTTAATCATTTGGTTCATGGGACAAAAATGAAAAACATAGAGGATAAGCTTCTATCCTATTTATATCAGATTAGAGAATATTGTTTGGCTTCTGTGGGCCTGTGATGGTATTCGTATTGATGATTTGAACTATTCCATGTGTAGGACTCGTTGGATATTTTATTTTTATAACAAAAAATCACGTTGATTAGATATCTATAACCAATTGATCAGATCACATTTGTTAAAATGATAAATATGATTTTAAAAATAAATTATTGACACAAATGTGAGCTGATCAAGTGGTTGTCGATATCTAATCAATGTAATTTTTCGTAGGTTAAAATACTCGATGAGACCTATACATTTAACATTTCAAATTATCAAGGCAGGTTTCGCGATGAGCCCACAGAAATCCTAACAGTACCCTCCAATTGGATCAATTGGAGGGAAAATTCTCCCAAAATATATTCTCTATTGATTATGGTCCATAATGATTGAGTAATGGGAGTATATTGATTATGATCCGTAAAGATTTGAGTAAAGGGAGTTAATGGCTTACAATAAGTAATCCAATAAAATTATGTAAATGATATAATAAAATCATGAGCAGTATTATGGTACACCCCATTTAAAATCTGTATATCATATGGACTTCATAATTGAAAAAAAAAAATGATATAATTTTATATTTTCAGAGTTATAACTAAAAAATAAATAAAATGTCATAACTAAATACATCATAAGGTATAACTAAAGATGTCATGCGTTATAACTAAAATAATGGTATAACTAAATAAGAAAATTGGTTATAACCTAAATAAGAAAATAACATAATTAGGAATGCATATATATATATATATCAGCAAAAATAAACTTTATTAATGACAAAACACAAGCATTAAATATGAGATTATATCAATAAAGGGAATTCAAGGGCAAAAAACATCATAGTTACACATCCAAATCCCAACTAGATTAGAACCAAAAAGATCACACAATCATATGCTAACTCAAGCCAAGGGAGTTGGTGAGAAACCATCAAAATACTCCCCTGCTGCTCAATCACAAGCACAAGTAATGTGCTCTAATCTGATGCAAATGGAACACCATATCATGCGCTGACCAAGTAGTGTGAGGAAAGTGCTATTTAATCCACAATTCTAACCTTCACCAATTCACATAATACATACAGTTGAGGCTGAGATCCATTGAAAACACACTCATTCCTACACTTCCAAATGGACTGTTAGTCTAGCAATATAATAAATAAGATAATTAGTATGAATTATATAATATCAATGATAATAAACAATAATATATATAGAGAAAATTAAGTGTAGTGAAGCATAGTTGTGACATTTTGGGAGTTGCGTTATCACTGTCCTAAAACTTCTTTTCCTCCCCTCATGAAGGTACAATCGGAGTGAAACAATTCAAAGATAAAAATTTATATTGTTCACAGCGTCCCTCATCTAGTGTTCACAACCACCAGGAGACTTAAACTATATCACAGACCAGAGTTTCCCAAAATACAATATAAAATAAATAGAACTCTCATAAAACATTTCATCTCACAAATCATCTTTTCAATCTCTTCTTGTGTCTTATGCATCTTCCAACTCATAGAAAACCATATACTTATATAGCACTCTTAGTAACTCATAGAAAATTCATTTGGAAGAATGTGGCTCCACCAAAGGTGTAATTTTTTGGGTGGCTAGCATAGAGAGAGAGAGAGAGAGAATCAAGACAGCCTGTTATCTCCAAAGACTTGGAGTTCTAAGTGAAGCCTCAAATGTAAACTGTATTTTTGTAGGAATGAAATGGAAACTGTAAATCATGTGCTGCTATGTTGCCCTCTTGTTTGGAGGATCTAGTCCAATGTTATCAACTGGTAGGGAGTTTCTTGGGCTATGTCGGGGTCAGTGTCAGGCCTATTGCAATGGTGGGAGGGGTATAGAATAAAAAAAAGGGGAAAAGTTATCTAGAATGTCATCCCATTGGCAGTGTTATGGTCCATTTGGAGGCAGAGGAATGAGAGTATCTTTAGTGGCTCTCAAGTGAATTTGGAAGGGTTGTGTGAGCTTATCATGGTCAGGGTTGCATTGTGGGTCAGAGCTTCTAACCCTTCCTCTAGTTACTCAGTTAATCACATAGTGAATAATCTACAACATGTTAAAGTATGCATCATGGTCTGATCATGGCTGCTACTTGAGGTTGATTCTGGGTTGTGTTTTGATTCTACATTTTGATCTGAACTGTCGACTATGTGCTCTGTCTTCTGTGGTGCTTTCTGGTGTGTCATGCATCAGATGCTGTAGAGGGTCACTGGTCTGAATATTTGCTTATGGCCTTGTCTGCTGCTCTTCTGAGGTCTTATTTTGCCTTAGACGTCTGGGATTGCTATGCTCTGGTTATTGTCTCTACTTGATGCTGGACTGCTTTGCTGAGGTGCTAGCAATGGTAGGATGGTTATATGGCTAAGTTGGGATGTTGTGTAGGTTGGTTTGTCTCAGATGATTGGCTGAATGTCTGAGTTGGGTGGCTGATTTGATGTTGGACTGCTCTGGCTTGTGCTGATGGTCGTTGTGTTGATTGGTCTATTTTTTCGTTGGTCTCTCACCAACTCTGGGGGTGCTAGCAAATGATAGGATGAGCTTTTTGGTGCCAACCTAGTTGCGATGATTTAGCTCATTGTCATGCTTTTGCACTTCCCTTTTTTTTATTGATGTAATTTGCCTTGTACCTTGTACTTGTTTATTCCATCAATAAAGTTTCTTTTTTGCCAATAAAAAAATAATGACAATAAACTGCCATTTAACATTATATTAAACAAAGAAATAATGAGATATATATATAAAACCTTTTGTAACTCACAATTTATTGAGTTTATTAAAACAATATATTATTTTATTTTTATTAAAAATATCCCAACAATCCCCCATTTTTAATAAAAATAAATAGTTATAATATTTTACAAAATTTGTAACATAACCCCACATTTCCAAACTACAATTTGAAATAATATAAATATAGAACATATATAATGGGCAACATATACTGTGTAATAGCTGTAGGTGTCTTCCGGACTTGAATCTCACTTAATGATAACAGTTTCCCTCCGAAAAATCATAGTGAACTAAGTCTTGAACTGGACTCTTTGAACCGAAGGTTAACATGTCACACACACAACACTGATATTGGACAATAGTTCACGGATTAGTGCTTTTAATGGCCATGCACTCTGATCTTGATTCTCATGGGAATTTTAGAGACTAGCTCAAGTCCCACAATTGCGGCCTCACAATGGTTCCCATTTAGTAGAATCCTTCAAAGGTACATTGACGGAAGACACCTTACAGGAGATTGCTTGCCTTGAATTCATTCAGGGTAAAACCCTTCCTAATTGGTCGCACATCAGTACTGCTGCCTTAGGGATGGATAGGAGAACAACTTTTATGGTGTCTCCTAAAATATTTAGTGCTGGAATTAAGTCACGTTGTAAGGATTGTTTCTACCCATTGAACCTCCTTCATGAGGTTGCCAATCACAGAGGTTGGGTTACTTCCTTAGGTGAATTCCTTAAGGCTTATCCCATCCCTCTCGAAATATAAATATGGATCTAGCCTTACTAGTCTAGAGGCAATAACTCCTCGAGTTTATTAATAATATTTGCCTCAATATTTAACTTCTCAAGTCATAATAATTTTGAACTTCTCAAGCTTCAAATTTAAGATATTAGTTGATCAATAATTTTATCCATTACATGAAATATCTCATAATAAAGCCCGTTTTTATTTATTGCACGCCATAATTTCCCCTTTTACGGTTCATCAAGTAAACATTTTAAATTGGACTCAACATGCAAATATATCCAATTTTTCATCAAGGCAACATGGATCCATCAAGCAAATATGATCCTTCTATTTTCCAAACCGAGGCAACATATTGAATCCATCAAATATATTTGTTCCAAGTAGTCAATAGCCACACTACTAGGAATTACAAATTTTCGTAATCAGTAGCCTACTATTAGGAACTACACATTGTGGCCAGTGGTCTCACATTCAGTAGGAGTCACTAGTTTCGTTTCATTTTGTTTTCCTCATGATACGAGCCTGAAATAAAATATTTTTCACCTTTTAAAATTCTTTATTTTTCTTTTCACAAATAAGTTAATTATCTTTTTATAATAAAGAATATGAGAACACACATATATCATTCACCCCCACAATATAAATCTTTAGAAAGTCAAAACACAAATAGTCATTTTTTTTTCCGAAGACATATCTTCTTACTCACACTTATTGAAAATTGAAAATTGAAAAATATTTCAAATATTTCTCTTTTTAAAAATGTCACACAACTTGATTTTACTTACAAATAACTCACTGCCACATTCCAATCTTTCTCTTCTTCTTTATTTTTTATTTTTTATTTTTTGTTTTTGTTGTTGTTTTTCTGAGCAAACAAAATAACCTTTTATTGTATATAACAAAAACAATACTGACCATCACAATCCAAATTTACAAATTGACAAAACCACCACACATCTATTAGCATGCTATTAAGAATATACAGAAAGTAACTTGCATGTGAGTGTGCCAATTCTAGATAAACATTTTAATGGAAAGAAAATTCTGTTTGCACCATAAATAAATTTTCCATCGATTATGACTAGATTTAAATTTTTTATTACTTCTTCTTCTTCTTCTTCTTCTTATTATTATTATTATTATTATTATTATTATTATTATTATTATGCAGGAAAATCTTGGAGGTTAAAGAGAAATGAAGACAACTTTTGAAGATTCAAAGAATGGAAGACACATAGCATTGTAAGAAAGAAGATGGAAGATTTAGGAAGTTAAAAGTTGTTATTTAGGAGGTGGTTAATGGAAGTTTTTTACCTTTATATTTTCTATAAATTGCCATTAATGGCTCTATTGTAAGACACCAACAAATCAATACATGACTTGATTTCTATTTATTTTCTCTCCTAGGAGTAGATGTAATCTACATAGAAGTAGTTTAAACTTAGATATGAGTACTCTGAATGTACTTGCATTTGATTGTTCATTTAATTATTTACATCATCATCTTCTTCTTCTCTCTTTCTCTTTTTCTTGTTTGTATTTCCATTATTTTTACTCCAAGGAAGTCCTTAAACTTTCAAGGCATAGAACTTCAATACAATTGCTTGATCATTGTGTTATTTGGTGAAATTTTGGTTAAGGCTCTATCGATCTAAGCCTAACAAAAATTTTACTAACAATTTTTGGCACGCTCAGTGGGACATTATCCTAACTTGGAAGGGGGAAAAATGATACAAACAAAATATCAAGAAATTATGTTATCAAGTGGAATGTTTATATCTTGTGCACCCATGGATGCAAACTACCAATGGAGTGTGGCAATGTTCCAATGGGTATGAATTATTATTGGAATGCCTCATCGTCCATGTATAATGATTCTACTGCCTGTTGCCAACATAATGGCATGACAAATAAAATGGAAAGAATGGTTCAGCATTGTGAGGATGAAATTTATTGGTACATGAGTGAAATTTTGGCCCTACAAAAAAAAAAAAAATTAATTCTCTTGATTGGCAAAAATTTCAAATAATTTCATCACCACCATATTATTTGATGCAAAAAGATATAAATTATTTTGATGGAAAAATTCATCAACTTAGTTATCAAGTTTATCAAGTTGATGGAGAAATTCAACATTGGAGTAAAAAATTAGATAATCTTAAAAAGCACAAATTTTATGAGTTGCTAAGAGGCATTTCCAAGAAAAAATTTCTATCCACAAAAACCATGGCCAATGAAAAATTAAGTTCTGAAAATGGCATGCTTGGGGGGCAATTTTTCAAGCCATTAATTGAAAAAGAAGACCAACTTCTTTTGTCAAAGAATATTGAGCTTTTTAATGTTAAAAATTCAATTGGAATGTATGGTTTTAAATCAAATATGACAAAGAATGTTGAACAACCATCACAAAATGATGGTGAAAATTCAATTGGAAGGCATGATTTTAAGCCAAACATGGCTAAATTTGATGAACAACAATCACAAAATGATGGTGAAAATTCAATTGGAAGGCATGATTTTAAGCTAAACATGGCCAAATTTGATGAACAACCATCACAAAATGATGGTGAAAAACCAATTAGGGGGTATGATTTTAAGCCAAGCCAAACGTGGCTGAAAATTATGAACAATCCACATTTGATGAATTTGAATTTGTTGATATTGTTAATTTTGTAAAAAAAATTAATTTTCTAAAGTCAATTGACATTATGATTTTTGTCATCCAATAACCACAATGGCTTTGTGGTTTACATCAAAAATTAATTTTGATGAAGTGGTTTACAAAAAGATATTTTGAATTTTATATCTATTTGTTATATAATAGTAATAGAGGAGTATTTCAATACGGCCACAATATATATATATATATATATATGGCCAATCGATTATAATTTTCATAGTTTCTATTATATATTTATGTTTATACAACTCTTTAAGAATTTGAGTGCTCTCATTCTTAAAAAGTTAGGGGGCATTGTTTGCACTATAAATTAATTTTCCGTCGATTATGTGTCATGACCCGCAACCCGCCCCTAAGGGTTAAGGACATAACCGACCAGTAATCCTGAGATTACCTACGCCCTCCATACAATTCAGACATAACTCATCAGAGTAAAGGGGCCAAACGGAAGTAAAATTTAAAACTTTGTCCATAGAGCTGTGCTTATGTGCACACCAAAACAAACCATACTCATATACGTTAATAACCCACATCAAAGTGCAGTAGCACAACCATCATTACAAACAGGATCATCTAGACTGAGTCAACCCATAACAACTATATACAAATATACACAAGATCCTCGCCAACAAGAACAGAATATAAATACGTAACAAAATGGCAAGGTTGGTCTCGTGCATGAGACACAAGTCTGACTCTCACAAAACTCCTGATGTTCCTGGCTAACTTCACTGGGGCTGGGGTTGGACCTCACTTGGTTCACCTACAATGACATGAATGAGCGTGAGCGAATGCCCAGTGAATAACATCAAATAAACAAGCACACAAGCAATATTTGGAGTAGTTTAACAAACGGCCTTTGGCCCAATCTTTCATGTCAATCGGCCTCGGGCCTAATTATTCAATTCCATCGGCCTCAGGCCCAATTATTCAATTCCATCGGCCTCGGGCCCAATTATTCAATTCCATCGGCCTCGGGCCCAATTATTCAATTCCATCGGCCTCGGGCCCAATTATTCAATTCCATCGGCCTCAGGCCCAATTATTCAATTCCATCGGCCTCAGGCCCAATTATTCATTGAATTGCAAACTTACACAGAAGTAACAATTAAACAATGACATACTATAAATATCTTGTCAAGATATTACTCACTGTGATCGGTTGATTGGTTCGCCCTGGAACTCGACCCTACATATCATGTAACACATGTGAGTCACAATTTGTTCAATCCGTTCATTTATTCATACATTCCTCTTTAGGCTTCAATTTTGGCTCTTTAACTCAATCACAATGCTCAATGCCTGCCTAAGAGTGCTTGCAAGTGAAAGAGAACGGAAAATAGAACATGAAATGCAAAAACAGGATTTCAGAAAATAGGGTCCCCGTTCGAGCGTGGGATTCCCCGCTCGAGCGGACCCTTAAGTCTGCAGAAGTACTGGTTGCCTCAATTCCCCGCTCGAGCGCGAAATCGGCCGCTCGAGCGGACCTCCTGCCTACATAGCTTCCCGCTCGAGCGCCAACTTCCCCGCTCGAGCGGGAGCCATGTCTGCAGAAAAATGCTGGGAGCCTGTTTTCTCCGCTCGAGCGGCAGTCTCCCCGCTCGAGCGGGACTCAAAATTCTGGAAAATCCAGAATGTGTTCTTGAGCTTCAAACCCAATTTCCCAGCTACCATTCTTGCATGCAAAGGCTCAAATTCAAATATAATCATGCTAACATGGTTCCCTTGCAAGATTATAGCATTATGAAGTTCAATTTCTCAAAATAAATACATGCATGGCTCAAATGGTACCAAACCCATTACTAACACAACCATTTCATGCATTCAACTCTTGTACCCTTATAATCTGCACATGCATGTGGTACATTACTCTCAATCTCAACTTATGTGATGAAGAGATGGTCAAGAACATGTTCTTCAACTAAAAAATCACATGGATCATGCATTTGGTGCTCAAATATGAAAATTCAAAGCAATTACATACATGCATGTAAACATTGACCTTCAATCCAACACATACCATTCAAATTCCTTTCAATCCTCACTCTTGACCATAAATCAACTTTAAATACACAAAATTGCCCATTAAACTCATGGATTACTTACCAAGGAGCTTGATTCTCACAATCTATGATCAAATCTTGGATAATCTTCAAGGTTCCCAAGCTTTAAGTTAAAATTTGCACAACTCTTCCCTCTTTCTCTCACTAGGGCCGGATCTCCCTCTCTCTCAATGGTACAACTCAGATTTTGAGTTCAATGGAGTTAAAGGGAAGTGAGTGTTAATGCCCAACAAGCCCCACTAAATCAATATAATAATAAAGTAATTGGGCTCCAACTTATCAATTTAATCAGTTTAAATTGACCAGAATCAATTTTCAATTAAATTTCACCGTAGGCTCTAAAAATTTTGCCACTTACAATGGCGTAATCAATTTTGGGTTCTATGGCCGATATGGCCCTCAATAAGATTTCTAAAGCAGATTATTCAAACAAATATTCCTACAGTGAACAGATACGAATTCAAGTTCACATATTATCACATAATGGCACACAAAATCATGTTAAACACATAACCATAAACAGATTAAGGACCAATTTGCACATTACGGAACAGGGGTATCACAGTCTTCCCCCTTTAGGAAGTTTGGTCCTCCAAACTTAATTTACCTTCGTCGAGAAACAAATGTGGGTAGCTCAGTCGCATTTCCTCCTCTTTTTCCCAAGTAGCGTCTGTCCCATAGTGTTCTTTCCACTCTACTTTCACCATGGAGATGGACTTACTTCTCAACTGTTTCACTTGCCTGTCTACAATCCGTTCTGGCCATTCAGCATATTCCATATTCTCATCGATAGCAACCCGGTGATAGTCAATCACATGAAACGGGTCTCGGAGGTAACCCCTCAACATCGACACATGAAACACATTATGGATTTGCTCGAATCCCGGTGGCAAGGCAACTCTATAAGCAACTGGGCCAAGTCTCTCCAGAATCTGGAACGGCCCGATGTAACGGGGCGACAACTTGCCCTTTTTCCCAAATCTGACTTGGCCTTTCATCGGAGAAACACGGATGAACACATGGTCACCAACCTCATACTCAAGAGGTCTTCTCCGAACGTCTGCATAATTCTTTTGTCGGTCCTGAGCGGTTTTGAGCCTTTGGCGAATAGTCTTGATTTTCTCAGAAGTGTCTTGCACAATTTCTGGCCCAAGCAAAGCTCTATCCCCGACCTCCGTCCAACAAATTGGTGATCAACACCTCCTACCATACAAAGCCTCGTATGGTGCCATACCGATGCTGGAGTGGAAGCTGTTATTATAGGCAAATTCTGCAAGCGGCAAATAATCTTCCCAACTCCCCTGAAAATCCAAAGCACACATGCGAAGCATATCTTCCAAAGTTTGTATCGTTCTTTCTGATTGCCCATCTGTCTGTGGGTGGAATGCAGTACTGAACCTTAGTTCTGTTCCCATAGCTTCCTGCAAACTCTTCCACAATCTAGATACAAATTTCGGATCTCTATCCGACACAATAGACACTGGGACTCCGTGTAAACAGACAATCTCATCAATATAAATGGTAGCCAATCTATAAGCAGTAAACGTAGCTTTGACAGGCAGAAAATGTGCGGATTTAGTTAGTCTATCAACTACAACCCAAACAGAATCCATACCTCGTGAAGTCCGAGGTAGGCCAACAACGAAGTCCATAGTTACGTGTTCCCACTTCCATTCAGGAATAGGGAGAGGTTGAAGTAGACCGCCTAGTTTCTGATGTTCAGCCTTAACTTGCTGACACTGAAGGCATTTAGACACATACTCCGCGATCTCTTTCTTCATTTTAGGGCACCAGTAAGTTTGTTTCAAATCCTGATACATTTTATTGTTACCCGGATGCATAGCAAATACAGATCTGTGGGCTTCATCTAGAATTCTCTTCTTTAGTTCAGGGATATCGGGGACGCATATTTGGTTTCGGAATTTCAATACTTCATTCTCCACACTGAATTCTGCTCTCGGGCTTGCCTCAAATTCATCAATCACTTTCTTGAGGAGCTCATCCTCTTTCTGTCTCTGCCTGATTTCATCAATGATCGCCGGCTCGGCTGTAATAGCAGCTATCAATCCGCCATGTTCACATGCCACCACTTTAATTTCAGACTTCTCAAAGTCTTGTAAAATCTCCTTCTGTTCTGTAAGCAAACAAGCCATACTCCCTGTTGATTTTCTGCTCAAAGCATCAGCCACTGTATTAGCCTTCCCGGGGTGGTACTGAATTTCCAGATCGTAATCTTTTATCAATTCCAGCCATCTTCTCTGATGCATATTCAACTCTTTCTGCGTAAAGAAGTATTTTAGGCTCCTGTGATCTGTGTACACTTCACACTTGGCTCCATACAAGTAATGCCGCCAGATTTTCAAAGCAAAAACGATCGCGGCCAGTTCTAGGTCGTGTGTTGGATAATTCTTCTCGTGTGGCCTCAATTGCCGAGAGGCGTAAGCAATAACTTTCCCGTTCTGCATTAACACACAACCCAAACCCTTATAAGATGCATCACTGAAAATCACAAAATTTTCCGTACCTGAAGGTAGCGTCAAAATCGGTGCAGTAGTCAACCTCGTCTTCAATTCATGAAAAGCTGATTCTCTTTCACTGTTCCACTCAAATGGTTGCCCTTTACGTGTCAATTGGGTAAGAGGCACAGCTAGTTTCGAAAAATCTTTCACAAACCTCCTGTAGTACCCAGCTAAGCCCATGAAGCTACGGACTTCTGTCACATTAGTTGGCGTAGGCCAGTTCACGATTGCCTCTATTTTCTGCGGGTCTACTGAAATCCCTTCCTTGTTGATCACATGCCCTAAGAAGACAACCTCATCTAGCCAAAACTCACATTTCTTTAGTTTAGCAAATAATTTCCTCTCCCGAAGTATTTGTAAAACAGTCCTCAAATGACGTTCATGTTCAAGTCTGTCCTTAGAGTATATCAAAATGTCATCAATGAAGACTACAACAAACTCATCAAGGTAGGTTTTAAAAATTCTATTCATTAAGTCCATAAATGCTGCCGGAGCATTAGTCACTCCAAATGGCATAACAAGAAACTCAAAATGACCATACCTCGTTCTGAACGCGGTTTTCTCAACATCCTCTGCCTTAACTTTCAGTTGATGATACCCGGATCTCAAATCAATCTTAGAAAACACCTGTGATCCCTGCAACTGATCAAATAATTCATCAATACGGGGTAAGGGATACTTGTTCTTTATCGTTACCTTATTCAATTCCCGATAATCGATGCACAAACGCAAAGTACCATCCTTCTTTTTCACAAATAACACCGGTGCGCCCCAAGGCGAAGTGCTAGGTCGGATAAACCCTTTGTTAAGCAGGTCTTGCAGCTGTTCTTTCAATTCCTTCATCTCAGCAGTAGCCATTCTGTAGGGAGTTTTAGAAATAGGCTGGGTGCCTGGCATAGTCTCAATGGTAAACTCTATCTCCCTGTCTACCAATTCCCCTGGTAATTCATTTGGAAACACATCTGGGAATTCTCTAACAATGGGAATATCATTCAATTCAACATTCACAGATTGTTCAGTCAATACAGAACACAAATAACCCTGGCACCCTTTCCTGATTAATTTACATGCTTTCATTGCAGATATCAGATAAGGTGGAGGCATTACCCCACTACCCACAAACACAATTTCTTTCTGTTCTGGTGGTTTAAACACAACCCTCTTTGTCACACAATCTATGGTGGCACAATATTTGGTCAACCAATCCATGCCCAGAATTACATCGAAGTGTCTAAAGTTTAAGGGCAGTAAATCTACATATAAGGTAGCATCCTCAATATGCATGTCACAAAACCGATATATATAATCACATAACACAGATTCCCCCGATGGAGCAGACACACATAACAAATATGGCAACAATTCTAGGGGTCTTTTCAGTCTAGATGCAAATGCATATGTCACAAATGAGTGCGTTGATCCAGAATCAATTAATACAAAAGCATCCTGATTACATATTGATATAGTACCTGAGACAACGGCATTGGCATTCCATGTATCACCCGGAACAAGTGCAAAAACTCTCCCTTGTCTCACGATATTTCCGGTGGGGGTAGGTCCCACAACATTCCCCGGCCTTGGAACTGACGCTGTTGAGCTAGCAGCAAATTTTCCACGGTTCTGGTTGCAGTCTCTGGCCATATGCCCTTGCTTACCACAATTGAAACAAGCTCCTGTCACACGGTAGCAAACCCCACGATGCTTATTACCACAAGTGGCACATAACGGGGTTGTCTCTCGGGAAGAATTGGAGGTATTCGAGGAGCCCGTGTTTTGCTTCTTTGAAAACTTTTTCTTTGAAAAGAACCCTTGCCTTTTGTTACCCTTCCATTCTGTTGTTGGCTTAGCTTGTCTAGTTATATTCGCCTCTGAGATAATGGCCCTGTCCAGCACCCCTATGTATGTCTCCAATTTCAGGACGTTCACCCTTTCTAGAATTTCATCTCGGAGCCCACCTTCGAAATGTCGCGCCTTCTTATAATCGGTGTCAATCACGTGTGGCGCAAACCTGGCCAATTCGGTGAATTTGGCCTCATATTCAGCTACGGTCATGCTGCCTTGTTTCAGTTCCATAAATTCCGCCACTTTCCTATCTCGGACACACTGCGGAAAATACTTGTCATAAAAGATTTCTAAAAATTTTGCCCACTCAGCATCCTTGTAATTCTCGCGCATCAACATCCACCATCTTCTTGCTTCGTCCTCCAGCATAAAGGTGGCTAGAAGCACTTTCTGTGCCTCTGAACATGGGAATACCTCAAACAGTTTTTCGATGCCGAGGACCCAAGCTTCAGCTTTCAGAGGATCTAAACCATGGAACTGAGGTGGTTTCATTTTCTTGAACTCTTTGGTGAGGGCTATGATTCGGTCATCATTCTGATTATCTGGCACAGGAGGTGCCGGAGGTGGAGGTGGCGGATGTGGTTGCTGCCACTGTTGATGCCACTCCTATTGCTGTCTCAAGGCTTCGGCCATTTCCTGTAGCAATCTTTCCATCCTGTCTATTCTGGCTGTAGAGGATTCCTCCAACTCATCGCCTCTTGTTCTCACCATCTGATTAGACTTACATTATATTTATACAGGATATACACAAGTATGCACGCAGCAAGGAACATACACATCTAGGTAATTTGCAATGCAAGTACGTCACAACTTATAGCACACAATTACCCAAATCAAAATGATTTAGCATGTTCATGATGTCTTCAAAGTTCGTATCAAAGCATTTAAGCATACCGTCAATGCTTCCAATTTCATGTCTATCATGCGAATGCATCCTAGATCTTATCTAGACGCCTATTGCTCTTTTGGACAAGTGTGTGAGTTATTAACTCGTGCTCTGATACCACTCTGTCATGACCCGCAACCCGCCCCTAAGGGTTAAGGACATAACCGGCCTGTAATCCTGAGATTACCTACGGCCTATATACAATTCAGACATAACTCATCAGAGTAAAGGGGCCAAACGGAAGTAAAATTTAAAACTTTGTCCATAGAGCTGTGCTTATGTGCACACCAAAACAAACCATACTCATATACGTTAATAACCCACATCAAAGTGCAGTAGCACAACCA
Organism: Camellia japonica; assembly: GCA_030407325.1. Lineage (NCBI taxonomy): Eukaryota > Viridiplantae > Streptophyta > Magnoliopsida > Ericales > Theaceae > Camellia > Camellia japonica. The sequence goes on from JAPPVO010000031.1 coordinate 149,636,874, forward strand.
TCATTACAAACAGGATCATCTAGACTGAGTCAACCCATAACAACTATATACAAATATACACAAGATCCTTGCCAACAAGAACAGAATATAAATACGTAACAAAATGGCAAGGTTGGTCTCGTGCGTGAGACACAAGTCTGACTCTCACAAAACTCCTGCTGTTCCTGGCTAACTTCATTGGGGCTGGGGTTGGACCTCACTTGGTTCACCTACAATGACATGAATGAGCGTGAGCGAATGCCCAATGAATAACATCAAATAAACAAGTACACAAGCAATATTTGGAGTAGTTTAACAAACGGCCTTTGGCCCAATCATTCATGTCAATCGGCCTCAGGCCCAATTATTCAATTCCATCGGCCTTGGGCCCAATTATTCAATTCCATCGGCCTCGGGCCCAATTATTCAATTCCATCGGCCTCGGGCCCAATTATTCAATTCCATCGGCCTCAGGCCCAATTATTCAATTCCATCGGCCTCAGGCCCAATTATTCATTGAATTGCAAACTTACACAGAAGTAACAATTAAACAATGACATACTATAAATATCTTGTCAAGATATTACTCACATGATCGGTTGATTGGTTCGCCTTGGAACTCGACCCTACATATCATGTAACACATGTGAGTCACAATTTGTTCAATCCGTTCATTTATTCATACATTCCTCTTTAGGCTTCAATTTTGGCTCTTTAACTCAATCACAATGCTCAATGCATGCCTAAGAGTGCTTGCAAGTGAAAGAGAACGGAAAATAGAACATGAAATGCAAAAACAGGATTTCAGAAAATAGGGTCCCCGCTCGAGCGTGGGATTCCCCGCTCGAGCGGACCCTTAAGTCTGCAGAAGTACTGGTTGCCTCAATTCCCCGCTCGAGCGCGAAATCGGCCGCTCGAGCGGACCTCCTGCCTACATAGCTTCCCACTCGAGCGCCAACTTCCCCGCTCGAGCGGGAGCCATGTCTGCAGAAAAATGCTGGGAGCCTGTTTTCTCCGCTCGAGCGGCAGTCTCCCCGCTCGAGCGGGACTCAAAATTCTGGAAAATCCAGAACATGTTCTTGAGCTCCAAATCAATTTCCCAGCTACCATTCTTGCATGCAAAGGCTCAAATTCAAATATAATCATGCTAACATGGTTCCCTTGCAAGATTATAGCATTATGAAGTTCAATTTCTCAAAATAAATACATGCATGGCTCAAATGGCACCAAACCCATTACTAACACAACCATTTCATGCATTCAACTCTTGTACCCTTATAATCTGCACATGCATGTGGTACATTACTCTCAATCTCAACTTATGTGATGAAGAGATGGTCAAGAACATGTTCTTCAACTAAAAACTCACATAGATCATGCATTTGGTGCTCAAATATGAAAATTCAAAGCAATTACATACATGCATGTAAACATTGACCTTCAATCCAACACATACCATTCAAATTCCTTTCAATCCTCACTCTTGACCATAAATCAACTTTGAATACACAAAATTGCCCATTAAACTCATGGATTACTTACCAAGGAGCTTGATTCTCACAATCTATGATCAAATCTTGAATAATCTTCAAGGTTCCCAAGCTTTAAGTTAAAATTTGCACAACTCTTCCCTCTTTCTCTCACTAGGGCCGGATCTCCCTCTCTCTCAATGGTACAACTCAGATTTTGAGTTCAATGGAGTTAAAGGGAAGTGAGTGTTAATGCCCAACAAGCCCCACTAAATCAATATAATAATAATAAAGTAATTGGGCTCCAACTTATCAATTTAATCAGTTTAAATTGACCAGAATCAATTTTCAATTAAATTTCACCGTAGGCTCTAAAAATTTTGCCAATTACAATGGCGTAATCAATTTTGGGTTCTATGGCCGATATGGCCCTCAATAAGATTTCTAAAGCAGATTATTCAAACAAATATTCCTACAGTGAACAGATACGAATTCAAGTTCACATATTATCACATAATGGCACACAAAATCATGTTAAACACATAACCATAAACAGATTAAGGACCAATTTGCACATTACGGAACAGGGGTATCACATTATGACTAGGTTTAAATTTTCTATTACTTCTTCTTCTTCTTCTTCTTCTTATTATTATTATTATTATTATTATTATTATATTATTATTATTATTATTATTATTATTATTATTATTATTATGCAGGAAAATCTTGGACGTTAAAGAGAAGTTAATAAAAGTTTTGAAGATTCAAGGGATGGAAGACACATGGCATTGTAAGAAAGAAGATGGAAGATTTAGGAAGTTAAAAGTAGTTATTTAGAACGTGGTTAATGGAAGTTTTTTCATTCATATTTTCTATAAATTGCCATTAATATGGCTCTATTGTAAGACACGAACAAATCAATACATGACTTGATTTCTATTTATTTTCTATCCTAGGAGTAGATCTAATCTATATAGGAGTAGTTTAAACTTAGATAGGAGTAGTCTTAATGTACTTTACTTGTATTTGATTGTTCATTCAGTCATTTACATCATCATCTTCTTCTTCTCTCTTCCCTTTTTTCTTGTTTGTATTGCCATTATTTTTACTCCAAGGAAGTCCTTGAACTTTCAAGGCATAGAATCTCAACACAATTGCTTGATCATTTTGTTGTTTGATGAAATTTTGGTTAAGGCTCTATTGTTCTAAGCTTAACAAATTCTAAGGAAGAATAATTCGAATTGGAGTGTAGAATAATTTATGTATGAAACCATCCAATAAATGAATTTAGGCAGTCAAGTTTTTCTCTAGATCAATTGAGATGACATACAATCAAACAGAATAACATTCTTTAATCTCATAGTAATAATGCACCATATGTAACAAACAGATAAATTGTGCCATTAAAAAGTCACAGAAAGTAACTATTCCAAAGAGAATTAGTTAGCCCTATCACCCAATTAAAAAATCATTAACCATTTTTCTCCTTTCCACAAAATAAGAATTTGTAAACACACACAATTTAGTTTACTCCCACGTGTTCCAAACCTTCAAACCTTCCCAAAATCATCAACTCCCAAACTGTACATATCATTACCACTTAAATGGAACGATATATATAACTTCTGTGCAACTCTTTAGATACAAAAACATATAAGGCCAATCAACCAAGAAGTAAGTGTAATTTAAGTACTAATATAGCTCCTCCATAAATCAAATGATTAATCCATTAAAATGACAATTAAAATCATATGACTAATTTATTTATTTATTTATTTATTATTATTATTATTATTATTATTATTATTATTATTATTATTATTATTATTATTATTTTTAATACAAGAGTTACATTCAATCATTTATCAAATATAATGAACGGATGAACACAAATGGTCAAATAACGGCAATTCAAATTCCATGCTATGTATTAAATTATATTATAATCAAAACATCTAATACTCACAATTGAATTGTAATTTGAATAAAAAAAATTTTGAATTGTAATTAATTTGTTGCAAAACACATTCAGTTCATAATGGTCAAGTACTAAATATAACAATTAGTTAAAACATTTTGATTGAATTAAAATTCCCAATAGAAAAATGTGGAATACTAAATAGTAAATGTATTTAGAGAATTATTCAACCAAAACCTTTTTTTCCATAAAATTAATCTAACCAAAATTAGTTTTTCTGTACAGCAAAACCAAATGCATAACCTTTATCCTACTGATAACTAAAACTAATATATATAGATTTCTTATTCTAAAATGCCATTCAAGTATATTTAAGCATACATTACATGTTTTCTAATCACTAACATATAATGCCAATCAAATGTATTACTATTTGTAGACACCCCATTTTTGACCGACCTTAAGACTCAGATGTCATCGATTGAGCGCTCGATGATTGTGCATGTTTGTGCTCGTTTTGAGTTTCTAGAGCCTTCGGCTGAGCGCCTTGTCTCAGGACCTCTTAACTTTCTTCTCTTGGCCTGGTTTTTGGACCATGCTTTGCTGCCTTTGCCTAGAGGGAAACAGAGGCCTGTAGGCCACTTTTTGTAGCCGTAGGCTACCTTTCCCTCTCGTAGGTCACTTGTAGTGGCCCGTAGACTAGTTTTTGGGGCTTGTGGCTGAGTACCTCGCCTTGCGGACTTTTGTCTTTCTTCTTTTTGGTTTGTTTCTGAACCAAACCTTGTTACCCTTTGCCTGGAAGGTGGAACAGGGGTGTAGACCAGTTTCCCCCCTTGTGGACCACTTTTCTTCCCTGCCAGCCACTTTTGGTGGTCGGCCAGCTAGGGTGGGTGGTTTGTGGACCACCTAAGGTTGTCGGCAGCCTGCTACCACCTTCTACTCTCCCTGCAACACCTCTTCCTCCCTTGCTGACTAGTTTTATTCCCTGTAGACCACTTTTTGTGGTCGGTCGACTAGGGGGAGTGGTCGGTTGACCACTTTAACTGGTCGACGGCCTTTCTGTATTTTCTGCAGATATTTTCCTTGCCAGCTGTGCCAGCTGTTGGGCATAGAAGGCATCCTCCATACACGTGTATGGAGGTATTGCACCAAGCTTCTAGCTTGTTCAACAAGCTTGAGGCTTGGAATTCTATATAAGGGAGCCTCCTCCATCTTGTTCAAGGTTCATAAAATTTTCTTAGGGCTAAACATATCCTTCTCTCTCTATATTTCTCCATCTCTCTTTATATTTGTGCTATTTTGTGCCTTAAAGTGAGTTTTGTTCACACTTTTGCACTAAACACCTAGTGAAACACCTTCACTCTTGAGCTGAGGTTCTTGGAGGTTGCATTCGAGTGGTTTTGGCTTGGTTTTTGCCTCTGAAGTTGTTGTTTTGAAGTTGTGCTTCAAGGGTGAGTAATAGCCTCTTTAAAGCTTTGTTTTCATTGCTTATTTGGCCCTATTAGCATGATGTTTTAGGCCTAACTTGCAACTACAAAAACTTTTGTTTTTAAGTGCTTAAGGTGGTTGTTTGAGACCTCCTTGGTGTTGGAGGTGTTTTACCCTCTTGTGTGCCTTGTTTTGCTTTGCTTTGTGCTATCTCCTAAGGCCTTTGAGATCACCTTTGTTTGGCTTCTTCACCACTGAATTCCAGAGGAATTTCAGTGGTAGAAAGTGTGTTTTCGGACCTAAAATAGGTGGGGGTGGTCCCCCTCTTTTGAACCTTGTTTGCATGTGTTATTGGCTTACCAAGTTAGCATTGTTTTCTACCTTCTTGGGCCCCTATCTTAGCATGTTTTAGGCCTTGTTCTGCCATGATATAGCTCTGTTTGGGGTTGGTTTGGTTACCTCTTGCATGCTCCTTGCACTTGTAGTGCAATTCCACTCACTAGCCTAGCATGCTTACTACTTTGGCCTATGGCTCTAGCTTGTTTTGGCTCTATTTCAGCATGCTTTTTGCCCTGATTTCACATGCTTTAGGTTTGATTCGGGTGGCCTTGATCATGTATGCTTTGCTTTGTATAGCCATAGTGTAAAGCCCCTCCACAAGCTTTGTGTTTTGAGTCCACTAGCATGCATTGCTTGGGCTATTTGCATGATTTAGCATCATTTGATATATAATTTCAGAGCATGTTTCACTATCATACCCTCGTGTGTATCACTCTTTCAATGCTTTGGAGGGTTGTGCTTTATGCCTTAAGCATGAGCCAATATGTATGCATGCTTGCCTAAGCTTTTGGGCTACCATCTCAGCATGTTTTTGGTGTTATTTTACCATGTTACAACTCTAATTTTTGTTGGTAAAGTCATCTCATGCTTGGTTTTGGTATGTGTAGTGTAATCCTCCTCATTGGCCTTGCATGCGTCATGCTTTATGCCTCCCATTCTAGCTTGTTTTGGCTACAATCTATCATGTTTCTAGCATTGTTTTGACATGCTTTAGGACTATTTTGAGTCATCTTGGTCCTTTGGAGCTTGCTTGATATGGCTATGGTACAAGTGCCTTTGTTAGCCTTAAGCTTTAAGCCTCTTAGCATGCCTCATTTGTGATGTGTGCATGATTTGACATCATTTGGAATGAAATTTTAGAGCTTATGTCTTTGCCATACTCCCATGTTTATCACTCTTTCATTACCCTTGAGGGTTATGCATTACGCCTTGTTTGTGAGCCAATGAATGAACATGCTTTCCTTCCCTTTTGAGCCTATGTTTTAGCATGCTTTCGGCCTTGATTTAGCATGCGTCAACTCTATTTTGAGTAGTTTGGGTCATATGGGATTTGTTATGCATGGTTGTAGTGCAATAGCTTTGACTAGCCTAATGATTCAAGGTCCTTAGGATGCTATGCTTGTGTTGTTTGGATGATTTGGTATCATTTCACACATGATTTCAGTGCATATAGTGTAGCTACACTCTCACATTTGTCACTTCTTCATTATGTTTGAGAGTTGTGCTTCTATGCTTTGTTCATGGGTTAATGCATGAACATCATTTCCTTGTCTTTCATGCAATCATCTCCATGCATTTAGGCCACTGTTTTGGCATGGTTTAGGTCTATCCATAGTTGGTTTAGCCATTTAAACTTGGTATTGCATGCCTCTTGTGAGATGTTCTTTACTAGTTTTGATGTTCTTGGCCTCCGAACATGTCTCGCATGCATTGCTTATATGATGGAACCTTGTGCATGCCACATTAGCATTGATAGATAGGCATGTTGTATGTGTTGCATTGTGTTTGGATCGAATGTTGATCCAAACACAAGGAATGTGGCACGTTTCATACTCGAAGTGATGAAACGTGCTGCGTTTCTTGGTCGCCGACCCTCTTGATCAAGCATGATAGAGGTGGAGGCCCTTATGTGTTATTTGTGTGCATTCATTGACATTGACTTGTGCAAACTTGGCTTCTCAGCCATCGTGCATTGTGATGCATGGTTGGTGGCCCGAGAGTCAAGTACCGCACTCCCTTGAGCTTGAGAAATGATAGGGAGGGTGGCTGTGCATACATTTCTTGCAAATACACTGCTATGCCCCTTGTTGTTCTCTGTTGCAGCAAAACTGGAGTTTGGCAAATTCACTGGTCGGCTGACCAGTAAGGGTGGTCGACCGACCACTTTTTCTGGTCTACAACAAATTTTTCTAGTCTACAGCCCCTTTTTCTGGTCGGCAACCCACCAGGAGGTCCCCATGTTGGAGCAAAAGCAATTTGGAAGTTTGTGCAGTGTTCTGAGATCAAATCAAATGCAAACAGAGGCAATTCTGGGCATAGCAATGGATTTCCGAACGAGGCGATCGAGCATGCATGCACCTCTCACCCCGAGGGCCTCTTTTAACTACTTTCGCTGCTTTACTTAGTTAGCTAATTCGTCAGTTTTGTACTTAATTAGTTAATGTGCTTAATGTTTTGTAATAATTAGTTAACTAGGAATAGTTAATTAGCTTGGTTTGTAATAAGTAGCTTAGCCTAGAATAGCTTAGCATACTCATTCGGACCCTCATTCGAGAGGGCACAATGTTGTAATAAGTGTGTGTGCGTGTGTGCATGTCTTCCAACCCCATTTCTTTCTCCTTTTTACTTATCAGCTTTCGATGGTTAGTTTGGGGCATGTTTCAATTAGCATATTTATGCTTTGCAAGCATGCATTATTCATTCGTCTTGCATGCACCGGGCTCGGCGCATTATTTAAACTGCATTGTATTTCAATACACTTTCTTGAATACGTGTTTCAAAGCATGTCATCAAGTGTTGCATTCATATGCCATTCTAGATAGCCGAGCCTATTTTAGTTGCATTAGGCATCTTAACATAGCTAGGATCATGCATGATTTCTAACTAGCTTCTGTTTTGGCTTCGAGTACACTATAAGTATTTATGCTTTAGCATCTTTGCATGAGTGTGGGTGTTTCCATGATAGCATGCTTGCCATGGGGCTATTTGCTTATGTGATTAACTGCATGAATTCCTGTAGATGAAGGCTTTTTTTTCTTGAAATGGGACAATTCGATAAATGTGCGTTTTAAGCCTACTTGGAGTGGCAAAATCATGTTGTTTTAAGCCCACTTGAGGGTGGCAAATTCGCGTTTCAGCCTACTTGCGAGTAGCAACTTCAAACCATTTTCGAAAAACAAATATGACATGTTTTGTTCCAACTTAAGCGATTTGGTCTATACTTGTATGCTGTGCGCATCACATAGTAATTCTAGATTAATAACTGGAATAAGAACATATGTGTTTTATAAAAACAACATATCATGTTAGTAGAGGCCCATCTTTGATCGGGCGAGCGGGGGTGCTCATTTCAGGACCTTCCCCTCTCGTACCCAAGTTCCCGAGCCGAGGCAACTTTGGTGATGATAGACACGTGGCCTTAGGCACGAGTCAGGGTTTCCTAAATTTCCCAAAACAAAATATTTAGGTGGTGACTCTGAAATCTGGCGAAACAGTCCATGTTTGTCACTTCTTGATTAAAATCAATTTTCCAAAACGATTTGCCAGATTTGGACTCTTTGGTGATTTATCAGTCTTACATTGCACTTTGTGAGATTAGATTCAGAACCGTGATAGGAGTCCAAACTGTAGTTGCTAGAACCCAACCCAAATCGCACCCTCGCGCGCGGAAAAAGTTCAGGGCAGTCTACAGTTTCTGGCGACTTTGCTAGGGATTTAGAGAACTTGACTCGAACTTACCCCTTGGGATTTCTTGAACAACTTCTCAAGCTTGCTCAACTTTAACGCTGTATAGTCCACCTCGAACTCAAAGGGAGAGTCCAGTTGATTGACAGGCGTAGGTGCCTTAGATAGTTGAGGTAGAATCGAGGGCGAAGCCGACCCTTTCGGGATATCCGTATCTCCCTGGACATTTGGTGCCTCCCCGTGTGCTGGAACTCCTGGTGGGGAAGGAGCTTGGTGTGAAGCAGATGCCCCGGTTTGTTGTTGTAGCCTGGCAATTAACTCTGCCTGCTGGGCCATGATATCGGCCTGTTGTTTGGCAAACTCATCTCGACGAACAGCGTCCTGCTGCATGGCTCTCATGGTCTCCTGCATCTGACGCATCATTTCCTCAACTCCTGTCGTTCCTGCCATACTGCCCTGATCTATCTGAACTACCGGTAGGTCTATCTCTATGGCAACAATTGAGACCTCAGAGACCTCAGCCGACTGTCCACTGATGGGGTAACCACTAATCGGGCAACCTCTGCTCGAATACATTACGTCTTCTCGATCTCTGTCTGACAACCGGGGGTAGAGAATGGAACATTGGTTGTTCGTCAACCAGATCCTCAGATTGATTAAGTCGGCGACCTCTTGTCCAAAGTGCTTGGGGAATATCTGCTTGGTCTGAAGTAATTGTGCTAAACTACCCTAGCAAAAAGATAAATAAAGCAATAATAAGGAAATAAACAACCGGACAAATGGACAGCATAACGGCTTAAAATAAACACACAACACACAGTTGGGCATCACAACACACAGTTGATAAGCTGAAATACACTGTTCTCAAATACTGATCATTGTTCCCAAATCACTACCCCCAAAACTGAACCTGATACCCGCAGATAACTGATTCCCAAAATACTGAACTGGTGCCCGCAAGCCTGATACCAAAACTTGTAAACTGATACATGCATTCCTGTAGAGATGCACTCTAAAAGCACATAGCAAACAAGTGAGAGCTAAAACACCCCTATGTTGGGGTAAGGTTTCCCTGTCCTATTTTGTCAGGAGCTAGGGTTTCACTACGCACACAGCGGTTTCAAACAACCTATAATCGGGTAAGCAACCTGTCCTAGCTTGGAATGGTCACTATGGATTCCGAATATGCACTAGGTTGATTGGTCAAAAAGGGTGCCCCGATAAAACCCGGGTTTGTGTTCCCGTCGTGGCAGAGCCCGCAACCGGTCAGCCTTATGGCATGCTTCTCGAAGCGAGCCTTCGGCAAACCGTTCAGGAATAGCATACGGCAAACACGGTGTCCTAGGCGCACCAATGCAAATGCAATGCAAAGAAACACATAAGTGTAGTCAAAACCAGATATCATGAGTTCGAGTCAAGTTCTCTAACTCCCCAGCAGAGTCCCCAGAAACTGTAGACGTCCCCAAATGTCTCGGGAGGGAATCCCGTTTGTTCATTGGGCTCACTACAGTTCAGGACTCAATGTCACAGTCCTGTATCTAATCTCGCAGAGTACAATGCAAGACCGATGAATCATCAAAGAGTCCAAATCCGGCAAATTGTTTTTTTTTTAAAACAGATTTTTTTGAAAGAAGTGCCAAACATGGATTGCTTTGCCAGATACAGAGTCGCCACCTAAATATTTATTTTGGGGAATTTAGGAAACCCTGACTTGTTGCCTAAGGCCACGTGTCCATCATCACCAAAGTTGCCTCGGCTCGGGAACTTGGGTACGATTGGGAAAGGTCACTTCGTGAGCACCCCTGCTCGCCCGATCAAAGATCGACCTCTACTAACCATGATATCGAGTTTTGAAAACATTATGTGCTCTTATTCCGGTTTATTAGCCAAGAATTACTATGTGATGCACGCAGCATACAAGACTGGATCGCCTAAGTTAGAACAAAACATTTCATGTTCGTTTTCAAAAATGGTTTGAAGGTGCTACTCGCAAGTAGGCTAAGACGTGGATTTTTCCACCCTCAGGTGGGCTTAGAAAAACATGATTTTACCACTCTCAAGTGAGCTTAAAACTCGCAGTCAATGCATTTATTCCAATTCAGATAATCCAACCTTCACCCACAGGCATTCAGGCAGGTATATCACATAAGCACATAGCCTCATGGTAAGCATGCTATCATGGCAGTCACTCACACGCATGCAAGGATGCTAAAGCATAACCACTTACCGAGTAATCCAAGCCAAAGAAAGAAGCTAATTAGAAAACATGCATGGATGCTAACTATGCTGAGATGCCTAATGTAACACATGCAAAAATGCAACTATAATAGGCTCAGCTATTCTAAGAATGACATATGAGATGCTACAGCTAACACGTATTCAACTTGGAATTGAAATACGATGCAGTTAGTATGATGCGCCGAGACCGGTGCATGCAAGACAGATGAATGGATGCAAACACGCGAGCATAAGTATGCTAATTGAAACATGCCCTAATCTAACCATCATAAACTGATAAATAAAAGGGAGAAAGACGTGGGGTTGGAAGACATACATCACATACACGCACACTTATTACAATTGTGCCCTCGCTCGGAGGGTCCGAATAAATAATACAGTCCGAATAAATAATTACAGTCCGAATAAATAATTAAATATTACAAAACCCTAATTAATTATCAAATTAACTAGAAAAGCGGATAAATTAGCATGCAAGCTATCAAATGGACTGCCTCAGCTCTTGTTCTGAATGATGAAAAATGCATGCTCGAATCGCCTCGTCGGGAAATTCCTCGCGATGCCCCAATTTGCCTCTATTTGCAATTGATCTCGGAATGCTGTGCAAGGCTTTAGAAAGTTGCTGATTTCTAGTTTGCTACAACAGAGAGCAAGAACGGGGCATGGCAAAGTATTATCACATATGTATGCACATCTCGATCCTCGTGTCACCAATCATGCATCTCGATGCATGATGGCCGAGGAGTCAAATTGCACGACTCGATGTGAAATGAATGCACATGACAACACAACAAGGCCTAGACTCCATCATGGGTAATCCGGAGTGTCGGCGACCGGGAATTGAGGCACGTTTCATCACTTCGGGTACGAAACGTCCCTCGTTTCCCGTGTTTGGGCTAACTCCTATCCCAAACACAATGCAATGAGATGGCATACACAATGCGACTAACATGCAACCTAGCATACGCAATGCTATGGACTAAAATGGCATACACAATACACGATGGACTTACACCAATATGAGTGGACCTCAGCCACACTCACATCAGTGGCCATATGATGAAAATGAGACAACCGAAATACATACAAACATGCACGAATGCAAAGGACCGATCCTAAGGCACAACATGCAACTCTAACAAGGCATGGCAAGGAATGAAATATGGCATAGGATGGCACATGATACAGCTCTGAAATGGCATAAAAGATGGTCCCGAAACATGCAAGTATGTCACACAATGCAAGCTAGATGGCTCGAATACTGAAACTAATGAAGTGCGTTACACTAGAGGTACACAAAGCAATGCACAAATGGTGAAACCAACCCCAAACAGACCCTAGACAGGTCTGAAACAGTGGGGAAATGGCCTAAAATGATGACTTGGAATGCAAAGAAATGGAGCTCATTCAATGGTCGGTAAACAAGGCATTCATCCACAACTCTTAAGCACACTTAAAGAGGAGAAAACATGGGAATATGGTATTCACATAAGCTCTGAAATATGATGCAAAATGACCCCAAAGCATGAAAACACCTCATTATATGCATGCAATAGACCTTAAATCTCAAAGCTAGGCAAGTGTATTGAACTACAAGCATGCAAAACAAGCATCATTCGACCATGAGACCCAAAAACAGAGCTAGGGAAGTCCAAATTATGCACAAAATCAGTTTAAGGCAAGGCCAAAAAGTGCTAAAATCAAGGGTCAACAAACCATGCAAAGAAAGCTAGTGAACCATGAGTTGTAGTACAACTATATGAAGCATATGAGAGCTCACCAAAACAGCCAAAAACAGAAGTGTGCCATGCCAAAATATGCCCAAAAACCCATGGAAACTCAGTCAACACATGTTAGAATGATAGGTTCCTTTGGAGGGCCATGCAAGGGGTTATTCTACACATGCAAGATAGAAATACAAAATGGAAAAACCACCTCTAGACAGAGGTTATGAGGGCCCTAAAACTCATAAAAAATGGCCTGAAATGAAGCTAGGAAGCAAGCAAGTAAAAGCCCCTTTGAAAGGCCTTGAATAGGATTGCTCTACAAATGCATAATAGACATTCAAAATGGCAAAAAGGGCTCTGGATAGAGCTTATGCAGGTCATAAAACTCACAAATAATGGCCTGAAACAAGGCTTCAAAACATGCAAATAGGGGCTCCTTTGTAAGGCCAACAAAGCTAGTAAAGAGAACAAGGGGTGAGAGGGTCACCCCTCTTTGATTTTGAGGCTCAAAAACATATGTTAGCCACTAAAAATCCACTGGATTTCAGTGGCTAAAAGACCAAACCAAGGCCAACACAAATGCTCTAATGCATAGCCCAAAACATGAGGAAATGAAGCATGCAAGGGGGTAGATGACCCCCAACAGAAAAATGACCTTAATAAAACTTGAAGAGGAGCTCAAAATAAGACTTTTTCTTGTTTATGATGAAGTCCAAAAATGCTTGCAAATAAGGCTAAAGAATGAAGCAAAATAAAGCTACAAAGAGGGAAATGGTGACTTACCCTTGTAGCCAATAACTCCAGCAACTTCTGGACCAAGAAAGTGAGCTCTCAACCTCTGAAAAACAGCTCCAAGGTACTTAGGATGGTAGTGGAGGTGTTGTGCTTGGAGGTGTAGTGCAATGGGTGCAAGAACAATGGAGTTTGAAGCTTCAAGGAGAGAGATATAAAGGGAAGTGTATGTATGCTCTAGACTAATTCTTCAACCCTTGCAATGGAAGAGGAGGCCTCCCTTTATAGAGAAGAGAGGCCAAAGCTTCTCTTGGAAGCTTCAAACCAAGAATAAACATCCTCCATACACGTGTATGGAAGATGCATCAAATGGCTCCCAGCTGGCACAACTGGAACACATTCAGTGAGACCAAAACGCAGGAAGCATGCCAACCAGTTAAGGTGGTCGGCCGGCCACTCCCCCTGGTCGGCCGACCAGGGGTCAAAAGGTTCAAGTTGAAAAAAGTGGTCGGCCATACTAGATTGGTGGTCTCCGAGGTGAATGCAACACAATGGTGGTATGAGAGACCCAAAATTATGGCTCAAAAGTGAGAGAGACCAAGGGGTCAAAAGGGTCAGGTTGAAAAGGTGGTCAGCCATACCAGATTGGTGGCCTCGCAGATGAATGCAACACAATGGTGGTATGGAAGACCCGAAATTGTGGCTCAAAAGTGAGGGAGACCACCTACTTGCCAAGGAAAACTGGCCGACCGGGGAAAGGTGGTCTCCAAGAAGAAAAGGTGGTCTCCCACCCTACTACCACCTTCCTAACAATGAAACTAGGGTCCATGCCAAAAATGAACCCACACCGATGCAAAACGAGGGTTCGGGGAACTGACTATTAAGTACTGGAGGTGGCGTACAACCACGAAGGTGGTCTCCCGGGCCACAGTGTCCCTCTAAGGAGAGGAAACGGGGTGTGTGCCAAAAATCGGAGCAAACAGAGGTAGTTAAGCGGTCCCGAACCGAGGCGCACAGCCGACGGCTCCGAAAACCAGAAACTAGTCTCCAAACGGGAAAAATGGCCTACGACCACGAAACGTAGCCTATGGCCACTGAGAGATGGTCTACGAGACCTCTCCCTCCCTTCGGGAAGAGAAAACAGAGAAAATAAGACCTGGTTCGCAAACCGAGGCAAAGCACAAAAGAGTTCCGAAGTCCAGAGGCAAGGCTCTCAGCCGAGACTCTGTGACCTCAAAACGAGCACAATATACATCATCACCGAGCACTCAATCGGCGACGTCTGAGTCTTCAGGTCGGTCAAAAATGGGGTGTCTACAGTTGCCCCTCTTTGACAGAACTCAGAAGTCATAATTGACGGGAGTGAATGTCAAAGCCCAGAGACGACCCATTTTTGACAAGGCCGAAGACTTAGACAAAGAGGCAAGATAAACAAAGAGATGTGCCTGCAGGCATGCCCGCAGGCGGGGGCAAAATGCAAAACGAAGATGCACCAAGTCGAACGTAACTCATGATCATGCAAAGCAGCAAGCTGTAATGAAGCAAGTATTCACAATAGATGCAACTGTAGACACCCCATTTTTGACCGTCCTCAAGACTTGGACGTCACCGTTTGAGCACTCAGTGATCATCCATGTTTGTGTTCGTCCTGAGTTCCCGCAGGTCTCGGCTGCGCGCCTTGCCTCAGCATCTCTCGACTCGACTGTTTTGTGTCTGGTCTTGCACCAAACACTGGTGTTTTGCCTTTGAGGGGCAGGGAATGGCTTGTGGGCCATCCCCACACTCCACCGGCCATGGTTTGAGGCCACCGGTTGTGTTTTGTTGCCACCGGCCAAATGTTTGGCCGGCCGACACTCTGGATGGTCGACCGGCCATCTTTTTTGGTCAAAATGCATTTTTGGCTGGCTGACCACTGTTCATCTGCTTTTCCAGATATTTTTTTATGCCAGCTGTGCTAGCTGGCACAACTTTGCTTCCCTCCATACACGTGTATGGAGGGATCTCCCTCTTGTTAGCTTGCCTTGGAAGCTTTACAAGATTGGATTGTCTATAAGAGGAGGTCTCTTCTTCCTCTATTAGGTTAGACAACATTTTTCCAGAGCTTTGAGTTCTAGGGTTAGGGTTTGCATATATCCTATCTTTATATCTCTCTCTTCGTGTATTTGTGTGTGTTTAGTCTTAGTATTGCACACAAACACCCACCATTACACCTTCTCTTGGAGCTGAGGTCCTTGGAGGTTGTTCTTGAAGTTTTGGAGTTGGTTTGGACCTAAGGAAGCTGCTGGTCCACCATTTTTGAAGAGGATCTACAAGGGTAACCACTTTTCCCTTTTATTCCCCATTTTTGAATAGTTTTTTATGACTACCTTGCAACTATTTTTAGGCTTTATATATAACATATAAAAGTCTTGTTTTTCATTGCTCTAAATAGTTGTTTAAGAGTGTTTTGAGCTTTGAGGTTGTTTGACCCCTCTTAAGCCTTGTTAGGCTCCATTTTTTGTGCCATTTTGGTGAGCTCCGGGACCATTGTGTCTGGGCCTCCTCACCACTGAAATCTTGAGGGATTTTAGTGGTGAGAATGGTGCCTTGAGGTCCTAAGAAGGAGAGGTCCACCCCCTCTCCATGTTGTCCTTGAAAAGGGTCATTTTTGCCTCATGTGTGAGCATCTAATTTAAGTGCATGTTGGCCATGTCTTAAGTGTTATTTGGTAGTATTTTGCCATGTATTACCTCTGTTTTTAGTTGGTTTAGACACACCATGCATGCTTAGCATACTTGTCTTATAATGCCATGTTTTGGCCTTAACATGCTTTAAGTGTTGGCCCTTGTTTTAGCATGATTTTGGCCAAGCTTTGTGAAGCTTTTGTGCATGTTTTAGTGTGCTTTAGCTTTGTTTTCAGTTCCTTTCATCATGCTCAACATGTTTTGTAATGTCTCTTTGCATTCCGGCTTGTAGGCCTTGAATGTGTGATATGATGAGCATGCTTTACTTGCTTTAATTAGTTGGTTTGGCACCTCTATTTTATGCAATTTCAGAGTTTGGTATGCTTGCCATATGTCCATGATCATCTCTTTTAAGGGTGCTTAAAAGATGCCTTTTGATGCTTAGGAATTGGATCATGTATGCATGCATGCTTGTATGCGCATTTGGCCCCATTTCCATAGTTTATGGCCACTGTTTTAGGCTTGTTTGAGGGCTGCCTAAATTAGTTTAAGTCCATCCTTCATTTGTTATAGCATGCTTGCTTGTGCATTGTTGCATACTTGGCCTATTACATGTTATTGCTTGCTTGAAGTCATGATGCATTTGGCATGTATTTCATTGGTTAAGTTGCTTTGCATTGTTCCTATGCTTAGTCCACTTTACATGTTGTTGCAAGTTTGCCACTAGCATAGTTGTCACATGCCTTGCATGCTCATTTTGCATACTTAGCCTCTGTGTCTAGGTTGCATTCCATTTGCATGCATGCTTCACCTCTTGAGTTGAGTATGATAGAGGTTGAGCCCCTTTGTTTGATTATGTGCATTGCATTCCATATCAAAATGCATATTTGGTTTCTTGGGCCATCACGCATTGAAATGCGCGATTGGTGATCCAAGAATCGAGACCCATCCTCCTTTGAGTCATGAATATGATAAGGAGTGTGGTTGGTGCATACATTGCTTGAAATGCATTGCCATGCTATGTTTTGCCCTCTGCTGCTGTCAAAAACAGATTCTGCAGGAAGCTTTGGCCGGCCGGCCATCTCCAGTGCCAACCGGCCATCCAAATCTGACTTGAATACATGCTACTCGTCACATCCCACATGCCATCCTAGGATTTGCTGAGCCTATTCTAGTGGCATTCTGTATGTGTTGCATTAGCCACTTAACATGGACTTGGATCATGCATGATTGCTAACATGTTCTTTGTTTTGGCTCGGAGTATGATGTAGGTATTTATGCTTTAGCATCTCGCATGAGTGTGAATGTTAACATGACAGCATGCTTACCATGTGGCTAGATGCTTATGTGATTTAAACTGCCTGAATGCCTGTGGGTGAAGGTTGGATTGTTTGAGTTGGGATAACTCATTGAAATCTGTGTTTTAGCCTACTTGTGGGTAGCAAATTTCAAATCATTTTCCAAAGGAACGAATATGCAATGCTTTGTTCCAAATTAGGCGATCTAGTCTATACTTGTTTTGCTGTGCGCATCACATAGTAATTCTAGGCTAATAACCGAAATAAGAATGCATGTGTTTTTCAAAAACGAGATATCATGGTTAGTAGAGGCCGATCTTCGGATAGGGCGAGAGAGGGTGCTCATAGCTGACCTTCCCCAATCGTGCCCAAGTTCCCGAGCCGAGGCAACTTTGGTGATGACGGACACGTGGCCTTTGGCAAACGAGTCAGGGTTTCCTAAATTCCCCAATTAAAAAATTTAGGTGGCCACTTTGTATCTGGCAAAGCAGTCCATGTGTGGCACTTCTTTACAAAAATCTGTTTTCCAAACGATTTGCCGGATTTGGACTCTTTCGCTCAGATTAAGAACCGTGACAAAATCGAGTCCGAACTGTGGGGTGAGGCCCTTACGCGGGGCGCGTCCATAGTTTCTGGCGACTCTGCTGGGGAGTTTAGAGAACTTGACTCGAATTCTTGATATCTTGTTTTGACTATACTTATGTGTTTCTTTGCATTGCATGTGCATTGGTGCGCCTAGGACACCGTGTTGGCCATCTACTATTCCTGAGCGGTTTGCCGGAGGCTCGCTTTGAGAAGCGTGCCATAAGGCTGACCGGTTGCGGGCTCTGCCAGTATGGGAATGCAAACCCCAGTTTTACTGGGGCACCCTTTTCGACCATTCGACCTAGTGCATATTCGGAATCCATAGTCATGACCATTCCAAACTAGGACAGGTTACTTACCCGATGTAGGTTGTTTGAAACCGCTGTGTGTGTAGTAAAACCCTAGCTCCTGACAAAATAGGACAGGGAAACCCTACCCCAACATAGGGGTGTTTTGGCTCTCTTTTACCTGCTCTATGCTTTTGGAGTGTATCTCAACAGGAACGTACATATCAGTCTGTGAGTTTGAGCATCAGGCCTGAGGTCACCAGTCTCAGTATTTGTGAGAATCAGTTATATCTGTGGGTATCTGATTCAGTGTTTTGGGGCAGTGATTTTGAGGAACAGTAATCAGTAGTAGAGTACCGTTGTTCGGCTACGCCTGTGTTTGATCCGTTTGGGCTGAAATGCTGCTTGTTTTTCCTTTCAGTTCAAAGAAGTGATACAGAATAGCCAGTGTTGCCCCTTGCTGAGGCAAGACAAATATCTGATCCGTCAGTCACCGTTCAGGACAACGGACTTATGATGACGCAGAGTTCAAAGGAGATCGTGGTTATGACAGCCGCATTAGATCAAGGAATTGCCCTGCAAAGTGAGACCAATGTTGATGTACCGCATCCATCCAGGTCGCCTGCTGCACGCCCGATCTGGGAACCCCAGCTGTATCAGGCTCGTGAGCCCACTACGTTCGAATTAATGGGGATGATTGGTGGCCTCCAGAGGTCTATGGCAGATCTCGCTTACGGAATATCAGCTTCGCCACCAGCTGCACCATATGCCGGGAATTTTGTACCGCAAGAGCCTCCTCTATTGGGACGGATTGTGATCGAGCTCAGCCAACCTGAGGTTGTCTCAAGCTATAGCAATGACGTATCAACATCAACCCAAACCCTCGATCAGGCTGAGGCCAGAGGCAAGAACAAAGTGGAGACAGATGTTGATCCCGTTGAACAGCTGTTGTGGGTAGTCGAGGCTTTGAAAGCCGGGGGAATGAGTAAACAACAGGTATTCGCAGTCGTAGCCAAGGCTGTGGATGATGTTTTCCCCACTCCAACCGAAGGCAGTACAAGCCAGTCAGAAAACTGAGATAGGCCCCGTCATGCCAGAACAGTTCCTTCCATTCCCAACCCTACACCTGGGAAAGATCAGAAAGTCAAGGCAGTGCCTGCCAGCCCTTTCGCTAGTGCTTCTAGCAAAAATTCTCAGACTTCAAAGTACCTGCCCCAAGGGCGCAGGGTCTTCCACGCTCTCTACATGCCTCTGTCTAAGGAACTCCAGATCCTGGCCGAAAGAGGGCACCTTAAACCCTTGGAGCCTCGGCCTCTCCCAAAGAATCTCCCTCTCACACATGATGCCGCTTTGTACTGCGCGTACCACCAGCAAACCGGTCATGCTACCGATAATTGTTTCCGCCTTCGTCATGAGGTGCAAGATTTGATCGACAATGAGGTTATCCTCCCACCCACCTCAGCCAAGTCTGTTACTACCCAGCTATTGGATTTCGAAGATACTGCAAGTATGTGATCAGGGGTTGGACCACCTGCGGGCGGCGCCCGGTGTATTTTGGATGTGGCGTCTGGCACGCATTTTTGAACATCCGCGAATGCTAGTTTCGTAAATATTGGCTTGGGTATCGAGTCAGTTCTTTGTTTTGTTTTGAGTTTGTCTCATCATCTTGAGTCAGTTCTTTTTGCTTAAGGGTCTGTCTTGTTGTAGCGAGTCAGTCCCATTGTATAGAATATCGGATGGTTCCGGGGTTGTTGCCTTGAACACCGTTTTGTTTTGTAATTACCCTTTTGCTTTCTTTTAGGTCTATCTCCACTGTGGAGCCAGTTGCAACCAGGAAATCTGAATGAAACAGCTGTAGCTATCATGTTTCTGTGCATATTGCTATTTTGAGCTAGTTGTGCCAGAGGATCCGAATGGAACGACAATACATTCCACTTGCTCTCTTGTGCCCTAAAAATCATTGCATAGACCTTTAATTTTTTTCTTTTTTTAAAAAAAAAACCTTTTGAACACTGTGGTGATGAAAACGAAGAGGAAGGCATTCATCGAGTTTTGCAAAACTTTGATCAATTTGAGAGAAAGATAGGCGTGCTAAGCCTTTTAATGAATGAAATCATGCTTGTTAGCGTGAGTACTGAGAAGGACCCTGGTTTGATCCATATTGGTTCCACACTATCTTCAGCGCGAGCGATTTGTTGCTTTCTTAAAAACTTTCAAAAACAAAATGTTTTGCGCGGTCCTGTGAAGACCTGTGTGGAATCACTCTTGAGATTGTGCAGCCTAGGATCGCTCTCAGCCTCAAGATTCAATCCGTTTGTTTTCGAACCTTGAACCCATTCAGAACGTTCCATGGTCAACCACCATGTGAGTCCTGTGTGGCCAGATTTGAAGCAGCCCTCGAACAAGAGGCACCAAAGTCAGATCAAGAGGTCAGACGTCGTCAACAGAAGTTCGCGAAGCTAGAACAGAAGCACCCCTCAAACTAGGGGCAAAAATGTCCGATATGCTTGAAGAGCCGAAGATGGGTCTTTCTGCAAATCAATAACAACAGCCACTCTCTTGGATATGGATGGCTTCAAAACCCTAAAACCATTTGGCATGGACTTGTTACACTTTTACCCTTTGAGAGGCTCGCTGGGCCGAAAACCCGGAAGGGCGACCCGGGCAAAAGTTAGAGCAAGAAAAAAATAAAAATACAAAAGAAAAAAAAGAAAAATACAAAAGATAAAAAAAAATAAAAAGCAAAAGAAAAAAAAAAGAAAAAAAAAAGAAAGCAAAAAAAAGAAAAGAAAAACAAAGCTCGCAAGGTCGAAAACCCGCATCGGGCGCCTTGGCAAAAGTTAGAGCCTACAAAGTGAAGGTTAAAATACCCGAGTGTACCTTAACCAGAACTACGTAAGGCTTGATTCCCATGTTTGGGATACGTAGGCAACTTCACTCCGAAGTCTGGCCTCCAACGCTTTCATAGCGACTCTGTCCATGTAATGGTTTTGATCATCCTTGCCTTCTCTGAATCTGATAGTGCGGTTGTGACACCCAGAACTACGTAAGGCTTGATTCCCATCTTTGGGATACGTAGGAAACTTCATCCTGAAGTCCAGCCACTAATGCTTTCAAAGTGACTGTGTCCATATATTGGTTCTGACCATCTTCGTCTTCTCTGTATCCGGGAGTTTGGTCGCGATCATCACTAATGAGGACTGTTTACAATACGCTGCGGTGTTCATCCAGACAAGGGGCAACTTTCTATTGCCACGAGTCGCCATCCAAACCAGGGGCAACTTTCCGTTGCCGTGCAGCTCTTTCAAGCAAGGGGCAATTTTCCGTTGCCTCCGATCTGGGGTTGTGCATCTCGAGAGTAAGTTCCATGCTCGTTGAGCATTAACCGTTTGCAGAAATAGTTTTTGAGAGTTTTTACTGAGGTTGACTATTTTCTCGAAAATTATTCCATTTTTTCCAAAACTGGACCATTTTCTTGGACCCAAAAAAGGAAAATTTTCAGTGCTCATAGCCTAACTCGCATGATTTTCAAATCAAAAATCGAACAGTATGTTAATCTAACTCTCATATTGGTCAAAACTGTTTTAGTAGAAAAGCAAAACAAAAAATGGTCAAAATGATGAACTAGGGGCACAGTTGAGTCAAGCTTCCTGTCTTTCCCCCGTCGCCAGCATACTTGCCAGAAAGGGCACAACTGAAGCTGTCAGTAAAGGGCTGAAAGCTCTCAACAACCTCCAAGCAACGAGGTATCAAACCAAGTGCGAAGCACAAATTGGAATGGATCAAGATACTTCATCCGGAACCTCGACTAGACGTCCCGGGAGGAAATAGCCGTGAGCTAATAGTGTTGGGCGTGAACCCATAGTTTCCATTTATCCATTAATCACTATGGGGAGGGATGGAAAATGAGAGAATAAAGAATAGAGAGGTGTAAGTCGAGAGAAAAGTGAGGAAAAGGGTTTTTGAGAGAAAAACCGAGCCTGAGGGTCGAGTGATGTGAGAATCACAAATAAGAAAGGGTGGGAAACATACCCAGAGGAACTGGCTCCTCGAGATCTGAGGTCTCTCATTTTTGTAAACACGTCCGTGTGTTGTGTCTTTTGTTTAGTTTACCTTAACTTTTTTTTTGAGTCTTTGCCGAGCGTGTCTCGTTTTGATTAAGTCGTGTACTTTCTGCTTGAGTCTTTTTTACTATGTTCAGTTGTAGGCTCAATACCCCGATTTGAAAAACCCTTTTTCAATTTCAAAATTTTAATCATGCTGTGCTCAGAGTGCCGTGCCATTCTCCATATCTATGCGAAGCAAAAGAAGAAGGGGAAAATTTGGGGCATCCGAGTGTGTTTCAGATTCAGCAGATTCAACCTTTGTAGTCTGTCTTGACAGATTGGACTGTTTGTTCAGGATCCGCCGTGTGCAGAATAAATAGAATGGCCTGTATGCAGATTAATCCCCAGTAGAGTATGGGCCAAGTGTTCGGACTGAGTAGTGGTTTGTATGGGTTGTTTTGCTGTTGGCTGGTTCGTTATCTGATTATTACAATACAAGTGTTCAATTTTTCAGACAAAAGATCAATCTCATTTACATTGAGGTGTAATATGATGCAATGCGATGCAATATATGAAATGTACAAAATATAACACTTTTTCAGACAAAAAGTTTGTTTCATTTCATTATCTTTTTCAAGTACAAAGCTTTGGAAACAAAAACTTGCCTGTCGCAGTACAAGGTACTCTAGCTACCAGCAAAAAAAGAAAAGTACAAAAAGAAGAAAAAAAATAGCAAAAATCTGGATCAATGTCAAAAGGCCTCGGGTCTAGGGGTCCGTCCTCGTCCTCGTCCTCTTCCTGGACGAAGGTCTAGGAGCATCGTCATCAGCATCGTCATCCGAGTCTGAGCCCAAGCCGTCTCCGGTCTCCTCCTCGGATGACTCTGCCTCCGCCTCAGCCTCAGCCTCAGCCTCGGACTCATCATCATCATCAGGGACGGGTGCCCGTGAGCTACTCCCAACATGGGTGCGCCCCGCCTTGGTGCAGGGGTATACTCTGCCATCTCCTCTAGTAGGAACAAAGGGTCCAGCTGGAGCACCTCCCACAGTAGGGATCTGGAAAGGAGGTTGAAAAGTACAAAAGGCAAACGCATCAGTATACTATGAGCAGTGTATCAGTACAGAATGCAATGTATGAGTACAGTGTGTGAATGCTATGAGCAGTGTATCAGTACAGAATGCAGTGTATGAGTACAGTGTGTGAATGCTGTGAGCAGTGTATCAGTACAGAATACAGTGTATGAATGTCGTAAGTAATGCTGTGAACAGTTTGTGGGCTGCAGTATATTAGATGCCGTGAGGGCTGTGTACCAGGTGTTGTGTTGACAGTATGATGCATTAGAGAGTTTAAGACTGCGGTTAAAGAACATACCGGAATGCCATAGATAGCCAGAAGATCGAGACTCCGCTGGAACATCCCTATCACAGAGCAGTCAGCTCCAGGGACTGGCGAGTGTACTCGAAGGAAGCCTGCAAAAGTATTAGATGCATCAGTATTCCGCAGAATATCAAATAAACTGAAGTGAAATAATAATGCAAGATACAAGATGAAGTAGTACATACCGGAGGCAAGTCGTAGAACCTGACTAACTCATGATCAGCCGGAGGGGGAGCAATGGGGATCTAATAAGTCTCCCCACCCTGTCCTCGGCATGTCGTCGTAGTGGGCAGTGCTGGCCAACTCCACTCCTGCCATGGACTCGAGCCACCCTCGATGCTCTCACCCCTGTTCCTGCCCTAGCTGCCGGCGCCGCGGGCCTCTCTCGCTCAACTCGACGGCCACCGCTCAGGGGCCGCATAATGAAGGTCCGGACGTACTCTGAGTAGTCGCCTATGCCTCTAAAGCGGATTGCATCCCAGCCGATCGTGTAGTCGGCCATCTGCTTGGAAGTGAACCTCTCGGTGTCCCTCATATGCTCAGGAGGGTGAACTGGGACTATCTGCTTCGGTAAACCTAGGGTCTGGCATAGGAAATGCTTACCCAGGTACCAAGCCCGACAGACCGGGCCCTCCAACAAGATCCTAAACCGTGCGGTCTCCTTAGCACCGACAAACCGTGCCCGAATCACAGCTGGCAATAGAGCCCAAGGCTGCCAGGTGATCTAAAAATAAAATACACTTTGTTATCTACTGTCATTGAAAATACAGTGTAAAGCGAAGCTTAAATGAACTGCAAGTTGAACATACCTCGGCGGGGGTAATGGTGTTGAAGTAGCGGCGGAAGAAGATAAACGTCTCCCGAGTCCTCCACACACACCTCACGTCAAAGCGGCGCGAGAACGGAACGACGAGACGGGTCTCCACGTCTAGCACTGGGGCGAGTCTCAGAAAGTAGGCGTAGACCCATAACTGCAGAGCAAATGCCAGTATGCTTATCAAATAAAGCAGAATACAGAATAAAGCAGAAATTACAGAACCGTGTATTGTGCAGTGTACAGTCAGTGTAAAACAGAGTATGTG
Source organism: Camellia japonica (assembly GCA_030407325.1). Classification (NCBI taxonomy): domain Eukaryota; kingdom Viridiplantae; phylum Streptophyta; class Magnoliopsida; order Ericales; family Theaceae; genus Camellia; species Camellia japonica. The sequence continues at coordinate 149,661,450 of JAPPVO010000031.1, forward strand.
TGTGCCGTGTGTGCAGTATACAGTCAGCGTGAAGCAGACCACATTGTGTGCAGTGTACAAATTACAGATAATGTAGAGCAGAAATGAAAAACAGAAGAAGAAAATGTACCCCCCAAGCTCGCCAGTAGCCCCCGAGCAACTATCCGCTGCAACGGGAGGCTGAGCTCATATATCCATATAGAGTGGCCAAGGCAGCGCCACCCCAGTCAAAGCGCAAGATCCTGGTGATGTCCACGAGAGCGCTGAGCAGACAGAGGGGCACGGAGTTCGCCTGATCGGCGAAAATGGTCGTCCCCAGCAGAAACATGAGGAAGCCGCGTGCATACCGCTCCACCTCCTCCTGAGTCATTGGAGCCTCCTCGGTCAAGGCTGGCTGAACCCAGAACTGGACCTCGAACCACGAATATTTGACGAAGCCGGGACGCACGAGAGGCGGCACCTCGCCGAGCAGGTAAATCTGAGCGGCCTCCCACTCATCCATGTCGGTATCGAAGAGGATCGGATCACCACCTACCCTGATGCCGGTGAGCATCGAGAAGTCATAGGGAGTCATCGTCATATCTCCCGTAGCAGAGAAGTGGAAGAAGTCGGTGGTGTCCCACCACCTCTCCACTAGAGCAGCAAGGAGAGGCCTGCTCGCAGTGAGGCACGAGAGTCCCCTGCAGAATGCGCCGAACCCGGCCTGGTCCACGATGTGACGGACCGCATCGGATAGCTCCATGTACCAGTCTCTGGCGACAATGTTCCCATACCCCCGGAAGGCATGGGAATCTCTCTGCATTCAAAAACAAAATAGTCGCAAAGCAATATAAAATGTACAGTTTTGAAGGGCATTCAGAATTGGTGACAATACAGCGTGTGTGCACGTTTTCATATTCAAACAAACATCGGGTGCCGGTGTGCTTGCAGTGAACTACAACATGCGATGTGTTAGTGTGTTTGGGTGGTTTAGGGCCAATACAGCGTGTGTGCACGTTTTCAGATTCAAACAGACATCGGGTGCCGGTGTGCTTGCAGTGAACTACAGCATGCGATGTGTTAGTGTGTTTGGGTGGTTCAGGGCCAATACAACATGTGTGCACGTTTTTCGATTCGAACAGATATCAAGTACAAGTGTGTTCACAGTCAACTACAGTGTGCAGTGTATCAGTGTATCTGAGGTAAGCAGCTAAAGAACGGAATCAACTATGGCAGTTAAAATGTTCTACATTGCAGAAAACTGAAACGGGAAAGAATGTACCTTGGAAGCGCCGAAGGACATATGAGACGTCGACTCGCGCAAAAGAAACTCCAGTGGCACGCCCCTGTCAAAACTCTTGAACTGGCGAAGACCGTCAGGAGGTAGCACGTGAATCGTCGGCCGGTAGGTCGCCGGGTCGAACGAGCGGACGCTCAAGGGGAGGAGCTCGGCCCCGGCATCCATCTCATGCTCCGGGGGAGTCCCGCCCCGTGGAATATCGTCTGCCATGTCGAGAGTGATGAGAAAATGACCGGGAAAGTGAAAATCGGGTGAGAATGCAAAAAGTCAACGGAAAGTCAACCCCGAGAGGGCGAAAAATGGCCGGAAAAGCCGAAGTGTGGAAAAGGCACGAAAATCAAGAAAAACTCGGGGGAAACAAACCCCAAAAGGCGGAAATTGAAGAGGAGGCACCGAAACGAAGTTTCGTTCGGATGAAAATGTTCGAAGCGTGAAGAACTTCGCGAATCAAACGTCGAATGGGGCACGAAAATCAAGGAAAACGGAGAATAGAGGCTCGGGAAATACTCTAGAGAGAGAGAGGAAGAAATTTCGGCCAAGAGAAAGTAAGAAAAATAGGGTTTGAAACCCTATTTTAAAAGACCCAAGGCCAAAAGACCAAACTGCCCCGATTCAGGCATGTTTGGCCGATGGAATGTTTTGATAGCCAGTGGATGGCCGGTGACCTCCCCTTATGGCCGGTGAGCCTCCTACAACCTTGTTTGGGTCAGATGTATAGTTTGGGGCCTTCATTGCTCAAGACAGTACAAGGAAAGTGCATTTCCGAAGCTCAACCGGTCTCCATTTCGACCTCAGACCATGTCTTCTGTGCGTAGCACTTGAATATGTGCGCAGCGTATCCTTTTTGTATCCTTTTGTCTCCTAAGAGATTCGAAAGTTGCCCCGCATGAGTTACGTTACATCACTTTGTCGTGAACACGCATTCGTTATGCGTCATTTTAGTCACATTGATATGCACCTTTCATTTGCATTATCTTACTTGCATTGTTATGCATTTCACGGTCTGGCGAGACCTTAAACACGCTCGGTTGGTGCTTGCATATCTGCATATGTTGTAGTACACATCATCCCTTGCATTGTCATGCATGTATACATACGTCATAATGCGCACAACTTGCATTGATGTGAATACTGTTCACATGCATTGTCATGCATCTCAGGCGACGCGTGTTGTTGCGCATTCGAGTTCGCATGTATTGTCATGCATCTCAAGAGCCGCGCATTGTCGCGCATTCTCGAAATCATGCATTTTCATGCATTCAAAAACAACATGCATCATTTGCATTTCAAAAAGAAAAAACAAAAAACAACATGCATCATTTGCGTTTCAAAAAGAAAAAAAAAAACATGCATCATTTGCATTACAAAAAACAACATGCATCATTTGCATTTCAAAAAACAACAAAAAAAACACATGCATATGTCATGCACTCTAAATAGTATGCATTTTCATGCATATGTCATGCATTTCATTGTAATATAGTGCATATGTCATGCATTTCACTATAAATATTCTATCCATTCCATTGTATATTGAAGATATTGCATTGTAGTTTGCGTGCATTCATTGCATCACTTCCATCTAGGGTTTGCACCTTTCCATGTTGAGCTTGGTCTGGTATGTGCCCATACTTTTCACGTCTATACACTCATAGTTTTGTATGACCGTTCTATGTTAGACGTGGTTTGTTTGTGTCCATGCTTTTCCTAGGCAAGATACGGTTTGGCTGTAGGCCTTAATCCACTGTATCCATTCCATTGTATATTGTATATATTGCATTGTAGTTTGCGTGTATTCATTGCATCACCTCCATCTATGGCTAGCGCCTTTCCATGTTGAGCTTGGTCTGGTATGTGCCCATACTTTTCACGTCTATACACTCATAGTTCTGTATGACCGTTCTATGTTAGACGCGGTTTGTGTGTGTCCATGCCTTTCCTAGGCAAGATTTGGTTTGGCTGCATGCCATATCCATTGTATATATTACATTGTAGTGTAATTTTTTGCATCCAGCATTAGGATCATTGTTCTTTCGTTAGCGGGTCGTTTCCCCACTTATGTCATTCCACCCAATTACTTGTTCTTGTGGTCCGTCTATACACTCATAGTTCTGTATGACCTTTTCTATGTTAGATGGACCTGTCACCTCCATCAATCTATTTGACATTTGTGTGGTTTTGAACCACTCATGATTTGATCATATTTCAATTGCATTGCATTATCATTTGCATTGTTTATACATAGTTTGTATATATTGCATATCATTTTGCATTGTCATGCATGTTGCTAACGATATCGTACCTGTTAAGTTGTTTTCTTTTGCAGGCACGATATTGTATGTACGGTTCATTTGAAGCTAGTGCAACCAGACGAACCAGACAGGTATTGTATCCTCCGAGTGAGACGTATCGAGAATTGAATAATTCTCTTACATCCTTTCTGCATTGTAGTGTAGTTTGGTGTATGCTTGCTTAAAACTGTCGCATGTTATGCTTCGTTACAGCATTCTTTGCATGATCATAAGTTATGCTCGACTTCTTGCATTGTCAGTTGCACTTTGCCCCTGCCTTCGGGCGCATATCTTTATTGTCTTGCATGTTTGTCTAAGTTTACGGCCTTAGGCTTTGACACTCACTCCCGTCATTATTATGACTTTCGAGTTCTGTCAAAGAGGGGCAACTGTAGACACCCCATTTTCGACCGTCCTCAAGACTTGGACGTCACCATTTGAACACTCGGTGATCATCCATGTTTGTGTTCGTCCTGAGTTCCCAGAGGTTTCGGCTGCGCGCCTTGCATCAGGATCTCTCGACTCGACTGTTTTGTGTCTGGTCTTGCACCAAACACTTGTGTTTTGCCTTTTAGGGGCAGGGAATGGCTTGTGGGCCATCCCCACACTCCACCGGCCATGGCTTGAGGCCACCGGCTGTGTTTTGTTGCCACCGGCCAAATGTTTGGCCGGCCGGCACTCTGAATGGTCGACCGGCCATCTTTTTTGGTCAAATTGCATTTTTGGCTGGCCGACCACTATTCATCTGCTTTTGCAGATATTTTTATGCTAGCTGTGCTAGCTGGCATACACTTTGCTCCCCTCCATACATGTGTATGGAGGGAGCTTGCCTTGGAAGCTTTACAAGATTGGATTGTCTATAAGAGGAGGTCTCTTCTCCCTCTATTAGGTTAGACAACATTTTTCCAGAGCTTTGAGTTCTAGGGTTAGGGTTTGCATATATCCTATCTTTATATCTCTCTCTCTTTGTGTATTTGTGTGTGTTTAGTCTTAGTATTGCACACAAACACCCACCATTACACCTTCTCTTGGAGCTGAGGTCCTTGGAGGTTGTTCTTGAAGTTTTGGAGTTGGTTTGGACCTAAGGAAGCTGCTGGTCCACCATTTTTGAAGAGGATCTACAAGGGTAACCATTTTCCCCTTTTGTTCCCCATTTTTGCATAGTTTTTTTTGACTACCTTGCAACTGTTTTTAGGCTTTACATATAACATATAAAAGTCTTGTTTTTCATTGCTCTAAATAGTTGTTTAAGAGTGTTTTGAGCTTTGAGGTTGTTTGACCCCTCTTAAGCCTTGTTAGGCTCCATTTTTTGTGCCATTTTGGTGAGCTCTGGGACCATTGTGTTTGGGCCTCCTCACCACTGAAATCTTGAGGGATTTCAGTGGTGAGGATGGTGCCTTGAGGTCCTAAGAAGGAGAGGGCCACCCCCTCTCCTTGTTGTCCTTGAAAAGGGCCATTTTTGCCTCATGTGTGAGAATCTAATTTAAGTGCATGTTGGCCATGTCTTAAGTGTTATTTGGTAGTATTTTCCCATGTATTACCTCTGTTTTTAGTTGGTTTAGACACACCATGCATGCTTAGCATACTTGTCTTGTAATGCCATGTTTTGGCCTTAACATGCTCTAAGTGTTAGCCCTTGTTTTAGCATGATTTTGGCCAAGCTTTGTGAAGCTTTTGTGTATGTTTTAGTGTGCTTTAGCTTTGTTTTCAGTTCCTTTCATCATGCTCAACATGTTTTGTAATGTCTCTTTGCATTCCGGCTTGTAGGCCTTGAATGTGCGATGTGATGAGCATGCTTTACTTGCTTTAATTAGTTGGTTTGACACCTCTATTTTATACAATTTCAGAGTTTGGTATGCTTTCCATATGTCCATGATCATCTCTTTTAAGTGTGCTTAAAAGATGCCTTTTGATGCTTAGGAATTGGATCATGTATGCATGCATGCTTGTATGCGCATTTGGCCCCATTTCCATAGTTTATGGCCACTGTTTTAGGCTTGTTTGAGGGCTACCTAAATTAGTTTAAGTCCATCCTTCATGTGTTATAGCATGCTTGCCTTGTGCATTGTTGCATACTTGGCCTATCACATGTCATTGCCTGCTTGAAATCATGATGCATTTGGCATGTATTTCATTGCTTAAGTTGCTTTGCATTGTTCCTATGCTTAGTCCACTTTACATGTTGTTGCATGTTTGCCACTAGCATAGTTGTCACATGCCTTGCATGCTCATTTTGCATACTTAGCCTCCATGTCTAGGTTGCATTCCATTTGCATGCATGCTTCACCTCTTGAGTTAAGTATGATAGAGGTTGAGCCCCTTTGTTTGATCATGTGCATTGCATTCCATATCAAAATGCATACTTGGTTTCTTGGGCCATCACGCATTGAAATGCGCGATTGGTTGTCCGAGAATCGAGACCCATCCTCCTTTGAGTCATGAATATGATAAGGAGTGTGGTTGGTGCATACATTGCTTGAAATGCATTGCCATGCTATGTTTTGCTCTCTGCTGCTGTCAAAAACAGATTCTGCAGGAAGCTTTGGCCTGCCGGCCATCCATCAATGGCCGATAGCTTAAACAAGTGGCCGGTGATCATTCCCTTTGGCCGGTGACCAATTCCATTAGCCGGTGGTGTTCCACAGCACTCAGAGAAGCAACCCTAGGACTTGTACAGTCTTCAGAGGAGGATAGCAATCAAAGCAGAGGCAACTTGGGCATGGCAGTGGCTTTCCGAGCAGAGCCGAGCACGCATTACATTGAGCCCTCTTCCCGAGGCTGCTTACTGTTTAATTAGATTGGTTAATTTTCTTAACTAGTTTAATTGGTCTGTAATATTTTAATTAGCTTGATAGTTAGTTAAATTGTATTATTCTTTTGGTCCCTCCGAGCGAGGGCAAATTTGTAATAAGTGTGGGTGCGTGTGTGCATGTCTTCCAACCCCCACTTCTTTCTCCCTTTTACTTACCTGCTTTGATGGTTAGTATTAGGACATGTTTACTTTAGCATCCTTATGCTATGCATACATGCATCATTCATCAGTATTGCATGCACCGGGCTTGGCGCATCATGCTAACAGCATTGTATTCCAAATCTGACTTGAATACGTGCTACTTGTCACATCCCACATGCCATCCTAGGATTAGCCGAGCCTATTCTAGTGGCATTCTGTATGTGTTGCATTAGCCACTTAACATGGACTTGGATCATGCATGATTGCTAACATGTTCTTTGTTTTGGCTCGGAGTACGATGTAAGTATTTATGCTTTAGCATCTCGCATGAGTGTGAATGTTAACATGACAGCATTCTTACCATGTGGCTAGATGCTTATGTGATTTAAACTGCCTGAATGCCTGTGGGTGAAGGTTGGATTGTTTGAGTTGGGATAACTCATTGAAATCCGTCTTTTAGCCTACTTGTGGGTAGCAAATTTCAAATCATTTTCAAAACGAACGAATATGCAATGCTTTGTTCCAAATTAGGCGATCTAGTCTATACTTGTTTTGCTATGTGCATCACATAGTAATTCTAGGCTAATAACCGGAATAAGAACGCATGTGTTTTTCAAAAATGAGATATCATGGTTAGTAGAGGCCGATCTTCAGATCGGGCGAGAGGGGGTGCTCATAGCTGACCTTCCCCAATCGTGCCCAAGTTCCCGAGCCGAGGCAACTTTGGTGATGACGGACATGTGGCCTTTGGCAAACGAGCCAGGGTTTCCTAAATTCCCCAATTAAAAAATTTAGGTGGCGACTTTGTATCTGGCAAAGCAGTCCATGTTTGGCACTTCTTTACAAAAATCTATTTTCCAAAATGATTTGCCGGATTTGGACTCTTTCATTCAGATTAAGAACCGTGACAAAATCGAGTCCGGACTGTGGGGTGAGGCCCTCACGCGGGGCGCGTCCATAGTTTCTGGCGACTCTACTGGAGAGTTTAGAGAACTTGACTCGAATTCGTGATATCTTGTTTTGACTATACTTATGTGTTTCTTTGCATTGCATGTGCATTGGTGCGCCTAGGACACTGTGTTGGCCATCTGCTATTCCTGAGCGGTTTGCCGGAGGCTCGCTTTGAGAAGCGTGCCATAAGGCTGACCGGTTGCGGGCTCTGCCAGTATGGGAATGCAAACCCCAGTTTTACCGGGGCACCCTTTTCGACCATTCGACCTAGTGCATATTCGGAATCCATAGTCATGACCATTCCAAACTAGGACAGGTTACTTACCCGATGTAGGTTGTTTGAAACCGCTGTGTGTGTAGTAAAACCCTAGCTCCTGACAAAATAGGACAGGGAAACCCTACCCCAACATAGGGGTGTTTTGGCTCTCTTTTACCTGCTCTATGCTTTTGGAGTGTATCTCAACAGGAACGTACATATCAGTCTGTGAGTTTGAGCATCAGGCCTGAGGTCACCAGTCTCAGTATTTGTGAGAATCAGTTATATCTGTGGGTATCCGATTCAGTGTTTTGGGGCAGTGATTTTGAGGAACAGTAATCAGTAGTAGAGTACCGTTGTTCGGCTACGCCTGTGTTTGATCCGTTTGGGCTGAAATGCTGCTTGTTTTTCCTTTTAGTTCAGAGAAGTGATACAGAATAGCCAGTGTTCCCCCTTGTTGAGGCAAGACAGATATTTGATCCGTCAGTCACCGTTCAGAACAACGGACTTATGATGACGCAGAATTCAGAGGAGATCGTGGTTATGACAGCCGCATTAGATCAAGGAATCGCCCTACAAAGTGAGACCAATGTTGATGTACCGTATCTATCCAGGTCGCCTGCTGCGCACCCGATCTGGGAACCCCAGTTGTATCAGGCTCGTGAGCCCACTACGTTCGAATTGATGGGGATGATTGGTGACCTCCAGAGGTCTATGGCAGATCTCGCTTACGAAATATTGGCTTCGCCACCAGCTGCACCATATGCCGAGAATTTTGTGCCACAAGAGCCTCCCCTATTGGAACGGATTGTGATCAAGCTCAGCCAACCCGAGGTTGTCTCATGCTATAGCAATGACGTATCAACATAAACCCAAACCCTCGATCAGGTTGAGGCCAGAGGCAAGAACAAAGTGGGGATTGATGTCGATCCTGTTGAACAGCTGTTGTGGGCAGTCGAGGCTTTGAAATCCGGGGGAACGAGTAAACAACAGGTATTCGCAGTCGTAGCCAAGGCTGTGGATGATGTTTTCTCCACTCCAACCGAAGGCAGTACAAGCTAGTCAGAAAACCGGGATAGGCCCCGTCATGCCAGAACAGTTCCTTCCACTCCCAACCCTACACCTGGGAAAGATCAGAAAGTCAAGGTAGTGTCTGCCGACCCTTTCGCTAGTGCGTCTAGCAAAAATTCTCAGACTTCAAAGTACCTGCCCCGAGGGCGCAGGGTCTTCCACGCTCTCTACATGCCTCTGTCTAAGGCACTCCAGATCCTGGCCGAAAGAGGGCACCTTAATCCCTTGGAGCCTCGGCCTCTCCTAAAGAATCTCCCTCTCACACATGATGCCGCTTTGTACTGCGCGTGCCACCAGCAAACCGGTCATGCAACCAATAATTGTTTCTGCCTTCGTCATGAGGTGCAAGATTTGATCGACAATGAGGTTATCCTCCCACCCACCTCAGCCAAGTCTGTTACTACCCAGCTATTGGATTTCGAAGATATTGCGAGTATGTGATCAGGTGTTGGACCACCTGCGGGCGGCGCCCGGTGTATTTTGGATGTGGCGTCTGGCACCCATTTTTGAGCATCCGCGAATGCTAGTTTTGTAAATACTGGCTTGGGTATCGAGTCAGTTCTTTGTTTTGTTTTGAGTTTGTCTCATCCTCTTGAGTCAGTTCTTGTTGCTTAAGGGTCTGTCTTGTTGTAGCGAGTCAGTCCCCTTGTATAGAATGTCGGATAGTTCCGGGGTTGTTGCCTCGAACACCGTTTTGTTTTGTAATTACCCTTTTGCTTTCTTTTGGGTCTGTCTCCGCTGTGGAGCCAGTTGCAACCAGGAAATCCGAATGAAACAGCTGCGGCTATCATGCTTCCGTGCTTATTGCTATTTTGAGCTAGTTGTGCCAAAGGATCCGAATGGAATGACAGTTCATTCCACCTGCTCTCTTGTGCCCTAAAAATCATTGCATGGACCTTTAGTTTTTTTTTTTTTAAAAAAAAAAAAAAAAAAAAAAACCTTTTGAACACTGTGGTGATGAAAACGAAGAGGAAGGCATTCATCGAGTTTTGCAAAACTTTGATCAATTTGAGAGAAAGATAGGCGTGCTAAGCCTTTTAATGAATGAAATCATGCTTGTTAGCGTGAGTATTGAGAAAGACCCTGGTTTGATCCATATTGGTTCCAAACTATCTTCAGCACGAGCGATTTGTCGCTTTCTTAAAAAGTTTCAAAAACAAAATGTCTTGCGCGGTCCTGTGAAGGCCTGTGTGGAATCACTCTTGAGATTGTGCAGCCTAGGATCGCTCTCAGCCTCAAGATTCAATCCGTTTGTTTTCGAACCTTGAACCCATTCAGAACGTTCAACGGTCAACCGCCATGTGAGGCCTGTGTGGCCAGATTTGAAGTAGCCCTCGAACAAGAGGCACCAAAGTCAAATTAAGAGCTCAGAAGTCGTCAATAGAAGTTCGCGAAGCTAGAACAGAAGCACCGCTCAAACTAGGGGCAGCAATGTCCGATATGCTTGAAGAGCCGAAGATGGGTCTTTCTGCAAATCAATAACAACAGCCACTCTCTTGGATACGGATGGCTTCAAAACCCTAAAACCATTTGGCATGGACTTGTTACACTTTTACCCTTTGAGAGGCTCGCTGGGCCGAAAACCCGGAAGGGCGACCCGAGCAAAAGTTAGAGCAAGAAAAAAATAAAAATACAAAAGAAAAAAAAAGAAAAATACAAGAGATAAAAAAAAAAGAAAAAGCAAAAGAAAAAAAAAAGAAAGCAAAAAAAGAGAAAAAAAAGAAAAGAAAAGAAAAACAAAGCTCGCAAGGTCGAAAACCCGCATCGGGCGCCTTGGCAAAAGTTAGAGCCTAAAAAGTGAAGGTTAAAATACCCGAGTGTACCTTAACTGGAACTACGTAAGGCTTGATTCCCATGTTTGGGATACGTAGGCAACTTCACTCCGAAGTCCAGCCCCCAACGCTTTCATAGCGACTCTGTCTATGTAATGGTTTTGATCATCCTTGCCTTCTCTGAATCCGATAGTGCGGTTGTGACACCCGGAACTACGTAAGGCTTGATTCCCATCTTTGGGATACGTAGGCAACTTCATCCTGAAGTCCAGCCACCAATGCTTTCAAAGTGACTGTGTCTATATATTGGTTCTGACCATCTTCGTCTTCTCTGTATCCGGGAGTTCGGTCGTGATCATCACTAATGAGGACTGTTTACAATACGCTGCGGTGTTCATCCAGACAAGGGGCAACTTTCCATTGCCACAAGTCGCCATTCAAACCAGGGGTAGCTTTCCGTTGTCGTGCAGCTCTTTCAAGCAAGGGGCAATTTTCCATTGCCTCCGATCCGGGGTTGCGCATCTCGAGAGTAAGTTCCATGCTCGTTGAGCATTGACCGTTTGCAGAAATAGTTTTTGATAGTTTTTACTGAGGTTGACTATTTTCTCGAAAATTATTCCATCTTTTCCAAAACTGGACCATTTTCTTGGACCCAAAAAAGGAAAATTTTCAGTACTCATAGCCTAACTCGCATGATTTTCAAATCAAAAATCAAACAAGTATGTTAATCTAACTCTCATATTGGTCAAAACTATTTTAGTAGAAAACCAAAACAAAAAATGGTCAAAATGATGAACTAGGGGCACAATTGAGTCAGGCTTCCTGTCTTTCCCCCGTCGCCAGCATACTTGCCAGAAAGGGCACAACTGAAGCTGTCAGTAAAGGGCTGAAAGCTCTCAACAACCTCCAAGCAACGAGGTATCAAACCAAGTGTGAAGCACAAATTGGAATGGATCAAGATACTCCATCCGGAACCTCGACTAGACGTCCTGGGAGGAAATAGCCGTGAGCTAATAGTGTTGGGCGTGAACCCATAGTTTCCATTTATCCATTAATCACTCTGGGGAGGGATGGAAAATGAGAGAATAAAGAATAGAGAGGTGTAAGTCGAGAGAAAAGTGAGGAAAAGGGTTTTTGAGAGAAAAACCGAGCCTGAGGGTCGAGTGATGTGAGAATCACAAATAAGAAAGGGTGGGAAACATACCCGGAGGAACTGGCTCCTCGAGATCTGAGGTCTCTCGTTTTTGTAAACACGTCCGTGTGTTGTGTCTTTTGTTTTGTTTACCTCAACTTTTTTTTTGAGTCTTTGCCGAGCGTGTCTCGTTTTGATTAAGTCGTGTACTTTCTGTTTGAGTCTTTTTTACTATGTTCAGTTGTAGGCTCAATACCTCGGTTAGAAAAACCCTTTTTCAATTTCAAAATTTTAATCATGATGTGCTCAGAGTGTCGTGCCATTCTCCACATCTATGCGAAGCAAAAGAAAAAGGGGAAAATTTGGGGCATCCGAGTGTGTTTCAGATTCAGCAGATTCAACCTTTGTAGTCTGTCTTGACAGATTGGACTGTTTATTCAGGATCCGCCGTGTGCAGAATAAACAGAATGGCCTGTATGCAGATTAATCCCCAGTAGGGTATGGGCTGAGTGTTCGGACTGAGTAGTGGTTTGTATGGGTTGTTTTGCTGTTGGCTGGTTCGTTATCTGATTATTACAATACAAGTGTTCAATTTTTCAGACAAAAGATCAATCACATTTACATAGAGATGTAATATGATGCAATGCGATGCAATATATGAAATGTACAAAATATAACACTTTTTTCAGACAAAAAGTTTGTTTCATTTCATTATCTTTTTCAAGTACAAAGCTTTGGAAACAAAAACTTGCCTGCGGAAGTACAAGGTACTCTAGCTACCAGCAAAAAATGAAAAGTACAAAAAGAAGAAAAAAAAAATAGCAAAAATCTGGATCAATGTCAAAAGGCCTTGGGTCTAGGGGTCCGTCTTCATCCTTTTCCTGGACGAAGGTCCAGGAGCATCGTCATCAGCATTGTCATCCGAGTCTGAGCCCGAGCCATCTCCGGTCTCCTCCTCGGACGACTCTACCTCCACCTCAGCCTCAGCCTCGGACTCATCATCATCACAGGAACGGGTGCCCGTGAGCTACTCCCAACATGGGTGCACCCCGCCTTGGTGCGGGGGTATACTCTGCCATCTCCTCCGGTAGGAACAAAGGGTCCAGCTGGAGCACCTCCCATAGTAGGGATCTGGAAAGGAGGCTGAAAAGTACAAAAGACAAACGCATCAGTATACTATGAGCAGTGTATCAGTACATAATGCAATGTATGAGTACAGTGTGTGAATGCTATGAGCAGTGTATTAGTACAGAATGCAGTGTATCAGTACAGTGTGTGAATGCTGTGAGCAGTGTATGAGTACAGAATACAGTGTTTGAGTGCAGTGTATGAATGCCGTAAGTAATGCTGTGAACAGTTTGTGGGCTACAGTATATTAGATGCCGTGAGGGCTGTGTACCGGGTGTTGTGTTGACAGTATGATGCATTAGATGGTGTAGAGTTTAAGACTGCGGTTGAAGAACATACTGGAATGCCATAGATAGCCAGAAGATCGAGACTCCACTGGAACATCCCCATCATAGAGGCAGTCAGCTCCAAGGACTGGCGGGTGTACTCGGAGGAAGCCTACAAAAGTATTAGATGCATCAGTATTCCGCAGAATATCAAATAAACTGAAGTGAAATAACAATGCAAGATGCAAGATGAAGTAGTACATAGCGGAGGCAAGTCGTAGAACCTGACTAACTCATGATCAGCCGGAGGAGGAGCAATGGGGATCTGATAAGTCTCCCTACCCTGTCCTCGGCATGTCATCGTAGTGGGCAGTGCTGGCCAACTAGCCCCCCGCCCTCTCCGAACTCCACTCCTGCCATGGACTCGAGCCACCCTCGGTGCTCTCACCCCTGTTCCTGCCCTAGCCGCCGGCGCCGCGGGCCTCTCTCGCTCAACTCGACGGCCACCGCTCAGGGGCCGCATAACGAAGGTCCAGACGTACTCTGAGTAGTCGCCTATGCCTCTAAAGTGGATCGCATCCAAGCCGATCATGTAGTCGGCCATCTGCTCGGAAGTAAACCCTCGATGTCCCTCATATGCTCAGGAGGGTGAACCGGGACTATATGCTCCGGTAAACCTAGGGTCTAGCATAGGAAACGCTCACCTAGGTACCAAGCCCGACAGACCGGGCCCTCCAGCCAGATCGTAAACCGTGCGGTCTCCTCAGCACCGACAAACCGTGCCCGAATCTCAGCTGGCAATGGAGCCCAAGGCTGCAGGTGATCTGAAAATAAAATGCAGTTTGTTATCTACTGTCATTGAAAATACATAGTAAAGCGAAGCTTAAATGAACTGCAAGTTGAACATACCTCGGCGGGGGTGATGGTGTCGAAGTAGCGGCGGAAGAAGATAAACGTCTCCCGAGGCCTCCGCACACACCTCACGTCAAAGCGGCGCGAGAACGGAACGACGAGAGGGGTCTCCACGTCTGGCACTGGGGCGAGTCTCGAAAAGCAGGCGTAGACCCATAACTGCAGAGCAAATACCAGTATGCTTATCAAATAAAGCAGAATACAGAGTAAAGTAGAGATTACAGAACCGTGTATTGTGCAGTGTATTGTGCAGTGTGTACAGTGTACAGTCAGTGTAAAATAGAGTATGTGTGTGCCGTGTGTGCAGTATACAGTCAGCGTGAAGCAGACCACAGTGTGTGCAGTGTACAGATTACAGATAATGTAGAGCAGAAATGAAAAACAGAAGAAGAAAATGTACCTCCCAAGCTTGCCAGTAGCCCCCGAGCAACTGTCCGTTGCAACGGGAGGCTGAGCTCATATATCCGTATAGAGTGGCCAAGGCAGTGCCACCCCAGTCGAAGCGCAAGATCCTGGTGACGTCCACGAGAGCGTTGAGCAGACAAAGGGGCACGGTGTTCACCTGGTCAGCGAAAATGGTCGTCCCCAGCAGAAACATAAGGAAGCCGCGCGCATACTGCTTTACCTCCTCCTGAGTCATCAGAGCCTCCTCGGTCAAGGCTAGCTGAACCCTGAACTGGACCTCAAACCACGAATATCTGACGAAGCCGGGACGCGCGAGAGGCGGCACCTCGCCGAGCAGGTAAATCTGAGCGACCTCCTACTCGTCCATGTTGGTATCGAAAGGGATCGGATCTTCCCCAACCCTGATGCGGGTGAGCATCGAGAAGTCATAGGGAGTCATCGTCATATCTCCCGTAGCAAAGAAGTGGAAGAAGTCGGTGGTGTCCCACCACCTCTCCACTAGAGCAGCAAGGAGAGGCCTGCTCGCAGTGAGGCACGAGAGTCCCCTGCAGAATGTGCCGAACCCGGCCTGGTCTACGATGTGACAGACCGCATCGGGCAGCTCCATGTACCAGTCTCTGGCGGTAATGTTCCCATACCCCCGGAAGGCATGGGAATCTCCCTGCATTCAAAAACAAAGCAGTCGCGAAGCAATATAAAATGTATAGTTTTGAAGGGCATTCAGAATTGGTGACAATACAGCGTGTGTGCACGTTTTCATATTCAAACAGACATCGGGTGTCGGTGTCCTTGCAGTGAACTACAACATGCGATGTGTCAGTGTGTTTGGGTGGTTCAGGGCCAATATAGCGTGTGTGCACGTTTTCAGATTCAAACAGACATCGGGTGCCGGTGTGCTTGCAGTGAACTACAACATGCGATGTGTTAGTGTGTTTGGGTGGTTCAGGGCCAATACAACGTGTGTGCACGTTTTCTGATTCGAACAGATATCAAGTACAAGTGTGTTCATAGTCAACTACAATGTGCAGTGTATCAGTGTATCTGAGGTAAGCAGCTAAAGAACGGAATCAACTATGGCAATTAAAATGTTCTACATTGCAGAAAACTGAAACGGGGAAGAATGTATCTCGGAGGCACCGAAGGACATATGAGACGTCGACTCGTGTAAAAGAAGCTCTAGTGGCACGCCCCTGTCAAAACTCCTGAACTGGCGAAGACCGTCAGGAGGTAGCACGTGAATCGTCAGTCGGTAGGTCGCCAGGTCGAACGGGCGGACGCTCAAGGGGAGGAGCTCGGCCCCGGCATCCATCTCATGCTCCGAGGAAGTCCCACCCCGTGGAATATCATCTGCCATGTCGAGAGTGATGAGAAAATGACCGGGAAAGTGAAAACCAGGTGAGAATGCGAAAAGTCAACGGAAAGTCAACCCCGAGAGGGCGAAAAATGGCCTGAAAAGTCAAAGTGTGGAAAAGGTACGGAAATCAAGAAAAACTCAGGGGAAACAAACCCCAAAAGGCGGAAATCAAAGAGGAGGCACCAAAACGAAGTTTCGTTCGAATGAAAATGTTCGAAGCGCGAAGAACTTTGCGAATCAAACGTCGAATGGGGCGCGAAAATCAAGGAAAACAGAGAATAGAGGCTCGGGAAATACTCTAGAGAGAGGGAGGAAGAAATTTTGGCCAAGAGAAAGTAAGAAAAACAGGGTTTGAAACCCTATTTTAAAAGACCCAAGGCCAAAAGACCAAACTGCCCCGATTCAGGCATGTTTGGCCGATCGGCCACATTTTTGGCCGGCCGGCCAACCAAATATTTGGCCGGTGGAATGTTTTGATGGCCGGTGGATGGCCGGTGACCTCCCCTTATGGCCGGTGAGCCTCCTACAACCTTGTTTGGGTCAGATGTATAGTTTGGGGCCTTCATTGCTCAAGACAGTACAAGGAAAGTGCATTTCCGAAGCTCAACCGGTCTCCATTTCGACCTCAGACCGTGTCTTCTGTGCGTAGCACTTGAATATGTGCACGGCGTATCCTTTTTGTATCCTTTTGTCTCCTGTGAGATTCAAAAGTTGCCCCGCACGAGTTACATTACACCACTTTGTCGTGAACGCGCATTCGTTATGCGTCATTTTAGTCACATTGATATGCACCTTTAATTTGCATTATCTTACTTGCATTGTTATGCATTTCATGGTCTGGCGAGACCTTAAACACGCACGGTCTGGTGAGACCTTAAACACGCTCGGTTGGTGCTTGCATATCTGCATATGTTGTAGTACACGTCATCCCTTGCGTTGTCATGCATGTATACATACGTCATAATGCGCACAACTTGCATTGATGTGAATACTGTTCACATGCATTGTCGTGTATCTCAAGCAACGCGTGTTGCTGCGCATTCGAGTTCGCATGTATTGTCATGCATCTCAAAAGCCACGCATTATCGCGCATTCTCGAAATCATGCATTTTCATGCATACAAAAACAACATGCATCATTTGCATTTCAAAAAGAAAAAAAAAAAACATGCATCATTTGCATTACAAAAAACAACATGCATCATTTGCATTTCAAAAAACAACAAAAAAAAACACATGCATATGTCATGCACTGTAAATAGCATGCATTTTCATGCATATGTCATGCATTTCATTGTAATATAATGCATATGTCATGCATTTCACTATAAATATTCTATCCATTCCATTGCATATTGTAGATATTGCATTGTAGTTTACGTGCATTCATTGCATCACTTCCATCTAGGGTTTGCGCCTTTCCATGTTGAGCTTGGTCTGGTATGTGCCCATACTTTTCACGTCTATACACTCATAGTTCTATATGACCGTTCTATGTTAGACGTGGTTTGTTTGTGTCCATGTTTTTCCTAGGCAAGATACGGTTTGGCCGTAGGCCTTAATCCACTGTATCCATTCCACTGCATATTGTATATATTGCATTGTAGTTTGCGTGCATTCATTGCGTCACCTCCATCTGTGGCTGTCGCCTTTCCATGTTGAGCTTGGTCTGGTATGTGCCCATACTTTTCACGTCTATACACTCATAGTTTTGTATGACCGTTCTATGTTAGACGCGGTTTGTGTGTGTCTATGCGTTTCCTAGGCAAGATTTGGTTTGCCTGCATGCCATATCCATTGTATATATTACATTGTAGTGTAATTTTTTGCATCCAGTATTAGGATCATTGTTCTTTCGTAAGCGGGTCATTTCCCCACTTATGTCACCCACCCAATTACTTGTTCTTGTGGTCCGTCTATACACTCATAGTTCTGTATGACCTTTTCTATGTTAGACGGACCTGTCACCTCCATCAATCTATTTGACATTTGTGTGGTTTTGAACCACTCATGATTTGATTATATTTCAATTGCATTGCATTATCATTTGCATTGTTTATACATAGTTTGTATATATTGCATATCATTTTGCATTGTCATGCATGTTGCTAACGATATCGTACCTGTTAAATTGCTTTCTTTTGCAGGCACGATATTGTATGTACGGTTCATTTGAAGCTGGTGCAACCAGACGAACCAGACAGGTATTGTATCCTCCGAGTGAGACGTATCGAGACTTGCATAATTCTCTTACATCCTTTCTGCATTGTAGTGTAGTTTGGTGTATGCTTGCTTAAAACTGTCGCATGTTATGCTTCGTTACAGCTTTCTTTGCATGATCATAAGTTATGCTCGGCTTCTTGCATTGTCAGTTGCATTTTGCCGCTGCCTTCGGGCGCATATCTTTATTGTCTTGCATGTTTGTCTAAGTCTTCGGCCTTGTCAAAAATGGGACGTCTCAGGCTTTGACACTCACTCCCGTCATTATTATGACTTTCGAGTTCTGTCAAAGAGGGGCAACTGTAGACACCCCATTTTTGACCATCCTCAAGACTCTGACGTCACCGTTTGAACACTCGATGATCATCCATGTTTGTGTTCGTCCTGAGTTCCCGGAGGTCTCTGCTGCGCGCCTTGCCTCAGATCTCTCGACTCGACTGTTTTGTGTCTGGTCTTGCACCAAACACTTGTGTTTTGCCTTTGAGGGGCAGGGAATGGCTTGTGGGCCATCCCCACACTCCACCGGCCATGGCTTGAGGCCACCGGCTGTGTTTTGTTGCCACCGGCCAAATGTTTGGCCGGCCGGCACTCTGGATGGTCGACCGGCCATCTTTTTTGGTCAAATTTCATTTTTGGCTGGCCGACCACTGTTCATTTGCTTTTGCAGATATTTTTTTATGCCAGCTGTGCTAGCTGGCATACACTTTGCTCCCCTCCATACACGTGTATGGAGGGATCTCCCTCTTGTTAGCTTGCCTTGGAAGCTTTACAAGATTGGATTGTCTATAAGAGGAGGTCTCTTCTCCCTCTATTAGGTTAGACAACATTTTTCCAGAGCTTTGAGTTCTAGGGTTAGGGTTTGCATATATCCTATCTCTATATCTCTCTCTTCGTGTATTTGTGTGTGTTTAGTCTTAGTATTGCACACAAACACCCACCATTACACCTTCTCTTGGAGCTGAGGTCCTTGGAGGTTGTTCTTGAAGTTTTGGAGTTGGTTTGGACCTAAGGAAGCTGTTGGTCCACCATTTTTGAAGAGGATCTACAAGGGTAACCACTTTCCCCTTTTATTCCCTATTTTTGCATAGTTTTTTTTTACTACCTTGCAACTGTTTTTAGGCTTTACATATAACATATAAAAGTCTTGTTTTTCATTGCTCTAAATAGTTGTTTAAGAGTGTTTTGAGCTTTGAGATTGTTTGACCCCTCTTAAGCCTTGTTAGGCTCCATTTTTTGTGCCATTTTGGTGAGCTCCGGGACCATTGTGTTTGGGCCTCCTCACCATTCAAAATCTTGAGGGATTTCAGTGGTGAGGATGGTATCTTGAGGTCCTAAGAAGGAGAGGGCCACCCCCCCCCCTTGTTGTCCTTGAAAAGGGCCATTTTTGCCTCATGTGTGAGCATCTAATTTAAGTGCATGTTGGCCATGTTTTAAGTGTTATTTGGTAGTATTTTGCCATGTATTACCTCTGTTTTTAGTTGGTTTAGACACACCATGCATGCTTAGCATACTTGTCTTGTAATGCCATGTTTTGGCCTTAACATGCTTTAAGTGTTGGCCCTTGTTTTCGTATGATTTTGGCCAAGCTTTGTGAAGCTTTTGTGTATGTTTTAGTGTGCTTTAGCTCTATTTTCAGTTGCTTTCATCATGCTCAACATGTTTTGTAATGTCTCTTTGCATTCCGGCTTGTAGGCCTTGAATGTGTGATGTCATGAGCATGCTTTACTTGCTTTAATTAGTTGGTTTGGCACCTCTATTTTATGCAATTTCAGAGTTTGGTATGCTTGCCATATGTCCATGATCATCTCTTTTAAGTGTGCTTAAAAGTTACCTTTTGATGCTTAGGAATTGGATCATGTATGCATGCATGCTTGTATGCGCATTTGGCCCCATTTCCATAGTTTATGGCCACTGTTTTAGGCTTGTTTGAGGGCTGCCTAAATTAGTTTAAGTCCATCCTTTATGTGTTATAGCATGCTTGCCTTGTGCATTGTTGCATACTTGGCCTATTACATGTTATTGCTTGCTTGAAGTCATGATGCATTTGGCATGTATTTCATTGGTTAAGTTGCTTTGCATTGTTCCTATGCTTAGTCCACTTTACATGTTGTTGCATGTTTGCCACTAGCATAGTTGTCACATGCCTTGCATGCTCATTTTGCATACTTGGCCTCCATTTCTAGGTTGCATTCCATTTGCATGCATGCTTCACCTCTTGAGTTGAGTATGATAGAGGTTGAGCCCCTTTGTTTGATTATGTGCATTGCATTCCATATCAAAATGCATACTTGGTTTCTTGGGCCATCACGCATTGAAATGCGCGATTGGTGGTCCGAGAATCGAGACCCATCCTCCTTTGAGTCATGAATATGATAACGAGTGTGGTTGGTGCATATATTGCTTGAAATGCATTGCCATGCTATGTTTTGCCCTCTGCTGTTGTCAAAAACAGATTCTGCAGGAAGCTTTGGCCTGCCGGCCATCTCCAGTGCCGACCGGCCATCCATCAATGGCTGATAGCTTAAACAAGTGGCCGGTGATCATTCCCTTTGGCCGGTGACCAATTCCATTAGCCGGTGGTGTTCCACAGCACTTAGAGAAGCAACCCTGGGACTTGTACAGTCTTCAGAGGAGGATAGCAGTCAAAGCAGAGGCAACTTGTGTATGGTAGTGGCTTTCCGAGCGGAGCCGAGCATGCATTACATTGAGCCCACTTCCCGAGGCTGTTTACTGTTTAATTAGATTGGTTAATTTTCTTAACTACTTTAATTGGTCTGTAATATTTTAATTAGCTTGATAGTTAGTTAAATTGTATTATTCTTTTGGTCCCTCCGAGCGAGGGCAAATTTGTAATAAGTGTGGGTGCGTGTGTGCATGTCTTCCAACCCCCACTTCTTTATCCCTTTTACTTACCTACTTTGATGGTTAGTATTAGGACATGTTTACTTTAGCATCCTTATGTTATGCATACGTGCATCATTCATCAGTATTGCATGCACCGGGCTCGGCGCATCATGCTAACAGCATTGTATTCCAAATCTGACTTGAATACGTGCTACTTGTCACATCCCACATGCCATCCTAGGATTAGCCGAGCCTATTCTAGAGACATTCTGTATTTGTTGCATTAGCCACTTAACATGGACTTGGATCATGCATGATTGCTAACATGTTCTTCGTTTTGGCTTGGAGTATGATGTAAGTATTTATGCTTTAGCATCTCGCATGAGTGTGAATGTTAACATGACAACATGCTTACCATGTGGCTAGATGCTTATGTGATTTAAACAGCCTGAGTGCCTGTGGGTGAAGGTTGGATTGTTTGAGTTGGGATAACTCATTGAAATCTGTGTTTTAGCCTACTTGTGGGTAGCAAATTTCAAATCATTTTCCAAACGAATGGATATGCAATGCTTTGTTCCAAATTAGGCGATCTAGTCTATACTTGTTTTGCTGTGTGCATCACATAGTAATTCTAGGCTAATAACCGGAATAAGAACGCATGTGTTTTTCAAAAACGAGATATCATGGTTAGTAGAGGCCGATCTTCAGATCGGGCGAGAGGGGGTGCTCATAGTTGACCTTCCCCAATCATACCTAAGTTCCTGAGCCGAGGCAACTTTGGTGATGACGGACACGTGGCCTTTGGCAAACGAGTCAGGGTTTCCTAAATTCCCCAATTAAAAAATTTAGGTGGCGACTCTGCATCTGGCAAAGCAGTCCATGTTTGGCACTTCTTTACCAAAATCTGTTTTCCAAAATGATTTGCCGGATTTGGACTCTTTGGTTCAGATTAAGAACCGTGACAAAATCGAGTCCGAACTGTGGGGTGAGGCCCTCACGCGGGGCGCGTCCACAGCAACAGTTTTAAGCAAGAATGCAAAGCAAAAACTACATTTCATGCAGTAAGAATGCGGAGAATTATTCAATTCTCGTCACGTCTCACACGGAGAAGATACGATACCTGCGCGATTCGTCTGGTCGCACCAGCTTCAAATGAACCATACATACAATATTGTTCCTGCAAAAGAGAGAAACTTAACAAGCACAACATAGTTATCAACACATGTTCAACACTACATCGAATGCAGGCAAACATGATGCCGATGAGAAAGTGCATCGCAATGCGAGAGAAGCTCGTGTGACAACGCCAGTTAAGCATGGAGGTATGACAATACCGGTGAATGTGCTTCACAATGTAAGCGATGTTCATAACAGTGCGAGTGGCATGCATAACAATGCTGGATAAGTGCGACTTTACGAGTATGTTTAAAACGAAACATTGAGCAATGAAATGCAAGCGTCGACAATGACAACTCAATCGCGACCTCCGGTTTACCTCTCGGAAGGGTCACAACATATTCAAAAGGATACACCTCACTCTCGGCGAGTAACGATGAAACACGCATCGAAAGTTGGAGTTGAAGTTCCCGCGGAGGGATTTCGCGCCGGAAAGTGCACTTTCCTTGTACTTTCTCGAGTGCCGGGGACTCCGATCACCACCAAAATTTGCAGGGAGCTCAAAGAGGCATTGGAGACCACCTAGGAGGGCCACCGACCAGGTAAGGAGGCTACCGACTAGGTTTGGTGAAGGGGGGTGGTCGGCCTACCAGAAAAGGTGGTCGGCCGACCACCTAGCCAAAAACAGGGGCAGTTTTGTCCTTTTGCCCTTGTTTCTTTATATACACATGTCCAAAGCACTTTTCCTCATAACTTCTGATCTTAAACCAACTCTCCTTCCTTCCTAGACCATTTTCTCTCTCAGATCTGCTCTTTATACGCGTTTTCCAACGCCCCACGCAAAGTTGTTTCGCGAAATCTTTTGGTTTTCTTCACTTTGGACCGATTAAAATTTGATTTCGGAGCTTCTTTTCCCATTTTCACCACTTGAGATAAGTTTGTCTCAATATTTGGAACATTTTCATGGGAGTTGACTTTTGTTGACTTTTTCATTTCCCGAGAGTTGACTTTTGTTGACTTTTTTCAATTTTGGCTCATTTTGCTCGTTTTTCCTCCTTTTTGCAGATTTCTTGAGATGGCAAGTCATTTTCCTCTGGGCAGAGGTCCTGCGGGTGCCGAGGGTGAGCCAGACATTATGTCTTTACCTCCGAGGATTCGGCCATTTATTCCCGAGAGGTATGACCCTCCGGGGCACATCCTTCCTCGGGCCATTTTATACCACTTCACCGACTTTGATGAGCGAGCACCTGTAGATCTATTACTGCGGGAGCCAGAGTCCCACCTCTCTCATCAGGTACGAGAGGTATGTACTTCACTTTGACATTTTCTGCAATGTATTCTGCATTTTCTGTGCATTTCACGCTTTCGCTATGCATGCTTATCTGCTCATTCTGAACACACTTGCACACCATACTTCTGTTCATTCTAGCACACAGCTTGTTTTGAATACTTAGTCTATAACACAGTATTCTGTTTGCATCTTGAACACACAACTCAATCACTTGAATTTCTGAACCCGCAGCCCATATTTGATTGTGAACATGCAGCACACACTTGTTGAGAGTTGAACACAGCCCAAACTTTGAATTTCTGAACACGCAGCCCATACTTTGATTGTGAACACGAAGCCCACACTATTTCTGAAATCTGAACACATAGCCCAAACTTGTGATTGTGAACACGCAGCCCACACTATTTCTGAAATCTGAACACACAGCCCAAACTTGTTGATTATGAACACGCAGCCCATTGTTTTTGAAAGTTGAACACGCAGCCCGAACTTTGAGATGAACACACAGCTCGAACTTTGAGATGAACACGCAGCCCACTGTTTTTGAAATCTGAACACACAGCTCAAACACTTGATGTTGAACACACAGTTCGCACTTTGATGATGAACACACAGCCCACTGTTTTTTAAGCCTGAACACATAGCTCAAACACTTGACTTTCTGAACACGCAGCCCAACTTTTGAGGTGAACCCACAGCACACACTGGTTGAGAGTTGAACACGCAGCCCAAACTGTTGAATTTCTGAACACGCAGCCCAAATTTTGATGTTGAACACGCAGCTCGAACTTTGAGATGGACACACAGCCCATTTACTTTATGTTAAACACGCAGCTCACCGTGTTGTATCTGATTTAATTTGCACACAGCTTATATACTTTATTTTGAAATTGAATACATGTGTTCATTCTGAATGCAGGTATCTTCCCGTATTACACGAGGATATGGATCGATCATCGCCAGGGAGTGGTACGGGGAGCTCCCAGAGGCTGTTCGAGACCTGGTTGACCAGGCAGGGTTCGGACTCTTCTGCACGGGGATATCACGTTATCCAGCGAGCAGGACCCAGATGGTCGCCCTTGTAGAGAGATAGTGGGACACCATCAACTCCTCCCATTTGTCAGCTACCAGGGACATGACTATGACCCCGTTCGATTTTGCCGTGCTGACAAGCCTTGACATGGGAGGCTGGCCGATCCCCTATGACGAGGACATGGGCGAGTGGAAGGCTGCCTGGATTTATCTGTTGGGAGCTCGCCCATCAGTTGACAGATCTTCGGGCAGAATCCGGTACACTTGGTTTTCCTCACATTTCAGAGAGAGGGTGCCCAAGACTCCCGAGGAGATAGCGCAGTACACTCGAGGGTTTTTGATGTTCCTCCTCAGGACCACTCTGTTCTCCGATAGGGGGAACACCATTGGAATTTATCTGCTGAGTGCTCTAGTAGACCTATCACAGGTCAGTCAGTATGACTGGGGTGGCGCCGGCTTAGCTACCCTCTACTGCTACATGAGTGTGACCTCCCGCGGACGGGGGAACATAGTTGGCAGCTATTGGAGAGCCTGGGAGGTACTCTCTGCCCTCTTGGTTTACATTTCTTCTTTTCATTATCTGTACATTGTACACACGGCACACTTTACATTATGTACTTTGCATTCCGCTTTCAGCATTCTGCATTCTCTGTACATTCTGTATTCACATTCTGCACTCAGCATTCTGTATTCTGATGGCTTTTGCCTTGTTTTCCACAGCTATGGGTTTTCATGTACTTTCCGACGCTAGCCCCGGAGCTTGAGGTGGAGGTGCCTCTCATGATTCCTTACTCGCTCGTGTTTAAGGGCCAGTACCGGCCGAGAGCTCGGGAGACTCTGCCCTACCTGCGGCAGTTTTTTGATACAGTGCGGCCGACTGAGGTAATTCAGAACTCTCAGTTCTTCATGCTTTCATCTTTGATTCATCTTGCACATTTGCGATTTCTAATCGGCTTATGCATTGGTTATCCACAGATCACGTGGCAGCCCTAGGCACCCTTGGGTGGAGATTTCAGTCTGCTGGAGGATGGGCCACTTCTCGGTACAGGATCTTGTTTGAGGGGCCAGCTGGTAGGGCCTGGTTTCTGGGGGACCGCTTCATGCGCCAGACTATGGGCTTCCCCGAGCAGAGTGTCCCCGCAGCACCTCCGGACGATATGCGATCCACTGAGAGGCTTACTCCCCAGGATGTCGACAGTGCCGTGTTGGGTACTGACGTATTTCTACATTTGGAGGAGGGGGAGTACACGACTTACCGTCATACATACTTGATGCCTCCATTGACAAGTGCCTGTACTCCCATGAGGAGGTCTGCTGGCATGCCATCATCGAGTCGAGCTCAGGCTGCAGGTGTCCTTCTACTAGCAGGGCCGACACATCGAGAGGTGAGGCTGGACTAGCCCCATCGATTCCCCCGACTTATCATCACGCCGGATGGCCAAATATTCCGACTGAGTTGACAGGATGGCGATACGGGACTTCCTACCCGATTCCGATAGAGCCTTCTATGCCTGGTCACCTATACGTCAGAGACCCTGACTCACCACCGGTATGCTTTACAGTTTTGATTTATCACTCAGATACTTGGACATTCATTCATTTACTGATGACTTGTACTTACATCTGCAGCCTACCACGGAGTATACTGAGGGGTTGCTCGGGTTGGTGGCCTCACTCGAGGGGATGGTCCTATGGAGAGAGACGCAATTGTCCATTGTCGGCGTCCCGGTACTCTTTAGTTTTCTTGCATTTATCATACTTCTGACGACATGCTGAACTTGAACATTTCACTGCATTGATTGACTGTATATGTAGAGCACATCTGACACACACCACATTCATGTACTGTATCTGCATACATCCACTCTATGTAGTTTTCTTGCATCTGCATCTGATATACATACTGGCTAATGTACTCAAATTGTCCTCTTCCTTTTCAGATGCCTCCGCTACATACTAGGCCACAGGCCGGGCCATCTAGGCCTTCTCGGGGAGCTGGGAGAGGGGACTCGTCTCGCAGACGAGGCAGGCGCAGAGCACCTGTCATAGAGGAGGAGTCCAGCGAGGAGGAGGAGTCTGTGCATCCTCAGTCAGAGACATCTGC
Organism: Camellia japonica; assembly: GCA_030407325.1. NCBI lineage: Eukaryota > Viridiplantae > Streptophyta > Magnoliopsida > Ericales > Theaceae > Camellia > Camellia japonica. Next base: position 149,687,805 of record JAPPVO010000031.1, read on the forward strand.
AGGCAGAGAGGATGACTCTGAGTCCGATTCTGAGGGTGGAGGTGATGCCGAGGAGGGTTCCGAGGACAGCAGCTCCGATTCGGATGGTGGTGCTGGTGGAGATGGTGTAAGGACTTCTTAGCCGAAGAGGACGAAGAGGGCCTCTTATTCTTGCACTTGAGAGCACTGATGCAGATGTTCCTGTTTTATTTGCCTTTTTTACTAGTAGTTGTTGCACATTGTACATTATTAGGCAGTTTTATTTTCTGTAAAACTTGTACCCTTGTTGTAAAATGTTGTAACAAATGAAGCATGATGGAATGAAACAGCTTTTGTTCAAAAAGTGTTGTATTTTATGTTCTTAGCATCGCATCGCATCATTTTGCACAAAAATGAGATTGAATGAAAATTGAGCATCGAAAATTTGCCAAGTTAGGTAGTGAAACGACACAACAAACAAAACAACTTACTAAGAAACAACGAGGCCTTAGCAAGCTTACAACTCGATAAGCAAATCCCGGAAATGTTGATAAACAAAGAACAACAATTTCAACGGACAAAACTCGACAGCTTGATAAAACTTAACAACTCGATAAACTTAACAACTTGACTTGATAAGCAAAACTCAACAACAACTCGATAAACAAACTCAACAACAACTCGATAACCAAACAACAACTCAATAAACAAAACTCAACAACTCGATAAACAGACGTACTTTGGACGATCGGGGTGACGGAACGCATCCGAAACAGAGGAAAACTCGCACCTTCAACACCCCAAATGCATGGAAATGCTAGGAATTTTCTTCTAGAGACTAGGACAAGACCAAAGCCACACTTCTCTCCATGGCCGACCATCAGAGGGAGCTGGCCGACCAATTTTTTCCATTGGAGACCAGAGGGGTGGTCGGCCTACCAGAAAAGGTGGTCGGCCGACCACCTGGTTTGGCAACCACCAGTTTTTCAACACGTGTCCCCCGAACAGTGCCTTATCCTCTTTAAAAGTTCCAGCCTTGTGGTTCATTCATTTTATCTCAGTTTTGCATCAAAATGGAGGCGTTTCTCATCCCAAAATCTCACATCTTGGATTGCTTCTCTGGATGGCTCGGAAAAGTTAACTTCCGGGGCTTCGGCTTGAATGCACTATTCACGCTGGGCCGTACTCCGCTGCATCTTCCTTTCCTCCATGCCGCAGCAAGGTTTTGGAATCTGGTAACACACGTCTTTAGCTTTAGCGGGCAAGAGATGTGTCCTACTTTCGAGGATTTCCAAGCTTTGATGGAGTCCGAGCGCAACGAGGAAATCTTGCCTCAACTCCGATTTGGCCACGTCCAAGCCTTAGGACAAATGTGCGGCCTCACTTTGCATGACGCTCGATCATTGATTCATGACGGGGAGCTGGACATCCCAAGCTTGGTTTGCCGGTTTTTTGATGCTGGTGACCGCGACGACCATCATTGGCAGGGCTATTGGCGACACGCGCTTTGCCTATGCTTGCTATCTCATTTCTTGCTTGCCCCAGGCTCCGATGGATTTAGTGTCCGGTTGATCGAGGTTGCCCAAGGTTTGAAGGAGGGCAAGAGCTGCATTGCATTGACATTGGCTTAGACATTGATAGGCTTAGACGCTTTTCATCGCCGGGAGACAGCTAGGCTTGCGGGGAGCCCACTACTATTGCAGGTAATGTTTCCCACCCAATCTCACATATGTATTGCTCACATCACTCGGCCCTCAGGCTCGGTTTTTCTCACAAAACCCTTTCTTACTTTTCTCTCATCGTACATCTCTCTATTCTTTATTCTCTCATTTTTCATCCCTCCCCAGGTGTGGTTGATGGACAAGTTACAGATTGTGGAGTCTTGCCCAGCATACTCAGCTCGCGGCTACTTTTTTCGACAACGCTTGGTCGATGCCCTGGATGAGGGGTGGTGGTACAACTGGATGTGCAGTTTGTCTGCAAACCGCATCGCTTGGCGCTGCCCTTGGCTCAATCTGCCGGCAATGAGTTACAACATGACCCGTCAACCTGGGATTCAATTGATTGGCATGACACACTGTGTCTTCTATTTTTCGTTCCGGTTCCGGCGCCAGTTCGGACATGATCAGACTTGCCCGCCAGAGGGGATAGAGTACCCTGCTGCATTCCCAGCCCGAGGCGCACAGCTTGCCCGGTATGCCACAGCATGGAGGACTAGAGAGCTCCTGGCCCCCGCTCCCACTTTCAGTTGCACTTTGTCTGATGAGTGCTTGGATTGGCTCAATGAAGAGGCACAGGAAGGGCCCACTTTGGCATCAGAGGCTTCGACCAGCTCTGGGAGGGGGCGCAGGAACACCTGACTTATCTATGCCCCGGATTTATCGCTTTATTAGTACTTTCAAGTTTTCTTTATGATTGTAACCAAAAGCAACTTCAATTTGTATGCAAGAGCAGGAGAACTCTGTATTGAAATCAATGAAATTGAAGGTTGTGGGTACTGAAAATTTTCCGCTTTGGTCCAAAAATGGTCTAAGTTGTAAAAAGATTAATTTGAGCGAAATCAACTTTTATTAAAACTTTTCAAAACCATTTTCGATATGGATCAGAACTGGACACGCCTGAAATCTGTCACTGAGATGCACAACCTCTGATCCTAGCAACTGGAAAGTTGCCCCTAGTCTGAATACCACTGTACCAGAGATCATAACCGAACTCTCGAATGCTGAATAGACAAAGATGGCCGAGATGATCAAATGGACAAAGCTGATCGGGGAAAAGTTTATGGCTGAACTTCAGGATGAAGTTGCCTACGTATCCCAAAGATGGGAATCAAGCCTTACGTAGTTCAGGCTCGGGTTCACTCGAGTATTTTCACTCTCCTTTTATGCTCTAACTTTTGCCAAGGCCGTCCTTTGCGGGTTTTCAACCTTGCGAGCTCAGTTTTTGTAATTTCAAATTTTTCATGCTCTAACTTTTGCCTAGGTCGCCCGTTCAGGTTTTCGGCCTAGCGAGCCTCTCAGGGGTAATATTTCTACAACTTGTCCATGTTGATCGGTTGGAGAACTCTAGGCCATCTAGGTCCATCAGAACCACAGCTCCACCTGACCAGATAGACTTAATGATGTAGGGCCAGTCCAATTGGGTCTGAACTTGCCCTTGGGTCGTGGATGGGAGCTCGGTTGTCCTTGAGCACCAAATCTCCTTCTTCAGATTCCTGGACTTAACTTTCTTGTTGAAAGCCCTGGCAATTCTGCGCTGATAACCTTGAACATGGTACAGTGCTTTCAGTCTGCGCTCGTCAAAGAGCATGAGTTCTTCAAATCTGCTCTGTTGCCAATCTGCTTCGGCTATCTGACACTCAGCCAACACTCTCAAAGATGGAACTTCAATCTCGATAGGTAGAACGGCCTCCATCCCATAAACTAATGAATACGGAGTCACCCCAGTAGACGTTCTAATTGAAGTCCGGTAGCCCCACAGAGCAAACGACAGCTTATTTGGCCAATCCCGGTAGGTTTCCACCATCTTCTGCAATATGTGTTTGATATTCTTGTTGGCGGCCTCGACCGCTCCATTGGTCTGCGGCCGATAGGTGGATGACTTATGAAAAGCCACGTTTGTAATTTCTCCAACAAGTCAATCACTCCTTCTTGAAGT